>OY728160.1:1111760356-1113010356 GCA_963277665.1 Viscum album
GTGAAAACATGTAAAAAATAGTGTTTAATATACTTTAGAAAAAAAATATTTTAGTGTGGTTTAAAGAAATAATTATAATGATTCATTAAAATAGTAAAGGAAAATTTAATCTTATAAAATTAGAAATGAAAAAAAATATAGTTCTTCATGATAAAATGATTTATTTTATAAAAATATTTCTAGATTAAATTAGATTATGTTTAGTACATGAAAATGTGTATGAAATCAGGATGTTCCCTTCAATCGGGCTTGCTTATCAGGAAAAATTGAGAAGGGAACCTTTTAAAAAATGTATTTTCAAATAAAATAAGTATTATATGATTTGGTTACAAGATTTTGGAAAATATACACATAATATATAATAATTACATAAAATTAATGAGAACTACATTGGGGTAAAGAAAAAGAATGCATAAGCCGATAGAAAAATTGAGGTTCAAAAAGGATCCATTACCTTATGTATGAATTTATTCTCCACTAGATCATAATTTCCTAGATAATCAGATTAAATACATTAATTAATTAATTAATATCCTTGAATAAATTTATTTTATTTTTTATATATTTATTAGGATGATTTATATCCTTTTGGAGGAGTTAAAAGACACAATTTTATTGTTGGAGGGCATTTATTCCTGGGTTATCAAAATTACTTAACATTAAACATTTATGTATAATATTTTAAAATGTGGATAGTTTCCAGAATTTAAATTTTATTTTATTAATGAACTTCTATTATGTTATATGTTTATATATCTCATTCTTTTATGTGGTATTAGGATGAATTATTAGATAAAATGTTACTCATAACCATTTTGATTACTTGCTTTTTTTTTATCTTCACAAAATAATTTGGTTTTATTAACTAATTTCATTTATATAATGTAGTTATATAAAATTAAATAGGATATAATACATATATTATAATATTTTTTAACCATAAAAATAATTTTATGACCTTTCTTGAAGGCGTAAAAAGAAAATAAAATTTCATCTTCCATTAATGTGATAAATTAACACATCACGGATGATGATTTCATTTTTTTAGAAAAAAATGTAAAGGGGGAATAAATGAGGAAGTAATTTTACATTAACATAATAAAATAACAGTATATGTGATATAATGGAGTTTCTATTACACTTGGATAAGGTTTTGGGGTATTGAATAAGAAAATAAAATAACATGGAAAAAATTAAATGAAAATAAAGTGGATTTTACCTCTGGGATTCATCTTCTTGATATCCTCCTTAGGGGGTTAGTTTATGGACTATTTTTCATAAAATGTCTCCAAAAATTTTGTGAAGGGATTGGGGAGATTATTTGAAAATTTTTGGATAAGGATAAAATCTAGAAAGGTGTGATGAGATGATTTAGTGAGGGGTGGTATTTATAGTGTAAGAGAGAGGTGTTTTCTCATTATTTTATTCATTAGATTATTATTTTGGCTCAATAATATTAATGTATTGAGAAATATTACTTAATATATTAAATTAATTAAGAATAGTTTCATATTATGGGCTCAAATCATCCAAACATCATCTACGAAATAATTAATCATGCATTTAGCTTATAACGTAAATTACTATATTTCACTATACACAAAAATCAACTATATTAGAACAATCCAAAAAATTCAATTGAACCATTTCTCAACCTTTATAATTAATAAATAAACTCAATTTTATGAAAATAGGATTCTAAATATGATAAATTTATTTTTTAAATAAAATCACTATTTATTTGAAAAATACCGATTTTAAAATTATAACTCATTCTATAACAAATAGAAAAAATAATTAAGATATAATAAATATATATTATGATCATAAGATTACAAAAATATTTATTTATGAATACATTTTATGAAAATAATATTTATTTTAAAGGATTATATTAATTATAATCTTATAAATAATCATTTATGCTATATAAAAATACCATAACTGAATTTCAAATTTTTAAAATATTTATTTACGTTTAGTATGAAATAATTATATCATATTTTCATTTATAATATGGATAAGATTTATTTATTATTTCATGGATGAAGATACTATTCAATTTTCCAGTTTACAATTCATTAGAGTCATATTACTATTTTGATGGTCAAGTTACCATTAAATTTGTTTAGGTTCCTTAATTTATATAAATACCGCTCCATTCATATATTATCTATTTAGAAAGTGTCTATTGTGTTTTCTATGTGATTTTTTATGATTTATACCATATGAAATAATTATGAGAAGGATAATTTCATTGATAAATGTTTTGGGTCGTTACATTCTCCCAGCCTTATGAAATTTCTCCCTTGAAATTTCCTTATACATTCTATGTTGAGAACATGTGAGGGTAATTTTCCTTCATTGCTTCCTCTGGTTCCCATATTAACTCTTTATTATTATAGATCTGTAATAAATCATTGACAAGGTGAGTATTCTTATTTCATATAACTTTATCTCTACTCTTCAAGATCTTCACTGGATGCTCCTTGTAAGAGAGATCATTTTCCATCTATACTACCTCTAAATTCATTATATGTTAAGGATCTAGTATGTTCATCCCCAAGAGGGGTACAAAGAATAAGTCATGTTCTTGGTAGATGGTAGGTTTATGTGCTAGTTGGTAGTCCACAACTATGAAACAATCACCTATCTTATAGGGTCTGATGTACCTAGGAAATATCATTCATATCATTCCAAATCTCATGATCCACTTACATGGAGATATGTAGAGGAATACTATGTCTCCAACCATAAACTCCAAGTCTCATTGACCATTGTATACAAAAATACATGTATTGACTTTGGGCTACCTAGATTTGATTCTGTATGGTTTAAAAATTTTCTACCTCTTTTTAGACCATTTCATATCCCAGCAACCTATGTTCACCGACTTCATCCCTTAATAATATTTCTCCACATCTTTTCACATAAAGGACTTCATATGGAGCCATTTGGATGATCAAGTGGAAACTATTGTTGAAGTATAACCTCGTCAGAGGAAGATGTTGGTCACAAACTCCCTTGATGTCCATATAACATGCTCTCAGCATGTCTTCTAATGAATGAATAGTCCACTCAGATTGGGCCCCAGTTTGAGGATGATAGGTCATACTGAAGTACAGTTTAGTATTTAGATCATGTTAGAGACTTTTCCAGAACATTGAGGTGAATCTTGTATTTCAGTCAGATAAAATCGATAGTGGTACTCCATACAGGCTTACCAATTCTTTGATGTATATTCAATAAAGTTTATCTAGAGACAATTCCTCACAAATTTCGATAAAGTGATTCTTCATTGTATGATTGTCCACGAAAACTCAAATATCATTGTTTCCTCTATGTTTCTTTGGATGTCCAGTGGAAAATTGCATGGTGGTGCTTTCCCATTTTCATATTGGTATGGATAATGGTTGCATCATTACCTTATAATTTTTTCCTTCCAATAATAAATTTTTAACATACTAGGAACTTTGATATATAATGAGCATCTCCTTCTTCATAATGCAACACCAATTCTACTCTTGGATATATTGATACAATTTTGTTCTCCCATAGTGAATAAAGAAGTTTGAGCTGTGTGGGTCATTCAGAAAATCCTTCTTTGTCTCTAGATTATATGGAACACATAGTTGTGGCACAAATCTAAATACCCCTTTCTCATCCATTTGGAACTATAAGGATTTCCCATTTTTGATAGCATCCATATTTTTCTAAATTTCCTCATCATTTCATTGAGAATCCTTTTTTTCTCTATAAGGGATAGTTGAAGAATCAATTGAGAAAGGATTTAGGATGCTCCATCCATAAAAATTCCCATGTATATCCTTGGATGGTCTAATAGGAATGTTTCCATATCAATTATTATAAATGATAAATATTATGTATTCTTTAAAAATAGAGGATATTCTACCTTATTTTTCTTACCATTATGGTATTGGATTGAGAAGTCATATTCATCAATTTCCTATAAAAATATTCACGAGTGCATATTAAGATCATACTGTGTGAATCTATTTTTTATACTCTTGTGATCAGCATATATCTCATACTTCTCCCAATTAAGATAATGCCCCATGATTTCTTAGGCATGGATAAAAGCTTCCAACTCTATATCATTCATGGGATATGTTTTCCCATGAATTTTTAACTTCATTAAGGTATAGCTAATAACTTTATCATTTTATATCAATACATATTCTAATAATTTCTTTTAAGTACAATATCACACCACAAAAAGTTCAACACTTTTTTGAAGTGGAGTATTCGTGTAGTGGTAAGTCTCTTTTCCCCCTTAATAACTTTTTCAAATTACTTCATGTAGTCATCCTATAATCCCTTATAAATTAACATTATTATTGGATTTTAGAATCATGATAAGTTCCATAAAAATAAACGGTAGTACATGGCTAGACCAAGGAAGTTGTGGATCTCTATTAAAAATATTATTATGGGCCACACTTCGATTTCCTTTATCTTGGAAGGGTCCACATATATTCATTTTATAGTGACAACATTTCCCCGGAGTGATACTTCCTCTATCCATAACTCACTAAAATTATACATTTTTTATAGCCCGCATGGAATCATTAATTTTTATGGGGCTGCACAAATTTAATAATTTATAAAACTCATACAAACGAAATAGAAATTTACTATATAGAAAATCTAATTGTCAAAACCAGATAGATGATCTGTATGTTATAAATTAAATATGAAAAAAATATTTCGTTTGATTGATTTTGTAATAAGAAATAGATAAAAATATAAATAAGTATTGGAGATGAAATAAAGATATGAGGCTTTCTAGGTTCAGTGATTTTCAGTTTCTCGCACTCAGAATTTAATTAATATTGAATTTATTCAGGTTTTGTGTCGAAATTCAGTAATCAAGGATCCTTAGTCTAGGTGTCCTACCATAATCATTTGATTCCACCTTTGGATTAGTCATCTACTGGGTGAAAACAAAACTTTTAGTGACCCAAAATCATATTTAAACATAATCATCCAAGATTTCAAAACTATCATATAAAAATATGCTAATTAATTGATTCAATGAAAAAAACCATCCTCAAAACACAAAATTGTCATGGTATTTCAAAAAAAAGATTAGAATTAAATAATGGGTTTACAAAAATCCGAAACAAGAATAACAAATTGAAAAAATCCATAAGTAGAACTCCCCCTAAAATCACATAACCCGACATAAATAAAACTAATGGATTATGCTTGTAATGATAAGAAAGAGAAGCATATGTAACTAAGGAACAATGGAAATAAAGGACAACGGCAAAGCATGGCTCTGGATCATCACTCCTTCATCCAGTAGAGTTCTGTCAGCATCACCCCGACTCATTTGGTCCCCCACTCCTTGAAAGTGTGTCTAAGGGGTTAATTTATAAGAAAACCTTTCAAAACCTTATCCATGTCAAAATATTTTTCCCAACTGTCATCACGATGTGTAAATGGGATACATGAAATGTAATATTTTGATTTCCATTTCTTGAGGAGGAATCTTTAATTTCTACAAACTCTTCCAAAATGATATCGCAAAAAAACTCACATTGTGTAATAGGAATACACAACTTGTAAATTTGTCTTCTCTAGTTTCTAGCCTTCTCTTCCTTCTTGTGATTTTTCTTGTGGTCTCAAAAATCAAGTTTCACCCCACTTATCACTGCTCAAGGCGCAAAGAGTCTTCAATCTCCAAAATTCATCATTTTTCTTCCCTTTTTGTAAATCAGTTGTTACTTCCCTAAAAATTAAAAACCAATCAAATCGTTCAAAAATTAAGATGATTAATAATTGAAATATAGAAATTAATACATTCGAATATCATACATTGTATGCATTAAATACACTTATTATCTGAATAATTTTTCTCCCATTGGAAAGATAGTAGAACAATATTCAAATGATCCTCATATTCCTCCTTGGTCTTGGGGTATATCATAGTATCATTAGTAAAGACCAACCTAAATTTTTCAAGGTAATCTCTAAAAAAAATATTCATTAAATCCAAGAATGTTTCTGGAGAATTATTGAGTCTAAAAAGCATCATTATGACCTCATAGTGTCTATACCTCTTTCAAAAAGAAGTATTACACATATATTCATCCCTTACCATTAATTGGTGATATCCTGACCAAAGGTGAACCTTAGAGAAATACTGGGCCCCACATAGTTGATCATACAAGTAATCTGTCCTTGTCAGGGGATAGTTTTTCTTTATCTTGATTTTTTTGAGCTCATGATAATCAAAATAAAGGCACGTTGATACATCCTTCTTCATAAAGAAGTGGACTGGAACACCCCATGGTGATGCACTCGGGAATATGTTACCATTATCCATATTCTCTTATAACTTCTCATTCAATTCATCAAACTAAATGGTACTCATTATATAAGGTTTCTTTGATATAGGTATAGATCTAGGAATAGGTTCCATTGAGAACTCAACATCTTGGTCAGGATAAAGACCATGAAAATCAATGGGGAACACATCATTGTATTCTCTTATAATGGGAATGTCTTCAAGCCTTATTATCTCTATTTTCACAACCATTGGAGCTATATATTCTTGCTCATATAGAAATAATTTCCATAATTTAGATAATTATTGTGATAGAGATTCAACTTCCACTTTACACTTGAACGGAATTAGAGGATTATTTAGGATGTGAATTCTGATCTCCCGTTACTGATAGTTGATGTTTTATTTGTATAAAGATATCCAATACATTCCCAATATAGAATAAAGCTCCAAAAAATGAATCAAGATAAGATTTTCTTAGAGGTTCAGTCCACAAAAACATTACTTGGGGGGGAGTTATAAACATTCAATGCAATGACTACCTCATTTTTTGTTCTCGCAAATAAATCAACCTCCATATGTTGACGTGGTGTTCAAATAGTCCTACTTAACATGAAATATATAAATTAATGAATGAAACATGAATCCAATAGTGAATTCTAAATCATTGAATGAAAAACTAGTGTACCTGACACCACATCATTGTAGGGCTCCACCTCCATAGTAGTGATAGCATATTCCCTTCGTTGCTGCCTTGGTGGTTTTTGTTGTTGATTCCCACCAACAACCACTGTGTTAGGGAAATGGTTCACATGATGCAAAAGTTCTTTTCTGTTGAAACTATGCACTTTAGGATTAGTAGTGATTAGAATATTCAATTATTCTTCTTCGTCGGTGTGGTTCTTCATATAACTTTGGCAGTGATTATCTAGATTCAATGTTCTTCCACATTTGATGCATTTCTTGGTTCCCTTTAGACAGTTCCTAGGATTATTCTTCCAACAATTTTTATACGTGGGATGTTGGGTTTTATTTCTATCATGGGATTTATCTGTTGATCCACCCATATTAGACTCCATTTTCAACTTTTTATCTCTAGTCCCATGACACTATTGCGAGTCTCCCATATCTATTTCAACCATAATGGAACAATTATCAATCTCCTCGTATCTATCAATGTATATAATCTCCATCTCTTTTAATAGACTTGGATCTAGTATACTAAAGAATCGATCCACCATTCTTTTAGTGATCTTGAAAAAGATAGAGTTGACTCTTGCATGCCTTGTGATGTTTTCATCATACACCCTGATAGACTCATTTTACATCATCTTCAATCCAATGAATTCAATTTCAATATTGTAACATAGGGTTAATGGAAAATATTTATAGAAAAATATTTTAATGAATTCCTCATAATCCGTGCAATCAATTTTCTATTTGTACTATGTTTTAATGATCAATGTACACTATTTATTAACTTCCCCATCAAAATGATAGACCACCAGCAAAAATTTCTCATCTTCTGATAAATGGACGATAGATTATATCTTCTCAATGGAGTTAATACATTGTTCTATGAGGTGGGAATTAGAAGATTCGCTAAACATTGGAGGTCTTTAATTCCTGATGGATTCTATGAGAATTTGTTCTGTATTATGAGAAGAAGGGTCTTACACAAGATTCAAGATATTAATCATAACCTGGGATAGATGAGTAAGTTCATTCTTGGATATTTGAGCACTAGACCCCATCATATTGGTCATATCATTAGGGAAATCATCATAATTACTATCACATTTATTTTAGGCATGAGTTCTTATATTTCCTTCCCTTAACAATGAAGAAGAAAGTACAATTAGGGGTCTTTAATACATATCTAATAATAATATAAAAATAATGCATCAAACATAGAAGGAAAAAAATGTAAATGAAAATTATATTCAAACTTGTGTTACATTAAGTTTCAATTAAAGTTTTCCATGGTGATAGAATTATCCATAGGGTTCTTAATAATATGATTTAATCCTAATCTTGAAAAAACTAGACCTTTCCCTAATAAAAACTATAATGACCCTTTCCTTTTATACATATTATTACATAATTTTAAGCATAAATATCCTTCAACTAAAAACCAAGTATCATAAATTCTATTGTATATGTAATATTATATAGATAATTAGAAATCATGAAACCAAATTAAAAGCATATTTTTTTAATATTCATAATGATATCTTAACTCCCATTTATCCCTTATATATTCGTAAAATATCCATGGAAATACATGAATCTTGGTATGAGATAAAAATCCATGTTAGGGGATAAACATAATAATAAATCATAACACATGGGATTGAAGGCATAACATTATGTCATAAAAAGGCATTGAATATGAATAAACATATGGAGGCATAACATATAGAACATGGGATAATGTAATCATAATAATGTGGAGGCATCATAAAGCATGAAATAAGCATGATTCATGTCTCATTACACATAGAGGAGCATGATTCAAAGATAAGCACTAAGACCATTGCACATGGAGAATGAGTTAAGGCTACCCACCAAGGTAGTTTCACATGAAATCTCATGAGACTACATAATACCCATTGCATTGGAGCGATATCAGGGAAAATCATCATAACATATCCATTAATATTTTTTCATTGTAAAGAATCATACATTAGGAATCAAACATAAACATAAGGGTTACCCAGGGAATGAATTTGGTATCATAATCATGTCAAAAGGAATAACAGAAGGGGATATCATAATGGTGCCCATGAAATATTGAATTTAAAACATAAATGTACATTAATAATGGAAAATAGGAATATATCTTGATATGTGATTCCCAAATGAAGTGAAAAAATGTAATAATAGGTTTTAAGAATCTTTAAAAAAAAATACAGTTTAGTGTCGTTTAAAGAAAATATTAATGATTAATTAAAATGGAAAAAGATTCATTGATTGTGTATAACCAAAAATGAGAAAATATAGATTTAATTATAAAATTATTGATTTTGGAAAATATAATTATGTCTTAAAACATATAATGGAAAGTACTTTAAAATGAGTAAGAAATTTGTAAGTTCTCTTCAATTTGGCTTGCTTATCGGGAAAAATTGAGAGGGGAACCTTTTTAAAACATGTAGTTTCCCATCAAATAAGGATCATATGATATGGGTATATGTGTTTGGAATATATAATCTGAATTTATAATAATTACATAAAAATAAAGAATAATTAAATTAGGGTAAAAATATGTAAAGTGTAACCTGATGAAAAAATGGAGGTTTGGAATGGATCTCATGCTTTATATGGGAATGTATTCTACACTTGATCATAATTTCATGGATAATCAAAGTAAATTCATTAATTATTTAATTCAGAAAATTTAAAAAACTTATTTGATTTATTATAATTTTATTGTGTTTATAAGAAAAAAATTTATCGTTTAGGAGTGTTTGCCCCTTTGGTTTTCAAGATCGGTTTATTTGTATATATGTATGGAAAATCATGTAAATTGAGGATAGTGTCTAGAATTTAAAATACATGTTATTAATGAACATACATAATATCAATGAACATACATTATATTAAATGGTTATATATTTAAATTTTTATATTCTATGAGGATGAATCATTGGATAAAATTTTAGTGATAACTGTTTAGATTATTGGGTGTTTGTTTATCATAACAAACAAGTTTTGTTTAGTTAATTAATACCATATATATATATAATGTTTATAAAAAATTACATAGGATGTAAGAAATATAATATAATCTATTTTAAACATAAAAAAATTTATGGCAAGACTTGAAGAAAATAAATGAATATGAAAATTCATCGTCCTTGAATGTGATAAACTAACACATCATGAACGATGTTTTCATTTTTCGAACAAAAAATGGGAAGGGGAAAGAATTCATTATGGATTATTCCACTTAGATATTAAAATTATAGTATATTTGATATAATATAGTTACCATCCCACTTTTATAAGGCTAGGGGATGATAAAATAATAAAATAAAAAACTCAAAAATAAATTAAAAGAAAAGAAACATGATTTTAACTCGCAATATCTTCTTATTGAGAACCTCATTACAAATATTGGTTTTGGTATTTTTTTAGAACAATGGATCTTGGATGTGGGGGAGGGTCTTCCGATTATTATATTAGCATATTTTTCACAGGGAGGAAATGCTGAATTGTGTGAGGAAAAGGGATGGTGAGGGGGTATTTATAATTTAGGAGAGTGGTGTTTCGCATTATTTTGTTCATTTGATTATTATTTTGAATCAAAATGATGAACAGTTTGAGAATTATCACTAAATATATTAAAAAAATGAATTATAGTTTTATATTATGGGTATACATCATCCATACATCTTCCATTACTCTGAAAATAATTTATTTAACTTATACCATAAACTATAGTATTTCAGTATCCACCAAAAATTTAACTATTTTAGAACAATACCAAAAATTCACTCTAAGCATTTTTAAAAGTGTAACATTCAAAAATGAACTCCAATTTATAAAAATTATTTTCTAAATATGAGAAATATATTTTTAAATAAAATCTTCATTTATTCAAAAATTATCAATTTTAAAATTATAACTACTTTTATAATACATTGAAATAATAATTAATGGCCGATAAATGTATCCTATAATAAAAAAACTATAATATATTAATTTATGAATTGATTTTATGAAATTAAATTTTTTTTAAATGATTATATTAATTATAAAATTATAAATGAAAATTTATATTTTATAAAATACCAACAGTCAAATAAAAATTTTCAAAATATTTTTCTAATTATACTATGCTATAATTATATCATATTTTTATTTATAACATGTAGAAATTTTATTTATACATTCATGTGTGATGTTATTATTCAATTGGATTATTTAATATTCATAAGGGTCACATTATTATTCCAAAGGTCATGTTACTATTCAACTCGCTTACGTTCCTTAATTTCTATAAATATGTCTTCTTTCATTCATTATTTATTTAAATGTTTGTATTGTCTTTTCAATGTTAGTTTATGTGATTTTTACCATATGTGGTAATTATAAAAAGATAAATTTAAATGATAAATGTCCTGGGTAAATAAAAAGGTTCCTTGATATGAATAACTTAGTGGGAGATAACATAGTCTCACTACGAACTAGTTGTTTATGTTTCCATGTTTCTAGGTTCATGATAGAATTATGATCCTCATGTATGTGTTTTTGTAATGTAATAAATATTCATCTAAAAAAACTAATATATATGAATGAAAATATTGGTTTCCTATTTTGTGAATCAGATAATGGGATTAAAAAAACATTAGAATCTATAATGAGAAAACAATTTTGAGACCCCTAAGTACATGTCGAAGGATAAGTCAAATTATGGGAGGAAGTATATGAAACTTTTGAAGAATTATAATGAAGGATAGAGTGAGTAGATTCTGCGAAATATAATCCCAGTCTAGATATTAAAAGTTTATATTACTCTTGAAAAGAGGTTCCTAGGGGTAATAACTCTAAAAATGGTGCATTTAGTTGGACTAGATTATCACCTGGTGCCTAACAATATTACTTATTACACACCTATTATCACACTCCATAGGGAAATTCATTGACAATTAATACACACAATACAAGACATAAAAAGGATTTACATATAATATTATTTTGAATAACCTATGATAATCATATGGTGTCATAGGTTTAAAAACATGTTTAATTATTTTGAATTCATATAAGTAATTTTCCATAATTATGTGTTTACCAACTATGATTATTTTTTCTTCAATTACAATTTTATTTTATTCATTGGATAGAACTTGAAAAAAAATATGTTAATACTAAGTGTTATATACAATTCATTGATTTTACTCTTGATTGGATGAACATTATATGATATGTATTGAAAAATAACATTATTATTCTCACAAGTATTTTTCTTGAAGTGATTCATACTAAACTTACAAACAAGAAAAGAAGGGAACAATATTTTTTTGAGTCCTTTATAAGTAAAAATACACATTCATTCCATAGATCCACTAATAAATGACTTTATGTGAAATTTATGAGTACCACTGTATAACTATTTTTCATTTTCTAGTGTACGTAACATTTAAAAGTAATTTTGGTTATCTATTATTTTGATGGTGAAGTGGGGCAATGGTGGACACTCATCATGAATACATGGAAACCTGGTCAAATTTTCTACATGGATTAGGATGTGATCGAGAAATTATTTTTCCGAAATTACTTTCCTCTAATATGTAATATGAAAATTCCAAATGAGTTTCTTGAGAAATATTTAATAGATACTGGATATGTTGGTACCTACGTGGAAAATTTTAGAAGAACTATGACGTACAATTCTAGTATTATCTTCCAATGTGAATTTATTGTTGATAAACTATTATATGGATTGAAACTAAGTCTAATAGGTGTTATTCATAAGATACATCATCAAATATGAAGATATTGTTCGATGTTTTGTCATGTTAGAAGTGGAGGATGGAGTTATATATCAATCTCATGGTTTTGATAAGAAGATAAAAATAAAGTTCAAAAAAATATATGAATGATGGAGAAAATAAGATGATATTTATTTTATTCTTAATGTTTGGGAATAAACATGGTGGAAATTGTCTTTAGGGGACTATTAATTTTTTTATGTTTGGAAGAGAATGTCATCAGGAAATCGAAGTCAGATGTGACGGGAAGAAGTTTTCTAATGATGAAAATAGAGAGAAAGATCCATAGAATGCACCACCCACATATTAGAGTTTAAAATAAAATGAATATGGATATTATTCCAACCAATTACCAAATACAAAGGTTAATTATGAAGATATACATCAATATCCTCTTAATCCTAGAGATAAATGGAAATCTCATGTGATCACTATTTCGGAAGAGGGGTGCGATAAAAATGTGGTGGAGGTACACGTACCATCATCATTAGATATTCTAATGTCTTATTTGACTCTAGATATACTAACTCATTCATATATGAATAATTTTATAAGGTTATAAATAGGCCACAAAAATAATTAGATATATAATTATGATTGAAAACTCATAATGGCACGACGATCATATCTCAAGTATTTGATTTATCTCTTGTTGATATTTGTGTGAATTTTCTTCATGAAATTTTTTTCATTAATCATGTGGTTGAATTTGATATTGTCTTAGGAATTTTTTGACATCCTCTAAATAAATACAACATCAATTTTTGAGGAAGGGAAGTTGTATTTAATATTCTAAACCAACCTATGATATTTTATTGTTGTGTTGATAAATATAAAATTGTAATAGAAATTAAATCCATTGTATATGTTTTGATTTAATTTCAAGATGGGATTTTATCTAAATTGGTTCATTAAAAACTCAACTTCAATTATATTCTAATTGTGTAGTTGTTTTTATTTCCTTCTAGAATAGTTTCCAAGATTTCCACCAAAACATGATATTGAATTCTCAATCGAACTCATGCATGGAGATTGTCAACATTCAAATACTCCATATAAAATGGCCTTGATTGAGTTTCAAGAATTGGAAAATCAACTCCAACATATCATTGACAAGGAATTAATTCATCCATTTCTATCACCCTAGGGCGGACCTATTCATTATTATTAAAATAATGTTAGATCGATGTGACTCTTCATATATTTTCCGAAGATGTACAAGATCATTATCATGGAAGAATATCCTTTACCCCATATTGATGAGAAATTTGTTCAAATGTGTGGAGCTCAATTCTTATCCAAAATTGGCCTCTCTTCTAGATAATATAAAATTTAGGTCAAGTAGGTGGATATATGCAAGATATCTTTCCATACAATGTATTGAAACTATGAAAATATAGTGATCGAATTTGATTTTACTAATTCCCCTACTATAATATTTGATTTAATGAAAAAATTCTTTAGATTTTACATTGATCAGTCTATGTATGACATTATAGATGAAACTATTATCCATTTAAATATAAGGTAGGAGAATGGGAAAACTTGAGAATTTTTATAAAGACCTAGGGATGGATAAAATATATCAAAAATTTATAATGTTTTAATTTCTTCTACAAAATGATTCATTTTTTGAAATATAATCCCATTATATTATATATTTGTAGATACAACAATGATAGAGGCTATTGAGTGTTGGCCCAGACCAATCATGGTTAATGGGACCATTTTTTAAGGTTTATATAGATAGTATCAATTCTTTGTGGAGAATTTCTCATGACAATATAATCCACTAAACATGTTATCATGGAAGGGAACCATCTTCCTTTCTATAGATGAATGTAAGGAAACATTAAAGAAACTTATCTATAGATTATTCATCATACCTCTATTTACATTACCCTATAGCAGATAAGGTTTTTTAAACTATAGTTATTAATCCATGAATTTATTATGATGTGTTCTTGTGGAGAATGTCATTATTAGATCGTATACCTCTTGAAAATTTATGATTCATGATCAAATTTAACCAACTCATGATTTGGAGTCTGATGTGGTAATTTATAAAATGATGATATGGAGGGATTAGAATTACAGAGAAATGATTGATATATATACCAATCAACAAAAATTAGAGTTTATATTATCATAGAGGGAGTTTCATATTCCCTTGTGAACATGGATATAGATTTTTAATTATTTTAACTCAGCAGTACATTACCACCAAGGTGAAGCAAACATGGTGGGTGATGATTTGTGTCAAATGGATCATGAAATATTATTCATTATATGGATCACATAAGATCCTTTTTTAAAGATAGATATAGAAATCCTAAATAATGGGGAGAAATATTATTTTTCTCAGTTTAACGATCCACCATCTAAGTAAGTAATGATTAAAGAGGTTCATGAGGAATATGTAGAGTTGTAAATAAAGGTTATAAATGTTTGAAAGCTTAACCATGGCCATGATAAAGTGATGATTTTTATGAAACTTTTTTATTTTTTGTCCATACCATCTTTGTAGATGGAGTTATCAGAGAAAGATCATAGTTCTTTATTCTCTATTCACCCTATATACAAGAAGATTATTAGAGATTTCAAAGTGTTTTTCACATGGGATAGAATAAAGAGAGATATCATAGAGTTTGTAACTTGGTTTGTGGTATTTCATTAAGTTGTGGGTGAGATAAAAAATTCAAAGGGGATGTTTCATCTATTAGCTATACAAGAATGGAAACGGGAAAACATCACCATTGATTTTTTCATTTCACTCTCTAAAAAATCATGATGAAATCATATTATTTTATTTATAGTTGATCACCTTAAAAAGTTTTAAAACATCATCACTATGAGATTATATTTATTCCTTGATCATATTTTGAGAATATACATTAAGTAAGTGGTATGGTTTTTTAGAGTACCACATTAAACTATATCTAATTAAGATATGAGGTTAACCTCAATGTTCTGGTGAAGTCTTCAATAGTCTCTAGATACTTATTAATGCTTCAGCACTACATATCATCCTCAGATAGATGGTTATCCTAATAGAACATTCAAACCCTAGAGGATATGTTGAGATCTTGTTCCTTGTATTTCAAATGTTGTTAAGATCTAAAAATTCATTTTGTTTGTTATTCAAAAAACATTAGTTTTCAATCGAGAATTCATATGGCTCCTTATCCAGTCCTTTATGTAAAAAAGTAAAGATAACCATCTTAAAGGAATGGAGATGGTGAAAGAAATGTATTTGGACATGAGATACGTAAAGAAACCAAATGTAAGGTTAGAGACATTCTACAAAACATCAATGTATTTTAGAGTTGTCCGAGAATTTATTCTAAGAATCAGTATCATTATATAAACTTCTCTCAAATTAATGAAGTGTTTAATATATCTCCCCAGAGTAATTATATACCTAAACATTCACATATACTAAACTAGGAGGTCATACCACTATTACATTATCTTTCTTGTAAGGACCAAATGATAGAGATTCTAGATCATATCGAGATATTTCAACACGACAAGAAATCTCACTTGGATAATGTTTTATGTAAAGAACACCTATTTGAGGAAGCTACGTGGGAACAAAAGGATGTAATGAGGTATAAGTATCATCATTTTTCATATTAAAAGGATGAATTTATAAATAAATGTTAATTTTATGGGGGTATAATTTGACACCCTATGTTTTTATTAATTATTATTTTTGAATAAAAAAAATTATTTGAGAAATTCTGGTACTCGCAATATTATTGTTAGCTTACGTTACATGAAACATCTACTATTAACGAACCATGATATATTATTATTAATATTATTTATATCAGACTATTATAACCAAGTTATTAAACACAATGAATTAAATAATAAATATTCCTTTTTAAGTATAAATTACAATTTTATATAAATAAAACAAATTTAAATGAAATAATTTTTAGAAATTTCATAATATATTTCAAAAATATTATTTTCTAAAAAAATAATTATTATTAATTTTTTTGAAAAAATAATAAATTAATTTTTGACACTTATATAAATAATTTTTTAAAAAATTTTATTTTTCAAAACTACATGTTAAAATGAGGTTAGGGTGAATTTGAGGGATTTTTTGGAAAGTATTAATTTCTAGTGAATAGTGAAAAATACTGGTTCTTATTGAAAGTATCCTTTTCATTTAAGGAATTTATATGGTCAAATATTAATTAAAAATTTGTTTAAAAGTTTAATTACATAAATTATTTATCAATTAATATAATTTAGGTTATTTTAATCATTTTCATATTTCATTTTGATGAAATTGTTTTTAAAAATTTTGAACATTTTCTCATTGGAAACTGCTTTCTTATCATGTTTTTTGGTTTAATTTTAAGTTAAATTAAGACAATTATGTGAATTAAGTTTGAATAAATTAATGATTTATTTTTTATAATTAAAATTTATCCTATATAATACTTTTAAATTATTTTTTGAACATAATTAATGGTAAGAACATTAAAAATTATTTACAGTTGTTAAGGTAAAAATAGGTTTTGTATTGGGTTAATGAAAAAAATAAAATGGTTAAAAATGGACCAAAACAACTCTATCACACATTTTCCAGACTTTTTTCATACTTATAACTTATAGGATCTATAATTTTCTATTTTCGGTACTTGTGATATGAGATATATGAGTGTATAACTGTTTCTTTTCAAAAATTACAACTCCACCACTCACTTCACATATAAAAACCACCCCTTATCCTCTCCACTTCACACATCAAAAAACCATTATTACATCCAATAACTGACAAAATAGAATCCTTAATTACCTAATCCCATCCTGAAGTCTTTATTTTAGTTATAAATCCAACCTAATAATCCTTTTGGTGTGAACTAAAACAAGTTGTCTGGTAAAGAGGTAACACCCCTAACTGAGCATTTTATTTATTCCTTCCTACACCGCCTTCAATTATTATTAGTACATTAATATATTATAACCTCATTATATTAAATATAATCTGATTTTTTTATTATAATATCATCACCTATACCCATCTCATTTTTCATCAAATGGGATATGAAATCATTATTTGTGTGTGTGGAGAACTACTCCCTCATAAACTAATGTTATTCAGTTTCTATCACACCACTCATGGCTTGATATACTGTTGGATTAGATGTTTATATATGATAACTATGATATTATTTTTTTATATAATTATTATATAATACATACCTCCTTATATTCTATTTGGTGGGTTTTTGATAATGTTTCTCATGTGTACGGTGGACTACAACCTCTCGAAATAATGTGATTCATTCACGCATTACATAGAAGGTAATATGGATGGAGTTAATTAAACTATGTTATATATATGACATAAAAATAATTCTATAATGATAATATAATATTTAAATTTATTTCCTTTTTATCTATCATGAATATGAAAACATCATTCATGCGTTCATATGACATACTATCTCCATGAATGAAATATATCATTTCAATCTAAAAATATTATGGATTAGACAAAAAAATATACAAAAAATATATGTTATTTATATAATATTATAAATTCTTTATATTATAGAAAAACAATCAAATTATGCGGACCAAATATAAAATATCAAATCATACACAAAAAACAAATCTATTATTTCCAAAAACGTTATTTTAATAAGGAATTGTAAATAAACTAGTAATTAAAGGTCATAAGAAAATAATATATCATATGATATATATTTACATATATGTATTTTTATATAATAGATGTATAATATAATTATATTTATTATACCATAGTTTTGAATGACTATGATGGAAGTCAAGACATATGTTAAGGGATTTCAACCACACATTTTACTAATGTGAGACACATTCCATATTCAGCATCTATTTCTTTTATAAAGTGTATCAAATGATCATGTAAGTATTTAATAAGTATCATCCTAAAAATTATTCGGATCTTCATATACATTTCATTATCTATATTTTTTGGGATTTTCTGTTCAAATGTTACCAAAACAATGAGAGATTTTTGTCTAAAATTTCCTTCATTGAGACATATGGTTCTATTGGGTACCTATCTCCTTTTATGAGGTGTATATACAACCACATTGGAATGTAATATCATGAATTTTTTTCTTCTCATTATAGTTTATGTTTAATTTAATTTCATTCCTTCATTGGTCTTCTAATTCAATGTTAACATCATGGAAACAATTTTATTTTACAATCACATCATTTATTAGGATTTTTTATGATTATGTCTCCAATGATAAAATATTATGATTCATATCTCAATAATCTCAGGAATTTAATAATCATTCATTTATGTGATGAGAATAAATATTTTCCCTTCATTTTCATCACCTTATATATACGCAGCAGTTCAAAATAATGTTTTTAAGAAGGAAAAACCATATTTCTATTTTTATTTCGTTGAAAATTTATTTTTCCTCTTAAACCATGTGTTTTAAAAAAAATTAAAAATATTTTCAATATTATCTAATTTATTTTTTTTTTAAAATTCTAAGATTTAATTTTTACAAACAAAATAGATAGATTTTCATGTAATCTTCTGTAGAGACCCAATTTTTTCTTAATAAGACTTTGAAATATTTCTTTGAATATTTCCAGAGTTGGGCGCTCAGACGGCATGCAATTCTGAGGCCCGGTGTACCTGGTATTAATTTAATTAAAATATTAAGTGTTTTTATATTATGAAAATGCGATTAACTAAAAATGGTATATCTATTAAATAGTTGATCAGATTGGAAATCTGGACCACATTTGGGTTTGGAATGTGGTTTCTCCCCTATGCGTGACATAATATAATTTTTCATTAGACGTTCGGACCCCTCGCTCATTGGCGGTGTGTTAAATGGATAAATTAAATTATTAATTTATTCATTCAATAGATTAAAACTGAATATATCTTGATTAGGGACTCGGATGAAAAATATGATACCACCAATGATCTCAGAACATAGGATTTACCCTAGGCAGAGTATAAACATTGTCGGCATTGGGAGGTTGGCTTGTGTGTCATTGTGGATGATTAATTAAATAATTAAATAATTGATTATTTAATTATTATATTAATTTTTTTTAACCTAGTGAGAGTTTATAAATTTTATGTTTAGAAGGTTTGGCATCATAACCCTTTTTCCAACGACAGCTCCTCTTCCTCTACTCTCCCCTCCCCCTCATTGGAAAAAGACGAACAACGATGAATGAACGATGAGACTTAGGGTCCAAGTGGATTGAAGTGCAATGAGCACAACGGATCTCGACGAACATGATATTCACTAACTATCAATCCAATATCCTGGTAGGACACGTCAATTGTGTTTTTCTACTCATTTGATTAAATAATTGATCATTTATTTTTATCTGCCTTTGATTTGCAATTATTGTTTTTCACATGAGCACAAAATTTATTTATTATGGTTATAGCTTTCTGATCATCATTATAATGATGAAAAATCATGGCCAATACAAAAATGTTAGAGGTATTTTCTAAATTTTGTTATTGGGGATTTTATTATTTAATCTCCACACAACAATAAATTATTGTGCAATCTATTTTGACTGACAGCCATAATGCACACTTGATTCTTGGTGCAATGGATTGACAACGTAGATCAGAATTCAGATCGGTGTCAGATCACGAAACAAGTGATGTATCATTGTAATGAGGTTGAATCTATATGTTTGCGGACCGTAGAAGTGGAGTGACCGCATGAGAAGGCTGCAACGGGTAGTTCTAGGCAAGGAGGCGCGTGACCGGGATAGCAAAGGTTGGTCGAGATGTGTTGCAGACGGTAGCAAGTCGGTGGTCGACGCGGCGGTAGGCTAAAGGGGCATAGCACCCGACGGCGGATGGTGTAGGGCGGAACAGTGAACCAATATCATTCAAGAGTCAGCAACGACTCAGGCGGAGGCATGCGGCGGACCAAATAGCGTTTAGGGTTACAACTGTGTAGATAAGAGAATTTTGGGGAAAATTCTAGGATTGTAGTGTGAGAATCATTGGGGAGGGGGATGAATTATAAGATAATAATGATAATATATAAAAGGAAATAAATGATAAAAGAGGGTTCAATCATGGGGGGCTTATGCGCAGCACATATAAACGTAGAGAAGATTTGAATGTGGGTTTAGAAATTGAAGAAAAGTACGGTTAAATAAAAATAATAATAATATAATAATATTATTATTAATTTCGTTGGGAAAACCGTATTTTGACTATAATTTCCTTGTTCCACCTCAATTTCAAGAACCGTTAGTGGCAGTGTGACCATGACTCAGAGGCAGACATTTGGAGTCCAATATTGGATGTCTTTTCTGGGTTTGTGGATTAGGTCCCCGAAATGCTCAAATAATAATAATAATAATATATTATTATTAAATATTTGACCCACCCTAACTCCTACGGGTGATGTGTGATTGAATTTCCATCAGTGGAGACATTACCCTATCATTCCGACAAGAGATTCAAGTCCAATGATGAATATTAAATTCTGGTTCATGTCTTGGGTCCAAAAAATGCCCAGTAAAAATTATATTATTAATATTGCGGAATCTTGCATTGTGCGTAACTCTCCCACGCGACATTATATTGGCAAGCCGTCAGTGACGTCGTGACCCTGACATTGAGGCAGACTTTTCAATACTAATTTAAGGAATTTATATCAAGATCGAGGTGCGGTCCCCATGAGGCCTGGTTCGCACGTGATGTGGTGAAATGTAACTTTTCACCGGGTATCCATTCTGGGAGACCGAGTAGTCGATCCCTTTGTTTTCCTAAGAGGATCGCAATGGAGTGATCCGTATAATTTGTTCCGGGACCATGGTGTGGGCCCTACATAATTTTATTCAAGAGCAATGTGGTGATATATGAATTTTACATAAGATTTCCATTCGGGGTGAATGAATAGTCGATCTTGTGCGTTTTACTCCAAGGACCACAGCGGTGTGATCCGTTTGGTTATCTGATGCTGTTTGAGGAGGCAAGCAAATAACAGTATAGTTTCTCCCTTTGGTTTAACAATGAGCAATGTGCGCTCATCAGCATTGTGGTATGAGATATCATGTACTCTGGGAGTACACTATCACTACTAGAGGAAATTGATTTGTAGTTTAGTACCCGAGTATGGAAAGTTACACTATCAGGAGAAGAGGCTAGGCCACACAATGTGTGGGCCCCACCCGCACCATGTACCACTTTACAAATCTTCTACCCCTAATATATCCATCATTTGGACTTGGACTTCGGTATATGAGTTGTCTATCCTGGGTATTTTTTTTTGCATAGAATGTGATGGTGCCCTCCATAGTGGCTTCTGGGATACGATGCAAGATGTTTCGGATGTGACGCATATCTAGGGCAGCACCCAATGACCTTTGAGGCGTTATTTTCCAAGAGACACCATCCAGTGGGGATGATTTGAGTTCCTCGATGCCTTTTTGAGATGTACCATCCAGTATGGATGATCAGAGTTCCTTGATGCTTTTCCGAGACATACCATCTAATGGGGATGAACAGAGTTCCTAGATTATTTTTTATGAGGTGTCATCTAGTTGGGGTGATCAGTGCTCCTCAATACTTTTCTGAGAGGTACCATCCAGCAGGGATGTCCAGTGATCCTCAGTGCTTTCTAAGAGGTACCATCTAGTAGGGATGACTAGTGAAATTCGGAGCTGACCCTCTCACCAGGCAGGGTAGCGTAGACCCCAAGGAGATACTGGGCTGACCCGGAGCATAGTCCCTAATGAGATACCAGGTTGACCCAGAGCTCATTCCTCGATGAGTTACCGAGTTGACCCAAAGAGTAGTCCCCAAAGAGATACTAGGCTAACCCAGAGCGTAGTACCTGACAAGATATCAGGCTAACCCAAAGTATAGTCTCCAAGGGGATATCGGGATAACCCTCCCAACGGGCCAGGTAGCGTAGTCACTAATGGTTCAGATAATTCCCTCGATTGTGTGACATGGGGCTAAGGCATGGTTCCACTTACCTAATGACCCACAAAGAAGAGGGTCACTTTCACCACTAAGACGTGTTCTTGTGACACGACCTAAAACCATGCGGGTGAGTTAGTGCCTCCCGAAGTGGATAGAAATGAGGTGTAGTGATTTGGGCCCCTCTGACTTGAGCTTCTTGGGAAGATGTAATGAGGTGTGGGTCATTGTAGATGGTTTTACTTGGAACTGTTGTCTACTCACTTTCTAGGGCTGAGCTAGGAGATGGAGATACCCTTACTCCCTCATTTGGGTTTCTTTGACTGAGCACACAAACACACACACACACACACACACACATATATATATATATATCCGATTTCCAGTGCCCACTCCATTGTCTTTGGCTACTCCCCTTCCAAGATAGGTGAAGACGTTTTGGGTATGCCACGTGATTTTTGTTTCTAGCTTCTCATGGTTGGATGAGTCCTCTCTCCTACTATAGTTAGCGTTGATTTGATTGGGAGTTCATCTCATCACTGTTTCGAGCTCCTTGTGTTTGGATGACTCTACTTTCACTCTCTTGTTGGGTTGAGTTGTACTTCTATTCACTTTTACTGTAAATTGTTCTAGTAATAGTCTTCTAATATTATATCTCTTACTGATACCCTATTCAGTACCTCTCTTGCTGCTCCCTTGAACCTTCAGGGCATCCTATTGAGTATTCTCATACGCACCCCTGCTTCGGCTTTTCCCACATTTTGTGTTCCCTTACAGACAATAGACTAAATGATCTTGATATGAAAGGAGCTTAGGGATACAATGTGCTTGGACAATGTGTGGTGTTCGTAGCTTGGGATTTAGTAGTGGGACTCCCCCAATTTTTTTTCTTTTTCACATGTTGTTGGGTTGTGGCACTTTTATAGTTGGGTGTGTATTTTTCCTCTTTCCCTTTCAACATTAATTTTCTTTTATTTTTTATTGTTTATATTTTTATTCATATATGTTTGGTTTCCCTTATATAGTAGTTTTGCATCTTGAATTCTTTTCCTCTGCACTTTTGCATTGAGTTTGATTCATGTGTGTGTGCAGTTTCTTAGGCAAAGGCCTCCCCTAGTTTTTTGTGCCTTTGGTGCTAGTCGCCAACCCCTGGCCTATGGAGGCAGGCATGGGGAAGTTGTGGCTTGATAACTAGAAAGGTTCGTGTCATGACAAAGTGGTGTTAGAGGTTGTTCGACCCTTGGGACGTTGTTAGGACGTTTCCCTAAAAAAATTCTTGGTTGGGTTTAGGAAAACTACGTCAAACTGTCTCGAGAGAGGCTCTCAGGCCAGGGAGTTTAGTGATGATATGGGAAGTTGACGAATCCTTTCACCAGGACCTTGATTACCCGCTTGTCGACTTGGCACCCGGACACACTTGTTGTAGGGGACAATGGTACATGCATCATATATGATTGAGTATTTGACTGTCCTTTTTGATTCAGCTCCCCAAATCCATTCATATATATAGATATGATCATATTACCACGATACAGCATGAAAACATTCAATATGTATCCACGATGAAAGTCATCTAGGATACTATCTACGGTTCATGAAAAAAATCTCATGAGCGACAAGGCCTCAGTTAAGGAACCATCATGTGATCCCCTTTCCACAAGTGGGTAGGTACCAGCACCCCTACCTATTGAGCATCAGACAACCCCAACTGAGTAGGCTGAGGATGTGTGTAGGATAAGAACACTTCGCGACATCCAGCACCAGTGACTGCTGAGGTTCTGTGTGATCCAAAAGTGCAAACAACGGAGTTTCAGCTAGATTTGATGGTTAACCTCTTCAAAATTGTACAGACAATGGCAAGAAAGATGGCAGCTTTGGCAGTCGACCTGGTGGAGCTTGGTTACTCAGATACACGATGAGTTGGCACCATCATGGGACAACTTCCAACAGCTGTTTTGTGAAGAGTTCTACCTCTCATTTTTTGTGCTCAGTTTGACTTCAGGATCTCCTCCAGTGACGATAGGGAGCGATGATGGTGACTAATTATGTGACTATATTCACAGACCATGAACACCACACTCTGGACAAGATATATAAATGTTACTTCTGAGAACTAAAGTTCAAGTAGGGACTCTGTAGAGAGATTTGAGCTATCAAAGTACCCTTGTGCATCCCCACTTATGTCGGGATGTGGTAGCAGGTGTTTGTGATAGATAGATTTTTTCATTATAACTCCATACAACTGGTTGGGGAAGTGAGAGAAATAGAGCTGAGATGTCTGCAGTTTCTAGCCGACGCTAGACGAAGAGATCTCTACGCAGGAGATTTTCTCATGATTAGTCTAAGTCATGTGGTCATATGAGGACCAAACAGTAGAACGGAAGCATGCTGGAAGATTCACTCTGACTTGTACACTCAAGGTGTGGTTTTGTAGCAGATGCCCATAGCGGGATGTGCAGAAAGTTCCAGACTCACCTAGTGCGGGATGTTTCAGAGCAGTTAACTTCCCTACAGCTGACCCTGGTGGAACAGGAGGGTACAACTTTTCTACAGTCGATGGTGTTGACTCCTTCACTTCTTGAGCATGTAAGAGAGACACAGTTGTGATTCGTCGACTGTGAAATCATGTGTGACCCGATATCCATAGTTGTTTCACCATATGGAAATTTTGAAGGAGGGAATCATGAGACCCTATTCTAGTGACAAAAAATGATTCCAGTAGTAAAATGGGATATAGACATTCGGTCAGGGAGGAAAACTATCCCCTGAGTTCTATAAGGTCATTCAGGGATGTGCAAAGAGATGGTGAGGTTGCATACCACCATGCCTTACCCCAAATAATTTGAGTGGGTGCACAAAGTCTTACATGTGTCGCAACTGAGGAGATACATGTGTGTTCCTACACGCATCATCAACTAAATAAATACTTATGAGGGTGAACCATCCATTTCTTCCACATTCTTTGGAAGCATGGAAATGTATAGGTTTCCTTGGGAGTGGGAGAGCTAAGTGCGGGCTCGGTATCCCGATTTTTTCACATAGTTCTACTTTTCAAGGAAGAAAATATTAGAGGTGGGAATAATTTAAAGACCCAGATTTTTCATAATAAGACTTCTAAATATTTTTAAGAATATTTCCAGAGTTGGGCGCTGAGACGACGTGAAATTCTGAGGCCCGGTGTGCCCGGAATTAATTTTATAAATATGTTAAGTGTTTTTATATTATGCACCCGTGATTAACTAAAGAAAATGGGATATCTCTTATGAAACACCCCAAGATTTCATAGTACGTTATCTCATCAATGTAATTAAATAACTTGCTCTACACGCAACACCGAGTTCGACCGCACCACGACTTACCAAACTAGCCGTTCAAAGAGAAGTTATGAATAATATTAACTTAATAATGAATTTTATATACTCCCTATAATTTTATAATCCTTATAATTTGTTTCTTAGACATTATATAATAACAAATTCATTTTTTTTAGATAACAGAAGTATTTTCCAAAAAAAGGCAATTTTACCGCTTTTTAATGGCGAACCCTTTTCAGAACAAATATTAGACACTTTTATATATTCAATTTAATAAAATTATATTCAACATTTTAAGAGATAAATAAATATTTATTTTGGATACATTTTTTGATGCATTTCTGATAACTTTCATATTTTGATGAATAGTGAAAAATACTAAATTTTAATGGAAAACTACTTTTTTAATCGAAATAATTTTTAGTGTTAAATTATGAATTTTAATGGTTTTTAATTATAATTAGATTATATTTTTATCATTTAATACAATGTATGTCATTATAAGTTATTTCATGTTTAGATTTTATATAAACACATGTCAATCTTTTTATAGTTTTTACTTTTTTAAAACCTGTATTTTGGTTTTCAAAATGGAAATTAATTTTAAATTAATTAATTAAACTTCTATGTTTTTAATTTTGTAATACATAATTAATTTTTTAATTTTCAATATCAAAATTATCTTTGGGGGAATTTTTGGTATTTTTCTGAAAACATTCAATTTTTTATGAATAGTAAATAAACACTACGAAATTTTTTAAAATCGAATTTTTATTTAAATAATTATTGATTTTATTTAAATTTATGTTAAGTTAAAATAGAAATATAATACTTATATTAGTTCAATTTAATTCATTGGAGTCATTTTATAATAAAATTTTATGTATAAAATTTTATTTAATTTTTTAACGTCTTTTACCCACCTTCTAGGCACATTTATAAATTTTCATAAAACATAATTTTACCACTTTTATGAATTGAATTTCCAAAATATAAGATACATGGTTGAAATAAGTAAGTAAATTTTTTTTAAATAATATGAAAATAATTTTTGGTGTGTAGTAACTTTTAATTTTATTTACCACGGTTAAAAGTAAATAGTGTAATTAAAAGTAAAAATGATATTATAATTACCCTAACACATGTCCTAATTCTATTGGATAAGTTAATTAAGACCAAAACCAACCTTACAAATAAAATATTATCCTTTTAGTCCACTTGTATTAGATTAGTACATTTATTATTATTTTACTTAAAGAAAAGTTAAAAGTGTAAAATTCAATGTTTAATAACTAAACCATTTTTAATATAGGGTTATACATAGGATAAATTCAACTATAAATATTCATTATAAATCTAATAGTATTTCCTAAATAATTGTATTTTATTTATAAATATTAGAAATTAAATAATTAAATTTATTTATGACACAATGATGATGCGGTAATTAACTTATTAATAAAAGAATAAAATAATTGATATTATAAATATCGAAATAAATGTAAATTGATAATTTTGATAAATTCCATTAATTTTCAAGTTTAATATGATATGTTAGGGTTAATTCAATGAATTTTACTCGAAGTAATCATGCTGTAATGACTTTCACAAAAACAAAATACCAAATAGTTTCAAAATTGACATAAATGGGTTTTTAAAACAAATACAATATTTTAAATTATATAATAGTCCTAAAATTATATGGTTTGGCCAAAGGACTCTTATAATGATATATATGTCATTAATGAACCACTTGGGGTTCTCTTGGAATTTTATAGTAAGTTTATTAAACATGAAATATTATAATACAAAAAGACATTGTAAAAGTTAAACTATTTAACTAAGAGTTAAATCTACAAGATAAGGTTAAAATGTTAACCTAAACCTGTCTAAAACATATTTTTCAGATTATTGCGACCCACAACCACATAATCTTCGACGTAAATTCATTTGGAGAAATTATAAACTGAAAATAATTTTACAATAAAATAATATTTCAAAATTTTCCTAATGTGACCCTCATCTCTCTTATAAAAGGGTACTTCCCTTCTCTCAAAATCGCACCTCCAAAGTTGTTTTGATCGGAACAAAATTTCCCCAATAACCTCCCATATTCCCTCACTTAATCTCATAGGTTTTCCCTTGAGCATAAAGCCATCCTATGGAGCCCTTTTGTTCAAATCAAAAGGAAACACCCCAAGAAGAGGTAATTATTTTATCACCTCTTTCAAAGTTCTTTTCTTCTTCCACAATCTTTTCATTGTTATTTCCATACCAAAATAATAAATCCAATAAATTATACATACAGTGATGTTATTATTAATATGGTACAACCATATTAATTATTCTATCCAACCTATGAATGATAATTTCACCATGTGTGCGTACATACAGCTTATCGTCTCCACATCGTGGTGTAATTTGTTTTTCAACACTATGTTATTTGGATATATATAATAATGAGTAATATATATATAAATAATGAAAATAAAATTTTATTATTTCATTATAATTTATATACCATCCAATTCCACACCTTTTAATCATTAAGGAAATGATATTGTCGCTCATTTGTATGTACGGCTTACCATCTCCTCGACACGATGAGATTCATTTCCACGTTCACCATTCAACGATGATTATAAAAATAAATATTATTAATAAGTATGTAATATATGAAATCATAATTATATTAGAAATATATATATATATATATATTTACTTTTTTCTCATCCACTTACTTCCATTCAATATGATATGAAAAACAAAACAGCATTTATGCGTACGTACGACCTACCGTCTCCCTAAACAGTGGTTTCCATTTCATATATCTATCAATTATACATATTTATATTATGAAAATATATGATATATAAATAATTCTTTATATTCTGTAAGAAATTAAATCATGATATAAGTGATATGATCAAGAATAAAAAGTTAAAACACTTACGATAAAGAAAGTGATTATTACAAGAAATGTTACTTTAACATGGAAATAATTATTAAATAGACAGTATAAAGAAATAAATGAATCATGTATGATATCATAAATATTAATAAGGTCATGATATAATTTAATAACATACTATGGTCATTATACATAAGTTTAATCATACCCTCGACAAAAGGAATGTACTAGGTAATAGTTAATTCCTCAATCTCATTATAATCCGAGATTGTTTATGTGTAAGTATTTTCTAGGAAATATTTGTTATCCATGTCCATGTTTCATAAAAGACTTTATAAAAATGATTATTTTAAGGTAATATTTAACTAAAACATCAATATAAATGTTTTAAATATTTATTCTTATAAATATTTCTTATTAATGTTCTGGTTTTCTAAATGGTTTTAAGGATTTATTTATATGGACATGAATGTTTTAAAAATGTTAATTGCTTTAAAAAATTTCAAAGTGTTATGGAAAAATTTGATTCAAAAATATCTTTTAAATGTCATCCTTTATAAATTGTGTGACTTTTAAATGATTTCATGAAAAGGCGGTATTTCACTCAAAGAGTTTTTCTAATCATTTTCAACTATATTATCACCCTTTACTGGATATTATTCTTGATTGAGGTTGATTTATTATAATACAATTTTCCATATTTTATTTAATGAGTTATGATATGTTTTACTATGGATGTGATATTTTTATACCATTCATGTTTTATGGATAAAGTTTTGACATTTCATATGCTAGTTTTAATATGAATTTTTATGTTATATTTCAATATTTTCATATGAGGAATGCAGTAGACATAGTAAGTGACTGGTAGAGCCTGTTATAGCTCATCGATGCATCGGTAGGTCTCATGAGAGAAACAAGTGTCTTGGCACAAGGCCTTGAAAAAAACATTATTTGTAGTCTTGGCACGCGACCTTGACTATGTGGTAATGATGTTCGGCGTTAAGAATTCCCTCACTATGAAATTAGTTATTACATTTGATTATTCGACTAGTATAATATCCTTGTTCATGTTTATATGGTAATGTATGATTTATTTTTTCCATATTATGTTCAAGATTATGTTTAAAAGGATTTTTTTATTACACATCTTTCATTAAAAGTTTATAGCTTCCCCTAAATTATTTACGCTTACTGAGCATCTAACCTCACCGCTTTCTTATGTTTTCTTTTCTCAGGATTCCAAGAAGTGTATTTTGATTGATATGTAGGGTTAATATAAGAGAATAATGGAATTCTGAAAGTATTATTTATGTTTTTTTGTATGTTATAAAGTGTAATGTAACATTTATATATGTAATCTATTTTCCAGGACTGTTAAACTGATCGGTCCTTCAGGACATGATTCCTAGTAATAATGCCATTGTATTAAAATAATGCACTGACTCTAGGTAATTGGGGTCAGGGAATTATAGTTGGTATTAGAGGATGTTTAACAATAACCTTGGAAACCTGATTTAGAAAAACTCTGATTATATAAAATTACCCTAAGATAGACGTTGAGGATTAGTATAGAAGAACTTCATAGAATTTTGGTAATGTAGAGATTTTGTGAGTTTTCCAAGAAATACATCCATGTCTGGATACAAGCAGGTAGAGGCGGATCTTAGAAAGATATACCTATGAGTAAATACTCCTACAAGGAGTTTCGGGCTTGACCTGGGGTATCTTGGTACATGAAAATGGGCCTTGATGCACTCTTGGTTACGACACTCCCGGAAGATATTCTTAGGATAATTCACATTTTATTTACAAACCATTATGAAGGATTTATGAGTAAATATGTTAGAAATGAAACCATTTTTATGACTATGAGACTAGATATTCAATTAATGTGTAGAATTTTTCTAGTTTTTGGATTATACATTATTAAATGATTTAACCAAGGGTATTTTTTCATTTAGAAATGGCGCCCAGTTGAATGAATGAGAACTCCAGAAATACGCATGATCCAAAGAGTAAGAAGGATCATATATTTCATGGTATTAAGCCAACATTTAGATGGGAAATAGTCTCCCACGTATTCTCATCATATGAAAAATAGTACTATGTGTCAATAAGATAAGTAAAGAATTCTATGAGTCATATTACTTTGAAGGGAAGCCAATGAAGAAGAGGATGATTGAGAAAAAGATAGATAAATGGAAGAAGGGAAAGAAGGATTTTCCCATATGTGATAACTGTGAAAAGAATCACCTTTGGAAGTGCTTGAAAGGAATGGGAGCTTGTAATATGTGTGGATAAAAAGGACACCATGTTTGTGATTTCAAGGGTAAGAAAATGGTTTCAAATGTACAATGCTTCATCTTCAAGGAGTTGGGACACTATGAAAATCAATTTCCCAATCATCAGAGTATTCCCTAAATGATTCCATTGGATAATAATAAAGTTATGATACTACCCATGATGAAGAGGAATAACTAGTGTTCTTATGTTTTTATTAAATAATTATGTCATTTTACTATTGTATCGATGATGTACTAGTTATATGAATTATGGAAATGAATAAGGATTTAAGTGCATTACTATTTCATTAAGGATTTCAGATAGTATGGTACTAAGAAAAGTGACTCAATAGCAAGTTAATCTTTTTATAAAAATACATGGTTGATGAAAGGATAAACCTTAATATTTTCCTAATAAGAAGGTAGTGATTTTATAATAAAATATGGTTGATTTGGATAAATTATATTGGATATTACTTAGTAACATAGAACTGATTAATGGTTTATTTATTCCATTATAGTTGGAGTATTCAAATTTTTTGGATATAAGAAATATTTCTAGTATACTAAAAGGAATAAGGGAGCATGAATATAATCAATAATGTTTTATGGTAATTCATGGTGTTACCGTGTTTTAAGAGAATACATGATGAAGGTAATAAAATTTTATTATGTGGAAAAAAGTGATCTTCATTATGTTATGTTAACCTTCCTTATAAATTTTGGACTGTGAGTTTGGAGAGAAGTATTTTGGATAAGTCTAAAGGTTGGAATGAATTAAGTTGGAAATTTGATACTATTCATTAAAATTTAATAGATTTATTAAAATTATTTTTGTTTTTTTATAAAAAGGATAACCTGGAGGTCGGGCGACAACCCATCGCGTCCGGAAAGGCCACGTGACATGAACCCACAACTGAAGGGCGACAAAGGTAAATCACTTACAACTGACCTACGTGATGTTCTGGTGTGTATAATTTAGTTTTCTTAAATGGTATAATGGATGAATTATAAATATATTTCTTTTGAAACCCTATAGAATTAGGTTTAATAGAATATTTGTGAGTTCTATTATCATTTGTAGAGAAATATGAGTTTGTGGTAGAAATTAGTTAATGGATGGAACTCTACATGAAAAGTATTTTTTCTATGAATAAATTAATTCTTAAACTTTAGGGAATGGATCTTAAAACCAAAAATGTGTTATCCTAATACCTTACGTTTTTTTGAACACATGATATTTTAAAACATAATAGATTGATGGATTTGAGGCCCTCAATTTTACACTTGTTTGAGATTGAGGAACTCAATCACACCCTATAAATATTTTTGTTTTTTCTCCAATTACATGTCTCTAATTTCCACAAATGTTCTCCTAATATAGATAATAATTTTGTGGTGACTTTTTCATTTCCCTTTCCCTCTTATTAAGACTAAATTTTATTAACCCAATTTACGATGTGGGTTTTCTACAAAGTTATTTTTCTATTTTTAAACTTTTATTTTCGAAAAAAAATTGAAAATTGTAAGGAAACAATTTATTGAAGGAGGGGAGAATGTTACACCGCAAAATTTCATAGTACATTATCTCTTCAAAGTAATTCAATAACTTGTGCTACACGTAACAACGAGTTCGAGCGCACCACGAATTACCAAAATAGTCGTTCAAAAAGAAGTTATTAATAGTATTAACTGAATTTTGAATTTTATATACACCATATAATTTTAGAATCCATATTACGTGTTTCTTAAACATAATACAAGAACAAGTCCATTTTTTCAGATAAAGGAAGTTTTTTTCAAAAAAAGAAATTTTATTGCCTTTTAATGGATAACCCTTTTCAAAACCAACATTTGACACTTTTATACATTCAATTTAATGAAATTAAATTATATTTTAGTAGCAGTACATAAAAATTTAGTTTGGATAAATTTTTGGAGCTTTTCTGATAAATTTAATATTTGGATGAATGCAGAAAAACACTAAATTTTAATTGAAAAAAACTTTTTTAATAAAAATATTTAATATTGTTGAATTATTCATTTGAATGGATTGTAAGTATAATTATATTATATTTTTATCATTTAATACAATGTAGCTCATTATAAGTAATTTCATGTGATGATCCGGACCCAGGCGGTCCATCCCTTTGTCGAATTCTGGATCCTAGGGGTGACGTCTTGGTTGTAGGACGGCATTTCAGCATGCGACCGATTGGCGTGACTGATCGGCGGGACAGATCGGCATGACCGATCGACGCGACCGATCGGCATGACCGATCAACGCGACCGATCGGGGTGACCGATCGACGTGACCGATCGGCGCGACCGATCCGGGCGACCGATCGGCATGACCAATCGGTGTCACCCAGCCTTGTCGGGTTTCTCTTCTATAGCCATTACTGTAAACCTATTTTGGGATTTTCAACTTATTTTCAAGTGGTTCAAAGACATTTAAAATACCATAATTAATATCCTATAAATCCCGAGGTGCCTCCTCAAGGTAGAATTAAATAACAATTAATTCTGTCATGTCTGACCGCCCAACCATGTGGGGAACCGCCATCCGAATTTAAAGACGCTCAATTCTCATGTATCGTAACAATGGGATCTTATCTATATATATCCCATGGGAATTTCTTATTCCTTCTTTTTCCTCTTGGATGGATTCCTTTCTTATTAGTACGTTTGGAGCTCCAGACGCCCCTCCCCTGCAAGTTGTGCATCCCCTGTTCCCGGAACGTGGAGAAAAACATCAATCTTTGATCATTCACATAGAGTTTTCCTTCGCCTCTCCTTTCATTGTATCATGTAGGGTGGGTACACCTTTTTATCAGTGGGAATTTATGAAACCAAACTTAATAAAGATAATTAATGGACTTTTGAATAACAAAAAGCGCGGGGGTGGGGGTGTGATGGATGTTCTGTTGTACTGCTTTTATGTGTTGTGAATTGTACGGGCTTCTGCTCACTGAAAATGATGGTCGTTGGTGGTCTTTCTATGTGCACTAATGAACCTCGGTGCTCTAGGATGTTTAAATAACCTCAACATGGAATTGGTTAATTACGTATACTCGGTTAAATAAATTTAAAGCACCGGGATCACCCCTTCTTTTGTGATAACCCTGGTTAAAGACCACTGGAATTGAAACCATGGATTGTGTTAAATCTTTTAAATCTGAAAATACCTGCACGGGCCTTCCTTGTGTTGGTGGTAGTGGTTCGTTTTTTTACTTTCACAGGACGATTACGGGTGACTTTATGGTTTCCTTGGGTGGGGGATTAGATTGCTGGGGTGATATGGGTGGGGATGGGATCCCCCTGTTGTTATACTTTCACTGGTTGGGAATCTGAGGTTGTATGGTTGCTCTGCTTATATCACGAATTGGGGTGGGATCCTCTATTGTTGAGAAATCGATGGTTCCCAGTTTTAGGGACGTAGGGCTATGTCTCGGGGTTTTCCTTGTTTCCATTACTTCGAGGGATCTCAATGGCCCCTTTTGGTTTGTGTAAGTGTGGTCTGTATCTCGATACTTGGTTTGGTTCCAGTACATTGAGGGATCCCACTTATCACTTTGTTGTTGTGACCTTACAAGAGAACCGGGTGTGAATGCTTAAATTGTTGTTTGGCTGTTCCTCTTTACCTGTTATGGTTGTGCATGTTAGTTACCCAGTAGTGTAGACTTTACTTAAATGGATTCACTTGAACATGAGAACAAGAATGATATAAATGGGGAATTGGTTCTGGGATGAGTTTTGTTTTGGCCATGAGTGCCCTGTCTTCTTTTGTGAATGAACATTAACAAAGGCATTGTGTTTAGGTTTTGGAACCCCTAGGATGGGATGAGAATTTTTTACCTATACATATATCTGTAGCTTTTATGTTTCTTATTCTTGCCCCACCCAAGTTGAGCACTTTAGTGCCGAACACCCCCATTTCATGGGGGATGGTGTTTTTTCCAACACTCATATGAGTGGGTGGTTATTAGCTCTTTTTCTGCTCCCTTTCCGGAATAGCCCAAGACTCTTCGGGCGGGCTGGGATGGCCTGAAGTCCATTATTAGCCCAAGAATCCTCAGGTGGGGTAGTTGTGGTGTTTGGCCGAGGTGTTTGTGGGCAGGTTGTTTCCCAAGTGTCTTTGGGATGAGGCCCAGGTGTCTTCAGGTGTGGAAATAGTTGTTCTGACCCAAGTGTTTGCGGGTATGGTTACGCGTGGTGGTTGTGGCCCAGGTGTCTGCGGGTGGGATATTTGTTCTGGCCCAAGTGTGTGCGAGTGGGGTTCGGCAGTGGGACTGCGCTGAGGTTGTGGCCCAGGTGTGTGTGGGCGGGGTTTGGCAGTGGGACTGTGGTGAGAATGTCAGGATTGTTTTGTTGCGTATGATGTCTTTAATAACCAGTGATAATGTGGCGCGGGGTACCCAAATATTGATGTTCTATTACTTTATTTTACTTTACTTACCTTGCGTTATTTGGGGAGTGTTCCTTGGTGAGTCTTGGGTGGAAAGTGTTTCCTTGCTAGGTGCTTTGTTTTATTTTCTTTTCTCACAGGGAATTAGAATGCCTCTCCACTTGTGCACGAGAGTCTTGGTTTTCTCTACTGAGTATGCTTGTATTCTCACCCTACATATATAAAACTGCTTTCAGGTTTCCGGGAGGACTTCAGGGATCGTGTGGGACCGTACTAGCTTGGACCACGGGGTAGTTTCTATTGTCGTTTCCCATTTCTTGGTACTTTACCTTTGGAGTTTTTGAGGCTTGTATTATTTACTGTTGAACAAGCATATGGGAATGGGTTACTTTTGGATTTTCCTTTACTTTCAACTTTGGTATTGTTGGGTTTTCTATCTTATCTCTCGTTCCTATAAAAATAAAAAGGGTAATTTCTTACACTTTTTGTGAGATCATATACCCTTGGTGCTAGTCGCCACTCCGGGACCTATTGAAGGTGGGTCTAGGGGGTCATTATCTCTCCATAAACTTAAAGAAGGATGGGTCTGGAAATTTGTTGTCCCTTCCCTCCTTTTGGTGAAGGCGGGTCGTGACAGAATGGTACCAAAGGGTGAGGTTGAGAGGTAGGATGGAGTCTGATGTTAGGCACAGTGAGGATTGCATGGGATGGTAGGACAACAATTTTGGGTGACCTAGGTGCGTGAATTAGGCCAGGGAATACCGGCTAGGACACTGGATTTTAGGGCCCCCCATGATCCAATGCAAGGACTCTGGACCTACCAAACTTCCAAGTGAGGCTACACTGATTTCAGGGTAGAGACCCTAGGGAAGGTACATGCATCATAATGACTTTTTTTTTTGTGTTTCATGGGTGTTTTTGGGATTCAAAAATAAATAAAGAAGTGAAATAAAATATATGAACAATATTCTACACTACTCGGGCTTAGTCATTCCATGTTTACGTACAGCTATGGCACCTGGGAGGCGACCATGGGTAGTGCGGGCGATCGAGGCCCAGGAAGTTGACTTGGCTGATCGGCAGAGGACCGATCGAGAGGAGGAAGATGATCAGTGTAAGAAGGCGCATGGAGCCTTTCAGCGACAGGCCCTCGGGAAGTACGAGGGAAGCACCTCATAGATGGAGACGGAGAGCTGGAAAGAGGATCTGGTGATCGCTTTCGGCTTGATTCGGGCTCTGACCGAGTACTGGGTTCCTCTAGCCATCAGCCAGATGTGGGGAGCAGCACGTCAGTGGTGGAATCTTTATATCGGGGAAAAGGAAGGAGGCTAAGGTTGTGTGGGCTGATTTCGAGAAGGAGTTCCGAGCGGAATTCCTCTATTCCATGATGAAGGCAGAGAAGAGACAGGAGCTACTCTCCCTCCAGTAGGGGAGTATATCGGTGAGAGAGTTGGGGATCAAGTTTAAGGATCTCCTTCGCTTCACTCCGGATCTCTTTCTGGATGAGGATTCTCGGGCGAGATGTTTATAGGAGGCACTCCGAACTTCTCTACAGTATGATGTTACTCCCTTCACCCTACTGACATACATAGAGGTGCAGAAGAAGGCTGAGGTGGTGGAGAGGATGCACACACTGGGAGGTGTGTCGCGAGAGGTTCTCCAGTTGGGCTCATCGAAGGGGAAGGCCGTCATCAGCAGGCCTCTAGTATCAAGACCCTCTAGGTTCTGACCAGCGGGGAGTAGGCTGCAGCAGTTCCAATTCCGATCTCCCGGTCCTCACCCTTTCCCTTCGGGCCCGGGACCAAGGTGCTTTGTCTGTGGCAGCCATGGGCACCTTCGAAACTAGTGCCCGGACAAAGTGCAGTACGATGGGGGTGTGCAGGTTCAGCGCCCAACTCAGTAGCAATAGTTTCCAGCTGGGCCCTTTCAGCAGTAGTAGGGGTAGTGAGCTCCCGCCCCTCCAAGGGCAGACATTGCAGGAGGAGGCCAACCTCAGGGTGCTCCTCAGGGATCTCGACCAGGGCTTGGTCGGGGAGACGTCCGACAGCCGAGAGGTAGAGGAGCTGGGTGTGGGTTGTTGCACGACGCAGAGGCAGTTGTTCCAGCAGGGCCAGAGGTCGTTCGAGGTACGATCATTTTCTTTAGTACCCTTGCATATGCCTTGTTTGATACAAGAGATTCACACTCCTTTTTTGCACCCAGTCTGGCCCACACTCTGGGTTTAGACGCTGAGAGACATCCAGTTCCCCTGGTGCTAAGCACGCCAGTCAGAGGTTAGACTGACTTGTCACATGTTTTTCGAGGATGCAGACTGATGATAGGGTCACATCAGTCAGTCATGGATCTTCTTCTATTGCAGATACAGCCATACGATGTCATCCTAGACATTGACTGGTTGTTCTCCATATGTGTCGTTATTGACTGCTACTGAGGAAGGGTTGTGTTTTCAGACTTGTACGGCCGGTGAGTGGCTTTCATCGGCGAGCGGAGTTTCTAGGGAAGCAGCAAGCAAGGGGAACCCCTCCTCTCCTTGCTGGTTGAGCTATCAGTGGAGTCAGCGGACGCTGAAATGGTGGAAGTCCCGAGAATCGTCAGCGAGTTTATGGACATCTTCCCTGAGGAGGTGACAACTCTACCCCCTTGATGTGACATCAAGTTTGGGATAGACTTGCAGCCTGGTGCTCATCTGATTTTAATGGCCCCTTACCAGATGTCATCTTCGGAGCTACGGGAGTTGTGGATTCAGACTGACAATCTGGTGAAGAATGGTTTTGTTCGGCAAAGTGCATCACTGTGGGGTGCTCTTGTTTTGTTTGCGAAGAAGGAGGACGGTGGTCTCAGGATGTGCATATACTACATGAGACTGAATCAGGTAACGTTCAAGAATCGCTACCCTCTGCCAAGGATAGACGTTCTCTTTGACTAGTAGAAGGGGGCAGGATGGTTCTCTAAGATCGACCTATGGTCTGGATATCACCAGTTGAGGGTGAAGGAGGGCGACATCTCGAAGACAACCTTCAGGTGCAGATACAGACACTTCAAGTTTGTGGTCATGTCATTTGGCGTCACGAACACTCCGGCTGTGTTCATGGGGCTCATTAACTCTGTCTTCCGGAAGTACCCGGATCGATTCGTAGTCATGTTTATCAAAGACATCTTGATCTACTCAAGATCAGTGGAGGATCACACTGAGCATCTGAGAATGGTTTTAGAGGTCCTCTAATAGCACCAACTCTATGGGAAGCTGTCCAAGTGCATGTTCTGGATGTGAGAAGTGCACTTCCTTGGGAACTTGGTGTCTGAACAGGGAACAGCAGTGGACCCATCGGCAGTCGAGGTGGTTGTTTCTTGGGTAGAAACCAAGAAAGTGGCAGAAGTCCGTAGTTTCCTCGGGCTGGTAGGTTACTACCGGAGGTTCGTGCCCAACTTCTCCCGAGTTGCGTCACCTTTGACAACCTTGACGAAGAAGGATCGAGCTTTCTTGTGGGATGAGAAATGAGAGTAAGCCTTCATATATCTGAAGAATAAGTTGGTTAGTGCCCCAGTGTTGAGGTTACCAGAAGAAGGGGCAGCATATGAGGTGTTCTGTAATGCTTCAGGGCAGGGACTCGGATGTGTGTTGATGCAGCAGCAAGGGGTGATCTCCTATGGGTCTGGGCAGTTTTGTCCCCATGAGCGTAACTATGCCACCCATGATCTAGATCATGCGGCGGTCATGTTCTCACTAAAGTTGTGGTGGAAATACCTCATCTGGGAGCGCTTCGTGGTCTTCACTGATCACAAGAGCTTGAAGTATGTCTTCTCCCAGCGGGGCCTGAACTTACGGAAGCGAAGGTGGATGGATTTTATTTAGGACTACGACTTCGAGATTTCCTACACCTTAGGAAAAGGGAATGTGGTGGCCGATGCCCTGAGCAGGAAGTCGTAGAGGGGTGCAGTTTGGGAGTCGGCAGATACTTGGAAGGCGATGGAGGAGTTGGTTGCCCTGCACCTGGATGGTAGGATGGAAGGTGATAGAGGTTTCCTGTATCATATGTCAGTGCAGTCTTCTCTGTTGCGGCAAGTAGAGGAGTCTCAGTGGGGAGACTCAGAGGGAAAAGTGATGCATGACCAAGTTGACTACGGCAATGCTCCAGAAGGGTGGACGGAGGATGGTCATAACCGGATACTTTTCTGAGGAAAGATGTTTGTTCCAGAGGTGATTTGTGGTAAGGTTCTTAGTGAGTTTCAAAACTCACCCCTAGCGGTGCACCTGGGAGTTTCCAAGATGTACCAGGGTCTGAGGAGAGAGTTTTGGTGTCCCGTGATGAAACGAGCAGTGGTAGAGTTCGTGGAAAGGTGACTCGTGTGTCAGTAGGTGAAGGTCGAACACCGTGTCCCTGGCGGCCTGCTGTAGTCTCTAGATGTCACCGAGTGGAAGTGGGAGGACATCTCGATGGATTTCATCACGAGACTACCTAAGGTTCATGGGGGATGCGATGCTATCTGGGTAGTGGTGGACCGGTTGACGAAATCAGCTCACTTTCTGGCGATTAAGGAGTTAGGCGCAGTGGAAGCTTTAGAGCGAAGGTACGTGGATGAGGTGGTGCGATTGCATGGAGTTCCGAGATCCATAGTCTCAGATAGGGATGCACAGTTTACCTCACGAATCTTTAGGGGATTGCAGCATGCCTTTGGAACCCAGCTACATCTTAGCACTGCTTTCCATCCCCAGACATATGGGGAGATAGAGCACACCATCCAGACCTTGGAGGACATGCTACGGTCATGTATTCTGAATTTGGGGGGATCATGGGTGCGACACTTGCCTTTGGTAGAGTTTGCCTACAATAAAATCCATCACTATACCATTGGCATGGTTCCATTTGAAGCCTTGTACGGGAGGCCATGTCGCTCACCCGTGTGTTGGACTGAATTTGGGGAAGTGATTGTTCTCAGCTCGAAGGTGGTGAAGAGCACGACGGAGAAGGTGTAGCTTATAAGAGAAAGGATGAAGGCAGATCAGGACCGGAAGAAGTCATAAGCCATAAATAGGAGAAGACCCTTGGATTTCGGGGTTGGGGACCATGTATTCTTGAAGGTCTCCCCTTGGCGTGGACAATAGAGTTTCGGCAAGGGAAGTAAGCTTTCCTCAAGGTTCATAGGACCCTTAAAAGTGTTGCGGCAGGTTAGAGGAGGGGCTTATCATCTAGCGTTAACACTGCTGCTACTGAGGATACATGACATCTTCCATGTGTCTCAGCTCCGTCGGTATCTGCATGATGATTCACATGTCCTCAACTGGGGAGATCTGGATATCAAGGACAACGTGATGTTCGTGGAGCGACCAGTTATAATCGATGATCGTAAGGAGAAGGTGCTTAGTGGATGGACCATTCCTTTGGTTCGTGTGTTTGGAGGCATGGTGGGCTTGAGGAAAGTACCTGGGAACGAGAAACACAGATGTGTGCCCACCAACCAGACTTGTTTTGAGTTTTGGGATGTTTTATTTTGTACTTGTTGTGACGGGACCCCTTTTCCCTTGTTAACTATGTAATGTGTGGTTTTCCTTTTCAATGGATTTATGTAAAGTATCCTAAGATGTGGGGGAGCGGAGGACCTAATCCCTAGTTAAGACGCGTTAGAGTTGATGCGCCTAAACCCATGCGGGCGAGTCAGAGCCGCCCAAAGTGGACAGTATCTTAACATGGAAGAAGAGAAACCCCTCACCACATGACTGGGCGGTTTAATATTTGTTTTAGGGTGACTGTAATTGTTCGGGTTCACTCTTGAGAGGTATCTTCCAGGGCAGTTGTTCGGACCCCCCCTCCTTTCTTCAGGGCTGGTTTTGAATTCTCAAGGGCGAGAATGCTTTGAGAGGTATCGGATGTGATAATCCAGACCCAGCTGTTCCATCCCTTTTCCGAATTCCGGATCCTATGGGTGACTTCTTGGTAGTAGGACGTCATTTCGGCATGCGACCGATCGGGGCGACCGATCGGCGTGACCGATCGGTGTCACCCAGCCTTGTCGGGTTTCTCTTCTACAGTCTTTCCCATAACCCTCCTTTGGGACTTTCAACTTCTTTTCAAGTGGTTCAAAGCCATTTAAAATCCCATAATTAATATCTAATAAATCCCGACATGCCTCCTCAAGGTAGAATTAAATAACAATTAATTCCGTCGTGTGTGACCACCCAACCGCGTGGGGGACCACGATCCGAATTTAAAGCCGCTCAATTCTCATGTCCCGTAACAACGGTATCTTATCTATATATATCCCACAAGAATTTCTTCTTCCTTCTTTTTCCTCTTGGATGGCTTCCTTTCTTCTTAGTACGTTTGGAGCTCCTGATGCCCCTCCCCTGTAAGTCGCGCATCCCCTATTCCTGGCGCGTGGAGAAAAACTTCAATCTTTGATCAATCAGGTAGGGTTTTCCTTCACCTCTCCTTTTAGTGCATCATGTGGGGTAGGTACACTTTTATCTCTATGGGAATTGATGAAACAAAACTTAATAAAGATAATTAACGGACTTTTGAAGAATAAAAATTGGGGGTGTGATGGATGTTCTATGGTACTACTTTTATGTGTTGTGAATTTTACGGGATTATTCTCACTGAAAATCATGGTTGTTGGTGGTCTTTCTATGTGCACTAATGAACCACGGTGCTCCTGGATGTTTAAATAACCACAACATGTAATTGCTTAATTATTTATACTCAGTTAAATAAATTGAAAGCACCAGGATCACCCCTTTTTTTGTGATAACCCCGGTTAAAGCCCACTGGAATTGAATCCATGGAGTGTGTTAAATCTTTTAAATCTGAAAATACCAGCATGGGTCTGCCTTGTGTTGGTGGTAGTGGTTTGGTTGTTTACATTCACGGGCCGATTACGGGTGACTTTATGGTTTCCTTGGGTGGGGGCTTAGATTGCTTGGGTGGTATGGGTGGGGATGGGATCCCCTTGTTGTTATACTTTCACTGGTTGGTAATCTGAGGCTGTGTGGTTTCTCTACTTATATCAAGAATTGGGGTGGGATCCTCTATTGTTGAAAAATCGTTGGTTCCCAGTTTTAGGGACGTGGGGCTGTGTCTCAGGGCTTTCCTTGTTTCCATTACTTCGAGGGATCTCACTGGCCCCTTTTGGTTGTTGTAAGTGAGGGCTGTATCTCGAGACTTGGTTTGGTTTCAGTACTTTGAGGGATCCCACTTATCCCATTTGTTGTTGTGACCTTACAAAAGAATCGGGTGTGAATGATTAAATTTTTGTTTGGTTGTTCTTCTATACCTGTTATGGTTGCACCTGTTAGTTTTCCAATAGTGTAGACTTTACATAAATGGATTCACTTGAACATGAGAAAAAGAGTGATATAAATGGGGAATTGGTTCTGGGATGAGTTGTGTTTTGGTCGTGAGTGTCGTGGATTATTTTGTGAATAAACAGTAATAATGGTGTTGTGCTGAGGTTTTTGAACCCCTAGGATGGGATGAGCATTTGTTACCTATACATATATCTATATCTTTTATGTTTCTTATTCGCTCCCCACCCAAGTTGAGCACTTTAGTGCCGAACACCCCCATTTCATGGGGGAGGGTGTTTTTCCCAACACTCCTATGAGTGGCTGGTTATTAGCTCCTTTTCTGCTCCCTTTCCTGAATAGCCCAAGACTCTTCGGGCAGGTTTTTATGGCCTGAAGTCCATTATTAGCCCATGAATTTTCGGGCGGGGTAGTTGTGGTGGTTGGCCCAGGTGTTTGCGGGCAGGTTGTTTCCCAAGTGTCTTCGGGATGAGGCCCAGGTGTCTTCGGGCGTGGCAGTAGTTTCTCTGACCCAGGTGTTTTCGGGCATGGTTACGCATGGTGGTTGTGGCCCAGGTGTCTGTGGGCGGGATAGTTGTTCTGGACCAGGTGTGTGTAGGCGGGGTTCGGCAGTGGGACTATAGTGAGGTTGTGGCCCAGGTGTGTGCGAGCGGGGTTTGGCAGTGGGACTGTGGTGAGAATGGTGGGATTGGTTCGATGCATAGTATGTCTTTTATAACTAGTGGTAAAGTGGCGTGGGGTACCCAAATATTGATGTTCTATTAATTTACTTTACATTACTTTCATTGCATTATTTGGGGAGTGTGCCTTGGTGAGGCTGGGGTGGATAGTGTTTCCTTGCTAGGTGCTTTGTTTTATTTTCTTTTCTCACAGGGCGTTAGAATGTCTCTCCACTTGTGCACGAGAGTCTTGGATTTTCCTACTGAGTATGCTTGTATTCTCACCCTACGTATATAAAACTTCTTTCAGGTTTCCAGGAGGACTTCAGGAATCGTGTGGGACCGTACTAGCTCGGACCTCGGGGGAGTTGTTGTTGTCGTTTCCCTTTTCTTGGTACTTTACCTTTGGAGGTTTTGAGGCTTGTATTATTTACTGTTGAACATGCATATTGGAATGGGTTACATTTGGCTTTGCCTTTACTTTTATCTTTGGTATTGTTGGGGTTTCTATCTTATCTCTCATTCCTATAAAAATAAAAAGGGTCATTCCTTCCACTTTGTGTGAGATTCTATACCCTTGGTGCTAGTCCCCACTCCGGGACCTATTGAACGCGGGTCTTGGGGGTCATTATCTCTCCTTCAACTTAAAGAAGGAAGGGTCTGGCAATCTGTTGTCTCTTCCATCCTTTTGGTGAAGGCGGGTCGTGAAATTTCACATTTAAATTTGATATAAACACATTTCAATCCTTTGATAGTTTTCCATTTTTTAAAACACGATTTTTGGGATGACCCAGAGCATAGTCCCCGATGAGATACCAGGTTAACCCAGGGAGTAGTCCACGAGGAGATACTGGGATGACCCAGAGCATAGTCCCATATGAGATACCGAGATGACCCAAGGTGTAGTCCCCGAGGAGATATCCGACGAACCCTCCTGGTGGGCCGAGTAGCGTAGTCAATGATGGCTAAGAGAAGACCCTCAACCATGTGACATAGTGGTGAGGCATGGTTCGACTAACCTAAGGACCCAAAAGGAAGAGGCGCACTTTCCCCACTAAGATTCATCCTCGTGACGCGACCTAAAACCATTCAGGCAAGTCAATGTTGTTGAAATAGTGGGTTCCCTAGACCCAACTTTGTAGTACTTTTGATTACCATATCATGTGTACGGTTAGATATGCATGATGTTATCTTACCATTATGGTGTATAATTTTCTGTGTCCACTATTATAATGGTAATATCCAAAGGCTAATTTTAATGTCGAGAGGTTATAGCAGATCCCAGGCTATAATGAGAACCACAAGACACTATGACATTAATATTAAACAAATGTTCTACAGTCTGGACACGTCTTACTGACTAGACATAGTAGTTGTCTGACTATCAGGTGTTGGGGGGTCATAAGCATTGAGACTTCTTCTCATTAAGTTTGCACTTGGTGATCTCTAGTAATGAGATCATGAGGACAGACCCACCAATAGGAACACCACTTATTTTCAGTGTCATTGGTTGATCCTATCTACGTACATGTGTATTGGTCTCTTGACATGAGACCATTACTAATGCGTACTATTTGTCTACTTAATTTTATGAAATACGAGAACCATGGAAATGAAATTGTGGTGAGGTAGTTTTTGTTAGGTGTGTCGTTTGTGGTATGACATTGGTTGAATGGTCAAGAAAAGATTTGTTGCTTCCAAGTTCAAGAAGTTGTATATATCAGGCATGGTTGATCAGGATGGTGTTGCCTTCATAAGTCTTTGGCCAAAGCAATAGAAAGTAAAATCCATTCGGATAGATCAAAAAATAATAAATTAAGATAAGGACGATGACACAAGAGTGTGTCCTTCTTTATTAGATATTTAATGACAAAGAGATTATAGTACACAGTCAGTGTTCGTAGGGTGGTAGTCATTATTATGACAATCCTTATCACTTTAGGGGCCATGATGGGTTGCTATACTCCGCTCTTGGTCTGTGAATTTTATTCACTGCTATTGATATAAGGGCCTAGAGGGTCACACACAATAGCGTATTCAAGAATCCACTCTATTCAGTCGAATATGTATATGGACATAGTGGGCCCCACTACGGGTCCGAGTGTTTTCCATGTTATCGATCACCGATGAATTAAATAAATTCATTATTATTCATGTTATGAATAATTGGGCTTGAATTTATTTAATTAGTTAATATGGGAAAATATTAATCGAACGAAAATTATTTTAATATTCCAGGTTCGTTTAATATTAAGAGGGATAGAGAGTTGAGTTAAATGACTCAGTTTTATCACGTAATATTATATATATATATATATATATATATATATATTTCAAGTATGTGATAAAATAATACATAATATTGGCATAGTTTAATCGTCAAAATTATTTATTTAGTGGACGTTGAAATAAACGGGGGTCGGGGAACCCAACCGGGTATTTCTCAATTCCACTATATATATAAGAGGAGGCTCTCTCTTATGTTGTGAAATTAACTATTCATTCATTTGTATGGAATGAAAATTGAGATCCTCTCTTACCTCCTACTTCCTAGAGTGAGAAGTTGATGATCCAAGAGTTCAGATCAAGTTCATCCTCAAGCATCGAAGAGATCTCGATGCAGTGATCATCGAGACGTCGAAAGCATCGTCAGATCATCGCGCTAGCACCCGATATTTGACGATCAGCATTCCAACGAATTTTTGGAGCCTGTGTGGATGATCTAGATGGATCCTTCTTTTGATCCTTCAAGCGATGATCACCATCGACTAGTTGCAGTAGATTGCAGATTCATATTTGAAACTAGTATGTTTTACTTTTAATTTTGTTCTCTTTACAACTTATGGAAGATCCTCAGACTTCACCGGGGCTCAGAACATCGGTGTCCAAAAGTACCGTCGATCCTCCCATGAAAATTTTAAAATACCCAACCCATCGGCTTCCACTGCGGGACCTAGAACCTGACAGTGGTATTAGAGGGATCACGTAAGTTTTCTAAGCCAAATAAAATTAATTTTCATAAAAAAATTAATTAGAGGATTCAAAAATTGTTCCAACGAATCAAACCGCGCGTCGATCCGATCTCGAATGGCCATGTTATGGCCATTTGAAATTATCGGATATGATTGATTTTGCATTTAAATATGGGTATTAATTTTTTAATCGGTTCATCCGAACTAAATTTAATTGTGCAAATTATAAATTTTATACTTTAGTTATTTTCATATTAATTTTGTTCTTATAATAATATATATATTATTATAATATTAATATAATAATAATAAATTATTGTTATATTATAATAATTTTATTGTTATTAATTTTAAAGGCTATTTGAATAGACTTTAGAATTTTTGATGTGTGGAAAACTTTGGGAGAAAACTAGCATAAAAAATTAAATATATACTTACAAATAAGTCTTAAACAAAAAAAAAGGGGAAAAGAAAGACTTCAAAATAAGTCTTAAAGAAAAAAAGGTGAAAAAAAGGGGGATGGGTGGTGGATTAACAAAAAACAAAAAAAATGAAAGGGATCCCCCCTACTAGGTTTCCCACACGTTGCACGGGTAGGCCGCTACCAGCTCCTCTTCCCGCACAGTGCACCCACACCACACACCACCTCATCCTGCTCTGCATGCGGACCTGCTGCTCCCTGCCGCCTCAGCCAGTAAGGCCACCGCCTCCAGGTTCGGGCCTCCCCTCCTCCTCCTGCGGCGTACAGAAGGAGCGCAGCAGTAGCCCCTGTGACCTATGGCTTCCTCCGCACCTCAGCGGATCACGCGGTCCTGGCAGCCACGAGCGACACCTGCTGCTCCTCCTAACGTCAGTTCCCCTACATAGCCTCCCCAAGTCCAGGCCGCCAACCTCCATCTAGCGCAGGACCCGACCACCTCCAGTCCTAGCTATAGCATCCAGTCACCACCAGGTTCGCCTCAAGCCGTTGTGCGGCCTTTCCACAGTGCTGGTCTCCCTGTCATCACTCACTAGTAGGAGGCGCGTGCCTCCCTGCCGTCGCATCCCGATCCACAGCAGGTCGAGTCGGTCGAGACGGCTTCCTCCTGGTCCGACGGAGCCTCTCCATCAACCCGTAATCATGCTGCTAGACTCCTTCGGACCACCGCTGGAGATGCCTCACAAGGTTCCCCGTGGGCTCCTCTGCCTTGAGCCACCCCGGATCTGGCATCCACCTCTTGTCGAGGCTGCCTCCGTCGGGCCGTCTCCCACCCGGCGAACTGCAAGGAGGCCCCCTCACCATCCCGATCATGCCTCCTAGACGTTGTGCGGCCCGCTTCTATCCCACCCTCCTAGGACTGACCGCTCAGCTGTGTGACCACCTCATTCCTGGTGACTCTGCAGCGGAGTGACCGCTCCACTCTGTTCGCCGGATCGAGCCATGACGGACAAACCCGAATGGAACCACGACCCCTCTGGATTCCTATTACACCCGGGAGGTACTTTTATTTTGCATGCAATTCTTTCCGCAGGGTATAGGTTGGCCATAAAGTGGCCTGGCAGACCAGCCCAACCCAGAACGGGTTTGGGAAGATCTTTCCCTCCCAGTTTGGCCTTACACGGCTAGCTAGGGTCCTGCTCGGGTTTGGCCCAACCTGCACAGACGCTACAGTGACGTTTCAAAGACCGAAAATTTAAAATTAATCAAAATAAATTATTTTAATTAATTTAATTTTTTGTATCTAAATTAAATTAATTAAAATCAATTTTTTAAAATTATTTTAATACCTGAGCATATAACTTAATTTAATTCTGCAATTAAATTAAATTAATTAATTAATTTAATTTTGGAAAAAAAATTAAATTAATTAGTGGACCGATAATTAATTAAATTATTTGAATTTATAAATTCATTTAATTTAATTTAGATAACCATCATACTTAATTAATGCATTTTAATTTTATCGCGCATTGGTTTTTCCCAGACTCTAGTCTAGAGCATCAACCCATATTTGTTGCTTTTATTTAATTAATTATTTTAATTGTGTGTGATGATTGTAATTAATTAAATAGATGGTATGAACATTGTCTTTCTTTTTCAGTTCAAATTTATAAGGCCATGCATGCCCAATTTACCTGATGTACATTTTTACACGAGTCCCCCTCACCTGTGTGCGAGTAATTTTGTACTTCGGATGAAGATGACAAATGAAGTGGACCCCGCCAAGATGAGGCAATGCACTTTGATGAAGATGGTGCAAGACGACCTCTGGATTCCGCCAAAATGAGGCGGTACACCAAGATGTGACGTGGACCCTGCCAAGACAATGCGATGTTCCAGAAGTGAAGCAAACATACAAGACAAGGGGCAAGCTGCATTAAGAGTCAAGTGTCGACTCAGGTACGACGCCCTTAGGTCATTTAGATTCTCAAGACCAGTCGGGTAGTAGTTTAACCTTTATGAATTTATTTATTATTTTATGCATTTTAGAACAGTGGGAAAAATACATAAAATAATATATAATAAAATGTATAAGGAAGCGACATATGTTTTTCTATTAAAGTTCAGTTGTGATCGCAAGAAAATAAAGGAACAAGTTTAATGGAAATAGATTACATTCTTCAAGAGAAAACCCATTAAAACCATCAAAGAAAATATTAAGTCACAAATAGCCTTTCATTATTCAAGTTTGAAAAAAATCAGGTGTTCAAGGTGCCAGTCATTCCTTAGCTGGGGGTGCCTCTTACTACTAGGGAGTTATTATTCGTGTGGTGGGTCGACTTAACTAAAATTGCAACAATGAAATAGCTGTATCTATGTTGTTGTAATTTTAGAGGCAAGCGTTGAGTAAATCAGTAAATGATTTTTTAAGCTGGGACTTCACTCAACAAATCAAGGAACCGCAAGTTAATACGGTTGGCCTGCCCAAAGCCTACCTTGGAACCTTAGATTAGTGGTGTAACCATAGATTGTAGACTATGAGGGAGGTTCAGGGATCATTGCCACTAGAATACTCAATAGTATTCCAATTCTAGTACATAGGGTTCCTAGAATTCAAAAAATTAGTGGGAGACATTCAATGATTAAATTAATCAATTATGTCTAAACTGGTAATCACATTAAAGAATAATCTACTAAAGTATATTTTTAGAGAATGGCAAGTAATACCATGATAAAACTGCAATAAATATTGGACAACGTTACTGTCCAAACAAGCCCGAAGTTCCATTTGTAGTATAGGTGCTTGCGCACATCACTACCATAATGGAAATTCAAGGTGCTTGTGTCCCAACCTGTTAAACTACTTCAGGAAGTGAGGGTGTAAAACTGCGTATAGGAGACTCGTGAATCAAGCATATGATGGTTTTTCCATAATTCTATCATCAACATCTGATGTTATTTGTGGTTGTTACATCATGACATAGATGGTGTTTCATGTAGTCTCATCTCCAAGAAGTTTATGAGGAGAAAGTGAAGCAAGATTTGAATATGATGATTACACTCGTTTTGTGTAAAGTGAAAGACAGTTTACAATCTTTCATGTCATCCCATTCTTATACCTTTTACACCCAATTACTCTAGTTCGTTTAAGGGTACAAACAAACGGTATAGAGTAAGTGCTTCATTACCTTTAAGGTAACATTATCCAAGTAATAAGAATATTGGAGATAACGCCATGTTTTATTCTTATGGCGAATAAATTGAATGACAAGGAGAAAAATCCCTATGGCATGTTACACCAAAGGCACATTTTTCATGTCCTTTAATGAAATGAGGTTTGTTATTTTACTGGAGGTTATTTTTATCACACAATGAAATAAATTCATGGAAGATTAAAAAATTAAATACTAGAAGCACGTGCCTGCTTCACGCTTAGTTAATATTCATCAAATAAAAGTATTTTTTTCTCGCATACTTCTTGGTTATTAAAATACAATATGATTCTCACAAATATGTATTGAAATAAAGTAACCATGTAAGTATAGAAACATTACTAGGAGTAATGTGTCTTCTCCAAGCAGCTAGGAAAGGGTGATTCCTAAGTCAGCGGTGAGAAACCCATAACTTCAAATTGCCAAGTAATTGATTCAAACAAAAAAAGTTTTTGAGTATTACCAAAACATTTATCACACATTCCCTTTGAACATAATGAGACATCATTCCATGTTTTTGGAATGAAAGTTGTTTCTGGTAATATATTCGACAAATAGTTCAGACATATTTGAATAAAAGGCAATACATGATGAATATAAAATTGTAAGACCTACCCAGCTGTGGAAATATGATTCTTTGTCAAGTAAAACTAAAAGTGGAAATTAACTAACTAACAAGTAAGGTATTAAGGATTTTCATAGCTAAACACCTTTGGTATTATTGACATCCTTAGTTTAGACAAAGAAACCTTTAGAAATAAAGGTATGCCACAAAGCATCCATGGATTAGTTCAACAAGAGAGTGTGAACTATTCCAAAGGAGAGATAGAGGTAAAGATAATTCATATGCTTCCATTAAGTCATTAAGGAATGTACCAGTGAAGTATAATTTTGGTAAGAAGATTTGAGTTGCTTCGAATCAGCATGTCGAAGAATATCTATACCAAACATTCATCGATCATGATAATGTAGCGTTGAGTAATTCCTAAATGCATGTTGCCTTATCAACATCACCGTATCGATGTTCATAAGGAGGATCGATGAAAATTATTATATATTAACATCGATCAAACAAAATGTAGAATGGATAAATTCCTAAATGCGCATTCTATACATCAAAGTTATGATGTAAGTTGTATCTATGTTACAACCTAAAGATACTTCCATTATATTTAAATATGTGCTTTACAAATAACGAATTAAACCCATAACCAATATTCCAACTAAAATAACAAATAGATATCATACGAGTCGTAGTATGATGGAAAATCCATTATGTCATAGGATGTGTTTAGATGAAAAGCATTTGTTTGGATTTAAACAAACATGCATCAAGTTAAAAATGTTGTTCATCTAAGGTAATTATCCTAACAGTTGCTTAAGATATTACCTAAATCCCTAAGATAGAAAAGATGTAGTCAAGTATTAGACTACATTTCTATACAAGGGTGCACATCTCTATTAGAGATAGTGGGAGATGAATTTACTTGCAATTAGTCAATGATCAAGATGCACAAATGGTTGGAATAGGAACAAGTTCCACAAGTACATATGGAATAGGCATGTTCCATTGACACATACTGCGTAGGAAGAATGAAACCATGGTGATGGTTTCATATTCACCTCGGTCGGTGATATATTATTCATTAAGAATAATAAATCCTACAAGTTAGCAGTATATGGAATTTAGTTATGATTGAAAAGATTAATTAAAATTTAATAATGGATTCTATGTATCAATATAAAAAGGGGCTTTTAAATTGAATATTGTGGTGGGTATTCAAATGAATAGAAACATGGATGGTAAAAGCCTGGTACTAATAAGGCTCGATTGGTTATAACAAGTTGGTACACCAAAATCCATTAAAATTTTACTTGTCATAACTAACTTCTAAGATCATTCTATTGGGCATCGGATGTCAAGATCATCTTTCGTGGAAGGTTTCTATACAATGCAACCAGAAAGAGATGATGACATCATAAGATTCCAATAAGGGTTGTATGTTACTAAAATCCAATTATGGATTAATGTAACCAACAAGATCCAAGATCATTCATTATTAATAAATCTTTGCCTTGTGTCTACCGAAGGTTAGTGGGATGGCCAATGTTTTCCATGTGAAATATGTTCGGCAACATATGGAAAATAGATCTTGATCTTACAGTTATATAAGATTAGAATAAAATAAATTCTCCAATGATTGACATAAAGTAGCAACCAAAGTTCTAAGGAACATGATCTATTGAGGTAGATCCATAGGTTTCTTAGTCCAAGTGAATCTATTACATATAGTGACATTGTGTTGAAAAATACAAGTTAGAACAATTCAAGAGATGAATTTTTGCCTATGTCACATCGCTTAATCTCTTAAAGTTAACATGTTCAGAATATAGGAAGAGATTAAGGTTGTGAGTTGAGTACCATACACTTATGTGATGGATCAATCACATATGCCATATTATGTACTATAATCGATATTTCCAAAATATAGTTTATTGTAGGCAGATATCAATTATTTCCAAGAGCACCGCAAGTGATGCAGTCATAACTATCATCTTGTACTTCGACAAGTACAAATGATATGTACCTTGAATATGAAGAAGAAGCTATACTAGTTATGGTGGGATACTAAATATTAATCATTAGATCAATTTGATCTAGTGTCACAGTTAGGAAAAGGCGATGAGCGAGTCAAGATCATAAAATCTAGTGGTAGCCATATATAAAAATAATGAGTATGTTGTAGATTCCAAGGTAACTAAGAAGCAGATATAAATCGCAATTATTTGTTCTAGTTCTTGGATTCAAACCTAGTGAGATAAGTATTAACATAATTAAAATTATTATATTCTTACTAGACAAGTAGTCAAGTTATGACAATGGACAAAAGTAATATACTCAGAGATACCTTATATTGAGAAGTTTTACTCTTGCCGATGAGGTCATGTATAGTAGATATGCCACACGGTGAAAACATGGAAGGCCCAGTAGTTAAATCCATTACTCAGCAGAAGCATGATATTTATCATGTGAGTAGAAAACAAGTTAGGTTAGCAAGTTGGATCTAGTGTAAGTGGGAGTGTTGAAATAGTGGGTGCCCCATAACCAACTATGCAGTACTTTCGATTACCGTATCATGTGTACATTTAGATATGCATGTTGTTATCTTACCATTATAGTGTACAATTTTCTACATCCACTATTATAATGGTAATTTACAAAGGTTAATTGTCAGGTCAAGAGGTTATAGCAGATCCCAGTCTATAATGGGAACCTCAAGACACTATGACATTAATCTTAAATAAATGTTCTATGGTCTAGATACATCTTACTAACTGGACACAGTAGGTGTATGACTATCAGGTTTTGGGGGATCATAAGCATTGAGACTTATTCTCATGAATTTTGAACATGGTGATCTCTAGTAATGAGATCATGAGGACAGACCCACCAATAGAAACACCACATGTTTTGGGTGTCATTGGTTGTTCCTATCTACGGATAGGTGCATTGGTCTCCTGACTTGAGACCATTACCAATGCATAGTATTTGATTATGTACTTTGATGCAATATGAAAACCATGGCATTGAAGTCGTGGTGAGGTAGTTTGTGTTAGGTGTGCCGTTGGTGGTATGACAATGGCCGAATGTTCAAGAAAGGATTTGTCGCTTCCAAGTTCAGGAAGTTGTATATCTTAGGCTTGGTTGATTATGATGGTGATGCCTTCATAAGTCTTTGGCCAAAGTATTAAAAAATAAAATCCATCCGGATAGATCAACAAATAATAAAGCATGATAAGGACGATGACACAAGAGTGTGTCCTGCTTTATGAGATATTTAATGACAAAGAGATTATAGTACACAATCAGTGTTCATAGGATGGTAGTCTTTTCTATGACTATCATTATCTCTTTAGGGGCCATGATGGGTTGCTAGACTCTACTCTTGGTCTGTGGATTTTATTCACTACTATCAAGATAAGGGCCTAGAGGGTCACACACAATAGTGTATTCAAGAATCTTCCCAATTCAGTCGAATAGGTATATAGACATAGTGGGCCCCTCTATGGGGTCTTAGTGTTGTACAAGTTATCGATCACCAATTAATTAAATAAATTCATTATTATTCAAGTTATGAATAATTGGGATTGAATTTATTTAATTATTAAATACAGGAAAATATTAATCGAACAAATATTATTTTAATATTAATGGTTTGTTTAATATTAATCGGGATAACGAGTCGAGTTAAATGACCTGGTCTTGTCATGTAATATATTATATATATATATTACAAGTATGTGATAAAATAATAAATAATATTAGCACAGTTTAGTTTTTCAAAATCATTTATTTAGTGGACTTTGAAATAAATGGGGGCTGGGGAGCCCAACCAGGCATTTCTCAAGTCCACTATAAATATAAGAGGAGGCTCTCTCTTATATTGTGCAATTCACTATTCATTCATTTGTATGGAATGAAAATTCAGAGCCTCTCTCTCCTCCCACTTACTAGAGAGAGAACAGTATAATCCAAGAGTTCAGATCAAGTTCTTCCTCAAGCATCAAAGAGATCTCGATGTAGTGATCATCAGGATGTTCAAAGCATCGTCGGATCACCGTGCATGCACCCGAAATTCGACGATCGACGTTCCAGTGGATTTTTGGAGCACATGTGGATGATCTAGAGGGATCCTACTTTGGATCTTTCAAGTGACGATTTCCATCAACTAGTTACAGTCGACCACGACTTCCAATTTGAAAAGGGTACTTTTTCATTTTAATTTTTTTCTCTTTACAATTTATGCGAGATCCTCGGACCTCCCCAGGGCTCGGATCGTCGGCGTCGACAAGTATCGTCGATCCGCCGACGAAAATTTTAAAATCTTCGACCCATCGACTTCCGCTATGGGCCCCAAAACCTAAAAAGTTCCACCCAAAGCAGAGAGTATCGAGGTGCATTGATTTGGGTCCCTTTGACATGGGCTTCCTAGGAAGATGTGATGAGGTGTTGGGCACTGTAGATGGTTTTACATGGAACTATTGGATACTCACTTTCATGGGCTGAGCTGTGAGATGGAGATCTTCTTACTCCCTTGTTTGGGCTTATTTGATGGAGCACAGATATATATATATATATATATATATATATATATGTATATATATTGTTTCTAGTGCCCACTCCTTGGGATTTGGCTACTCCCCTTCCAAGAGAGGCGAAGACCCACGAGGTATGCCACGTGCTTTCCATATCTAGCTTCTCATGGTTGGACGAGTCCACTCTCCTACTATAGGTAGTGAAGATTTTATGGGAAGTTCATATCCTCACCGTTTCGAGCTCTTTGTGTTCAGATGAGTCTAATTTCACTCTCTTATTGGGTTGATATGTACTCATGTTCACATTTACTGTCCCAAGTTCCCATATTGGTCTTCTTCTATTATATATCTTAATGATCCCCTATTCAGTACCTCTCTTACTGCTCCCTCAAGCCTTTGAGTCATCCTACTGAGTATTCTCATACTCACCCCTGCTTGATATTTTCCTGTATTTGGTGTGCCCTTGCAGACAATGGACAGGTTTATCATGATGTTAGAGGAGTGTAGGGATACAAATTGCTTGGACTGTGTTCGGTGGATGTAGCTTGGGATTAAGGAGTGGGACTCTCCCAATTGTTTTACTTTCTCACCTATTTCTAGGTTGTGGAAATGTTCCAGTAGAGTGTGTTGTACGCAACTTCAAGTTCTAACACACCACAACCAATCAAACTAGCCGTTATGAAGAGTAATACCTACTTTTTGAAATTTTATACATTTTATCTTTCAAATAGAATTCATTTTTGGATTTGGAATATTGAAGTTATCCTAGGGTAAAATTTTGGTACTTTTGGGAGAACTTTCATATTTTGATGAATAGTGAAAATTACTAAATTTTAATTAAAAACAACTTTTTTAATCGAAACAATTAATAGTGATAAATTATAAATTTGAGTGGTTTTAAATTATATTTAGAATATATTTTTACCATTTAATACAATGTTGGTCATTGGAAATAATTTTACAATTAAACCAAACATAAACAAGTATCAATCTTTTGATAGTTATTATATCTTAAAAACACACTTTTTGTTTTGACAGCGGGAATTAATTTTAAATTAATTTCTGCCACTTATGTGTTTTGAATTTGGAAAAATGGATTCCATCTTTGGAATCAGGATTTCCAAATTGTGTAAATAGGTAACTTTTATTTTTATACATTTTGAATAATTACTTCGGTAAATATTTTATTTACCATGGTTAATGGGTAAATCCGGTAAATAAGGGTTAAAAAATAATATTATAATAATACTAAATTACCCTAAAACGTGTCCTAGACTTATTGGTGGATACATGTCTGACCATGGGCATATTTGGGTCGATTTTGGGACCCCATGGAGCCACTTATAGGTGATAGGGATACTTTATTTTAATTAAGTTAAAACAAATACAAAAATGACATAAGCATATATCTTTTAGAAAAACAATTTTTAAAAAGGGTTATATATGTTTTATTTTTGACTATAAATATTCATTAGAAAGATAAAAATATTTTCTACATAATTATATTTTATTTATAATTTTTTAGACATTAAATAAATTAATTTATTTATGACTCAATGATGATGCAGTAATTACCATAAAAGTGAAAAATTAAAATAATTGATATTATAAATACCCAAATAAATATAATTTGAGACTTTTTATGAATTAAACTAATTTTATAGGTTAATATGACATGTTAGGAATGATTTAATTAACTTTTTTCAAAGTAATAATTCTGTTATGATTTTCACAAAAATAAATTTCCCAAATAGTGTCAAAATTGACATAAAAGAGTTTTTAAAACAAATATTATATTATTAATTGATATTCATTTCCTAAAAATCTAAGGATTTCCCAAGAGACTTATATCATTATAGGTATATCATTAATGGACCACTTGGTGGTCTGTTGGAGGTATATAGTAATTTTATTAACTATATAATATAAAAATACAAAGTGACATGGTAAGTGTCAAACTAATTAACTAAGAGTTAATACTTAAAGATAAGGTTAATATTGTAACCCAAACCTATCTAAATAATATTGGATGAATGGTTTTCGACCTATCCCTACCTTAACCTTTAAATAATTCACTTTTGAGCCTTTATAAACTGAATATGAATTTATTATAAAATAATATTTCTAGCTCTTCCAAAGGTGCCCCTCACCCCTCTTATAAAAGGGCACTCCTCCTTCTCATTAATTCACACCTTCAAAGCCTTTTGGTTAGTAAAACCCCTGCCCAAATACTCTCTCAACTTCCCTCACTTAATCTTATAGGCCTTCCTTTTGTCATAAATCCAACCTAAGGATCCCTTTTGATCAAATCAAAAGGAAGAACCCGAAGAAGATGTAATGATTTCACCACCCTTTTTCAAGTTCCTTTCTTCTTCCACTTCTTCTTTATTTGTTATTACCATTATAAAATAATAACTCTAGTAAATTATATATATACTATTATGTTATTATGAACATGGTACAACCATATTTCAGTATTCTATCCATCCTTTGAATGACATGTCACCATACGTGCATACGTACGGATTACCGTCTCCACGTCGTGGTGTAATTGTTATTCAAAACATTATTATTTGGATGGGTATAATAATGATGTGTAATTCATGTAAATAATAAATATAACATCATAATGATTCTTAATATATGATATACCATCCAATTAAATATTATTTTAATATCAAAAGAATGATATTGTCGCTCGTGCGTACGTACGGACTACCGTCTCCACGAACGCGATGAGATTCATTCTCCATCGTATCCATTAAAGAGTAATTATCATTAAATGATTAAAAATAATGTTTAAAGATTTTACATCGTTCTGGATATGAATAATATACATAACATTAGTAAAAAATATGGCTCAAATAACAAAGAATATAAAGGAAAATGAACTCGTTAACACCCAAAATGACGATAATTCTAAGATATTATTAACAAATCAATGTTAAAAGATAATATATGATATCATATTAATGAATATTATTCATTTATAATTCAATAACAATTATATCACCATTATACAGGAGGTTAACCTACCCTCGACCAAGGAAAAAGTACGAACTAAGGGGTTTCTTATCTCACTTTTAATTCCATGAGAATTCCATTGTTCACCACTTATTTATTACATGTGGTGTGTGTACTGACCATGTTTGTATTCATTGTGTAATATAATTTAATTCATGTATATTTACATCATAATTGTATGATCCTTATTTCATGGGTGTATGTTTTTTATGTTACCAAATCAATAATGGAATTTGAAATTTCAATTTCCACTCATTCGGCTTTACGCATACTTCATTGATTATTTTACTCCAAGATTATGTATAGAATCACTATTCATTTGATTATGTCATAAATTCCACTCCCCTTTCAGTGGATATACTTTTGATAAACATAATCACTCCATTAATAAATTATCAGGTCATCGGTATGAACTTGATAAGAGTAATTTTTACTCAATCTCGATTTGTTGAGTTAAACATCCAATTCATTGGTGTTGTTTTTACAAGAATATGTGTGAATATCCTTTGATTGTTTTAAACTTAATATCCAATCATATTGAGGATATTTATATTCTTCACTCATAATTATGTCATTGATTTATCCTTAACCTAAGGATACAGCCTTTATGAGATATTTCATCTCAATTTACATTCCATTGAGACTTCTTTGTTGTTATACACCAAATCACTTTTATGTGGTGTATATAATGTACTTTGAAATAGTATATCATGAATCCATTTATTCTCATGATATTACAAAGTTTTGATTACCTCAATTATTTATATTCAAGTGTCTCTATTTTGGTTAGAAACTCTAACTAAAATACCATTTTTAAATGTTTTAGAGACTTATTCTTCTAAATCTTTCTCATTAATGTCCATGTTTTAAAAATGGTTTTAAGGATTTATTTATATAGACATTAAAGTTTTAAAATTAAAACTCATTTTAAATGTTTCAAAGTGGTATGGGACACTTTGATTCTAAAATCTATTTTAAATGGATTCTTGACAAATAGTGTGACTTTAAAATGATTTCAAGAAAAAGGGGGATATTTCATTCTAATTGTTTGATGATTATTTTCATCTATGTCAAATATCCTTCATCATTCTCGATTGAGGTTAATATGATACAATTTAATCTTCCATATTGTATCGAATGAGTTATGTTTGACTGTGGATGTACTATTTTTATACCATTCATGGTTTGTGGATAAAGTAATGACATTTCTTATGCTAGTTTTAATACGAATATTTATGTTATGTTTAAAACTTTTCATATGAGGAATGAATTGGACTTCTTAAGTGACGGGTGGATCCCGCTATAGTTTCTCGATGCATCGGTAGGTCTCATGAGAAAAACCAGTGTCTTAGCACAAGGCCTTGAAAAAATCTTATTTGTAGTCTTGGAACGACGCCTTTTCTATGTGGTTATGATAGTCTGGCATTATGCATTCCATCATTATGAAAGTGGTTATTGATATTTCATATGATTGTTCTACTAGTAGACTATCCCTGAGAATATGATAATGGCATTATTTCATTTTATCTTTTACATATTATGCTGAAGTTCAAGTTTTAATGGCTTTTGTTTTAGTTATAAATTGATTTAAGTGTTTATGCTTATCTATGAAAGCTTCTGCTATATTGTTATACTTACTGAGCATCTAAGCTCACCCCTTTCAATGTTTTATTTTTCCCAGGATGTGAAGAAGTAATTTATGAATGACCTGCAGGGATAATATGAGGAGATATTAAGACAAGATGTTTTTGTAGTTTTTTTTACCTTATGATGTAATGTAAGACTTAAGAATATATCTAGTGTTTCAAGACTACTAAACTAATCGGTCTTTCTAGACATGATCCTTTGTGATCATGCCAATGTTATGTAATAATGCACCGACTCTTGGTAACTGGGGTAGGGTTGTTATAGTTGGTATCAGAGGGAGGTTTAGTACAAAACTTGGAAGATAGATTTAGATAAACTCTGATTAGAGAATGTAGACCTAAGATGAACTTTGAGGATTAGTATAGAAGAACTTCCTAAAATTTTGGTATTGTAGAGATTTTGTGAGTTTTCCGAGCAATACATCCTTGTCTGGATACGAGCATGTAGAGGTGGCTCTGGCACAGATATACCTAGGGGTAAAACCTGAAAACACCGCTTTGAGCTAGACTCGAATGGGAACTGGTGCATGACAACAGGCCTTGCTGCACTCTTGGTTACGACACTCCCGGGGGATATGGTTAGGATAATTTACATTTTCTTTACAAACCGATTTGAAGTATTATATATATAAGATGAGAGTAAATGACCTTGGTTAATTCTAATGTGTTTCAAATTGAGAATATGGTGACATGTTAATCTCTAAATGATTTTATGACTACTGTTACTCACACAATGATTTCTAGTTTTATTCAATGGCTGGATTCCAAGGAATTCATAGTGACTTTGATAATGATGTAAAAGGTGGGAACATTGGTGGCAATGAGAAACAAAATGGAATGTTGATAGGCGTAAAAGATTTAGTCTTTATGCCAAATCAATTTTCCAAAAATATGATCAACAATATATATATTAACCAATTCCCGGACTCAACAAAGAAGAAAAAGGTGATGAATGATAAGAGCTCCAGCAGTGGAGACCATGGAGAAAGGAATCCTCAATTTCCATCATGCAGGAAATGTGGAAGGAGACACCTAGGAAAGTGTCTCAATGGGACAAAGAAATTCTTTACGTGCGGGAAGGTAGGCCATAAAGTGAATAATTGCTGAAGAAAAATGAAGAGTACTATGGAAGAAGATAAAAATGGTCCCAATAGTCCATTTACAGTCATTTTCTGTAAATGTAGGGGACCTGGCCATTACCCGAGTGAATTCCCTATTCTATAGGATATTTTCTTGGTCAAAGAAGAAGCTGTGTGGAAATAAATGGTTGGATAAATGTTTAAAAAGTATTAGTACTCCTTGTTGATGGGTTTACTTTGGAATAATTTTCTCGTGTATTTTTAACCCTACATTTTTTCATGTGAGAATGATATTTGAGGACGAATTATCTTGTCTCTTGTGGATATAGTTATAAATAACCATTTGGTTTTATATGATCGATGTGTTTGAGGCAATTATAAGTTATTATAATTTTGGATGAAAATTCAAGGTATGAGATAAGATTTGTGGTTAAATTATGTTATGGTTATTTTGAGGAATTTATCTCATTTTGGTAATGTTATAGAATATAGTTTTTGAAAAAGGAAAACACATAGACCGTGTGATTGCCCGTCACGTCGGACAAAGCTGTGGGAATCGAACCCACAACCAAAGTGCGATTGGGATCTATTGCCTACGACTGGACTACGTGAAGTCCCTGGTTTGTGTGACTATTATTTTTAGTTAAATTATTTTATTGATCAATAATAATTTTATTTGGGATCATATGTCTTATCAAATGAATACCCTTAGTATAGGAAAATGATTTTGTGATTAAGTGATAAATGTTATTTTGGAAGTTGTTCGCTTTGTTGGGAACACTATATGCCCAAGGAAAATAGAATAGTATGGGATTTCATTTTAGGAGTAATGGTGGATTTTTATCTATGTTTTTATTGTGGATTTATAGTGATTTGGGTTATTTATGGAAATGATTAGGTTTATTACTTTTAATTAAGCGACTTTAAGAGTAATTAATGTCATTTGGAGATACAATTTAACGTGGAAGACTACATTCTTATAAGTTTTGGGTTTCAATGTTATTTTGGATTATATTGAAGGATTTTAAGGAAAATTTATTATTGAATGGTGTTTATTTAACTTTGGGGTATTGATGGTTTAATTTTAGAAATTAAGATTAGTGTTTTTTTTCTCTAATGGAATATTCATTTGGGGGATCATCAGATATTATACTAACCATTTTGGTTTTGATTAATATCTAAAGACAAGGTAAATATATAGTTTATCCTATGTGGATCATGTATTTCTATAGAAGTTTATTCTAGCTCTTCCATTGTGACCAAGTCTTCTTGAATACTCATTGTTAAAAAAAATGAGTCAGTGGTAAAAATTTATTAAAGAATGAAACTATACTTAAAAAGTAAGTATATCTCTTTATGTTCTTAGTCAATATCATAAATGAATTCCTCATCCTTATGTAATGTAACTTAAAACAAAAAAAAATGTTGTCCGTTTACTTTTCCTACTAGGAGACTAATGACTGTTTGTCCCAACACAAGTTTTTGGTTTTCTTATTGTTAACTTTCTCATGATCATGTTTTCTATCCCTCTCCATAAGAACTTGAAACTTATTTTATCATCCATATCCATGTTTTTCTATATGGAATCCTAGTATAGGTTATCTCGGGTGACCTTTATACTTCTCTTTTTTTTTTAAAGTGATAGTTTAATTGACTCTTTTTCCGATGTGGGACTTTCCATTACATTCCCAATACAAATTTTAAAAATTGTGAGGATGCAATTTATTGAAGGAGGGGAGAATGTAACACCCCAATACTCCACGGTACGCTTCTCTCTGAATAATACAGTAGTGTGTGTTGTACGCAACTTCAAGTTCTAACACACCACAACCAATCAAACTAGCCGTTATGAATAGTAATACATACTTTTTGAAATTTTATACATTTTATCCTTCAAAATGGACTTCATTTTTGGATTCATAATATTGAAATTAGCCTAGGGTGAAATTTTTGTACTTTTCGGAGAACTTTCATATTTTGATGAATAGTGAAAATTACTAAAGTTTAATTAAAAACAACTTTTTTAATCAATACAATTAATAGTGATAAATTATGAATTTGAGTGGTTTTAAAGTATATTTAGAATATATTTTTACAATTTAATACAATGTTGGTCATTGGACATAATTTCACAATTAAACCAAACATAAACAAGTATCAGTCTTTTGATAGTTATTATATCTTAAAAACACGCTTTTTGTTCTGACAGCGGGAATTAATTTTAAATTAATTTCTCCAACTTCTGTGTTTTGAATTTGGAAAAATGGATTCCATATTTAGAATCAGGATGTCCAAATTGTGTAAATAGGTATCTTTTATTTTTAGACATTTTGAATAATTACTTCAGTAAATATTTTATTTACCATGGTTAATGGGTAAATCCGGTAAATAAGGGTTAAACAATAATATTATAATAATACTAAATTACCCTAAAACATGTCCTAACCTTATTGGTGGATACATTTCCGACCATGGGCATCTTTGGGTCCATTTTGGGACCCCATGGAGCCACTTGTAGGTGATACGGACACTTTATTTTAATTAAGTTAAAACAAATACAAAAATGACATAAGCATATATCTTTTAGAAAAAACAATTTTTAAAAAGGGTTATATATGTTGGATTTTCGACTATAAATATTCAATAGAAAGATAAAACTATTTCCTACATAATTATATTTTATTTATAATTTTTTAGACATTAAATAATTTAATTTATTTATGACCCAATGAGGATGCAGTAATTACCATAAAAGTGAAAAATTAAAATAATTGATATTATAAATACCCAAATAAATATAATTTGAGACTTTTTATGAATTAAACTAATTTTCTAGGTTAATATGACATGTTTGTAATTATTTAATTAACTTTTTTCGAAGTAATAATTATTTTATGATTTTCACAAAAATCAATTTCCCAAATCGTGTCAAAATTGACATAAAAGAGTTTTTAAAACAAATATTATATTATTAATTGATATTCAGTTCCTAAAAATCTAAAGATCGGAAAAGGGACTTATATAATGATAGGTATATCATTAATGGACCACTTGGTGGTCGGTTGGAGGTATATAGAAAGTTTATTAACTATATAATATAAAAATACAAAGTGACATGGTAAGTGTCAAACTAATTAACTAAGAGTTAATACTTAAAGATAAGGTTAATATTGTAACCCAAAACTGTCTAAATCCTATTGTCTGAATGGTTTTAGACCTATCCCCACCTTAACCTTTAAATAATCCACTTTGGAGCCATTATAAACCGAATATGAATTTATTATAAAATAATATTTCTAACTTTTCCAAAGGTGCCCCTCACCCCTCTTATAAAAGGGCACTCCTCCTTCTCATTAATTCACACCTTCAAAGCCTTTTGGTTCGGCCAACCCCTGCCCAAATACTCTCCCAAATTAACTCACTTCATCCTAGAGGCCTTCCTTTAGTCAGAAATCGAACCTAAGGAGCCCTTTTGATCAAATTAAAAGGAAGAACCCGAAGAAGATGTAATGATTTCACCACCCTTTTTCAAGTTCCTTTCTTCTTCCACTTCTTCTTTCTTTGTTATTAACATTATAAAATAATAACTCTAGTATATTATATATATACTATGATGTTATTTTAAACATGTTACAACCATATTTCAGTATTCTATCCATCCTTTGAATGACATGTCACCATACATCCGTACGTACGGATTACCGTCTCCACGTCATGGTGTAATTGTTATTCAAAACATTATTATTTGGATGGGTATAATAATGATGTGTAATTCATGTAAATAATAAATATAACATGATAATTATTCTGTATACATGAGATACCATCCAATTAAATATTAATTTAATATCAAAAGAATGATATTGTCGCTCGTGCGTATGTACGGACTACCGTCTCCACGAACGCGATGAGATTCATTCTCCATCGTATCCATTCAAGACTAATTCTCATTTAATTATTAAAAATAATGTTTAAATATTTGACATAATTCTATATATGAATAATATACATCCCATTAGTAAACAATATGGCTCAAATAACAGATAATATAAAGGAAAATGAACCCATTAACACCCGAAACGACGATAATTCTAAGATATTAATAACAAATCAATGTTAAACGATCATATATGATATCATATTAATGCATATGATTTATGTATAATTAAATAACAATTATTTCAACATTATAAAGGAGGTTAACCTACCCTCGACCAAGGAAAAAGTAAAAATTAAGGGGTTTCTTATCTCACTTTTAATTCTGTGAGAATTCCATTGTTCACCACTTATTTATTACATGTGGTGTGTGTACTGCCCATGTTTGTATTCATTGTGTAATATAATTTAATTAATTTATATTTAAATCATCATGGTATGATCCTTCTTTCATGGGTGTATGTTTTTTATGTTTCCAAATCAATAAGGGAATTTGAAATTTCAATTTCCACTCATTCGGCTTTACGCATACTTCATTGATTATTTTAATCCAAGATTATGTGTAGAATCAATATTCATTTGATTATGTCATAAATTACACTCCCCTTTCTATGGATATAATTTTGATTCACATAATCACTCCATTGATAAATTATCAGGTCATCGGTATGAACTTGATAAGAGTAATTTTTACTCAATCTTGATTTGTTGAGTTAAACATCCAATTCATTGGTGTTGTTTTTACAAGAATATGTGTGAATGTCCTTTGACTATTTTACACGGAATATCCAATCATATTGAGTGTATTTATATTTGTCACTCATAATTATGTTGTTGATTTATCCTTAACCTAAGGATACGACCTTTATGAGATATTTCATCTCAATTTACATTCCATTGAGACTTCTTTGTTGTTATACACCAAATCACTTTTATGTGGTGTATATAATGTACTTTGAAATAGTATATCATGAATACCTTTATTCTCATGATATTACAAAGTTTTGATTACCTCAATTATTTATATTCAAGTGTCTCTCTTTTGGTTAGAAACTCTAACTAAAATACCATTTTTAAATGATTTAGAGACTTATTATTCTAAATCTTTCTCATTAATGTCCATGTTTTAAAAATGGTTTTAAGGATTTATTTATATGGACATTAAAGTTTTAAAATTAATACTCATTTTAAAAGTTTCAAAGTGGTATGGGACACTTTGATTCTAAAATCTATTTTAAATGGATTCTTGACAAATAGTGTGACTTTTAAATGATTTCAAGAAAAAGGGGGATATTTCACTCTAATTGTTTGGATGATTATTTTCATCTATGTCAAATATCCTTCATAATTCTCGATTGAGGTTAATATGATACAATATAATCTTCCATATTGTATCGAATGAGTTATGTTTGACTGTGGATGTGCTATTTTTATACCATTCATGGTTTGTGGATAAAGTATTGACATTTTTTATGCTAGTTTTAATACGAATGTTTATGTTATGTTTAAAACTTTTCATATGAGGAATGCATTGGACTTAGTAAGTGACGGGTGGAGCCCGCTATAGCTCCTCGATGCATCGGTAGGTCTCATGAGACAAACCAGTGTCTTGGCATAAGGCCTTGAAAAAATATTATTTTTAGTCTTGGCACGAGGCCTTGGCTATGTGGTTATGATAGCCTGGAATTATGCATTCCATCATTATGAAAGTGGTTATTCATATTTCATGTGATTGTTCGACTAGTAGAATATCCATGTGAATAAGTAAATGGAATTATTCCATTTTATCTTTGCCATATTATGTTGAAGTTCAAGTTTAAAAGGCTTTTGTTTTAGTTATAAATTGCTTTAAGTGTTTATGCTTATCTATGAAAGCTTCTGCTATATTTTTATACTTACTGAGCATCTGATCTCACCCCATTCAATGTTTTATTTTTCCCAGGATGTGAAGAAGTAATTTATGAATGACCTGCAGGGATAGTATGAGGGGATATGAAGACAAGATGTTTTTGTAGTTTTTTTACCTTATGATGTAATGTAAGACTTATGAATATATCTAGTGTTTCCAAGACTACTAAACTAATCGGTATTTTGAGACTTGATCCTCTGTGATCATGCCAATGTTATGTAATAATGCACTGACTCTGGGTAACTGGGGTCGGGGTGTTACACATATATTTGGTTTCCCTTTTATTGTAGTTTTGTATCTTGCTTTATTTTCATCTGCACATTTAATGGATTTGGATGCATGTGTGTGTATAGTTTCTTAGGAAAAGGCCTCCCCTAGTTTGTTGTTTCTTCAGAGCTAGTCTCTAGCCCTTGACCTATGGAGTCCGGATTGGGGTAGTTGTGGCTCGAGCCCCGACATGGGTCAGGTCGTGACATTTTCCAAAAAGTATATATTTGTCTTTTACCAAAAATTTGAAAGGAATATAATTTGTTACATATATGGAATGAACAAAATTATCATCCATAAAAAACAATAATTTATTTGAATCTTAATTAAAATATTATTTAATTATTTTCATTGAAAAGTGTTTTAAAAAAATATGTTTTAAATATTATTTTTTATGTGGAAATTCTACATTATTAATGAATTGTTTTAAATTATATTGAAAATCATTTTCCTATAAAGATGCCATATATTCATGTTTCCTATGAATTAGTGGGTATATGATCCTTGGATACAATTTTTATTCTTTCTGTGATTGTTTTTTTGTTATTATGGAATGGTTTTTATGAAACTTGTTTCTCTTCCGTGGGTTATAACATTAGGAAATTCTCATGAATCATGATTCTTTTTACTTTCTATAGTATAATTAAATGATGAAATGATTTTGAAACATATCTATTTGACCTATTTTATGACATCATTAAATTTTTATGAAACCCATTTCATTTAATTGGTCATGATATGATCAATTTTAATGATCTTTGGGAACACATGCGTATGATTTTCATTATATAATGGGTGGTAACTATATATCCCTCCAATACATTGGATAAGGATTTATATCTCATGAGTTAGATAGGAATTTAATGGTTTGTGAAAATGGATCAATATGGGACTTTGTCCACAATGATGGTCTTGTGTGTGGACTTTGACTACTATAATGGTTTTTGGAGTGAACTCATTCTACTATAAATTTCTTGGAAGTGATTCATAGATGTTATAGATATTATTATCAATTATAATGTGTATTCCATAATTCCATGTCATATGTAAAAGTTATATTATCTTGTATCAGGTTGTTCGATTTCTTTATGACTCATTTTTTATGAAATTTCAATCTCTATTCCATGACTCCACATTTTGATCTTTGATATGAAGGGTATGGTTTTCATATATTATTCTCATGTTTTCATACTATAAAATAATGTTATACCTATTTATCATTCTTTACCCTTATTGATCATCGAGCCTCACCCTTTCTAATATTCACCTTCCCCATGTAATGAAATTTTTTTTTATGTAGGACTTATATATGAAGGGTTATAGATATCAATAACATAGTTGGAGATGAATTAGTTAACCTATGAACTGGTTTATTATGATTCCATGTTTATAAAGGAACCATTCCTTTATGATCATCATGTGTTTTTTTATAATAAATTAATTTTCATCTAGAAAGATGAAATATCAATGTATGAAAATACTATGTCACAATATGTTCCTATCAATCAAACTATATTTCGCATAAACAACCCAATTTGGTTTCGATGACACAAGAGTAGAACATATCAAGTGAGGATTCATGAAGAAGAGAGAAAAATATTATATAAGATATATTTCAAGAAGATATCTACCATGAATGAATGGAGATAAACAATTAATCAATGTTATATTCATCCAGAGTGATAGGGAAAGTTAATTTTTTTCATAATGGGGAAGAGGAGGTGATTAGATATAAAATCTATAAAGGAAAAAAGTGGTAAATTAAAAAAAAGGTTTAGATTAGGGAACATGACTAGGCCACATGATTTAAAAAATTTACTCTGAATTTTCATGGTCTCTACCCCTTTTAAAGATTGGTGCATGGTTACCTGGGAAGATCCACATATTTTAGGAAGAAATGCACAAGTCATGAAACTAATCTAGACAAAAAATGGGATAATCTCATGGTTTCATTAGTTAGTCTCATGGTTTTACTAACAATACTATAATCATGAAATTTTTCACTAGAGCCTCATGGTTCCATACTATACAGTTACCTAATAGTTAACACTAATTTTTTGAATGAAGAATGGGTCAATCTTGTCCTCTTAAAAATACATGATTTCATCTTATTACTCTTAGAAGCCTCTATAATGAAAGAATTAATAAACCAATTTCATACTAAATTATACCCATTACCAATAGGGTACCACACAACCTTGAAAACTGAGGGAACAAGCTGTGGAATTTGTGATCACTACCAATGAGGTAGATCATGAAAATGAAGTGATGTGAGGTAAAAAAATCATTTTTAAATTTTATAATACCATGTTTGAAACTGGTTCATTTAATTATTTAACATCACACATGTTTTCTATGATTGGGGAATAACCGACATAAGAAATGGATATTGATCCATTTATGAAACCCCTGGTAGCACACTGACTAGGTTTAAGATATATAAATCTTCTCTTATTGGGAATTGTTGGAGGATACATGCTGAAGATATAATTAATCTTCCTTTGGTTTAATTTGACATAATATTTTTCATGGATTGGAGTCCTGCATAAAGTACATATTATCTGTGTGGTAAAGGATATCACATTTCATATAATAAATCATATTTTTATAAATTATCAACATCAAAATAATAATAAAAACCCATTGGATGAAAATTCCATAATAAGTGTCATAATACCTCAAAATGGGGGATTTCTATATAAAATGATAATAGAGGAAGTAAACATTGACTACATGACTCTTTTATTATAATATATAGTTTTATTTCTAGATGAACTACCTAGTCATCCCCTAGACTGTGAGGTTGAGTTTTTGATCGAACACATTAATGGAACCTTTCCTATCAATATGTTCTCATATAGAATGCCCCTATTTGAATTAGAGAAATTAAATATGAAACCTCAATAGAATATGGATAATGTATTGATACACTTGATTGATTTGATGTGGTGTACACTAGTCTTGTTTTTCAAAAACAAGGATGGATCAATTCCACTTTTCATTGATTATTTTTATCTCAATAAAATAATGATAAAAAAGAAGTATCATCTTCCCAAATGGCCTATTATATCAACTCCAATGAGATAAATATATAAAAAAGATTGACCTTTGACCTATATATCATATATTAAGGACCAAAAGGGTTTATATTTCCAAAAAGGAGTTTCATATAAGGTGTGGATGCTATAAACATATAATGGTTCCATATAGACTTATGAATCCTTATATTATCGTTATGGGTTTGATCAATATAAACATCAGGGATTAACTTGAAAAATTCATTGTAGTACATCTTATCAATATTCTCTTATATTATATGGTAAATTAAGATCATGGAGATCATTTTAGTGTTGTAGTAAAACACACAATAAAGGATTAACTATATACCATGTTTGGATTGTTTGAATTATAGATGTATAAAGTATCATTCATGGCTCATGTAATCACTAACATGGTCATATTTTTATATCATTAAAATAAACAAGTTATCATTAAATTGACCAAACTGACTATAGTAACCTTGATTTATATATATCATAAGTTATTTGGGTACTATATATGATTTCTGAGTAATTTATCATAATAATCAAATCCACTATTGAAGATAGCATAAAGGGGAGTGAAGTTTAATTAAATAGTGGAATGTGATGAATGTTTCATGGAACTAGTAAAGATATTGGTCACTAAACCTATACATTTATTTCCCTTCAGTGGGGAATAGTTTACAATATAAATCGATCATTAGGAAAATTCTTATGATGCATCTTCATGAAAATCAATAAAGTAATTTCTTATATCACTCATAAATTATAAACTCATTCCTTAAATTATCTAATTCTAATTTATTTTTTGGTTGTGATATTTTCATCAAATATTTTAAAACATTAACTTTATTTTGAAATGTGTGATATATACACTGAAAATTATGTTATTAAATATATATTCACACAAAAGATTTTAAACATGTGTAAAATTATATGGATGGAGTTGATAAAAGATTTTGACCACACAATAAATTACCACCCAATGTAGGAAAATATTGTGTATAATGATCAGAGTATGAATTGGCATGCTACTCTATCCCTGGTGAGTTAAAAAGGACCCAATACTCATGGATTTGTGGAGGATAAATCATGAATTCCTAATAATATTATATAAATCTTATCTTCCTAGACTAACACCTAGACCATATATTTATGTGAATATCATAGAATCCTTGAATTATTATGGTCAACTATATCAAAATTTAGGGAGTATATCAAAGATAAAATTTTCTAAAAATGGGGTAAAAATTATTGGAGCTAGGATATGTGGTCTATAAAAATATTAAATGAATAGGTAGCATTTTTATATGCACGTAGATTATCCTTCTCTATTCAACAAGGAATAAAAAATATGAATAGAGATCTATTTTAAAACTTATGTGGGATAACATGAAGAGTGATATCATGGAATAGATATCTTGATGATTAGTATACCATAATGTCAATGATTAAGGATAAAATTATAAGTATATGTTGAAAACATTACCCATAAACGTTTAGAAATTAGAAAGCATTACAATTTATTTTATTATATTAATCCCAAAAACATCAAAGGGTTATAATGATATTTGGGTTTTAATTTATAGCCTTACTAATTCAATGAAATTTATTTATATCGATGGATATTTATACCATGAATAATTATATTAGATATTCATAAGGGAATTGGTAAGACTAAATGGTGTACACTCTCCATTTTATCAGATTAAGATTTTAGGGTCACCTTGATAATCTAGAAAATTACTCAGAATGAATTAAAAAAATTGTTTCATATAATAAAATACATTTTAATGTCACCTTAATTATATTACAATGTATTTTATTATATTAGTCTGAGAGGACCATTAAAACAATAAAGGATATATTGAGATCTTGTTTGATGAATTTTCATGAATTTTGGAATCAACACCTCTATATGTTAGTGATATCATCTAAAAATAGTTTATGTTATATAATTCAAATGGAACCAAGTGAAGATCTATATGGGAAGAGTTTTTAGAATCCAACATGATGGAATGAACTTGAGTAAAAAAGAGGATTAGTCCTTTCCTTGTCCAAGGAATGATTGAGAAGGTTCATCCTCTTCAGTGGAATATAAAATTAACATGATATTTTTGAAAGATTTATGGCTAAAATATTCAATGAGAATTAGATTTTGAAGTTTATTACATGGTGTACCTTTATATATCTCCATAGAAATATTTTATGATATGTGGGATGTATGTAATGTTGATCCTGAGGTACATTTGTTTCTTAGATTTACTTGATCATGTATGGGTGATTTTTTCATGACCCCCTCCCTCAATCTTTACCCCTCCTAGGATGGCAATGGGAGAGGAGTGATAGTGACCCTCGGGTCCTTCCAAAGTATTCCCCTGGTTGGAAACTATAATTTAGGGTATAGTAAACACATAGATGGGATGCATTGCCCTATAAGAGAACACATGAAAAAGATGTAGATAAGATAAAAACCAACCAACACATGATCAGAATATATTGTAAAACAAACTAAATTTATTATTAGTAATGTCATGCAATAACTACTACAAATGAAAGGTAAAACAACAAGTACCAAAAGAAAGTAAAACGACAATGACCAGGATGCCCGAACAGCTCCTGCAGAACCCCGAGAAAGTAGTAACCGACTTGATCTCCAACATTCTTCATGTGACCTAACAAACAACTTATATAACCTATGGTGATTATAACAGTATACTTAGTAATATACTCCCCAGATCTTCTCATGAAGAAGTAAAGAAAGCATGCTAAATCACAGTGAACAACATATGAAACTAACTTGACACGTAAATAGTTATACTAAGATCCTATCCTCACCTTGACAAATCTCTCCAAGTACCTCATACATGATCATATTATATAATAAAGAATATCAAGGGTACCTAGCTATAACTTCCCCATTGGTCTACCGTTTTCTCCCTACATTTCACATCTTGAGCATATCTCTCCAAAAAGGATGTCCCAAAGACACCTAAGTGAAGAATCACAACATGCACCTCGTACAACTCACCAGCACATCTACATAACTAAAAGTAACTAGGTAGTTTCAGAGATCCACCACAGACCACATCATTTTTATCAAACATCGGATTTTGTACATCAATCCATATCAACCCATAGGCCAAATAATGACCCTCAATTCATCATAGAGTATGCACGTTATAACAATAGTTTCATGTAAGAAACTATATCCATAATACATGTGTGTGAAATAACAAAAAACAATTTCATCCATCTACAAAAATATATGGGGAAAACTAAGGGTCATCCATAAAAACACTAGTAACTAACATAGGATGATTATAGGGATAATGGGGGTAGTCATCCATCAATCCTCCCACCGATATGTTGGAGAAAACACCACCATTGGGCTCAGAATCCATAGGGTGTTAGTTTCCCTAACCAACAGAGTGAAGTATCACATAGAAACACAAAATGTACATGATATAATATAGATCATGACCACACTATGGGCATAACCTAGTCTTAGACTCAACTAGAGATCACATCTCTTGGACTCCCGGCTACCACTACTATGACTTTATATCCTATAAACACAAAAAATTTAAGGATCCTTATTATCTTTCATTATACGCTATTATTAGTTTCACTTTATATTAATTAATTACTATAAAATTAATTAATTTTTATCAATCCCACATTTCATTTCATTATCATTTCATCCAAGATCCATTCCCTCTAGGCATAAGAAAATTGAGTCCATCGTCTCTCAACAATACCACCTCAGTATTGCATCCTTGTAAACGATAACCCCATGAGTTAAACATTTATTTTTTTTTTTAAAGCATTCCCACTTTTCATATTTCCATATTTCTAGGAATTCTTTCAAAACATTCTAAGCTACCATACACATGGGGCTCAACATGATGAGTAGATGAGCTACTCGTTGAGTCTTTTCCACCAATAATAAGAGTATAGACCCATCCATACTCATGAATTTAAACAAAAAAGGCATGTGGCATGCCCCACATGACTTTTCCATTTTTGGAAGGATCGTAAAAAAACTAGATGTCTCATCGAGTGGGGAATGTAATTCATATAAACAAAAAATAGATTCCAAAAGCATCCATCTTTCGTATCAATGGGTATGCCCAGCTTCAACCCATTCCATCATCTTCAGTGCCCTCCCCAAAACCCACATGCATAAACAAATGCATCATGCTGATCAAGGAATTAACTTCTTCCACACCCACTAGGACTCCTTTCCCCCACATACCACAATTTCCCTCCAAGCTCAGCCAATCTAGGCTCACATCACATTTTTGCCTCCCTACCACCACATCCACAAGTCTCATATCCATAGCACGTCATAAGAAACATGAACAAATATAGAAATTGGATATCATTACATAAATAAGGCATTCATCCTTCACACACAATGACCATTCATGACCCTAATGAAAAATGCACTTGGACATTACAAAAAGTGGGAAACTCATGCCATAAAAATGCATTAGAATTTTTCATATATATTGTTCTTGTTCCATCTTGAATTAGTCAATTCATTATCATAGGTTCCAATTATAGGCAACCTAAGAAAAAATCTTTCCAAGCTATCACAAATTAATAAAAAAAATTAATTTAACACACTTTTAATAAATTTAATCAACATGAATAAACATATTTTAGGTTCATCAACCAATTCATATAAACATTCATATATGCAACAATTTTATTATCACAAAATTACAATAGCAACCAGATTCATTAGCATGCCTCATTTAGACAGTTAGTGAAACAATTATCAATTAATTCCATCATTACGTTCTTTTCCAATTTCCATCAATAACGACACGCTAAACAAGAAATTCATAGATATCAAACCATCTAGAAAATCAAGTGGAAATAACATCACTATCAAATTGATACCAATTGATTAATCTGGTTTAAATATTTATTACATAAATTTCACTGTGATCAAATGGGATAAATCATGATAACTCTAATGTTTCACATAAATAAAATATAAATGAAATATAACACTTACCAAAAATGGTTTCTGTCATTCTATGCAAGAAATAAATAGCACTATGGATCTCAATCACCTCTCCCTCAACAACTTCATCCACCTGAGGATGTCGCGACACAACTGCATCAACCAACACCCAAGAACGATCTATTAGAAAAATAGAGATCACATTCAATCACATGAAAATGGGTTAACAGGAGGAAATTGGTTGAGGAACCCAAAATAATATAGGTATAACATACCTTGTATCAAAGATGGATCAACATTTCCAAGTTTTACCAAAACAGTGGGTGCACATGCAGCATGAAAAACTCCAAGGGAAAACACGGTCCAAGTTCAATAACACAATCGCAAAACTCCTCGTGAAGAAGAACTATGGGTCTCCCGTACCAATGATAAATAAAATAGAAGAAAATGGGAGAAAGGTATCTCGGCCCTTTTGAAAATAAAAATAGAGTAGTGGTTTAAATATGATTTAGATTTCCATTAAATATGGATCTTGTCATGATTACATGTTTTGAAAGATTAAAGTCACCAGGACCCTTAAGAAAATGTAGATTGGTGTTATGGAATTTAAATTAGAAATAAAAGTATTAATATAGGTTTTGGAATTCATTTACATCAAGGATAACATCAAAGGGGTGAGACTTGAGAAACCCGAAAAAAATGAAGAAAACTGAAATTTTCACAGACTCTAGGAAATGAATCACCATTGGGTCAGTCACCATTGAGAGTCACTAACAGATGAGCTGCTAGAGTTTGATTCACTATTGGGTGACTCACCATTGGATGAAATACCACTGGATCACTCAACGTCGTGGGTAAATTAGGGATGAGCAGCTGGTTGAAGAGCCACCATTAGGAGACTCAATGTTAGATGAGCTACTGCTAGACAAGTCATTGTCACGAGTCACCATTATCAAGCTACTAGTGCAAGTCACCATTTTCAAGCTTCTAGTGTGAGTCACGATTGGAGAGATACTGGAGTAAATCACCATTGGTGATCTACTGGTGCGAGTCACCATTCTAACTCATCGTTATAACTCACCGCTAAGACTCACCATCAGGACTCACCATCGTGACCTACTGTCAACTACCAACTGTTCCTGACTCACAATTGGAAAAACCTGATTTTCAAAAAACTCTGGAAATGAGTCACTACTGCCTCCCAGAACTCTTCATCCTTCATATTTTTACAAAGTAATAAACTATAGAGTTCCAGTCCATTACCTCTAATAAGTATCAAACTACTCTCACCCTCAAAATCCAAAACCAACCTAGAGAGGAATAAAAAAAGTGGTTGAAAACCCAAATTCCATGATACATCTCAATGATCTTGTCACCACATGAGCTCAACAACTTCATATACAGAACCACACGAAACCATGTAATAACCAAAATCAGCTCCCAAACACTCTCTTGGGGGAGATACCTCTACAAAGAGATCAATTCACAATAAGAAACAAGTTAAAGCCATCCAATAAATGGAAAGGGTCAAAAAACACCAAATTTACAATGTTATAAGAGAAGAGATAAACTTTGAACATCTAGGGGTACTAAGCACATATCTACAAATCACGTTCCCAAGTACTATCTTCCATGACATAGTGCATCCACGTCACACAAATGAAGGGGATAGAATGCTCACACAACACCTTCTACTTGTGGTCCTAGATCTCTATAGGATTCTCTTCAGAGGTTGTATCATCGTCAACATTGATATCACCCCAAATGATGACATGGGAGTCATCTTGAAGATAACAATGGAGTTTAGACACATAGAAAATTACTTGTATCCACCTCATCTACAGGGGATGTGGTACATGATACACCACGACTCCAACCCGAGTCAACACCTAGAAAGTCCCAAAATACTAGGGAGAACTATACTCCCATGAACAATCATTCACTGGCGATGATGGGGGTATTCTTCAAAAAACATGTGATCCCCAATGTCAAATTCTATAGGTATCCCCTTATGATCTTTATTGGACTTCTGACAATATTTCATTTCCTTCATCCATTCTTGAATGACCTGAATCATCTCTTCCGTACTCTATACTAGTTTTGACCTAAGAATTGAAAACACTCCAACCCTAGTCTAGCACAACATAAAATAGAAAGGTTGAATATAAAGGGATTCAAACAGCACCATACTGATGGTGGGGTGGAAAATATATTTGTATGAAAACTCTACCAAGGTATAGTTCCTTATCCATGAACCTCTAAAATGAAGGACATAGGATCAAAACATTTCTTAAAGAGTCTGGATGGTCTGTTAAGTCTGGCCATCCTTCTATGGACAAAAGTAAGGGATAATGCATAATTGAGAACCAAAATCATGCAATATATAACTCCATACCCTAGAGGTAAAATGAGGATCTCTATCAAAAATGATTTTCCTTGGGACTTCATAGAGTCTCACCACCACCTCTAGATTCGACCATTAAAAACGCCCATTGATCTGGTCTAATTTATCATTATAAATTGGGTTTATTTCATCAAACAATCCACTACTTCCCATATATAATCATATCCTCCCTTAACTCAAGGTAAACTGGTAACAATGACCATTGAGATATCCTCCCACATCCACTAAGGATCATCTAATGGCTATAGAAAACCACTGGGAATGCAGTTTTTGACTTTCACCTCATGGAAGACCAAACATCGAGACATAAACTTTACAACTGTACACTTCAAACTAGACTATAAAAATTGACCTCTCAAAGCTCAGTACATATTTTTCACAACATGATGTACAAATAAGGGTGAAATATGGAACTCTCTAAGAACCATCCCACTGAACAATAAAGAAATTAAAATCCTTCCTTGAAATAACACTCAATGTTTTTCATCATCAGACCAACCATCAAGAGCCTCGCCGTAAACAACTCTGTCTCTCCAAACCTCCACCTCAAGATCCCCCAATAAGGAATATTTTACCCACTACACTAGAGATGACTGCACCATCACCAAGAAAAGACAACCTCTTCCCTCAAATTCTCCAATATCCAGATGTAATATTGAATGTTCCTCTATCACTCTCCTGGAATCACCTGATTCACTAACTACATCCCTACGTGACATTCTGATCAACACATTGACTACAACATTCCTCTTTCGAGGTTTATATGAAATTTCAACGTCATAATTCTGTAATAACTCCATCCAATGATGTTTTCTGAAGTTCAAGTCATGCTGGGAGAAAACACACCTCAGGGTCTTATGATCGATAAGGACCACAAAACACTCCACAATGAGGTAATGCCTCCAAAACTTCAGGTCAAACACCACTACTTCCAACTTCTGATCATGGGTAGAATAGTTATGTTTGTGGTGAAGCAACTGCTGAGACCCCTAATAAATGATCGGTATCTTCTTCATTAGAAATCAGCCTAGCCATAGAAGAAAAACATCACATAAAGTATAAAACTGAACTCCTTTTGCTGTAAGACAAATAATTTGAGAATTTGTGAAATTGTCCTTTAGATACTCAAAAGCATCCATACACTGATCTGTCAACACGAATGCCTAGTCAATTATTGTCAATGATGTCAAAGGATTTTCAAAAAGAGATAGATAAGCTATGAACATCTTGTAATAGCCTATGAGACCATTAAACTTTGCACCTCTTCCATCGTATTGGGGCTACCTAGGAATAAAATTCTTTTATCATCAATGATTCCACAAATACTCCCTATTTGGACACAATATTCCCAAAAAAATGAGAATCTTAAGCCCAAAGCTCACACCTTTACAATTTCCCAAATAGCTTTTCATCGAAAATAACTCCCAAAAAATCACACATATGCCCTGAATGCTACTTCTAAAAATTGTATTACACAATGATGTCATAAATAAAAACCACCGTGAACATATCCAGGGACTCACAAGACACGGTCTTGATCAACCCCATGAACACAACTAGAGAATTTGTTAAACTGAACAACATCAAAATGAACATGTCATACCCATAATGATAATGGAAAGTATTCTTTGGTATATCCTCATCCTACACACGAATATGATTATATCCTCAACACAAATCAATATTCAAGAAACAACTTTCGCCCTTCAGCTGAGCATTTAAATCATCAATCCATGGAAGAGGACAATAGTTATTCAGTATCACTTGGTCCATGTGACGATAATTGGGACACAACCACAAACATCCATCAACATTAATTAGAAAAAAACTATTCCATTCCATAGTTACATGTTTGGCCGAAGAAACCCGCACTATAGTAGGACATCAAGTTGTATTCATATCCCTCATAACTTAGAAGGAACCATCATATACAAATAAATCAAGATATGAGACACACCTGGATATAGCTTGATCCGGAACTCAGTCTACCATCATGGGGGAATGTTAAAACCTCTTCTAGAAAGACATCAGGGTACTCTTCCATGACTCAGTGAACTTTTTACTGCTAAACCTCTGATGAACTCAACATCAACATGGCCATCAAGGATGAAAAGGACAGAACATTTCTCTAAACTATCTGAGGGTCTCAATTTCCAATAAACATGACTAACTCTCCATCAACTTCAATGAACACCACCTTCCTCTAAATGAAATCCAAAATTTCTTGCACAAGATTCAACCAATCAATTTTGAGGATGATATCATATGGTTATATTCATAAACATCAGAAATATCTCCAACAGTGGTGTTTCCCCGACACAATCTCTCAGTATCTACATACTTCAAGAAAGGATTCTCATCTTCCAACTAGAGTATTCAACACCAATGGCATTGGAAGCCTCTATTCATCAAGTCCCAAGGCATAGACAATGGTAGGTGATATGAAGTAGTGGGTTTCTCTTGAATCAAACCAGGCATGTACCGAAAGAGAGAACATGTAATGGAAACTGATAAAACACTATTTTGTTGAATATTTTATTGATAATAAATGAAATAATTTCCTCACATTGTGTTAAATATGTTTATTTATAAAGTATTTGGGATTTGATCATTCATTTGAAAATTTGGTGAAAATTTCAGTTTTACCCTTAATAGTGCACTGTAGTATTCCGATGATAAATATTTTTATATTTATTATTTAAATTTTAAATTTTGTAAAAATGTTCCTAACTTAACGTTCTACAACTTTTATTCAGGCCACTAGAGCTAAAGTGTGCATTTGGATGGAGTAAATGTGCCATTAATCCAATGGTGGGCTGGACTCGGTAGAATGGATATGGGTTCTGTATTTGGGCCATATATTCTTCATCAGGGATTTTATTGATCCCAAATTTTGAGTAACGCTCAGGGACGTGATTTTTCACAAATCATCCTACTGGAAGGGCGGTCAATTCACGCGTTTTGGAGGTCAAATGGGCGGTGCAAGTTGGAATAAAATATTTGGCCGAATTTCCACATTCACACTTGAAACCACTTGTAACCTCTCCTCCCCTCCCCTCTATAAATTGGAGTTTTTATCATTTGGAGGGGTTGGGATGTGAATTAGGAGATTGGAGGCAGAGTAGAATTTGTTTCACCCAAATTCTACAACCATTGTAAGAGGGGTAGCTCTTGAAGCAAGGATCCCCTCATCGAAGCCTCCTTATCTTCTTCATTTTGTAATGTTTTCATTTGTGTAATAAACTTCTTTGTTCTTCTTTTATTTCTTCTCTTTTCTTCTGTTTTGTTTAAATTTATTCTTCTATAAATCTTCCTAATTGGTTTGGAATTCTTGAGTATAAGCGTTATTGGGTTATGCCCATTATAAACCTTTGCACATGCAAAACGCTTCTACGATGATTACGCCACCCATGGAAGAGTAGTCTTTTAGTAATCGATATACCTCTCACCTTCTTCATTAATTTATTTGGAATCAATGATCTACTGTAATTCACTAAATATGATCTATTAATTGATTTTTCAATTTAAATCAAACTAATCAAGAAATTAAACAATAAACACAAAACGCGCGAGGTCGGGATTTGTGTGAATTGTGAGAACGTAATCTTAATCGATAATACAAGACCACATGGGATCAATTTGTAGAGTTCAAATAAAATCCCTAAACTCAATTAATCCTCATTTTTAGAGTGGTTATGTTCCTTAATTTATCACTGACCATAAGCTAATCTTAGAACATCAATCAAAGCAGGGTGTTGCGATTGCATGTTCCGAAGTTATCCTAGGGTTAAATTCACTTCATCTTCGTGGTAAAGTTAATTCTTGTAGGGTTAGGGATTTAACAAATTAATGAATCATAATTAAGTGAATCTTAATTTAAATGATAATGATTAATAATATAGTGAAGAGGTAGAGTTAGATTGATGACTCCTTTTAAAATATTTTCTAAAAAAACATCTTCTTGTTGTGTCTTTTTAATCAAACATCATTTCAAAATTAAAAACAAAAAAAATGAAATCTTCTTCCAGAAAACTTCTTCTAGATCTATAAACTATAAACAACCCCCATCCATTCAATTAGTGTTTTTATTCTCTTTTATTTTATTTTTAGAATACCTCTAAGAAGTTGTTTTAATTCACTTCCTCCTTTGAGAGACGACCATGGTCAGCCACTCTGCTGCACCTAAGTACCCCAAAATCACACTAATCATTTGAGGGCACCCACGACAGTGATCTATCAAATTGGTGCCATTGCCGGGGAGGCAAGTAATTATTTCAACCAATTAGAGGTATTTATTTTATTTTACATTTTATTCTCTTCCTCTCTTCTTTCTTCCTTCTTTACCCAATCTGATTTTTCTTCTTCTTCTTTTATTTTCTTCTACTTCCTTTTGGACCATAAACTCAAACTTATCATTTTTATTTTACTATGGTCCACTTTCTTTCTTTTCATTTTTATTTGATCTATTACATGAACTAATCCCGAAGATCTCTTAGATCTTGACACTGAGATTGAACGTAGCCTTAGGGCACGAATCAGACATTCTCAATCTACAGGAAGTTTCAATATTCAACCAGTTGGTGAATTCCTCTCTTCTAGAAACATTGGAATTGGAAGTTATTCAAATTCAAACATAAAAGAAGAACCAATGGAACTTAATAGAACCATTTGAGAATTGGATTCACCTGATATTAACTATCAACCCAATTGTATTGCATACCCAAATCTCGAATCGGACATTGAACTGAAATATGGGTTAATTCACTTACTTCCAAAGTTTCATGGACTCTCTGGTGAGGATCCCAATAAACATTTGAAAGAATTTAATGTGGTTTGCTCAACCCTTAAACCAAGAAATGTTTCTTAAGATCAAATCAAATTAAGAGCATTCCCATTCTCATTTGATGGAGCTTCAAAAGACTGGATGTATTATTTACAACCCGAAGATGTAACTTGTTGGAACGATTTGGAACGTCTTTTCTTGTAGAGATTTTTTCCAGTATCAAGGACCACTTCCATTATAAAGGAGATATCGGGGATCAAGAAAGCACAAGGGGAGTCAATATATGATTATTGGGAGCGATTCAAGAAGTTGTGTGAAAGCTTTACGCATCACCAAATTAGTGAGAAACTCCTCATTCAGTACTTCTATGAAGGACTCACACCCATGGAGAGGAGCATGGTGGATGCTGCAGCTGGAGGAGCATTGGTGGACAAAACACCGTCAGCCGCACGTGCATTGATTGACAAGATGGCCCAAAACTCCCAACAATTTAGTGATCTAGGTACACCACATATCAGGGGAGTACATCAGGCAAGTCCTTCTTCTCTTGAGAGTCATTTGATTGATACCAAGTTAGAAGAATTGACAAATATGGTGAGGAAAATTGCTATGGAACAAAAGACATCTCTACCCCCTCCTTCAAGGCCTTGTGGCATTTGCACTGAGACAAGCCACCCAACTGACTGTTTCCCACAACTACAAGAGAAAGAGGATTGCGCAGCAGTATTCCCAGGGAGACCATTTCAGCAGAAACAGCAACCATATCCCCAAAATAAGTTTGATTCATTTGCTCCAACATACAAACAAGGGTGGAAATATCAACCGGACATGAGGTATGGCTCTGGACAACAACAAATGCCCCCTTTTCAACCAAACTTCCAGCAGCCTCTGCCTTACCAGCAGGGTTTCCAACAACCCCAAAGCAGATTTGAAGCTCAAACATCAACAAGCCAACAACAAGGGAATCCCCGACCCAAGGTAGATTCTAATACTGATGATCTTTTGAAGCAAATTGTTATTAATCAACAGAATGAGCTGAAGAGTCAAGGTTCGGAGTTGAGGGAGTTGAAGACTCAAATGAGCCAGATTTCCACCGCCCTCCATGAACTTGTGAGTAAGAATTCTGGAAATCTACCTTCCCAACCCACTCCAAATCCAAAGGGGAATGTTAGTGCCATCACATTGAGAAGTGGGAAGCAAATGAACGATACATCTGTACCCACCATTCCACTGGGATTCACCTCAACTCCAGAGAAGCTGCATTCCATACCAACTGATGAGCAATCCAAAGAGAAAGATAAAGGTAAGAAAATTATTGATGATGTTCCTCCTAAACCCCTTACTTTTCCAAACAGGGTTGTCCAAACCAATAAGATGGATGAAGAAGCAATGAAAAAGGAGGTTTTGGACACATTCAAGCGTGTGGAGATCAACATTCTTCTACTTGAAGCCATTAAGACATTTCTAAGGTATGCCAAATTCTTAAAAGAACTCTGCACCAATCAAAGAGGGATCAAGGGAAATGAGAGGATCAACCTTGGAAGGAATTTCTCGGCACTCATTACACCAACTCTAGAAATGCCAACAAAGTGCAAGGATCCCGGGACATTCACCATCCCATGTACCATAGGGGATTTTCACTTCTCTGATGCTCTTGGTGATTTAGGAGCTTCAATAAATGTGATTCCTCACTCTGTATTCTCTTCTTTATAGGTTGGTGAGTTAAAGCCAACAAGAGTAGTGGTGCAGTTGGCAAATAGTGCTACGGCATATCCAGCGGGAGTCCTTGAGGATGTACTTGTCCGGGTAAGAGACATGATCTTTCCAGCATACTTCTATGTGCTTAACATGAAGGATGATTAGGTAAGTTCTCATGCCCCCATTATCTTAGGTAGGCCCTTCCTCAAAACTTCAAAAAATATCATAAATTTCAATTAGGGTACACTTTCCATGGAATTTGGAGATGATGTTGTGATATTTAATGTTATGGATTCCATGAACTACCCCTCAGAGGACCATTCTGCTTTTTTTATCTCTAATTTTGAACCACCAAATAAAAACTTCATATAATTTGATTGTCCTATGATTAGGGAGATTATGAGTATTGGTTCTAGTTTGATGTATAAGAGCACTTCCACACATGTTGCTGATACACAATCCTTTCTTGGATTTGATTTTGATGTGGATTCATATTCTGATTTTGATCATGTTTACTCTGATTATGACATGGATGTTGAGTATGCTGATGGATTTGATGCTTTATTCTCTGATTTTGATGATGTATATCCTGATACCGATGCTCTTTGTGCACATATTTCGGTTCCTTCAATGTCTCCATCCATACTACACCCTCCTTCAATAGAAATCAAGCCATTGCCACCAAATTTGAAATACTCATACTTGTTTAGTGGTGAGAGATTACATGTTATCATTGCTAACAATATCCCTTTTGAACATGAAGAAAATCTTTTGAATATTTTGAGGGAGAACATCAGGGCGATTGGGTGGACGTTAGCTGACATATCAGGTATTAGCCTCTCCATTTGCATGAATAGGATTCTCTTGGAGGATGGGGCTAAACTGGTGAGACAACCACAAAGGAGACTAAATCCCACCCTCCTAGAAGTTGTTAAAAAAGAAGTTGAGAAATTTATCGAGGCAGGTATAATCTTTCCCATTTCAGATTCTCAGTGGGTAAGTCCTATTCAGGTTGTGCCTAAGAAAAGTGGTGTTATTGTTGTTAAAAATGAGAAAGATGATTTAGTTCCAATGAGGGTGCAAAACAGTTAGCGTGTGTGTATTGATTATAGGAAACTAAATCAGTCCACTCGCAAGGACCATTTCCCCCTCCCATTTATTGATCAGATGCTTGAGAGACTAGCTGAGAAGACACACTATTGTTTCTTGGATGGATTTTCTGGATATTTTCAGGTTCCTATAGCTCCAGAGGATCAGGATAAGACTACATTCACATGTTCCTTTGGCACATTTTCCTACCGGAGGATGCCATTTGGACTTTGCAACGCCCCAGGTACCTTCCAGAGATGCATGGTGAGTATTTTTTCTGATTTTATTGAGATATGCATGGAGGTATTTATGGATGATTTTACAGTGTATGGGTCTTCATTTGATGAATGTATAATTAGTTTGGGAAAGGTGTTGAATCATTGTATTGATAAGAATCTGGTCCTGAACTTTGAAAAGTGTCATTTCATGGTAGATCATGGCATTGTATTAGGGCATGTAGTGTCAAAACATGGGATAGAGGTTGATAGATCAAAGGTAGATATTATTTCATCCTTACCATATCCTTCATGTGTGCGTGATGTTAGATCTTTCTTAGGGCATGCAGGATTTTATCGGCGCTTCATCAAAGACTTTAGTAAGATTGCTCTTCCTATGTCAAGATTACTTCAAAAGGATTCTGATTTTGTGTTTGATGTTTCTTGTAGGAATTCATTTGATGAGATAAAACAACGTCTGACCACTCCACCTATCATACAGCCCCCACGGTGGGAGATTCCATTTGAGCTTATGTGTGACGCCTCCAACTTCGCGGTTGGAGCTGTCTTATCTCAGAGGGTGGAGGGACGTTCACATGTGATCGCATATGCATCGAGGACACTGGATTCAGCCCAATCAAATTACACAACCATAGAAAAGGAGTTTCTTGCTGTCATATTTGATTTAGATAAATTTCGTTCATATTTATTGGGCTCTAAAGTAGTTGTTTTTTCTGACCATGTAGCTTTAAGGTACCTCCTAAAGAAGCCAGATGCAAAGCCACGACTTATCCGTTGGATGCTCCTTCTTCAGGAATTTGATATTGAGATAAAGGATAAGAAGGGATCAGAGAATTTGGTGGTAGACCACATGAGTAGGGTTACTCACAGACTAGAGGATGACACCTTGGACCAGGTACCACTTCGGGACACTTTCCCCGATGACCATCTTTATTCCATCTCAGGTACGCATCCATGGTATGCTGATTTAGTGAAATACATTCTTGCCTCTGAAATCCATGCAAATTTAAAGAAACATCAAGTCCAAAAATTAAAAAGTGAGTATAGGTTTTATGTGTGGGATGATCCTTACCTCTGGCGCATGTGTAGTGACCAAGTCATTAGGAGGTGTGTTTCCGATCATGAGTTTGAGTCTGTTTTGAATTTATGTCATACACTTGCTTGTGGTGGACACTTTGGACCCCAACGGACAGCTAGGAAGGTTTTGGACTCTGGATTATATTGGCCTAGATTGTTCCATGCTGCCCATGTGTTTTGTAAGTCATGCTCTCGTTGCCAACACACTAGGAATATTTCTTGGAGACATGAGATGCCCCAACAACCCATACTATTCTTTGAGATTTTTGATGTATGGGGCATTGATTTTATGGGTCCTTTTCCTAGTTCATTTGTATTTTTTTATATTTTGGTTGCTGTTGATTATTTGAGAAAATGGGTGGAGGCCAAGGCCACCAGGACTGACGATTCTCATGTTGTTGTGGACTTTGTCAAAGCACCGATTTTTTGCAGGTTTGGAGTATCAAAGGCCATCATCAGTTACCAAGGGACACACTTTTGCAATAGGAATTTTGCTTCCCTCCTTCGGAAGTATGGGGTGACACACAAAACATCAACAACATACCACCCCCAAACAAATGGACAGGATGAGGTTTCAAATCGTGAGCTGAAACAAATATTAGAGAAAATTGTGCATCCAAATAGGAAGGATTGGAGAAAGCGCTTGGATGATGAATTGTGGGATTATAGGACATCATACAAGACACCCATTGGTATGTCCCCATTTAGGATTGTTTTTGGGAAAGCATGTCATCTCCCCGTGGAAGTCGAGCATCGGGCATATTGGGCTATAAAGAAATCCAACATGGATTTGGCCCAAGCTGGAATTCAAAGGAAGTTGCAAATTCAAGAGCTTGAGGAGATTTTACTGTCATCATATGAGAACTCAAGTCTCTACAAGGAAAGATCAAAAGCAGCTCATGACAAAATGATCCAACAAAGGGAGTTTAATGTTGGAGAGAAAGTCATTCTCTATAGTTCACGACTCAAGTTAATGCCTGGTAAGTTGTGTTCCAGATGGTTAGGTCCTTATATTGTGACTAATGTTTTTCCTTATGGTGCAGTGGAAATCACACAAGAGGACACTGGAAGGATCTTTACATTCAATGGGAAACGTTTTAAGAGATACATTGAGGGACTTCCTACTGATGCAGTGGATTTTATCACACTGCATGACCCCATCATCACTTGATCACATCAGGCTGTTCCTAACCCTTTCACTTTTATATTATTTGTCTTATTTAAAAATCCTACATTTCATGTGCATATATCATCTCATGGGTTCACATTGATGACAATGCAATATTTTATGTGTGGGGGAGGTAACCTTTTAGTTTAGTAATTTCAATTGTTTTCTTGATTTAAAAAAAACAAAAAAAATGTGTGTGTTTTCAAATTTTGTGTGTTTATTTTTCAATTTTCTTTGTGTTTTTGAAAATTTTGAACTGAAATGATTCTCATCACAATTTTAAAAATGCATATCAATGAGTGAAACAATTTATCCCTTGAAACTAAGCTTAAATGAATGCTAAAATAACTTTGTTTCAAGTTCAAATATTTAGTAATTTCATGAAAAGTACACTGAATTTTGAATCTCATGCCACATCTCACTGTCTTTATATTTGAAATCACTTTCCTGTGAGGCTTTTGAACCATTATTTTCATATTCTTTACATTCACCTCACTTCTTGAGAGAACCAAACCATGCTTGATTTAACCAGAATTTGATCTATTCCTGTCAAAACTTGAGGGTTTGAGGTACATATGTTTAAATTATTGAGGCATTTGTTTGGTATTAAAGCCCCTATTTCAAAGAATCCTTTTTTATAATGGCCTAACTTGAATATTTAATCCTTGTAGCCCTTAGAAGCCATCCACATCCTATTAGGTTAGCCACATTACAAGCCAATTTTCCCTATCCAACCAACTCTTGAAGTGAAATTGCATAATCTGGTTGAGATTAAGTGTGGGGGAAGCTGTCTTGTGTTGTGCCACCACATTCTGTGATACTTTGGGTGGAAAATTAAATTCCAAAGAGATGTGTTTTCTACTGAAGAAAGCCATTATATTGAAAGTTGTTCCTTTTCTAGAGATTTCATGACAAGTGAATCTGTGCCTTTTCTAGAGCTTCTAATTGAGGTGGAAAGTTGTGCCCATCTGGAGCTTTCAAGAAAATCATGTTTGAGAAGATTGACATTTTTTATGCTGAAATAATGAATGGTGTAAACTTTTCATGACTTTTCATGATGATGGAGCTTAATTGATACTATGGGGATTGAGGATAAGATCATATTTAAGTGAAAATTAGATTAATGCAATTTTGCTTCAAAAGAGTCAAGCCCTCCTCATTCAACCTCAAAAATTTTCACATCTAAATCCTACCAACCGGAAGCCACGGAACAACCCTGAAAAGTCCTCATGATAAACATATGTCCTTGACTCACATCGGGTGGAGATGTAGGAATATATCAAGCCTATGGTGACCCTTATATGAGTTTGGATGAGAAAGACATTGCAAAAAAAATTGATATTTGAGTGATGAGAGAAAATTCAAGTGAGGTAAGTGTTTTGTGAATGGGAGGATAAATAAAGTGGAAATATATTGAATGATATAAATTAAGAACTTGAAATAATGGTTTTTTATGAGGCATGATATCTTTTTTTTCTTGGTGTGTAATTGTTTGATCTCAAAGATATGTGTTTTAAAATTGGTTTTGATTTGATATTGATGTTTACTTGATATGAGATTTTTCTCAGGTGTGCAAAAGGGTAAGTGTGGGGGAGTTGATAAAAAACTATCTTGTTGAATATTTTATTGATAATAAATGAAATAATTTCCTCACATTGTGTTAAATATGTTTATTTATAAAATATTTGGGATTTGATCATTCATTTGAAAATTTGGTGAAAATTCCAGTTTTACCCTTAATAGTGCACTATAGTATTTCGAAGATAAATATTTTAATATTTATTATTTGAATTTTATATTTTGTAATAGTGTTCCTAACTTAACGTTATACAACTTTCATTCAGGACACTAGAGCTAAAGAGTGCATTTGGATGGAGTAAATGGGTCATTAATCCAATGGTGGGCTGGACTCGGCAGAATGGACATGGGTTCTGTATTTGGGTCATATATTCTTCATCAAGGATTTGATTGAGCCCAAATTTTGAGGAACGGTCGGGGAAATGATTTCGAACAAATAATCCTTTTGTAATTCTGGTCAATTCACGCGTTTTGGAGGTCAAATGAGCGGTGAAAGTTGGAATAAAATATTTGTCCTAATTTCCACATTCACTCTTGAAACCACTTTTAACCTCTCCTCCCCTCTATAAATTGGAGTTTTTATCATTTTGGGGGGTTGGGATGTGAATTAGGAGATTGGAGGCAGAGGAGAATTTGTTTCACCCAAATTCTACAACCATTGTAAGAGGGGTAGCTCTTGAAGCAAGGATCCCCTCATCGAAGCCTCCTTCTCTTCTTCATTTTGTAATGTTTTCATTTGTGTAATAAACTTATTTGTTCTTCTTTTATTTCTTCTCTTTTCTTCTGTTTTGTTTAAATTTATTCTTCTATTAATATTCCTAATTGGTTTTGAATTCTTGAGTAGAAGCGTTATTGGGTTATGCCCATTATAAACCTTTGCACATGCAAAACGCTTCTACGATGATTACGCCACCCATGGAAGAGTAGTCTTTTAGTAATCGATCTACCTCTCAACTTCTTCATTAATTTATTTTGAATCAATGATCTACTATAATTCACTAAATATGATCTATTAATTGAGTTTTCAATTTAAATAAAACTAAGCAAGCAATTGAACAATAAACACAAAATGCGCGAGGTCGGGATTTGTGTGAATTATGAGAGCGTAATCTTAATCGGTAATACAAGACCACACGGGATAAATTTTTAGAGTTCAAATACAATCCCTAAACTCAATTAATCCTCATTTACAGAGTGTTTATGTGCCTTAATTTATCACTGACCATAAGCTAATCTTAGAACATCAATCAAAGCAGGGTGTTGCGATTGCATGTTCCGAAGTTAGCCTAGGGTTAAATTCACTTCATCATCGTGGTAAAGTTAATTCTCGTAGGGTTAGGGATTTAAAAAATTAAGGGATCATAATTAATTGAATGTTAATTTAAATGATAATGATTAATAATAGAGTGAAGAGATAGAGTTAGATCGATTAATCCTTTTAAAATATTTTCTAAAAAAACATCTTCTTGGTGTGTCTTTTTAATCAAACATCATTTCAAAATTAAAAACAAAAAAATGCAATCTTCTTCCAGAAAACTTCTTCTAGATCTATAAACTATAAACAAACCTCATCCATTCAATTAGTGTTTTTATTCCCTTTTATTTTATTTTTATAATACCTCTAAGAAGTTGTTTTAATTCACTTCCTCCTTTGAGAGACGACCTTGATCAGCCACTCTGCTGCACCTAAGTACCCCAAAATCACACTAATAATTTGAGGGCACCCACGACAGTGCTCTATCAGAAACCAATAATGACTTCTCACTCACTTGGAATGAGCACGCTAATTAATAAACCTAACAACGAACTTCTCCACCACCTCTATGACCCCCCCTAAAGGACACCTCTATGGCCTTGATCTGCTCTCAGAGGACGAGAATCATCCCAAGGATATCCTCTTCTTTCACAATCTACTATTTTCATATTCAAAGATGGTACAAAAATACTGGTGATGACTCAAATTGAACTGCCATAATGGAGGAAACTAGAGCATAACACCTGGCACATGCTGACATCTTTGAATGGTCAAGCACTAATGTCGCTGGTGACCTCAGCCTCCATAAGAAAAAACACACCTGATACCTTATCATAATCCTGATGGCTATACCCCTAGAGAAATGATTCATTGAGGGTTGGTACCTACCCCCGACCAAATGAGAACTCTTATTCCCTAAAAAATGGTAACCTCATACCACAACTCTACTTTGTGAGGCATCCAGACAACTCCCCTCTCATGATAATCCAGTTCTACCTAAAATCCTATCAACAACCTCTTTCTTAGCCATCACATTGATATATTTCATCAACACAAATGGTGTGACGAAACACTAAATCTCAGGATGCAAAGCCTCCTAAAAATGCCTCACCTTGGCCCCCTTATCTAGAAACAAGTCCAAAGTATATTATAGAATGTTCCTGAAATGGATCCTGAACTATCACACATTGGAGATCACCATTCGAAGGGGAAGAAGCTCATTGTGATTAACTGCCTTCCCGGTCAATGAAAGAAACTCATCTCTGATCTTCTCTCAAAACCTATCTCATTTGACTATCGACTCCTCTCGATCCATGAGGAATAAGAACGAACATTGTATCATTGTCCCACATGGCATCATCACTACCAATGTTACCCACTACTAATTTTTATCCCAAATTGTACTAAAATATATGTCAAAATATTATAAAAATTCTTCCATGACTGGATCTGAAATGGATCCCTCAAAATTTTTCCAACTCTAGCATTGATACTCTTAGAGTGTCCTCCTCCAAGTGTTTTTGCCATCAACATTTACTCTATGGTGATCTACTAGTGCAACCCTCTAGAACTCTCTTTTGTGAACCTGAAGAGGATGTCAACCTAGATCCATACATGAAAAAGAACAACCAATTATTGCTCCTAAAACTATAATAATGAAGAGTTTAACATCAAATAATGTTTTTCTTTTATTCAATTTAGGTTAACTTAACCCATGGTCTCCTCATTCAAACACAAACACAAATAATAATGATGCATGATCCTTTACTAGGTCTCTACCTAGAAAAAAGTATCACCTCATTTAGTATCCACTATAAACATAAAGAAAAATTCATTAGATCTCATGTGATCATAAATACCAATGTCTCAGCCAGTCTCCAGTGTTTAAAGTGCATTTTGAACATGACTGAAAATGTTTCCCTACCAACCCATGAAACCTCACCTCTTACTAACAACAAACTCAATCATATCCCTCAACCTGCCTATAATACCACTATTTCTTGACCCCCTCCCATCAAAGTGTACCCATACTAGGCCAGTAATGAGAGGACAGAGACAGTGAACCCAAGTCCCCCCTCTAGTAGGCCCTGGGTTGGAAACTAGCACAGATGATATAGTAAACACACAGATGGGAGGCATTTCCCTCTAAGAGAACAGATGAAAAAGAGAGAGATATGATAGACACCAACCAACTATTTCTTAGATGAAAATGTAAAAAAACCCAACTTCACATATGTAATTTCATGCAAGAACAACTACAGTCGAAATGGAAAACTGTATTTTTAAAGAAATTAAAATTGAAGTGGCCAAAAATCCCTAACTGCTCCTAAAAAACCCCTAACTAGAAGTAACCAGTCTGTTCTCCCACCATCTCAATGTTACCTGAAAAATATTTTATATAACATAGGGTGAGTATATGAAATTATACTCAGTAGGATCCTCCACAAAGCCTCTCATGCAAAAGTAAAGAAATAATGCTAATGAACAGTGAACAACAAGCTAAACTAATGCATCACCGAAATAGGTATACTATGATCCCAACATAACTATGAATACTCTCACCAAGTATCACATACAAGATCATATTATATAATAAAGAATATCAAGTGTACCCAACTACAACTTCCCTACTATTTTTTCACCTTTTCCCAATGTCACATTTCTTAATCATCACTCTGGAAAAAGGATAAATTGAAGTCGCATAGTAGAAGAACCACTACATGCATCTTGTACAACTCAACACCACATCCACATTACCAAATGTGACCCGGTAGTTTCTGGGATCTAGAAAAGCCCACATAATATATATAAAACATTGGATATTACATCTCAAGCCATCATAATCCATACACTGAGTAAGTATCCTCACTCTATTAGAGCCTATTCATGTTATAACTATCATAGCTCTTAAAAAACTATACCCAGAATATTTTTGTGTGAAATAAACACAAGCCATTACAACTCTCTATACACATATTTTGGTAAAACTAACCACTTTTAATTCCAGAAGTAGTATCTATTGAGATAAGTGTATGATATCAAAGGGGGTAGTCCTCCATCTATCCTCCCACCGATATGTTAGGGAAAACACCCCTCAGGGCTCAAAATCCTAGGGTGTTTCAGTTACCCTAAAAAATAGGGTACAATATCATGTAGAAACACAAATTGTACAAGATATAATATATCCCACAACCACACTATGGGAATATCCTATTATTAGACTCAACTACATATCACCTCTCTCATAATCCCAACCGCAATAGCTAATACTAGAGATCCTATAACCTCACAACCATTTTAAGGGTATTCATGATGCTACTTTTTCCCTTTTTTTATTTTTACATTACGTTAATTAATTCTTTAAACATTAATTAAATATTATCAATTTCATATTTCATTCAATTATCATTCCAACCAAGATCTATACCCTCCAAGCATCAAAAAACCGATTCCATGGTATTTATGAAATAACACCTCATCATTGCATCCAAGATAGCTCCAACTAAATGAATTAATAATTTATTCATTTAATAACAACATTCCCACTTTCTATATTTCCATATTTATAGATATTCTAGGAAAACATTATAGGATACGAAACATAAGGGGCTCAATACAGTGAGTAAATGAGCTACACATTGAGTGTATTCCACCTATAGTATAAGCACATACCCATCCGTCCTCGAGAATCTACACCATGAAAGCATGTAGAATATACCGCATGTCTTAGCCTATTTTAGAGTAAGAGTAAGAAAAACCAGATGACTCAAGCAGTGGGGAATTTAATGAAGATAAAAAAATAATAGATTCAACAAGAATCCAACATTCATATCAACGGATAATCTCAACTTCAACCCGTTCAATCATCTCTGGTTCCCTCTCTAACACTAGTATGCATAAACCAAGTCAACTGACTACTCAAGACGTCAACTTATTCCATAAGCATTGGCCCTCCTAGCCCCCACATACCACAAAATCCCTCTAGGCTCATCCATCCATGTCTCACATCACATCTTGGCCTCCCTTCCCCACAACCATTGGAATTTTATAAAAATAACCTCAGAAAAGTAGGAACACGCCTAGAAACAAGATCGCATCCCTTAAACATGGTATTCTACCTTTACACACAATGAGCTTTAATGACTCCAAATCATAATGCACTAGGAATTTACAAAATGCAGGCAAATCAGGCCCTACAAATTCATTATATTTTATTCATAAAAAACATCTTATTCCTTATTCAATTAACCGATTCTTTATCAAAGGTTACAACTATAGGAAACCTAAAAAACAAGCTTCCCAAACTCTCAAAAATAAATTTAACAGTAAATTTAACATTCCTTAAACTTTTAATCAACAAGCAATAACCTAATTTAGCTTCATCAACCAATTTATCATATCTACATCAAATTTGTTATAAAAAAATTACAATAGTAAGAAGATTAATTAACATGACTCTTTTAAACAATTATCCAATTAATTATAAATTAATTAAGGATTTATGTTCTTTAAAAATTTCCATCAATAAAAACATGATAAACAATATAATCATAAAAATCAAACTATCTAGAAAATTAAGTGCTAATAACATCACAATGAAATTGATTCCAATTATTTAATCCGATTAAAATATTTATTATGCCAATTTCATTGTGATCTAATGGGATAAATCATGGAAACTCTATGATTTCACATAAATAAAATAGAGAAACAATGAAAACCAACCATCAAAATTATTTTTATGTTCTTTACATCTGAACGACCAAATCTACGGATCATGATCACCTCTCCTATAGTGAATATATCCACCCAAGGATTTCGTGACACAACCACATCAACCAAAACCCAATAAAGGTCATTTAGAAACATAGGGATCACATTCTATCACTAGGAAATGAGAAACAGGAGGAAACATATTTAGGAACCTAGACCAACTGAGGTAGAACATACCATATATCGATGATAGATAGACACATATTGGATACACAAAATAGGGGGAGAGCATTGAGTAGGAAAAACTCTAAGGGAAAACATGACCCAAGGTCCACAACACAATCACATGACTCACCAAAAAGAAAAATTATAGGAGTCCCTTATCAACGAAAAACAATAATAAATAAAAAAGTAGAAAGTTATATTTCACCTTTACAATTAAGTAATCAATTCATTTGGACTGGTGGAGGTTGGGTGGCTCATCCTTGTTAGGATTTGGGGTTTGGTTAAAGGGTATTCATTTTTCATGAGGGTTCCCCATATGGTAAGTGGGGTGTTCCAGAGGAAACTACTTATGAAGAATATTATTCATTACTTCTGTCTTGTGGTTCTTCATAACATTCTCATGCATGCCACTAGAGTGGCCGATTCAAGCATTCTAATCCATCTAGTCTCATCCCTTCGAAGTCCTTCTATCATGTGACTATTCAGGTCATCAGTAAAGGTTCTGAAAGAAGTGTTGTTTGATGAAGGAGTTCTGGTCGGAGGATGATAGTACCTAACTATGAGGTATAAGATTCTTTGGCCATAAAATCCTTCTCCTCAAGTATTGGTGTGAATCTCACGCACAGTCATAAGTTTCCAGGGGTGTGAAGCCTCAGTATGGGTTCTAAGTTCTATGCTGGGACTGGAACATCTAAAGCCTTTTCATTCTTATTTTTATGCAATTAAAGTTATACCATCATTGTAAGTTCATCGTTTCAATGGGAGAATGTGATGATCTTGTTCTATTATAATCCAAGAAGTCCTATTCATTTGGATATGGATTTCTGAATAATGTGTTTCTTAAAAGTTCGGTTGGCCCCTATATAGGTTGATCTCAGTTTATTTGTGCTCATTCGGAGACGTACGTACCTATGTAAGAGTTGATCCTTGTTTGTGTACTTGGGATTCCTATTTATTTCTTGGTGGTATAGTTTGGTTGTGAGGTAAATTGAATGAGTTTAGTTTTGGAGTTCTTCTGTTTCCCACATTACCCCCCTCCCCCCGTATGTGGTGTGTTTGGGTTTCAAGGTTTCTATTTTAGTGAATTATCATGGTGGGGAGAACCCTATCGGGTTCTCCCCTCAATAATGGATAGTGATTTTTCTTGAATTGGTTGGGTATGACATGTGTTTGGAATTGTCACCCCAAGGATCTTAGTTTCCACTGGTTTTGTCTGGGTATGGACTTGAGTTATGTCAACTATTGGATTGGAGACTTTTTGGGGGAAGAATGTTTTGTGGTGGGGAGAATTGTCACACCCCAATTTTTTTTAAAATTATTTATTTTATTACTTTTTTCTTTAGTTAGATTAACAAAGTTTCAGGTCAAGTACTGGTCTAAAATTTTTTAAGTTTTAATAATTTCGGTGGGTTTAGGACTAGTGCGCATGCACCGAACAGTTGGCAGTACCGTGCGGTCAGCCCAGGTTCTCATGCAGTTGTCTCACATTCAAAATAAATAAAAAAATTTGTAAATAAAATAAGATAAATGTTTAAGTAGAAATAATAATAATATTACTGTGTAGATAATAATATTATTATTAATAAGGTGTCATTATTATTATTGTTATTATTAAAAAATTTATTGATAAAGTTATAATTAAAAAAGAAATTAATATTTTGTGTTTAAAATAATAACAAGAGTGTCCTAATTACTATTTTATAATTTTTAAGAAAAAAATTATTAATGTTGTTCTATTTTTTTTAAAGGTTGGGGCCGAAGCCTCAATTTATTATTAAAGCAAAGATCTCTTTAGACTGGTATTAATGTTGTTCTATTAGTATTAAAGTTGTTAATATTTAAAATGAAATGAGTAAAATTATGATTATAATTATTATTATTTTCTGTGTTAGTATTATTATTATTATTATTAAGGTTATTTTTTATGAATCAATTTATTATTTTTATTTTTATTTTTATTTTTATTGTAACATTAGTATTATGTTTTATTTTAATTTAATTTTAATTCTTTAGAAGGAATAACCCTAGTCTGCCCTTCTTCTCCCCCCCCCCTTACCCATTTCATGACATCCCCTCCCCCACCTTCTAGATCAAGCCTCCCCTTTCCTCCATTATAGTATACTAGGCTAGCTCGGACCTCCTCCCCAGCTCCATCTCCCTTGTGCATGCCAAACCCCCTGCTCCCAGCTCCTTTTGTGACGCAGCCCCAATGTAACGACCCAAAGTTTTTAAATGGAAATTACCTTATTATATTTATGTAATGAAAACTCATGAAAGCACAACATAATTAACTAATAAGTGATAATTTACCTTTAAACATAATTTTGTCACTTCTGTGTTTGGAATTTCAAAAATCTGGCATACATGGTTGTGTTCCAGATGTATTTTTGGAGTCTAATAAAACAAAAATAATTTTTGGTGAATAGTAACCAACCCTAATGAATAGTAACATACCCATATGAATAGTGATATACCCTAATGAATAGTAAACTCACCTATGGTGGTATATTAATAATATTCAAGTTGGAAGTACGATATACCTATATTTTAGAATGAGTTAATGAATGTTTTAAAACTGGTTTTGATAATAAATTATTATTTTAATTAAATATTAACATAATCATATTTAGAAATTTATTTTTGAAAAATGGACTTCATTTTTGGATTCTACACATCAAAAAATGGTTAGGGTGAATTTTTGAGATTTTTCTGAAATACATGAAATTTTGATGAATAGTGAAATACGATAATTCACAAAATAAGAAAAATACATTAATTATGAAGTCATGATGATGTTATGATGATTTAATCCCAATTGTTTTGGATTAAAATGCTAAATTTACTATTTTTGGTCAAGGAATCATCACTATTCCTTTTCTTGAGGGAAATTAATAAACTATTGAATAAACAATTGGGAAAACCCTCTCCTCCCTCACTATAAATACCCCCTCTCCTTACCTCTTTCCATCACACCTCTCAAGACTTGTGCCAATCCTAATTTCTGCCCAAAAACCCTCCCAAGATCCTTCCCCACTTCCATGGATTTCTGGTATTTCCAAAAGAGAAAAATCAAAGCCCCTAAGAGGAGTCTCAAAGAGAGGAGATCAAAGGGTAAGAACCCTCTTTCGTTTTCAAGTGTTTTGTTTTCATTTTCATTCTTTTCTTATACCCTCTTACCCTTCCCTTATCCAAAAGGAATTAAAGCTCCATAATCTTATATATTCTGGATTCTAATCATGTTTATGGAAAATTTCAAGCATCATGCTTCTCCTCCTCTCCCTCACGTTCTAGAATTAAAACATCGTCCGTGATGTGTCAAATTACCGACATCATGGGTAATGTGTTTTCAAATTCTTTTATCATTTTGTTTCTGGTCATGAAACCATTTATGTTATGGTTTAACAAGATTATTATATATTTAATATGTCCTATTTAAGGTTTTGTAATCCTCATACACTCATGATATAAAACAATAATACAAAACAATTCAATTATGGGAAAAATCATTAAAATTAATTCAAGTGTTTATCATTAATGTTTAACGTAAAGGTTCTCTTTAACTCTAATTGAACAAATGAATTTTGTAAACATGTAACCTACTGGATTTCCAATAATGTTATATAACTTCAATTCTGGACAACCACTTTCATCTTACAATTTATTTGAACCTAAATACAATTGAACCGATCATTAAAACAAATGAAACAAACGAACCTGAACACTGAAATTGAACCTTGTAATAAATCAAAATGGGTATAAATGAACATAAAAATGTTATACTGAATATTTTAAATATAGATAAGGTTCTGGAAATATTTATCAATATACCTAATTTGATGATTCAGGTCATTAATATCAAGTGGAGAACACCAACGAACCTAAGGTAAGGGATCCTCTCAATTTCACTCTTATTCAAGATTGTTCACTATGTTAGGACATGTTGTGTGTAATTATTAATTATGGGGGTGTGATTTAGAACCTCCCCCATACTTCCATCCTTATTTATATGTGATGATAATTCCCTTTCCTCTCTCACTAATCCCCCTCAAGTACTCCTGATACCATGCCGATAATCCGTAAATAATTATACCCAAACCTCTTTTATTCCTTCGGGTTGTCTTGTATATCTTTCTACCAAAATGATGTTATCTTATATTTTCGTGTGCATACTATAAATTTTGTTTAAAAGTTCCAAGTTTATTTATCATGACTCTTTCATCACTCTCTTTCAGGGACATGCATGCTTTTAAGTGATTCTCTCCTCATTACTTCCCGATAAGTGAACCCGTTTTAAGGGAAAATCCTGAATTCTTTCCTATTATCACATGTACTCTGTAAAGACCCGTAAATTTCAAGGAAATTTTTTTATTAATTTTCTTTGGAATTTTACAAGAGCGCAGTTTCTGACGGCACCTGATTCCGAGGCCCGGTGTGCCCGGAATCATTTTCCGAAGTTTGGCTCGGGTACGTTCAGTGAACGGACGAGCAGGTTTTTATAACTTTTTAACCGGTGCCCGGAATCGAATTCTGAGGGCACCGATGAAATTGCAGCGCCGGTATTCGCTTAGAAACTCCTCTTCTGGAGTTGCGTTTTCTCGGGTGTGGTTTTTAATTTTCGGGCTTAAAGTTAAGAAATAAAATAATTTTTCGACAACTTTATTTTATTTCACTTAAGCCACTTGGAAGCCACTTGAAGCCACATAAAAGTGGCTTAAACTGAGTTGATCCGGATAGGATTCCATCCAGAAAATATCCTACCCCCTCGGTAGGATATTTGTGAGGTGGGGCCCACACGAGCCCCGCCGTTTCTTTCCGCTAAGTAACGCACCCGCGAAAACCCGTCATTATGAAAGTCAACTGATGCGTTTTCTTAATTTCTTAACAGACCATTTAATTGGGCTGTTTATTTCGTAAATTAAATGAGATGTTTCTTTCCTTGAATTAATTCAACGAATTGATGGGTCGTTACTTACCCTTTTTCGTGTGTTGGCATAATAATAAAATAAGACCAACCAGTCTGTTGAATGTTTGCGCGTTGAGAGGATTTGATAGAATCCTCGTGTCTTCTTTCTCCTTCGCGAAGAACACGAAGAAAACGAAGAACGCGAAAAACGCGAAGAACGCCGTCATCCGCGGAAATCGACGACGCTCTAATCCGAGACGTTCTTCCCCGCCCCGATCTCTGATCACCAACCGTTTGAGGTGAGTGATTTCTGGTTTCTTCTAAAAGTTCTTTGTGGTTTAAAACGAAACACGGATTTAATTATTTTATAATTAAAATCTGTTGTTTCTTGGTCCGTCGAGTTCGTCGACGCTACGCCGGATTCTGCGACGACGCGACGCCCTTCCGCGACGACGCGACGATCTCCACCTTCCGCGACGAGCAATTCCGCGAAGAACGCTCACGAGCGACGACTACGAGGTAGGGATTTTATTTTTGGAATTACCCCTTTTTATTATTCCCGTAAATGTTTCCTTAAAAAGTTAAAGAACCGGATTTGTGAACAATTTTAAATTTATTAAAATTGTTGTTTCTTGTGTGGAATAAAAATTCTCCCGTTGTTTATATCTAACGCGGAGGGTGCGGGCCAAACAAACACGGCCCGACGACCCTCCGCCGTTCTTCGTTCTTGTGCGGATTGACGGGCGACGACGGAACGTGCCGAAATGGAGGTTTGATGATTCCTCAGTGAAGAACGAGTCCCGGGAGGAGCAACGGCGCAGATGGGAAGAAAATCGGGCCACCGGAGCGACTCCGGCGGCCCGCGGAAGCCGGCGGCGGCGCCCGGCGTGCCGCCGGACGAGACCGCCGCGGCGGCGGCGCTCGCGGGACGTGGATGAAGCCGCGTCCAGCCACCAGGGAGACACCCTCGGGTGTCGCGGGGGGCGGCGGCTCCCCCCCCCCCCCCCCCCGCGTCACTCGGGACGCGGCTTCAGCCGCGTCCGGCTGTCTGGCCGACACCCCGCGGGTGCCGCGAGGGTGTCATGCAGGGCGGCGGCTCCCCCTGCGTCGGCCGCTCGGCCGAGCCGGGCCGGGCTGGCTGAGCCAGACTGGGTCAGACCGGGTCGGACCGGGTTCGGCCGACCCAGGGGGGGTCGGACCGGGTTCGGCCGACCCAGGGGGGGTCGGGCCGGGTCGGCTCGGGCCCGGACCCCCCGTCTTCGGACGGTTTTCGTTCAAATGGTTGTATCTTGAGCTACGGGCCTCCAAACGACTCGCCGTCAGCGGAAACGCGATCCTTGGATCGAGACGGTCATTTCGGAATATCGTACTCAAGGTTTCAGGGTACTTTGAGTTCGGCCCGGTTGGTTCGTACACAAAACCAATCGGGCCCTCGGAGCGGAAACACTCATATCTTGAGCTACGGACGTCCGATTGACGTGTCGTCAGCTTTGTTGTTTTCCTCTAAGTGAGAAGGATATTTTGGCACACTCCGCCCGAGGTTTGGACGCAGGTGGAGTACGGTCGGGTTGGTTTTTCCTTAAAAACCAACCGGGCCCCTGGGACGAAAAAGCCAATAACTCTCAGACTGGGCGTCCGATCGACGCGCCATCTGCGACGTTAAGTTCCTGTTGACGATACGGAACTTTTGGATACATCAACTTCGGACTTTGTGTCAGTTGATGTATCAGCCTCTCAGCTCATGGAGCGGACCCTCCCGAACGAGCTTGCTGTGTGTGGGAACCCTAGTGCTGGCTACAACTGCTACTTCGACAGTGACGACCGTGCAGAGATCCTCAGTGGACTGCGGCGACGACCGTGCAGAGATCCTCAGTGGACTGCGCCGACGACTGTGTAGAGATCCTCAGTGGACTGCGACGACTACGGCACTCAGCGATCCTACGTGGATCAGTGTTACAGGTCCTGTGTGGGCCCGATCCTATGTGGGTCCGATCCTGTGTGGGTCAGCGCTCAGCGGTTCTGTGTGAGCCAGCGCCTACAGGTCCTGTGTGGGCCCGATCCTGTGTGGGTCATTGCGGGGGTTAGTTACCTATCGATCCTTCGTGGGTCCGACGACTTAGATGGATCAGTGATCATCTTTATCATCATCCAAAGAAGTATACCTGTGTGAGCTGAATCTTGTGTTACTCTCCTTTGTGGATTGTGTTGAGCTATCCTGTGTGGATTTACTGTTTACTCTCCTTTATGGATTTTGTTGAGCTATCCTGTGTGGATTTACTGTTTACTCTCCTTTGTGGATTGTGTTGATCTATCCTGTGTGGGTATACGTTTTGCTTTCCTGTGTGGACTGGGTTGTGCTTGGGCTCGGACGTTGGAGCCGAACGGGAATTGATGACTTAGGTATATGTATGGGCATATACCTAAGACGTGTCAGATGTTACTTCGTGATTGTATCTTTACTTTTTGGATTATCCTTTGTGGATTTCGGGAGACCTTCGGGGGTCTCGGGGTCCCTACTGAGTAGCTTATACTCACCCCTGCACGGGCTATGCCCGCACTTCGTGGTGTTGGTTGCAGACAACGGGCAGCGCTGATCGTGGTGGAGGCGTGCGGAGCAGGATGGTACCTAGAGGTGGACCACTAGGCGGGACGTACTCGGAGTGGTCAGGTGGACCTGAGGAGCAGTGGAGGCTATCTGTACCCACCCTTCAGGTGGGACTTCCAGAGGATGGCTCGATGCTGCGGCTTTTCCTTTCAGTTGCTGTTTTTCCGTTCAGTTGTACTTTACAGTTGGGCTTGTATTTCCGGCCCCTTTTAATTTCAGCATAGCTTGTACAATTTTTACTTAGTGTTTACTTTTCCGCTTGCTTACTCTATGGTGCTTGTTTACTTTTCAAAGGCAATGCCTTCCCTTTTTGTTGGGATTTACGCCTTTGTGCTAGTCGCCAGCCCCTGGGCTATGGAAGGCGGGCTTGGGGTAGTCACGGCACGAGCCCTGAGGACGGGTCGTGACATACTCTACCTTTGTCTTTGTAAAATCAGTATTTTTATTATTAAAACCATCCTGGTTTACTTCTGGTTTTATAAAAAAAATATTATGCCACTTTTTGTTTTAAGAGATATTCGATGTTTTCTTAAACCACACTAAAATGATTTGACTCAAAGATTCCTAAAACCTATTTTTACATGTTATCACTTCAGTTTGTTATATCTTGTCATGATTTATTCATTTATACATTATTAATGTCTATTTATGATTTAATTCCTTTCATTCATGGACGCTTGTATGTTATGTCCCTTTTTATTATGCTTCATGACGTGATTGTGTGCCCATTTCTTTCCTTGGGTACTCTTATGTTTATGTATGATTGATTATGTGAGATTCATTATGAGGAAAGAATATACATGAATAAGCTTACATGGGTGCACCCAGATAGTGCTCCAATGCATTGGGTAAAGTTAATGTCTCATGAGAAGATTATGGGAAAACAGTCCGGGCGGTTAGCCTTGGCTTGTGCTACTATAGGAAACGAGATTGGCGGTTAGCCTTGACTCGTACTAAAGTCATGTTTAAATTTTCTACCACCTCTCTATGAAACTATTCTTATATAATCTCATGCTTATATGATCCCATGATTATTTTATTCCTTTTTTTTATGATCCCATGTTTATATGTTATGATTCCATATGTTCCATGCTTCCAATATCATTATGTCAAGCCTCCTAACTCATGTGCTTAAAGTTTATTCTTATGTTCTTTCCCTTACTCGGCTTCTTAGCTCATCCCTTTGTTCATGTGTTCCTCAGGGTACCCTATGCAGATGTAAGGGCTCAAAGAAAGTTAGGAGCTCATTATGAAGATTAAATAAAGAAGGGTTTTAGCCCCATGTTTTTTGATATATGTACCTAGTCTTCCAAGACACTAGACTTAACGATCCATGGCTTGTACTCTGATGATGAATTATATTTAAAATCTGGAAATGTTATGTGTAAAAGGGTTAGGGTCTCTATACCCAGCCTCGTGCTCCTCCTTTTCCGGCATTCCAACTGGCTTCCCGTCCAACCGCACTTCCCCTTCCCAGCACGACCCAACCCCGACGACCTCCCTTTCTTACACAAACCCTCTACTCGCAACCCCCTACTCCAGTTTGTTATTATTCATTTCGTTTTTTTTTTGTTTCTCTTCAAGTTAACCAAACCTTATTTCCTCGGTTCATAATTCGTTCATTTCCATCATTTTCTAGGGTGTGTGAGTGGCCCGCAGAGCATTGTTCCTTTGTCCATTGAGGTTTCTTCGTATTCTCATGGTTTGAGGTGGTTGTTCCATGCCTTTCATTTAAATTTAAATCCATTTGATGCTTTTATTTTATTAATTAATATTTAAAACTTTTTTTCACCATTATTATAAGTATGGTTAATTTTTGGTAGCATTTTCTTGTGGGTGTATTTGACTAAAAATAGGTTTTCACATGAATCATTGTTTATTCCCATGTGTATTTATACCATAGGTGTTTGATAAAATTTTTATTTAACCCTTTTGATGGAATTGGATTATTTTTTGAGTTTTTCCAATTTTAAATGTCTTATTAAATTGATTTGTGTCATGTTTTGGGATTTTATATGTGAAACAATGTGATTTCATTTTATGTGGTTTGGAACTTGATTTGCAGAGATTTTATTATTTTTAAAATTGTGTGTCATTTTATAAAAGAGTTAAATGGTTTTTTGGGTGTATACTTGTTTATATAATGTTTAGGGGTCATTTGGTATGTTTTAATAACTTCTTGTTTCTCAGAAAATGGGTTTTTATGAAATGTTTAGTTTAAATTATATTGTGATGGTAATTTCTTGCTGGTGAACTTAGTCGGGTTGGTATGATTTGACAATGATATAGCTTGGAAATTGTTTTAAAATGTTTTAGGCATGGATTTATGGTTTTAAGGGGAATTATTTTATGTTCTCTAAATAATGTGGGTGGTTGGATATAATTGTAAAGAAATTGGTTTTTTTGTGGAAATGGTTTTTAGTGTCTCTTTGGAGGTTGGATGTGCCATTGGATGTTAACACATCCATAGGTGCACTAGGTGCACACATGGATATGCCCTCAAATGAAGATTGTGCATTGAATTGGTATTTTTCTGGAAACCATAGTTTTCTAATTAGTTCTTCTTTTTATTTAATTTTATTTGGTTTTTGAATCATATCTTGATTTATTTTTTTGGTTTAAATTTTATTTTAGGGATTTGTAGTGTTTCTAAGTCCTAGGTATTTATTGTAGGGAGTTGCATTTAGTTTCGAAGGAACACACGCATATTACCAGGTATGTATATGTATATATATATATATATATATCTTTTATGTGCGTGTTTCCTCATGGAGCAGGGAACATGTGCATCAATTTAAGGATATATATATGGAAGTGAGTACGTGCGAGTGAGCTACTACTTGAGTTAGAAATATCTGGCTTGGTTATCCTTGGAGGTAGTTTCCCTATGCATTAGAAATTAAATTTAAAAAAGTATTGATTTCTTTCTTTTCAAACATTTATTTAATATTAGTAGTATATAGTTTTTAGAGTAAATATTTATTGTGAAATAGAGTGATTCCATATTTGAATTTGAATTGCATGAAATTGTTTATTAAATGTGCATACCAAGTGCTTGGTGAAATACCCCATTATCCTTTATTAATATGTGTTTGATTTAGAATGGTGACTTGGGTTTCTTAAACGAGTGTGTAAGTGGATTTTGTTTTTGGAAATAGGTGGGTGTTGGTTATTTTGGAAATTATTTAGTGTTAAATTATTGCTTGAGGCCCATTTAGTAATTTTGTAAAATAAATTACTTTAAACCCCTCTTTGGGATGCACCTCTTGCCTCATTGGATGTTGATGGGAATGGGTGGTCCTTAGATGGGAATTCCCTCATGTTTTGATGGTTGATGAAAAAATGGAGAAAATACCTTGGAGTGATTCAGGGGTGATTTTATTTTGTGTGTTGATGGTGTAAGATGAAACTTCATGTGTTGGACTGCTTGGTTGGTATTTTTTGGCTCACCCCCATTTTAGTCTTAACATGGGAACCTAGAATAGAGAGCGAATTTTCGGTGAACTATTGTTTCACTAGTTTAGATTATACTAGTGGTCCATAGAAGGGGGTTATTTTGTTATCATTCCTATGGGATTGGGCCCCTCGATCATGCCAGGTAGGGTGATGATCGACCATTTCGGTGTTATAACATCATAGGGTAGGGAATTACTTCAAGATGAGTCACATGTATAATACATTCTAGATTATTCATGAGTGCCTAGGTTCCCCCATGTTTTATGGTACTTATTTATCTATCACGGATGATTGAGATGCATGTGTTGGTTGGTTACTCTTATGTGGTTTTTTTCCATTCCTCGTGTTGTATGTTTATTGATCTTGTTTCCTCATGTAGTGTAGCGTCTTCCTAAATTTGATAAAATGGTTTCAAATTTTTATGGTAAAAGGTTTTGAAAATGTTTTACACTTCCTTCATCCATTTTCAGTGTAAAAATCACCCCCTTTAAACTTCTAATGCCTACTTCTTAAAAAGTGAATATTTTTATAAATTGAAAAATTGAAATGGACCATGATTTGTTTTAAGAAGAAAATGTGTGAAAACCTAGTTTATATATTGTATTTCAAACTTGAAATTGATGGATATTTTATTTAAAGGAAATTCATATGAGAATAGATTGTTTGGGAATGCCAGAACTTATCGTTCGTGGCTCTTCTCGTCTCTCTTATCACACTGAAGCCATGCCCTAGGAGGCGATGAGCCTCGCTTCAGCCCCTCCCCCCTCTGAGGGGGAGGGTCCTCTTCCGCATCTCCATGGGGATCGCCCTTTCATACCCTTCTAAAACCCTGAATACCTTCATACCTTTCCTCAGATTTCGGTAAGCCCGAATGTTCCCGAATGCTATTCGGGCCTCCCGCTCCTTCCGATTTCAACCCTGGAATTTACAGAGGCGTCCTACCTACTATACATGACCTTGATAGGGCGATTCAAGCGACACCGGCCATCGGCGGACTTCTTCAACCGCTGGATTTTCGAATCATGGGGTTTACAAGAGCGAGTCACGATAGGTCTTCTCGACTCCATAAATATAATGATTCGCTTCGTCTCCGAGGAGGATCTGATCCACGCGTGGTCGAGCAGGCCTCACTCCTATGATGGATCTCACTTCTTCCTATTCAAATTGTCATATGAATTTCACATGAAGAGAGACCCTTCCAAGCTAGTGATTTGGGTAAGTTTCCCTGAACTCCCACTTCCTTTTCAAAATCCCTCCATCCTTCAGTTGCTCGGAAATTTAGTCGGGTGTTTTCAATGTTTTAACAGCCGGACCCGAGCGGTGAGCCACCCTATATCCCTGAGGGTTTGTATTGAAGTGGATGTATCAAAGGCACTTATTGACTCTTTCTGGATTGTTGTGGGGGAAGAATTACGATACAAGCAGTCTGTCATTTTTGAATCATGGAGTGAATATTGTTCTTCGTGTATGAGGTTGGGACATAACCTGGAGATCTGCAGGCGAAGGGTGAGGCAACAAGGAACTGTTATGGAGGTCCAGGAGGTCCAGGGCCGTTCACTTGCTGTTGTGACTGGTGCAGGGTCTGCTGGTTGCGGTCAAGGGAATATGGAGACAGAGGATATCAGGTGCTCGGGTGGAGACAAGATTTATAAACCTGTTATGGCCTCCCCTCCGGGGCCTAAGGTTGTGGATATTTTCAGAAGGTTGAAGTGTGATCTGGCTGGCCCTTCTAGCAGTATGGCAGGGGGCACTCCGACCTATGGAAAGGATGACGCATTTCTGGTGTCTAGAAATGCTCCTACTCAGGCTCCGGGGGAGACTATTGGAGCTGCTTATGCTGTTGATCCATCTTCTGGGGCAGTGGCTCCATGAACGTATGCCATGGCGGTGCGCACAAGCAGTAGTAGGAATTTCGGTAGGGTGTCTGATATGGAAGTTTTTTCACACTCTTTACCATATCCTTTTTGTATTTTCTATTGAATTTTATATATTAAAATGTTGTTTTTATTAAATAATGGATAAGTGTTGTGTTTTTTTACTTGATGTGTAAAATAATCAGTTTTTAAGTTTAAAACATGTGTTTTAATGTACATTAGTGTCATTTTAAATAATTCTTAAATTAACTTAGTCTCGCCAATTAGACTTTTATTTATTTATTCTTTTATTTTTATAATTTTTCATTCTAGTTAGTTTACTAATTCATTTATTAAATTAATTAATTCTATATTCTTTAAATTGTAAATAAATAACTCTTTTTGGTTTTTAGTCTTTTAATAATTTAATTAGTTTTTGCAATTTAATTTTATTCGTTTAATATTTTTTATTCATCATTTTAATTAATTCATTAATCAATTAGTCAAATAATTTAAGCAAGTTGTTGTAAATATTTTTATTTGTTCTTTAATTAAGTTTGTTTATTTTTAAACCCAAATTAATTCATTCTTTTAAATAAAGTATTATTATTTATTATTTAACTTTGTTGTTTTTAGTTTTTAATTCTATTATATTAAATTTAATTTATTTATTTATTTATTTATTTTTAGTTTCATTAAATTAAATTATTTATTTAATTTTCTTTGTTATGTTTTTTCGTAGGTGTTGCGGTCGCACAGTCCCGTCCTTAACGGTGACTGTCTCACCGCTATAGCCATCCATATTGGTGAAAACCTCACCGTTAACCCATTCTATCAGTAGCCTTGCTACTAGTGACCTCTGTCACCAATACTCCACCTCACCGTTACTGCACTGCCTCAAACCTCACTATTACCCTTTTTATTTCTTCACGGTTAGCCCAACCTCACTGTTATTCTCAACATCACTATTACCCAATTTTTCACTCCACCTCACTGTTACATTTTCCTCACCATTTCACTTCACCTCACTGTTACTTTCTCACTATTTTATTTTATACCTCACTGTTACCTTATTTCCCATCCTCACCGTTACCATACCCCACTACCAGTAGCTATTTCCTCACCGCTACTCCACATCCTCACCGTTACCGCAAATTCTTACCGATACAGCTCCCACCTCACTGTTACAACCATATTTTCCCATTTTTTCCAATCATCACTGATATACCAAACCTCACTGATACACTCCTCACCGCTTCCCATTTTTTTATTACCTCACCGATACAGCTCTCTCCAGTCTACCATCACTCCCACCTCACTGGTACACCCCTCCACTCCTCACTGTTAGCCCTGATATTTTCTCACCGATACGTCTCTCTCTCATTTCCTCATCGTTACTCCTATTCTTCACCCCTCATTCACGTAGCAAACCAACCCAGTAACACAAATCCAGCAGCAAGAAAATGAATTCCACAACAGTAAACGTAATACCAAACCAATTCCAGTCAGCTTCTGAACCCTAGCCCATTCAAGCCGCAACCCCCTGCTCGCTGGAGAGCCACCCGAAGCCTCGCACCACCTTCCTCATGGCACCCGCTCTTCCACACCGCTACCCTATGAAGTGCACAGAAACTGATCCTCTTCCCCATCCACAACTGCATCACCCTTACCCACTCCATCCTTTACAGTGAATAGGACTCGCCTCGGCTCACCCTTCCCTGCCGCTGGCCCGAACTCACCGGACAAATCCCAGGCCTCACCCCTATCCACTGGTCCGCGCCTCCACTCCCCAAGCCGTAGCCGCTGCCTGTTTCCGTGTCCTGAACCCGCATGACCTCGGTTCCCCTGCGCCGACGCACCGAGATCCCGATCCGCCTGCTCGGCTCCGCCTCGGCCCTTTCATTCCATCCTGTGCAATACCCACAGCCGCAATCCCATGCTCCTACCGCAAGCCGACACTGCTGTCCACTTCACCTCACCGCATTCCACCACCGTCTCCCCTGCCCTAACCCCCATCACCCTCCTCCTCTCTCCCTTCACTTCACACGAACCAGAACCGCCTTCCCCCTTTTCTTTTCATTTTTTTTATTTCTTCTTTTTAGTTTTAATTCTATTATAACATATAATCTAATTTATATATTATACAATATACATTTCATATATGATACAATAATAATTATAGTTATATTAATTGTATATAAACTTATATATATAATATTAGTATATCATATTAATAAATATAATTATATATAATAGATAATAATATTCATATTAACATACATAGTAAATATAATTAGTATATAATTAATAATATATAATTATGTACATTGTTTTATATATTATATATCATATGAAATATAATAATAATAGGTATATTAATAAAAGAATATAATATTATATATATAATACTAATTTCTTATATAATAATATTTGTTATTAACTAAATAGAATAGTTAGTGTATTAATAATAGTATTAGGTTTTATAAAATATATATTCTTATAAGTATTTTTATTTAGTATATATATATACATTAATAAGTACTTATAAGTAGTTATATATATATTTACATAATCTGACTCACTTGGGTTTTTGCAGGGGATTGTGGGTATCCGTGTGAGAACCATTTCATTCAATTAGGAGAAACTGCTCCGGTGACAAGCACGGGAGGAGCAGCACAGTGAAAGTGCCACGTGGAGTCCCGGGAACTTATCGAGGGAGATTACAGAGACTTTGGTTGGGTGATGAATAAACGAGATCAACCAAGCTAAGTAGGAGCGGAGGAAAAAAAAGAAGTGTGGGGGACAGAGAGGAAGGGAGAGAGAAGCACAGTAAGACTTTTGAATCAAGCCACAGGAGGAGATGTAACGCCCCGACCCCAGTTACCCATATTCAGTGAATTATTGCGTAACAATAGCATGATCACAAAAGATCAAGTCTCGAAAGACCGATTAGTTTAGTAGCCTTTTAAACACTAGATACATTCATAAATGTTACATTACATCATAAATTGAAAAACTACAATAACAAAGTCTCTATAGTCCACACGCATATCCTCTTCTGACTATCCCTGCAGGTCATTCATAAAATACTTCTTCACATCCTGGAAAATATTAAAACATTGAAAGGGGTGAGCTCAGATGCTCAGTAAGGATAACAATATTGTGGAAGCTTTCATAAATAAACATTTACATTTAAGGCAATGTATAACTAAAACAAAAGCCTTTTTAAACTTGAAGTTCAGCATAATATGGAAAAAATAAAATTAAATAATGCCATTTACTTACTCACATGGATATTCTACTAGTCGAATAATTACATGAAATATCAATAACCACTTTCATAATGATGGAATTCATAATGCCAGACTATCATAACCACGTAGCCAAGGCCTCGTTCCAAGACTACAAATAAGATTTTGTCAAGGCCTCGTTCCAAGACACTAGTTTTTCTCATGACACATACCGATGCATCGAGGATCTATAGCGGGCTCCACCTGTCACTTATTAAGTCCAATGCGTTCCTCATATGAACAGGTTTAAAAATATCATAAACCATAACATAATTGTATCACATAAAACATGCATAAAGAAAATATAATATTTCCACACTTCAATCACAAGATATCAATACAACACATTGATATAATAAAAACTTTATCAAAACCATTTTCCATACCAAAATAAAAGAAAAGTAAAACATGGTATTTATTTTTCTTTTAAAAAAAGTTATGGCTTATAGAGGAAGCCGGAACTCAAATAATAGTCACAGCGGCAGAGAAGTCGTTATCGCCACATACAAAAGAAAAAAATTCCTTTTGTAGGTTAGTAAAAACGCTTCGTATAAAAAATATTCCTTTTGAATAAAAGTAAAAGTCAAAGGGGTTTATACACCGTATAAATGAAAGTTGTGTATAAAACCAAATATGCCTCAATGAAAGGAGATTGAGACGAAGTCCTTACAAAGATAATTTTTAAAATAAAATAGATCTATTATTTGTATTCATTATAAGTACACATAAATAAAGTACAAATACAAGATAGGACATAATAATATCATGACATAATTTGAAAGTAGGAGATTAACCCAAAGAATGAAAATTGGGTTAAGAAGTTCCCTTACCTCGTCTCCGACTTGTCTCGACCGTTATTTAACCTCCTAAATAATAAACTAGGGTTAATTTATAATTGCTTAAGAACCCTTTTCAAGTTTATTATTCCTTTTATATCACTTATTACCATGTTATGAACATTATGTAATTATTTATGTTAATAACAGTCGTTTTGTCGATCTTTGGTACTTGAGTCAAAAATAAACTACTTATAATTAAAAGTTGTTTATGTGGTAGAATATCCATTATCTCCAGAATTATATTCATGATGTAGATATCATATATATCATATATATCCAGTATATACATTCATTTATAATATTACATAACATTTAGAGGTAAGAAATGAAATGCACCTTTCATGGAGACGGTAAGACGTACGTACGCATGAACGCTACTTTCATTTCTATTTTGTATTTAATGGAATGAAGTTATAATTATATAAAGGTATAATATAATTCTAGTATAATATAATTTATAATATCATTTACTCCATCCTTTATACATCCCACATATGGCATTAACGATTCAAATCACTTTGAGGGGGTGGTAGTCTGCACTTCCTAAAATGAAATTATCGGGTTTACCCATAATGGAAATCATAAAGGTATTCCATAAATGAAAAATTCAGAATCACAAGGAAAAAATAATAATATATATAATATATAAAAATATTTTCATCATAATGGCCACCTTTGGAGGTGTTATATGAGTTTTGAACAATCATCGTTTCGTGAGGCAGAAATTCTCCATCCACAGAAATAGTATGTTCTTTAACCATTATATGTAGGTGTGTGTAAGTGTAGCTCGAATACTTCTTATAAAAACATCCTATTATATTGAAGATACTGGTTTTGTTACAAAAGAAAGGAATAAAAAGTGTTTAAGGGGTTGGAGAAGCAAAATAAAACAAAATAACATAAGAGAAGACATTACCTTAAAATTGGGTAACTCTTTTTTGATTTGAGCCAAAGGCTTCCTTGGGATGAATTATGCCCAAAGTGAGGCTTCTAGGAGTAAGAGAGGGAAGTTTAGAGAGTATTTGGGCAGATTTTGGCTAAGCCAAAAGGCTTTTATGGTGTGAGTAAGGTGGTAGTGGTGGGGGCCTTTTATAAGAAGAGAGGAGGGTCACTCTTGGAAAGTCATGAAATGTTACTTTATTATATAATGAGTTTCGGATTTTAAAGGTACCACACTTATATATTTCAAGGATAAGGTGATAAGGGTTCGAAATAGAATCATCCAATAGGTTTTTGACAAGTTTCAGTCTTATATTTTACATTATATTTTTATTTTATTTGAATCGTTAATTAATGAGGTAATCGCTGCATCATTATGGTGTCATAAAATATTTAATTTATTTAATGTCTAAAAATTATAAAAAAATATATCATGATGTAGAAAATATTTTTTGATTTACAATGAATATTTATAGTCGAAACGCTACCTTATATAACCCCATGTAATAATTGTTTTAGTAAAACAACTCATGTTTGTGACAATTTTATTTTTACTTTATATAAAAAGTTATTATTGTCATTTTCTTACCCAAGTGGCTCCATGGGGTCCCCAAGTTGACCCATGGATTTTCTTGGTCGGACATGACTCATCCAATAAGTTTAGGACAAGTGTAAAGGTATTTTCATATTTTTATAATATCATTTTTACCTTAAATTTCACTAATTACCTTTAATCGCGATTAATTAAACTTAAAAGTTACTATTTACCAAAAAATTATTTTAATCCCATTGAACCAAATTTTATTTCCTAATGACAACCATGTATGTCGGATTTTTGAAAATCAAATCACAAAAGTGGTAATGTTTCATTTAAATGAAAAATTTGTTTTTTAACTACCACTTAGTGGTTTCACTATTCATCAAAAATTGAAGTTTTTCAGAACAATGCCAAAATTTCACCCTAAGCTATAATTGATATTCCTAATTCAAAAATGATGTCTATTTTACAAAATTCCAAACATATAAGTTGCATTAATTAATTTTATAATTAATTCCCGTTGTCACAACAAAGAGCGTGTTTTTAAGAAACAATATATATCAAATGATTGACAATTGTTTATGTCCAATTTCAAAGTGAAATTAATTCTAATGACCAACATTGGATAAAATGGTAAAAATATATTCTAATTATACTTTAAAACCACTCAATAGTATAATTTATCACTATAAATTATTTTTATTAAAAAAGTTGTTTTTAGGTATTTTTCACTATTCCTAAAAAATTGGAAGTTCTCAGAAAAATACAAAAAATTCAACATAGGCTAATTTCGATATTCCAAATCCAAAAATGAAGTCCATTTTGAAATATAAAATATATATATTTTTAAAAGGTGGGTATTACTATTCATAATGGCTATTTTGATTGGTCGCGGGGTGTTAGAATCTCAAACTTGCGTACAATGCAATCTATTGCATTATTGAAAGAGAAGTGTATCGTGGAAGCTCGGGGTGTTACATTCTCCCCTCCTTCAAATAATTTTTTCCTTGAAATTTCATATAATATCACCGTATAAAAAAACTCGGGTGATCCTTCATCATAAGTTCCTCGGGATCCCACGTTGCCTCCTCCATCTTATGGTTTCTCCAAAGAACTTTTACCAGACGAGTCGTCCGGTTTCTCAGCACTTGTTCTCTTGTATCAAGAATCCTGACGGGCTCTTCGCAATAAGATAGATCGGGTTCCAGTTCTAATTCCTCATAGGTGAGTACATGTGTTGGGTTAGGCATGTATTTTCTCAACAGTGATATGTGGAATACATCATGAACTTTGGAGAGACTTGGCGGCATTGCCAAATGGTAAGCTACAACCCCAATTAGTTCTATAATTTCAAAGGGTCCAATGTACCTGGGACTCAATTTACCCTTCTTACCGAAATGTATAACTCCCTTCCATGGAGATAACTTCAAGAAAACATGATCTCCTACCTAAAATTACAAATCCTTCCTTCGGTTGTCGGCATAGCTCTTCTGCCTACTTTGAGCTGCCTTGATGTGGTTTTGGATTACTTTCACCTTTTCCATCGTTTCCTCCACCAGTTCTGGGCCTACAAGTTTTCTTTCACCAACGTCATCCCAACAGGTTGGTGTGCGACATCACTTTCCGTATAACGCTTCATATGGTGCCATCTGAATACTTGAATGAAAGCTATTGTTATAGTAAAATTTACCAGAGGTAAATATTGATCCCACATTCCTTGAAAGTCAAGTGAGAATGATCTCAACATGTCTTCTAAGGTTTGAATAGTTCTTTCTGATTGTCCATCTGTTTGAGGGTGGTAAGCAGTGCTCAAACAAAGTTCAATATCCAAGGCCTTCTGAAGACTTTTCCAGAATCTTGATGTAAAACAGGGATCACGATCCGAGACAATCGACAGGGGTACTCCATGAAGTCTCACAACTTCATTAATATATAGTCTTGCTAGACGTTCAAGTGGTAGATCTTCCCTTATAGAAATAAAATGTGATGACTTCGTGAGATGATCAAGAATGACCCATATTGCGTCATTCCTTCTAGGAGTATTTGGTAGTCCCATGACAAAATCCATCATAATATTATCCCATTTCCACTCAGGTATAGGAAGAGGTTGCAATACTCCACCAGGCAGTTGCCATCCAGCTTTCACTTGTTGAAAAACCATACATCTTGAAACAAAATCAGCAATATCCCTCTTCATTTTGTCCCACCAAAAATGTCCCTTTAAATATCTATACATTTTGGTGCTCCCAAGGTGTTTAGAGAAATTGGAACTATGAGAATCATCCAGCAATTCCCTCTTTAAATCAGGTATATCGGGAACACAAAGTCTCCTCCCAAATTTCAAAATTCTATCTTCATACACAAAGTCAATCAATCACCCATCATTCATAGCATTAATCTTTTTTTTCAACTCTTCATCATCGGCCTGAGAACACTTTATCCTTTCTCGTAAAGATGGTTTGGAAAACATTTGAAATTTTTTTGATGTTTCACCCTCCATGGTGATTCCCATATCCATATTTACTAGATCCAAGAAAATAGGATCCCTTTCCACTCTCATCATGTTCAAAAATCCATGATCTTTTCTACTCAAAGCATCTGCAACCTTATTTTCCTTCCCTGGGTGGTAGTGTATCGTGTAATCATAATCCATGAGTAGTTCAAGCCATCGCCTTTGCCTCATGTTGAGTTCTTTTTGTGATAAAATATATTTCAAACTCTTGTGATCGGTATATATCTCACATTTTTCACCATAGAGATAATCTCTCCATATCTTCAAGGAAAAGATTACAACATCTAACACGAGATCATGAGTAGGATTGTTCTGCTCATGAATTTTTAGCTGTCGTGATGCATAAGAAATAACCCTATCATTCTGCATAAGGACACAACCAAGTCCTTTCATTGATGCATCACTATAAATAACGAACCCATCATTCCCTGATGGTAGAGTCAATATAGGAGCGTTGAATAATATTCTCTTCATTTCTTCAAAAAATTCTTCACACTCTTTTGTCCAGACAAATTTAACCCCTTTACGTGTGAGCTTCGTTAATGGGTTAGCCAGTCAGGAAAAATTCTAGACAAAACGTCGTTAATAACCTGCCAAACCAATAAAGTTGCGTACCTCAGTTATACTCATCGGTGCTGGACATTTTTGGACTGACTTGGTCTTAGATGGATCAACAGAAATTCCATCCTTAGAGACAATATGGCCAAGAAAAGAAATCTCCTCAATCTAGAATTCACACTTGCTAAACTTCCCATATAATTCATGCCTTCTAAGAGTCTTCAAGATAACGCGCAAGTGATTTTCATGATCTTCATAGCTTTTGGAGTATACCAAGATATCATCAATAAATACCACCACAAAATCATCAAGATATTCCTTGAAAAATATATTCATTAGATCTATGAATACAGAGGGTGAATTAGTCAATCCGAAAGGCATTAGTGTAAACTCGTAATGCTCGTATCTTGTTCGAAATGTTGTCTTCGGAATGTATTTCTTCTCCACACACAACTGATGGTATCCAGATCGAAGGTCAATCTTTGAAAAGTATTGAGCTCCATGAAATTGGTCAAATAAATCATCATTGTGAGGTAGGGGATACATTTTCTTTATTTTTATAGCATTGATCTCCCTATAGTCAATGCACAACCTCATAGATCCATATTTCTTCTTAACAAAAAGGACAGGGGCTCCCCATGGAGAAACACTAGGGAGAATAAATCCCTTATTACTCAATTCCTTTAGTTATTTCTTTAGTTAAACTAATTCCACGGTGGCCATTCTATAAGGGGTCTTCGATATAGGCCTTGATCCAGGAATTAAATCAATGGAAAACTCAACTTCTCTTTCTGGAGGATGTCCAGGTAAATATTCCAGAAACACATCTACATATTATTTCACAATAGGTACATCCTCTATTTGAACATTCATTTCCTTGCCCTTATTCATTTCATTCTCTTCCTCCCCAATAATTGAATTTAGTTGAGCTACTGGGGTGGATCTAAATAAGAATTAGGTGGTGACGATTCTGCTCTAAAAATAAGGTGTTCCTTATCATCATCATCAAAAATCGTAACCTCCTTATTCTTGCAATAAATCTTTGCATCATAGTCCGAAAGCCAATCCATACTGAGGATTATATCAAACTCAATCATATGTATGACAATGAGATCATCAGATAAATAAGATTTATGTGCTCTAATGGGGACTGATTCACAAAACTTTTTTGCAATGATACTTCCCTTAGGAGTTTTGACTGAAAATTCTCTTGTTAAATCAAATTGGAAATATCTAATTTTCTTAGAAAAATGGGAAGATATGAAACAATGCGATGATCCAGAATCAAATAATGCATTTTCTAAACTTGAGGAAACCATTAAATTACCTGCCACCACGTCTTTCAGAGCTTCAACCTCAGCAGTAGTGATAGCATATTTTTGTCCTTGATCCCTTGGCATCTTCTGAGATATGTTCTCCTGATTCTTAGGACATTCATTTGCATAATGTCCCATCTCTCTACAATTATAGCATTCCACATTGACAACAACTTTCTTTCCCTTGCAATCATGAGCTTGGTGGCCTTTTTCACCACACTTGTAACAGACTCCCATTCCCTTCAAGCAAGTACCGGGGTGTTTCTTCACACATTTACTGCAGGACTGATTTTCAATATTTCCCTTCTTCCCCTTATTTCCATTTCCAGATTGATCAGAAGATCTCTTCTTTTCTTGCTTTGTTTTAAAGTCATAAGATTTAGAGAATTCATTTTCTCTCTTGATAGAACACGAGACATAATCTTTGTACATTGAGAATGATTGTGATACTAAAGCTCGATGGAGAAATTGTTTTAACCCATCAAAGAAACGATCAATATTACTTCTTGGGTTACGTATATAATCTGTAGCATGCCTCTCTAACCTTGTAAAGTTACCCTCATACTTTTCAACATTCTCATCCTTCTTCTGCCTCAGACTCATAAATTTCCTTTCCATATCTGCTCGATGGTCATGTGGAAAGTATTTTTCTAAGAAAATTTCCTTAAAATCCCTCCATTCCATACTTGATATTTCTTCATCTTCCTTTGTGTTTTGAATCAGCGACCACCATTGATCGGCATCCCCAGGGAGGCGGTAGACTACCATGATAACCTTTTCCCTTTCGCTACTCCCCAAAGCGTGGAATATTTTCTCGAAGGAGATTATCCATTGCTCATCTACTAATGGATTTGTACCCCCATTAAATATTGGTGGTTTTTGCCTCATGAAGCGGTCTAACATTGATCCTACACATTGCGGATCAGGGTGCTCCATACGAGTAAGGTTATTATTCATAACCTGAGTGAGTTGTCCTAGTATGGTAATAAGTTGATCAGCACCAGTTGTATCTCTAGCTCTACAATAATTATCTTGAGCATGAGGGAAATCCCTACACGGAGTGCGTGCATTGATACAGTTACCATTCCTTCCATTAGGCACCATTTCTAAACAATGGCATAAACTATATTAGTTTATGAATCAAAATACATAATTCCATACTGTGAAACACTAAACATTATTAGAACTATTTATGGATATAATCCATAATCATAAAAATATTTTCTTTGAGGAAGTATATACTCATAACCCTTCATAGTGGTTTGTAAAGAAAATGAGAATTATCCTACACATATCCCCCGGGAGTGTCGTAACCAAGAGTGTAGCATGGCCCATTGTCGTGCACCAGTTCCCATTCGAGTCTAGATCAAAGTAGTGTTTTTGGATTTTACCCCTAGGTACATTAGTGCTAGAGCCGCCTCTACCTGCTCGTATCCAGACAGGGATGTATTGCTCAGAAAACTCACAAAATTTCTATAATACCAAAATTCAAGGAAGTTCTTCTATACTAATCCTCAAAGTCTATCTTTGGGCTATGTGCTCTAATCAGAGTTTATCTAAATCTAGCTTCCAAGGTTAGTACTAAACAGCCTCTGATACTAACTGTAACGCCCCGACCCCAGTTACCCAGAGTCGGTGCATTATTGCGTAACATTGGCATGATCACAAAAGATCAAGTCTCGAAAGACCGATTAGTTTAGTATCCTTGGAAACACTATATACATTCATAAATGTTACATTACATCATAAAGTGAAAAACTACAATAACAAAGTATCCATAGTCCACACTCATATCCTCTTCTGACTATCCCTGCAGGTCATTCATAAAATACTTCTTCACATCCTTGAAAATATTAAAACATTGAAAGGGGTGAGCTCAGATGCTCAGTAAGGATAAAAATATTGTGGAAGCTTTCATAAATAAACATTTACATTTAAGGAAATGTATAACTAAAATAAAAGCCTTTTTAAACTTGAAATTCAGCATAATATGGAAAAAATAAAATTAAATAATGCCATTTACTTACTCACATAGATATTCTACTAGTCGAATAATTACATGCAATATCAATAACCACTTTCATAATGATGGAATGCATAATTACAGACTATCATAACCACGTAGCCAAGGCCTCGTGCCAAGACTACAAATAAGATTTTGTCAGGGCCTCGTTCCAAGACACTAGTTTGTCTCATGAGACCTACCGATGCATTGAAGAGCTATAGCGGGCTCCACCCGTCACTTATTAAGTCCAATGCATTCCTCATATTAACAAGTTTAAACATATCATAAACCATAACATAATTGTATCACATAAAACATGCATAAAGGAAACATAAGATTTCCACACTTCAATCACAAGATATCAATAAAACACATTGATATAATAAAAACTTTATCAAAACCATTTTCAATACAAAAATAAAAGAAAAGTAAAACATGGTATTTATTTTTCTTTTAAAAAAAGTTATGGCTTATAGAGGAAGCCGAAACTCAAATAATAGTCACGGCGACGGAGAAGTCGTTGTCGTCACATACATAAGAAAACACATTCCTTTTCTCGTTTAGTAAAAATTCTTTGTATAAAAATATTACTTTTGAATAAAAGTAAAATTCAAAGGGGTTTATACACCGTATAAATGAAAGTTGTGTATAAAACCAAATATGCCTCAATGAAAGGAGATTGAGACGAAGTCCTTACAAAGATCATTTTTAAAAGAAAATAGATCTATTATGTGTTTTCACTATATGTACACATAAAGAAAGTAAAAAATACAAGATAGGACATAATAATATCATGACATAATTTTAAAGTAGGAGATTAACCCAAAGAATGGAAATTGGGTTAAGAAGTTCCCTTACCTCGTCTCTGACTTGACTCGACCGTTCTTTAACCTCCTGAATAATAAGCTAGAGTTAATTTATAATTTCTTAAGAACCTTATTCAAGTTTATTATTCCTTTTATATCACTTATTACCATGTTATGAACATTATGTAATTATTTAGGTTAATAACGGTCGTTTTGTCGATCTATGGTACTTGAGTCAAAAATAAAATTCTTATAATTACAAGTTGTTTATGTGGTAGAATATCCATTATCTCCATAATTATATTCATGATGTAGATATCATATATATCATATATATCCAGTATATAAATTCATTTATAATATTACATAACATTTAGAGGTAAGAAATGAAATGTACCATTCATGGAGATGGTAAGCCATACGTACGCATGAACGCTACTTTCATTTGTATTTCATATTTAATGGAATGAAGTTATAATTATATAAAGGTATAATATAATTCTAGTATAATATAATGTATAATACCATTTACTCCATTATTTATACATCCCACATATGGCATTAACGATTCAAATCACTTTGAGGGGGCCGTAGTCCGCACTTCCTAAAATGAAATTATCGCATTTACCCATAATGGAAATCTTAAAGGTATTCCATAAATGAAAAATACATAATCATAAGGAAAACAAAAACATAATATATATCATATATAAAAATAGTTTCATCATAATGTCCACCTTTTAAGGTGTTATATGAGTGTTGAACAATCATCATTTCGTGAGGCAGAAATTTTCCATCCACAGAAACAGTATGTTCTTTAACCATTAGATGTAGGTGTGTGTAAGTGTAGCTAGAATACTTCTTATAAAAACATCATAGTATATTTACGATACTGGTTTTGTTACAAAATAAAGGAATAAAAAGAGTTTAAGGGGTTGGAGAAGCAAAATAAAACAAAATAACATAAGAGAAGACATTACCTTAAAATCGGGTAACTCTTTTTTTATTTGAGCCAAAGGATTCCTTGGGAAGAATTCTACCCAAAGTGAGGCTTCTAGGAGTAAGAGAGGGAAGTTGAGAGAGTATTTGGGCAGATTTTGGCCGATACAAAAGGCTTTGAATGTGTGAGTAAGGTGGTAGTGGTGGGGGACTTTTATAAGAGGAGAGAAGGGGCACTCTTGGAAAGTCATGAAATGTTACTTTATTATATATTGAGTTTCGGATTTTAAAGGTCCCGCACTTATATATTTAAAGTATAAGGTGATAAGGGTTCGAAATATACGCATACAATAGGTTTTTGACAAGTGTAAGTCTTATATTTTATATTATCTTTTTATTTTATTTAAATCGTTAATTAATGAGGTAATCGCTGCATCATCATGGTGTCATAAAATATTTAATTTATTTAATGTCTAAAAATTATAAAAAAAATATCATGATGTAGGAAATAGTTTTGTATTTCCAATGAATATTTATAGTCGAAAAGTTACCTTATATAACCCCATGTAATAATTGTTTTAGTAAAACAACTCATGTTTGTGACAATTTTATTTTTACTTTAAATAAAAAGTTATTATTGTGATTTTCTTACCCAAGTGGCTCAATAGGGTCCCCAAGTTGACCCATGGATTTTCTTGGTCGTCCATGACTCATCCAATATGTGTAGGACAAGTGTAAATGTATTTTCATATTTTTATAATATCATTTTTACCTTAAATTTCACTAATTACCTTTAATCGCGATTAATTAAACTTAAAAGTTACTATTCACCAAAAAATTATTTTAATCCCATTAAACCACATTTTACTTCATAATTACAACAATGTATGTCAGATTTTTGAAAATAAAATCACAGAAGTGGTAATGTTTCATTTAAATGAAAAATCAGTTTTTTAACTACCACTTAGTGGTTTCACTATTCGTAAAAAATTGATGTTTTTCATAACAATGCCAAAATTTCACCCTAATCTATAATTGATATTCCGAATTCAAAAATGATGTCTATTTTACAAAATTCCAAACATATAATTTGCATTAATTAATTTTATAATTAATTCCCGCTGTCACAACAAATAGCGTGTTTTTACGAAACAATATATATCAAATGATTGACAATTGTTTATGTCCAATTTCAAAGTGAAATTAATTCTAATGACCACCATTAGATAAAATGGTAAAAATATATTCTAATTATACTTTAAAACCACTAAATAGTATAATTTATCACGATAAATTATTTGGATAAAAAAGTTGTTTTTAAGTATTTTTCACTATTCATAAAAAATTGGAAGTTCTCAGAAAAATACCAAAAATTCAACATATGCTAATTTCGATATTCCGAATCGAAAAATGAAGTCCATTTTGAAATATAAAATATATATAATTTTAAAAATTGTGTATTACTATTCATAATGGCTATTTTGATTGGTCGCGGTGTGTTAGAATCTCGAACTTGCGTACAATGCAAGCTATTGCATTATTGAAAGAGAAGCGTGTCGTGGAAGCTCGAGGTGTTACATTCTCCCCTCCTTCAAATAATTTTTCCCTCTAAATTTCATATAATATCACTATATAAAAAGACTCGGGTGATTCTTCATCATAGGTTCCTCGGGTTCCCACGTTGCCTCCTCCATCTTATGCTTTCTCCATAGAACTTTTAACAGACGAGTCGTCCGGTTTCTCAGCACGTGTTCTCTTGTATAGAGAATCCTGAAGGGCTCTTCGCAATAAGACAGATCGGGTTCCAGTTCTAATTCCTCATAGGTGATTACATGCTTTGGGTCAGGCATGTATTTTCTCAACAGTGATACGTGGAATACATCGTGAACTTTGGAGAGACTTGGCGGCACTACCAAACAGTAAGCTACAGCCCCAATTCGTTCTAAAATTTCAAAGGTTCCGATGTACCTGGGACTCAATTTACCCTTATTACTGAAACGTATAACTCCATTCCATGTAGATACCTTCAAGAAAACATGATCTCCTACCTGAAATTCCAAATCCTTCCTTCGGTTGTCTGCATAGCTCTTCTGCCAAGTTTGAGCTTCCTTGATGTGGTTTTGGATTACTTTCACCTTTTCCATTGTTTCCTCCACCAGTTCTGGGCCTACAAGTTTTCTTTCACCAACGTCATCCCAACAGGTTGGTGTGCAACATCTCTTTCCATATAACGCTTCATATAGTGCCATCTGAATAGTTTAATGGAAGCTATTGTTATAGTAAAATTCTACCATAGGTAAATATTGATCCCACATTCCTTGAAAGTCAAGTGAGCATGATCTCAACATGTCTTCTAAGGTTTGAATAGTTCTTTCTGATTGTCCATCTGTTTGAGGGTGGTAAGTAGTGCTCAAACGAAGTTCAGTATCCAAGGCCTTCTGAAGACTTTTCCAGAATCTTGATGTAAAACGGGGATCACGCTTCGAGACAATTGATAGGGGTACTCCATGAAGTCTCACAACTTCATTAATATATAGTCTTGATAGATGTTCAAGTGGTAGAACTTCCCTTATGGCAATAAAATGTGCTGACTTCATGAGACGATCAATAATGACCCATATTTCATCATTCCTTCTAGGAGTCTTTGGTATTCCCATGAAAAAATCCATCATAATATTATCCCATTTCCACTCAGGTATGGGAAGAGGTTGCAATAATCCACCAGGCAGTTGCCTTCCAGCTTTCACTTGTTGAAAAACCATACATCTTGACACAAAATCAGCAGTCTCCCTCTTCATGTTGTCCCACCAAAAATGTCCCTTTAAATCTCTATACATTTTGGTGCTCCCAGGGTGTATAGAGAAATGGGAACTATGAGAATAATCCAACAATTCCCTCTTTAAATCAGGTATATCGGGAACACAAAGTCTCCTCCCAAATTTCAAAATTCTATCTTTATACACAAAGTCACTCAATATCCCATCATTCACAGCTTTAATCTTCTTTTTCAACTCTTCATCATCGACCTGAGAACACTTTATCCTTTCTAGTAAAGATGGTTTGGAAACCATTTGAAATTTTTTTGATGTTTCACCCTCCATGGTGATTCCCATATCCATCTTTACTAGATCCATGAAAATAGGATCCCTTTCCACTCTCATCATGTTCAAAACTCCATGATCTTTTCTACTCAAAGCATCTGTAACCTTATTTTCCTTCCCTGGGTGGTAGTGTATCGTGCAATCATAATCCTTGAGTAGTTCAAGCCATCACCTTTGCCTCATGTTGATTTATTTTTGTGAGAAAATATATTTCAAACTCCTGTGATCGGTATATATCTCACATTTTTCATGATAGAGATAATGTCTTCATATATTAAAGGCAAAGATTAAAGCAGCTAACTCAATATCATGAGTATGATAGTTCTGATCATGAATTTTTAGTTGTCGTGATGCATAGGCAATAACCCTATCATTCTGCATAAGGACACAACCAAGTCCTTTCATTTATTTATCACTATAAATAACGAACCCATCATTCCCTGATGGTAGAGTCAATACATGAGCGTTGACTAATCTTCTCTTCAGGTCTTCCAAACATTCTTCACACTCTTTTGTCTAGACAAATTTAACCCCTTTACGTGTGAGCTTCGTTAACGGGTTAGCCAATCGGGAAAAATTCTGGACAAAACATCGATAATAACCTGCCAAACCAATAAAGCTGCATACCTCAGTTATACTCATTGGTGCTGGACATTCTTGGATTGCCTTGGTCTTAGAAGGATCAACGGGAATTCAATCCTTAGAGAAAATATGTCCAAGAAAAGAAATCTCCTGAAGCCAGAATTCACACTTTCTAAACTTCCCATATAATTCATGTCTTCTAAGAGTCTTCAAGATAATGCGCAAGTGATTTTGATGATCTTCATAGCTTTTGGAGTATACCAAGATATCATCAATAAATACCACCAAAAAATCATCAAGATATTCCTTGAAAACTCTATTCATTAGATCCATGAATACAAAGGGTGCATTAGTCAATCTGAAAGGAATTACTGTAAACTCTTAATGCATGTATCTTGTTTGAAATGCTGTCTTCGAAATGTCTTCCTTATTCACACACAACTGATGGTATCCAGATCGAAGGTCAATCTTTTAAAAGTATTTAGGTTCATGCAATTGGTCAAATAAATCATCATTGTGAGGTAGGGGATACTTGTTCTTTATTGTTATAGCATTGATCTCCATATAGTCAACGCACAACCTCATAGATCCATCTTTCTTCTTAACAAAAAGGACAGGGGATCCCCATGGAGAAACACTAGGGAGAATAAATCCCTTATTACTCAATTCTTCTAGTTGTTTCTTTAGTTCAACTAATTCCATGGTGGCCATTCTATAATGGGTCTTCGATATAGGCCTTGATCCAGGAATTAAATCAATGGAAAACTCAACTTCTCGTTCTGGAGGATGTCCAGGTAAATCTTCTAGAAACACATATACATATTCTTTTACAATAGGTGTATCCTCTATTTGAACATTCCTTTCCTCACCCTTAGTCATTTCATTCTCTTCCTCCCCAATAATTGAATTTAGTTGAGCTACTGGGGGTGGATCTAAATAAGAATTAGGCGGTGACGATTCTGCTCTAAAGATAAGGTGTTCCTTATCATCATCATCAAAAATTGTAATCTCCTTCTTCTTACAATAAAACTTTGCATCATAGTCTGAAAGCCAATCCATACCGAGTATTATATCAAACTCAATCATAGGTATGACAATGAGATCAGCGGATAATGAACATTTATGTGCTCTAATGGGGACTGATTCACAAAACTTTGTTGCAATGATACTTCCCTTAGAAGTTTTGACTGACAATTCTATTGTTAAATCAAATTGGAAATATCTAATTTTATTAGCAAACTTTGAAGATATGAAACAATGCGGTGATCCAGAATCAAATAATGCATTTTCTAAACTTGAGGAAACCATTAAATTACCTGCCACCACGTCTTTCGGAGCTTCAACCTTAGCAGTAGTGATAGCATAAGCTTGTCCTTGATCCCTTGGCCTCTTCTGAGGTAAGTTCCCTTGACTCTTAGTACATTCATTTTCATAATGTCCCATCTCTCTATAATTATAGCATTCCACATTGACAGCAACTTTCTTTCCCTTGCAATCATGAGCTTGGTGGCCTTTTTCACCACACTTGTAACAGACTCCCATTCCCTTCAAAAAAGTACCGGGGTGTTTCTTCCCACATTTACTGTAGGACTGATATTCAACTTTTCCCTTCTTCCCCTTATTTCCATTTCCAGATTGATCATAAGATCTCTTCTTTTCTTGCTTTGTTTTAAAGTCATAAGATTTAGATAATTCTTTTTCTGTCTTGATAGAACACGAGACAATATCTTCGTACGTTGAGAATGATTGTGATACTAAAGCTCAATGGAGAAATGGTTTTAACCCATAAAATAAATGATCAATATTACTTCTTGGGTTACGTATATAATCTATAGCATGCCTCGATAACCTTGTAAAGTTAGCCTCATACTTTGCGACATTTTCATCCTCCTTCTACCTCAGACTCAGAAATTTCCTTTCCATCTCTGCTCGATGGTCATGTGGAAATTATTTTTATAAGAAAATTTCCTTAAAATCCCTCCATTCCATACTTGATACTTCTTCATCTTCCTTTGTGTTTTGAATCAGCGACCACCATTGATCGGCATCCCAAGTGAGGCGGTAGACTGCCATGACAACCTTCTCCCTTTCGCTACTCCCCAAGGTGTGGAATATTTTGTCTAAGGAGTTTATCCATTTCTCAGCTAATAATGGATTTGTACCCCCATTAAATGTTGGCGGTTGTTGCCTCATGAAGTGGTCTAACATTGATCCTCCACGTTGCGGATCAGGGTGCTCCATACGAGTAAGGTTATTATTCATAACCTGAGTGAGTTGTCCCAGTATGGTAATAAGTTGATCAGAACCAGTTGTATCTCCAGCTCCACAATAATTATCTTGAGCCGGAGGGAAATCCCTACATGGAGTGCGTGCATTGATACGGTTTCCATTCCTTACACTAGGCGCCATTTCTAAACAATGGCATAAACTAGATTAGTTTATGAATCAAAATTCATAATTCCATACTTGTAAAACACTTAACATTAATTGAACTATTTATGGATATAATTCATAATCATTAAAATGTTTTCTTTGAGGAAGTATATACTCATAACCCTTCATAGTTGTTTGTAAAGAAAATGAGAATTATCCTAAGCATATCCCCCGGGAGTGTCGTAACCAGGAGTGCAGCAGGACCCGTTGTCGTGCACCAGTTCCTGTTCGAGTCTAGCTCAAAGCGGTGTTTTCGGGTTTTACCCCTAGGTACATCTGTGGCAGAGCCACCTTTACCTGCTCGCATCCAGACAGGGATGTATTGCTCGGAAAACTCACAAAATCTCTATAATACCAAAATTCAAGGAAGTTATTCTATACTAATCCTCAAAGTCTATATTTGGGCTTTGTGCTCTAATCAGAGTTTATCTAAATCTAGCTTCCAAGGTAAGTACTAAGCTGCCTCTGATACCAATTGTAACGCCCCGACCCGAGTTTCCCAGAGTTGGTGCATTGTTGCATAACATTGGCAGGATCACAAAAGACCAATTCTCGAAAGACCGATTAGTTTAGTAGCCTTGGAAACACTAGATACATTCATAAATGTAAAATTACATCATAAAGTGAAAAAATACAATAAAAAAGTCTCCATAGTCCACACTCATACCCTCTTCTGACTATCCCTGCAAGTCATTCATAAAATACTTCTTCACATCCTGGAAAATATTAAAACATTGAAAGGGGTGAGCTCAGATTCTTAGTAAGGATAACAATATTGCGGAAGCTTTCATAAATAAACATTAACATTTAAGGCAATGTATAACTAAAACAAAATCCTTTTTAAACATGAACTTCAGCATAATATGGAAAAAAATAAAATTAAATAATGCCATTTACGTACTCAAATGGATATTCTACTAGTCGAATAATCACATGCAATATCAATAACCACTTTCATAATGATAAAATTCATAATGCCAGACTATCATAACCACATATCCAAGGCCTCGTGCCAAGACTACAAATAAGATTTTGTCAAGGCCACGTGCCAAGACACTAGTTTGTCTCATGAGACCTACCGATGCATCGAGGAGCTATAGCGGGCTCCACCCGTCACTTATTAAGTCCAATGCATTCCTTATATGAACAGGTTTAAACATATCATAGACCATAACATAATTGTATCACATAAAACATGCATAAAGGAAACATAAGATTTCCACACATCAATCAAAAGATATCAATCCAACACATTGATATAATAAAAACTTTATCAAAACCATTTTCAATACCAAAAAAAAAAAGAAAAGTAAAACATGGTATTTACTGTTCTTTTAAAAAAAATTATGGCTTATAGAGGAAGTCGAAACTCAAATAATAGTCACAGAGACGGAGAAGTCATTGTCGCCGCATATGTAAGAAAAGACATTCCGTTTTCCTTTTAGTAAAAACACTTCGTATAAAAAGATTACCTTTGAATAAAAGTAAAAGTCAAAGGGGTTTATACACCGTATAAATGAAAGTTGTGTATAAAACCAAATATGCCTCAATGAAAGGAGATTGAGACGAAGTCCTTACAAAGTTAATTTTTAAAATAAAATACACTTATTATGTGTATTCACTATAAGTACACATAAAGAAAGCACAAATACAAGATAGGACATAATAATATCCTGACATAATTTGAAAGTAGGAGATTAACCCAAAGAATGGAAATTGGGTTAAGAAGTTCCCCTACCTCGTCTCCGACTTGACTCGACCGTTCTTTAACCTCCTGAATAATAAACTAGAGTTAATTTATAATTGCTTAAGAACATTTTTCAATTTTATTATTCCTTTTATATCACTTATTACCATGTTATGAACATTATGTAATTATTTATGTTAATAACGGTCGTTTTGTCGATCTTTGGTACTTGAGTCAAAAATAAACTTCTTATAATTACAATCTGTTTATGTGGTAGAATATCCATTATCTACAGAACTATATTCATGATGTAGATATCATATATATCATATATATACAGTATATACATTCATTTATAATATTACATAACATTTAGAGGTAAGAAATGAAATGCACCGTTCATGGAGACGGTAAGTCGTACGTACGCATGAACGCTACTTTAATTTCTATTTTATATTTAATGGAATGAAGTTATAATTATATAAAGGTATAATATAATTCCAGTATAATATAATGTATAATACCATTTATTACATCCTTTATAAATCCCACATATGGCATTAACGATTCAAATCACTTTGAGGGGGCGGTAGTCCGCACTTCCTAAAATGAAATTATCACGTTTACCAATAATGGAAATCGTAAAGGTATGACGTAAATGAAAAATAAAGAATCATAACGAAAACAAAAACATAATATATATCATATATAAAAATAGTGTCATCATAATGGCCACCTTTGAAGGTGTTATATGAGTGTTGAAAAATCATCGTTTCGTGAGGCGGAAATTCGTCATCCACAGAAACAGTATGTTCTTTAACCATTAGATGTAGGTGTATGTAAGTGTAGCTAGAATACTTCTTATAAAAACATTCTAGTATATTGAAGATACTTTTTTTGTTACATAAGAAAGTAATAAAAAGAGTTTAAGGGGTTGGAGAATCCAAATAAAACAAAATAACATAAGAGAAGACATTACCTTAAAATCGGGTAACTCTTTTTTGATTTGAGCCAAAGGCTTCCTTGGGAATAATTCTGCCCAAGTGAGGCTTCTAGGAGTAATAGAGGGATGTTGAGAGAGTATTTGGTCAGATCTTGGTCGAGCCAAAGAATCTTTGAAGGTGTGAGTAAGGTGGTAGTGGTGGGGGCCTTTTATAAGAGGAGAGGAGGGGCACTCTTGGAAATTCATGAAATGTTACTTTATTATATAATGAGTTTCAAATTTTAAAGGTCCTACACTTAAATATTTCGAGTATAAGGTGATAAGGGTTCGAAATATACTCATCCAATAGGTTTTTGACAAGTTTAAGTCTTATATCTTACATTATCGTTTTTATTTTATTTAAATCGTTAATTAATGAGGTAATCGCTGGATCATCATGGTGTCGTAAAATATTTAATTTATTTAATGTCTATAAATTATAAAAAAACTATCATGATGTAGGAAATAGTTTTGTATTTCCAATGAATATTTATAGTCTAAAATTTACCTTATATAAACCCATGTAATAATTGTTTTAGTAAAACAACTCATGTTTGTGAAAATTTTATTTTTACTTTAAATAAAAAGTTATTATTGTCATTTTCTTACCCAGGTGGCTCCATGGGGTCCCCAAGTTGACCCATGGATTGTATTGGTCGGACATGACTCATCCAATAAGTGTAGGATAAGTGTAAAGGTATTTTCATATTTTTATAATATCATTTTTACCTTAAATTTCACTAATTTCCTTTAATCACGATTAATTAAACTTAAAAGTTACTATTCACCAAAAAATTATTTTAATCCCATTGAACAACATTTTACATCCTAATGAAAACCATGTATGTCGGATTTTTGAAAATCAAATCATAGAAGTGGTAATGTCTCATTTAAACGAAAAATCAGTTTTTTAACTACCACTTAGTGGTTTCACTATTCATCAAAAATTGAAGTTTTTCAGAACAATGCCAAAATTTCACCCTAAGATATAATTGATATTCCGAATTCAAAAATGATGTCTAGTTTACAAAATTCCAAACATATAAGTTTAATTAATTAATTTTATAATTAATTCTCACTGTCACAACAAATAGCGTGTTTTTAAGAAACAATATATATCAAATGATTGACAATTGTTTATGTCCAATTTCAAAGTGAAATTAATTCTAATGACCACCATTGGATAAAATGGTAAAAATATATTATAATTATACTTTAAAACCACTCAATATTATAATTTATCACTATAAATTATTTTGATTAAAAAAGTTGTTTTTAAGTATTTTTCACTATTCATAAAAAATTGGAAGTTCTCAGAAAAATACCAAAAATTCAACATAGGCTAATTTCGATATTCCAAATCCAAAAATGAAGTCCATTTTGAAATATAAAATATATATAATTTCAAAAAGTGGGTATTACTATTCATAATGGCTATTTTGATTGGTCGCGGTGTGTTAGAATCTCGAACATGCGTACAATGCATGTTATTGCATTATTGAAAGAGAAGCGTATCGTGGAAGATCGGGGTGTTACAGGAGAGCAGACAGAACTTACACCATCTCTCTTGGAGCGGATTGGAGGAAAAGATCAGAGCATTTTTGGTACCTCGATTCCTAAGGCGGGACATCGAGTGAGTTCCAACATTGCGTCCACCATCAAGCAGCAGGAGTTAGAGTTTCCGAGAGCTTGAGCAGGGAGGCAAACATTTTTTTTGGCCCTTTTCTCTATTTTCTACAACTCAATTTAACATGAACTTCATAATATCTTACTTCACTATTTCATTAAAACCATCCACTATGTCCGGTTTATTCCCTTTGGGGGGAATAAGCTGGTTGATTCGATCTATTTAATCTCATTCATGCACCGCATCCTTGCTCTGGATTGTCTCTCTTACTATCTACAAACGAGCTTATTTTCAAAACAACAGGATCGATTGAAAACTGATCATGTTTTCACTATAATAAAAACTGTTTCAATCTAAGTAATTCACTGACAAGTGAATTATCCTTGAAAGAGAGAGACACACCGAACTCAACTGAAAAGTTGATCTCAGTGACTACTAACTTGATTTCACCATTGGATGGAATGATTGTTACAGTCAAGGGACTGTAAGAGCTATTTCATCACAAGATGACCAGACAACAACTCTGGTCGGTTACCCTTAGTCAGATCCATGCTCTTCAATTTCAGTGCATGAATAAGGTTAGGCAGCATCAAATCGGACAGTGGACTTCCCCCCTTACTCATCTTTTTGTTGTTTGCATCACAATTCCTCTTACTGATCTACTCTGTGTACTCCCTTGCACTCACTAGATCTCCCTTCTTCTTCACACACTAAATCCCTTTCACTTCACTTCACCACCACCAATTTCCTTTGATCGATTTTTTCATGTGTGTTTTTGTTTAGTCTTTTTTTAGAACATCAATCACAAAAACAGGCCTCCCTGTGGATCGACCCTGTCTTGCCACTATCCTAAGTAGTAAGTAGGTATAAATTTTAGTTTTTCTCCCATGCCCAATGACTCGTGAGTGTGAAAATTTTAGCACCGTTCCCAGGGAGGCTAGGTGAATTTAAAAAAAACCAAACAAAAAATCACATAAAAAAATAACTAAAAAAACTGCAAAAAGAAAATTGAAATTTAAAAAAAAATTGTGAACCTATTGCATGCAAACCAGGTCTAAGTCTGAACACTTAGTAACCGGTAACCCTAAGATTGATAAGAACCTCATAGAAGTGAAAAGTAACAAATACAAGTTTAAAATGGAAGAAAATAGAAATGAAAACCTGAAAAATCCACTTCCTGATAATATGAACCAACATGGAATGATGAACCAACCCAGGAATGAGATAGTTGAGAGGCACATTTTGAGAGAGTTCTTTCTACCGTCAGTGTCTAGAAACCCTTCATGCATTAGACTCTCTCCCAGGTACATGAATTATGAGATCAAACAATCCATGCTTAGTCAGCTGCCTACCTTCAATGGAATTCCTAGTGAAGACTCTCTTGACTTCATTAGAGCCTTCTATTGTAGTGTCCAGTAGTTGCCACTTAGGGGTATCATTGAGGAAGAGCATAAAATGAGAGTGTTCCCCTTCTGCCTCAAGGGAAATTCTAGGTCTTGGTTCCAACAGTTAGAAGAAGAAATATTTGTCACCTGTTATCAAGTTTACAATGCCTTCACAATGAAATTATATCCTAGGAGGTTGACATCTGAAATTAGGTAAAAAATCCCTAGATTCCTTCAGAATGAGGGAGAACTGTTTCATGAATCCTGGGATAGGTTTAGAGGTTTTCTTAGACAGTTTCCAAATAATCAATGTACACCTCAATTCCTCATGGAAACCTTCTACAATAGTCTCACTCCTTACCACCAAACCTTGGTGGATCAGTCGTCTAGAGGAGACTTTAGTGATAGGACTGCTGAGGAGCTCAAACAGATCTTTAACACCTTAGCTCAAAACTCCCAGCACAAATGCTCTAGGAGGAGAACCATCATGAGAAAGGAAACTGCCCCTGCTCCTCAAGCTGAAGCCTAAGCTGCAGGGTTCTTCAATGAGAACCCACATCAAATCCTTAAGGAGCAGTGTCACCACTGTGGCATGTATGACCATTCTCAAACCTGTTTTCCAAACTTTGATATGCCTGTTCAGCCTCATGAGAGTGTTAGATTTGCTGGGTATGGAACTTGGATGCAGCCTAGGGATGATCCTTTTTCCAACACCTACAATCAGGGGTATAGGAACCATCTGAACCTTTCATGGAGGGAGCAGGGAGTCCTCCAACCTTCTGCCCCTCCTGGATTCCAACAGCCTCCTAGGCAGCAGTTCCAACCCTAATCCCAACCAAAGGCTGAGTCATCTAACTCAAAAGATGAGGTGAGAGATATGTTACATCAGTTTATAGGGAGGTTTGATGAAAAAAAGACCAAAAATGATTTTGATAAAGTCCAAATGGATGCTAGAATGAAGAACTTGGAAATACAAATGGGGCAGTTGGCTAGGGATGCTAGTAATAGAGAAAAGGGTAGGCTTCCTAGCACCACTAAAGACAACCCTAGGGAGAATTCCATGGATGTGACCACCATAAGTGGTCTCCAAACTCACCAAGAAACTAGTAAAGAATCCCAAAATATTGAAAATGAGAAACTGGATGAAACTAAAAACTCAAATTTGTAAGAACCTGAATCTGGAAAACTGGACAGCACCACTGGAATTCCTCCAGTTCCTGCTATTCCAGCTCAAAAACCCAAAGAAAATGGCTCTAAAAACAAAGACATTAAGGGGAATAAAATTGTTGACGAAGAAGATGTAGAGATTCCCCCAATTTTGAGGAATTTTTCCCCTGCAATCCCCTTCCCACAATGAATTAAGAAACCAATTCAGGATTCTGAACTGTTGAAATTTTTGAAAGTGGTTAAAAAACTAAACATTGATATCTCATTCCAGGAATCATTGATACAAAGCCCATCATATTTGAAATAACTCAAGAAAATTTATTCAAACAAAAAGACTTTGGAAGAATTTTCCACCTATATCTTAACAGAGGAGTGTAGTGCAGTCTTGCATAATAGGATACCTTCTAAGATTCAGGACCCTTGAAGATTTGTCATCCCTTTCACATTTGGGGATAGAGGTGGTAAGTTCAATTGTTTGCATGATCTGGTTTATAGTATTAATCTGATTCCACTATCCCTTTTTCATCACCTGAGATTAGGAGTTCCCCAACCCACCACTATTGTTTTACAACTTGCTGATAGGTCCATTACTCATCCAGTGGGTAGGGTCGATGATTTGTTAGTTGGAGTAGGCAAACTCTTTTTGCTTGATAACTTTCTTATCCTTGATATGCAATGTGACAGGAGGTTCCTATCATTCTTTGTAGGACCTTCTTGGCCACAGGGGGAGCTGTGATAGATGTGTCTAAGGGAAAATTGATTTTCAATTTGGGTAAACAGAAAGGAGAATTAAATGTGTTTAAGAAAATCCAAGAACCCATCCACCCAATTTTCCCAAAATATGAGGTGTTAGTTGCTGAGAGTAGTGTTGATAAGAAGGAAGAAGAGTTTCTAAGAATGATAACTGAAATCAACAGTGAACCTGAAATTTATGCTGCCTCTTGCATGGGGATCAGCTCAAGTAAGGAGAGAGAATTTGTTGATGAGTATGAGGGATAATTCTTGGAGAACATAGATGATTTTGTTTTAGAGCACATTCTTACTCCAAGATGGGAGTTTGAGTTTGAGGAGATATCTTTTGGAAGCTCTTGCACTGAGTAAAAAGCCTTGTCTACTGCCTTCTTCAAGAGGTAACATGAAGACCTTGGGCCACCCAGGCCCAAGTGTCTTCCCTCAAGCCAGTCACCACCCATCCTTGAACTTAATCCCCTCCCTTCCCATCTCAAATATTCCTTTTTGGGAGACAATTATACCCTCCCTGTGATCATTTCATCAAATCTAGAGGTGAGTCAAGAGACAAATCTGCTTACTGTTTTGAGGAAGTACAAGACTGTCATAGGCTGGTCAATTGTTGATATCAAAGGGATAAGTCCAGAATTATGTATGCATAAAATTCCAATGGAACCTGAGTGTAAGCCCAGAGTAGAAGCCCAAAGAAGATTCAACCCCAACATGAAGGAAGTTGTGAGAGAAGAAGTTATTAGGTTGCTGGATGCTAGAATAATTTTTCCATTTTCTGATATCCCTTGGGTCAGTCATATCCAAGTGGATCCCAAAAAGAGTGGAGTGAAAGTGGTCACTAATGAAAGGAATGAGAAAATCCAGACAAGAGTAGTGAAAAAATGGAGAGTTTGTATATACTACAGGAAGTTGAATGCTGCCACAAGAAAGGATCACTTCCCTATGTCATTTTTTGATCAAATGTTAAAGAGGTTGGCAGGTAATGAATTCTCCTTCTTTATTGATGGTTTTTCTGGTTACCACCAGATTTCCATTGCACCTGAGGACTATAAAATCAGTGTTGCATGGGAACTAACCCATGGTTTCGCTATAGTTTCTCTTTTATTTTATGTTTTTCAATAAAGTTAATCCCTACTTCTTGTTCACCGATTCAATTTCTTAACTGCTGATGATGCCTCATCATCTGTTGTTGTTTTAGAAAGAGTTTTTGCTGCCCGAAACTTGGCCTAGAAAACCCAAGAGAGTAATCCACTACATCATATGGATAACATTTCTCCCTACTCACTCTCTAGGGTTACTTATCTTGAACTTTAAAATCTGCAATCTTATTTTACTTCTTTTCACCTGCAGGTTACTGAAGAGAAGTAATAACCCAGTGATGCTGAAGAGGATTTGTTGATGAAATCCACTGTTAAGGTCCAATAATTCAAGGATGTTTTGTTCTACCTTTTTCATTTTCAGTTACTTACTTACTCTTCACTGTGAACTAAGTGTGGGGGACTTCCTCCCAATCTGTGAGTAATGACTGTGTTTTCTTGCTTGGGTGTTAGCTGCTAATATCTACTTAGTTGAGAATTTATTTTTATTTTATTTGTAGTACCATCTTGCACTCATTGCTTTCAATTTCATTATGCTGCTGTTGGAAATATTTGTTAATCATGCTACCATTTGAATAAATTGATAAAATCTGTTGTCTACTCACACTGATTTAAAGCATGAGCAGTTTAGGAATAGAACTATACGTATTGCTGGTGATGGTTGGTGGGGTTGGTCTTTTCTATATTTCTTTTGTTTTTTTTTATTTTCTTTCACTTTTGTTGTGGAAAAGAAAATTTTTGAGCTTCATTGATACCCCTCCATTTCCTTTTTCAGCTAAAATGTCCATCTGTTTTGAACTTTCACTGTCTCCCACCTTGAGATACAACATTGGGGACAATTTTGGGTTTTAAGTGTGGGGTAGAGGGGTCATTCTAGTGTCATGTCAAATTCCCCCTTCTTGAACCTGAGTTTGTTTAAAAAATGGTTAATTTTTTTTCCAAAAAATGGTTCAAAATTCCTTCAATTTTTTTTTAATTTTCAAATTCTTTCATCACATGATGGTCATTGAAGGTTCAGTGGTACTTCATTTATGTCCTATTTAGTGGATAACTGTTTTCTGGATGTTGAGAGTGGCACTCAGTCAGAAACTGTTAAGTATGAATAATTGCTGAGTGCAATTGTTCACTGCCTCTATGAACCTTTCTGTTTAGGAACTGAGGATGAGAGTGTTACATAATAGGTATTATGGAATGAGGATCATGAATTAGAGTAACTAGAAGTTCTCACTGGAACCCAAGGGACTCGCATTTTTATTAAATAATATTCAATCACTTTATGAAGTCAATCTGAATGATTATTAATTTAGTCCTTTGTGACTAGATTAAAATGGGAAAATGGGATCCCACTGTGAGTATCTGAGACAAGGTGCATTGGGTGAATTTCTGTGAATAAATAAAGCCAATTTCAATCTTAATAAGTGCTATGCACAGTGCTCTGCACATGAAATATGGATAGGAAAAAGTAAAATAAAGCGCCCTTGTCAAAAATGAACTCATTAAAGTGAGGGGAATTTTGAACCCATATGAAGAAGGGAGAAATTGACTTGGTTTATTTTCATTTGAGTTGAATCAATAAAGTGATCAATTTAATGGACTTTAATTTTTGGAACCTGGAGGAAGGTGAGAATGGAAGGTTCCCTTGGTTAAGTTTTAAGTTCCACTTCATCTAACCTGTTAACACTCTTTGAATTAGAATTTGAATTGGAAGGTGAAGTAGAACAGTTAATGAATACACATAGGAGGCATGAAATACATGACAGTGTATGAGTTTGTAAAGCTCTTGACTTCCAGTGGGACTTTTAAGCTAAGGAGGACATCATTTTTGAGCACCTTTGAAAAGCCCGACCAATTGTTGGTCTTGATCCTCTGGGTATTAAAGTTTAGTTATGCACCTTTTGAACTGAAACTCACAAATTATATCTCTGTTTTAAAGTCTAAAGAATGTATTTGTTTGAGGACAAACAAGGCTTTAAGTGTGGGGGAGTTTGATGTGGCAGTGTTTTCACACTCTTTTCCACCTCCTTTTTTTATTTTCTATTGCCTTTTTTATATTAAAATGTTGTTTTTATTAAATAATGGATAAGTGTTGTGTTTTTGTACTTTCTGTGTAAAATAATCAGTTTTTAAGTTTAAAACATGTGTTTTAATGTACATTAGTGTCATTTTAAATAATTCTTAAATTAACTTAGTCTCGTCAATTAGACTTTTATTTATTTATTCTTTTTATTTTTATAATTTTTCTTTCTAGTTAGTTTACTAATTCATTTATTAAATTAATTAATGATTTATTCTTTAAATTGTAAATAAATAACTATTTTTGGTTTTTAGTCTTTTAATAATTTAATTAGTTTTAACAATTTAATTTTATTCGTTTAATATTTTTTATTCTTCAATTTAATTAATTCTTTAATCAATTAGTTAAATAATTTAAGCAAGTTGTTGTAAATATTTTAATTTGTTCTTTAATTAAGTTTGTTTATTTTTAAACCCAAATTAATTCATTCTTTTAAATAAAGTAGTATTATTTATTATTTAACTCTGTTGTTTTTAGTTTTTAATTCCATTATATTTAATTTAATTAATTAATTGATTCATTTATTTTTAGTTTCATTAAATTATTTTATTTATTTAATTTTCTTTGTTATGTTTGTTCACAGGTGTTGCGGTCGCACGGTCCCGTCCTTAATGGTGACTGTCTCACTGCTACAGCCATTCATACCGGTGACAACCTCACCGTTATCCCATTCTATCAGTAGCCTTGCTACCGGTGACCTCTGTCACCGATACTCCACCTCACCGTTACTACGTTGCCTCAAACCTCACTGTTACCCTTTTTATTTCCTAACTGTTAGCCCAACCTCACTGTTATACTCAACCTCACTGTTACCCAATTTTTCACTCCACCTCACTGTTACATTTTCCCCACCGTTTCACTTCACCACACAGTTAATTTCTCACTATTTTATTTTATACCTCACTATTACCTTATTTTCCATCCTCACCGTTACCATACCCCTCTACCAGTAGCTATTTCATCACCGCTACTCCACATCCTCACCGTTACAACAAATTCTTACCGATACAGCTCCCACCTCACTGTTACAACCATATTTTTCCATTTTTTCCAATCCTCACTGATATACCAAACCTCACAGATACAGTCCTCACCGCTTCCCATTTTTGTTTATTACCTCACCGATACAGCTCTCTCTAGTCTACTGTTATACCCACCTCACCGATACACCCCTCCACTCCTCACTGTTAGCCCTGCTATTTTCTCATTGATACGTCTCTCTCTCATTTCCTCACCGTTACTCCTATTCTTCACCCCTCATTCACGCAGCAAACCAACCCCGCAATGCAAATCCAGCAGTAAGAAAAGGAATTCCACAATAGTAAACGTAATCCCAAACCAATTTCAGTCGGCTTCTGAACCCTAGCTGATCCAAGTCGTAACCCTCTGCTCGTCGGAGAGCCACCCGAAGCCTCGCACCACCTTTCTCACGGCACCCTCTCTTCCATGCCACTACCCTCTGAAGTGCGCAGAAACTGATCATCTACCCCATCCACAGCCGTATCACCCTTACCCGCTCCATCATTCACTGTGAATAGGACTCGCCTCGGCTCACCCTTCCCTGCCACTGACCCGAACTCACCGGAAAAATCTCGGGCCTCACCCCTGTCCACTGGCCTGCGCCTCCACTCCCCGAGTCGTAGCCACTGCCTTTTTCCGCGGCCTGAACCCACATCACCTCGGTTCCCCTGCGCCGACGCACCGAGATCTCATGCCGCCTGCTTGGCTCCGCCTCGGCCCTTGCCTTCCATACCTGCGCAATACCCGCAGCTATAATCCCCTGCTCCTACCGCAATCCCACACCACTGTCCACTTCACCTCGCCGCATATCGCCGCCATCTCCCCTGCCCTAACCCCCGTCACCCTCCCCCTCTCTCCCTTCACTTCGCACGAACCAGAACCCCCTTCCCCCTTTTCTTTTCATTTTTTTTATTTATTCTTTTTAGTTTTAATTCTATTATAACATATAATATAATATATATATTATACAATATATATTTCATATATGATACAATAATAATTATAGTTATATTAATTTTTTATAAACTTATATATATAATATCAGTATATCATATTAATAAATATAATTATATATAATAGATAATAATATTGATTTTAACATACATAGTAAATATAATTAGTATAGCATTAATAATATATAATTATGTACATTGTTTTAAATATTATATATCATATGAAATATAATAATAATTGGTATATTAATAAAAGAATATAATCTTATATATATATATATAATACTAATTTCTTATATAATAATATTTGTTTTTAACAAATAGAATAGTTATTATATTAATAATAGTATTAGGTTTTATAAAATATATATTCTTATAAGTATTTTTATTTAGTATATATATATATACATTAATGAGTACTTTTAAGTAGTGATATATGTATATTTACATAATCTGACTCACTTGGGTTTTTGTAGGGGATTGCAGGTAGCCGCGCGAGCACCATTTCATTCTGTTAGGAGAAACTGCTCCGGTGACAAGCGCGAGAGGAGCAGCACAGTGAAAGCACCACGTGGTGGCCCGAGAACATATCGAAGGAGATTACAGAGACTTCGGTTGGGTGATGAATTCATGAGATAAACCAATATAAGCAGGAGTGGAGGAAAAAAAAGAAGTGGGGGGGGGACACAGAGGAAGGGAGAGAGAAGCACAACAAGAATTTTGAATCACACCACAGGAGGAGAGCAGACATAACTTACACTATCTCTCGTGGAATGGATTGGAGGACGAGATCAGAGCATTTTCACACCTCGATTCCCAGGGTGGGACATCGAGTGTGTTCCAATATTGTGTCCTCCATCAAGCAGCAGGAGTTAGAGTTTCTGAGAGCTTGAGCAGGGAGACAAACATTTTTTCCCTTTTTCTCTATTTTCTGCAACTCAATTTAACATGAACTTCATTATATCTTACTTCACTATTGCATTAAAACCATCCACTATGTCCGTCTAATTCCCTTTTGAGGGGTAATAAGCTGGTTGATTCGATCTATTTACTCTCATTCATGCACTGTATCCTTGCTCTGGATTGTCTCTCTTACAATCTACAGACGAGCTTATTTTCAATACAATAGAATCAAGTGAAAATCGATCTTGTTTTCACTATAATAAAAACTGTTTCAATCTAAGTAATTCACTGACAAGTGAATTATTCTCGAAAGAGAGAGACACACCGAACTCAACTGACAAGTTGATCTCGGTGACTACTAAATTGATTTCACCATTGGATGGAATGACTATTATAGTTAAGGGACTATAAGAGATATTTCATCACAAGCTGACCAGACGACAACTCTGGCCGGTTACCCTTAGTCAAATCCATGCTCTTCAATTGTAGTGCATGAATAAGGTTAATCAGCATTAAATCAGCCAATGGACTTCCCCCCTTACTCATCTTTTGGTTGTTTGCATCAAAATTCCTCTTGCTACTCTGCTATGTCTACTCCCTTGCACTCACTATCTCTCCCTTCTTCTTCACACACTAAATCCCTTTCACTTCACTTCACCACCACCAATTTCCTTTGATCGATTTTTGCATGTGTGTTTTTGTTTAGTCTTTTTTTGAGAACATCAAACACAACAATAGGCCTCCATGTGGTTTGACCTTGTCTTGCCACTGTCCTAAGTAGTAATTAGGTATAAATTTTAGTTTGTTTCCCATTCCCAACGATGTTCGAGCATGCAATGTCTCTTGGTGAGAGCAAGTTGAAGGCAGGCTGTGAGTGGGAGTAATCTTCACATGGGGTTCACAGAACACTGGATACCAAGAAGGACTCCAACTCAATGGGAACTTTGTCCTGCATTGACCTCAGTAATCGATTTGGAATCTTGATCAATGAGGGCGAGTCTGAGGGAAGTTCTAAGGGTCCATATGAGGTGGAGTCTGAGGGTGATGATAAGCTTTTTGAAGATAATGGATTGGGAGGAGTGGGTAAAGATCTGCACGTCCAAAGGAGGAAGAAAGGGAACAAGGAGTACAAGGACCCAGGGTGTTGCATTGTATCTAGGAAGCCAAATCCGAAGGGGCGCAAAGACTACTCCTACCTTCCAAGACCGATGGAGACTCCGTTAGCCAAAAAAGGGGGGACACACAAGGAGCTCAAGCTTCAGCTAGTTGAGGGAGTGGAAAGCCAGAATGATTTGGTCTTCGAATATCCAAAGCAAGATAATGACCCTCCTAATGAAGGAGATCGACAAGAGGAGCTGCAACTACACACAGAGGAGATGACACCGACAGTCACCCTTGGTCCGCGGTGTGAGGCAAGAACTATTATTGTTGGTGCAGGGGGAGAATAGGTGCAAGGGAGGGAACTAGTCTCAACTGCTAAGGTAGGAGTGAGAGGGATATATGTGGAGCTGGAAGGAGATGTTGTGATCAGGGAAGATCCTTGGGAGTTGCTTCTACAATCCGAGGAAGAAATGGCAGAAAAGTAGATACCCATACGTGCTTTTATGGCGGTTGAAGAAATGATGAAAGCAAGATTTATTCAAGAATACATGAACAAGGAACAAAGCGGGTGGATCGACAAACAAAACTTAATTCTAGTCAGAGGTTTCAACAACAAGAAAATTGTTGAGGAGGAGTTCTTGTGAGTGTGGAGTAAGCTGTCTTCTCATTTTGAGAACATTATCAGGGACGACCCCGGAAAAAAGGTAACAACTCTTTCCTGGAAATTGTTTAAGGATTTTATGTCAAGTGGTTTCAATCTAGTCTTTAATAATTTTTTTATGTGTTATAGTGTCTAATGGATGGGTTGTACTATTTGGTTTTCTATACTTTTTCCTCAAAAGTGTCTTTAATAAAAATATATATTTGGAGGTGGGGAACACCTACTGAGTTTTAATACTCACACCTATAGTTTTATATTTTTTATAGCTTTAGGTGAAACACTTTTCTTGGATTTATTCACCATAGTTAGATGTTGGTTTATGGTCAGTGGTGACCCATAGGGTCACATATAGGTATGTACAGATTTATATTTCCTTTCGCTGCTAGTTTTAATTTTTTTATTTTCATTATTTATTAATTTTTTTATCTTTCATTTATGGGCCAAATTGTTCCCACTTGTTTATTTTTTATACCTAGCACTAGTTGTCAGTCTGTGGGGATTAAGAACACGCTTCGGGACATTCCGCAAATCGACTATGGTGACTGGTTTAGGGTTGACTTGGTCTGGTTCATGACATAAGTTGAACTGGATCAATGGTGGACACTTATAAATAATATGAGGCAATAGGAATAAATTCAGTCTGTAGAGTGGGATGAGTTTCAGATATCATTTTTCAACAAGAACTTTACCTATATTCTTCATATGAAGAATGGGAAGTAATTCCTTGAGCTTAAGTATAAGGATGATGAATCAGTTCATATCTATGTGGAAAATTTTTAAATACATTTGAGGTATGCTTTAGGTATTAATATTGAACCGTAAATTAAGATTGACCAATTATTCAGTAGCTTAAAACCAACTCTCTTAAGTGTTTTAAGCATAAGAAACTTTGGTAGCTATGAAGAAATAATTTTATGATCTATAAAGGTTGAAATATAGATTATAGTAACCCATTAATGTCATGGTTTTGATAATAAAATAATGATGGAATTAAAAGGAAATTCGAACAACACAAACCATGGAGGGAAGAATATGGATTTTCCTTTATTCTAGAATCATGGAAATAAGGATGAAGTAAATTTTCTTAATGGTATAGTTAAATGATTTTAATTACATAATTGAATTCCATAAAGTTATAAAATTACAAATTAATTGGAATAAGTTAGTTAATGATTCAAATGGAGATAAATCCCTAGATAATGTACCCCCATGCTCTAATTTTATAATTGTAAGAAGTATGGAAATTATCTTAACCATTACTTAAATATTATGGATAATGGTGATGATTGATATTAGAAACCTCATAATCCCATAAACAAATGGAATATCATGTGATCACCATTTCTTGTGTGGGGTGTGATAATGAAGTGGTGAAAGGTACACTTACAATCCACTATTAAACTATTAATATCTTATTTGATTCTGGTTTTACCCAATACTTTATATATAAATTATTTTACAAGGGTATCAAATTACCACCTTAATTATTAGATGTTCAGATAGATATAAAAACTCAAAATGTTATGATGATTTCATCTCAAGTCTATGATTCTTTCTTAATTAAAGATTGTGGGAATGTGTTTCTTAAAAATATTATTACTCATACCCTATTTGAATTTGATGTGATTTTGGGAATGGATTGTATTTATTTCTATAAATCCTATATAAATTTATGAGTAAGGAAATTCACATTTGACATTCCAAACCATCCTATGATTATTTATCAATGTAAGGATAAATGTGAACTTCTGATGGAAATTACATATATTACATGGGTCTTTATTCTGATTTAATGTCGGTCTTTATCTCAGATAGTTAGGGATAAAATCAACATCAAAGAAATTCCTATTATATGAGAGTTCATTGATGACTTTCTAGGTTATTTCCCTAGTCTTCATCCAACTAATGAAGTTGAATTTTCAATAAAAATCATACCCTATGCTACACCTATTTCAAAGACTCTATATAAAATGGCCATGATTGAGTTGTTGTAATAGAATGAAAAACTCCAAGAGAATCTTGATGATGGAATTATTTATCCAAGTGTGACACCCTAAGGTGAAAATATAATTTTTATTAAGAATAAATATGGGTCAATGTGACTCTACATTCATTATCAGGAACTTAACAATATCATGATAAAAAATAAATATCATTTTCCCTATATTGATGATTTTTTTGATTAGTTATGAGGATCTCAATATTTTTCTAAGATTGATTTTGATTTTTATACTATTAATTGAGGGTAAAAAGTGAATACATGGCCAATATATCCTTTTGATAGATTTATGGATGCTATGAATTTATAGTAATGTAATTTTTTCTTACTAATTCCCCCACTATCTTCATATATTTAATTAATATATTCCTTAGAGGTTATCTGGATTAGTTTGTGTTATTCTTTATATAAAATATTCTTATATATTTAAAGAGTGAGGAAGACCATTAATATCACTTGAGGATTGTACTTAAGACACTAGGGAAGGAGAAGGTGTATGAAAATTTTACCAAGTGTGAATTTTGGATACATATCATCTTAAATTTAGGTCGTATAATCTCAAGTGAGGTTATATCAGTAGCTCTATCAAAGATAAGAGTTATTAAACATTATCCCAGACCAACCATTATGAATGAAATCCATAGTTTTATTTGGATTGATGGATATTATAAATTTTTTCTAAAGTATTCCTCACAGATATCAAATCCACTCACCATGTTAACTTGGAAATTATTTATGTTCCTTTGGATTTATGAATGTAAAGAAAATTTCAAGAAAATTATAAGAAGGTTGGTCAATGCACCTATGCTCACACTACCCTCCAGTGGAGAAGTAATTGTGATTTATATTGATTCAAAGAATAATATTCTAGTATCTATTCTTATAAAAAATAATATAAATTAATAAAGTGGTAAGGTTTCATAGTGTACCACATTTTATTGTATCTAATCGGGATCTGAGGTTTACCTTGAAGTTATGGAGAATTATACAGAAAATTATGGATATAGAGTTATGTTTTAGTAATTCCTATAATCCTCATATATATTATTAGTTTTAGAGTCCCATTCAAAACCTGGAGGATATGTTGAGAACAGTTTCTCTATATTTTAAAGGTTGTTGTGATCAACATCTTCCTCTAGTCTATTTTTCTTACAACAATAACTTTCACTCAAGAATTCAGATGTCTCCTTATGAATCCCTCTATGGAAAGAAGTGTATAACTCAAATATATTTATATAAGGATGGTGAAATAAATCTATTTGGACCAAAACTAAATAATTAAATGGTATATAAGGTTAGAGTCATTAAACATCTCATCAAGGTAGCTTAGAGTCATCAAAAGTGTTATACAAAAAACCATCCGCTATATCTAGAATTCAAAGTTTGTGAGAAGGTTTTCCTGTGAATTTCTAAATAGAAAAAGTTTATGATATTTTGAAATAATGTAAACTTAAAACCTAGGTATATTAGTCCCTTTAATATTCTTGATTGTATAGAGAAAGTAGCTTGTTGCTAGGCACTCCCACCAAACCTCTCTCAAGTTCATAATCTATTTCATCTATCTCTCCTTAGGAAGTACATACTTAATCCTTCACATATAATAAACTATGATTTTATACTATTAGATAATTATCTTTCATATGAATAAAAACTAGAAAAAATCGTGTATCATAGAGATAATGTTATATGAAATAAGACTATATGACTAGTTAAAATTCTTTAGAGGAATCAAAAATTTGAGGAAGTTTCATGGGAACTTGAGGATGTGATAAAGTATTGATATCCTCATTTTTTATTAAATTTATGTACTTTTTAGGTCAAAAATAAGTTTTTTATAATGTAACACCCCATGGTTTTATATTTATTTCCTTTCAAATAAAACTTGAACTATTTGTTAGCTTGTTATATAAGAAAAACCCAAGTCTATATGAACTATGATATAGTAAACTGTTAAAACCTAGATGTTAAATTGGTAGGAATGAATATTAATAATAAATTTATAAAAATATGTATAAATATGTTTAATAATTAAAATATATTTATTAATTTAAAATAAATATGTACTCAATTTTTAGTAAAGTCACTTTACGCTTCAAAAATATGATTTCTTCATATATGAGTTTTTCACATTTTTTTCACTTGAACATTATATTTAATTTCTACCATTTTTAGAAATATTATTTTAGTAAATTAATATAATTTGTTAAATTGTAATTTAAATTTTATCTCAGGGTGAATATTTATGAATTTTCAAAAGAGATTTATTTTTTAGTGATTAGTAGAAAAATACATATTTTCATAAATACTGTCATTTATTTTCAAGTAAAAAGGCTCTCTATGTATTTAATTTTACCTTAAATTTAAATAAGTATCCTTTAATAATAAATAATCTAATTAATTACATAATAATAATCATTAAACCTGATTTTGATACAAGTTCATTTTTGGGCTTAAAAATATATTTTTCTAAAAACTATTTTTATGCGCACAATGTGTTTATATCTTAATAATTTAAATTAATATCTATTGATTAATGTTTTTAATGAAATATATATATTATATTTCCAATAATATATTTTAAAAATAATTTTATGGTTTATAAAAGTAATGGAATATAAGTACATTGTGTTTTGGGGTTAAAGATTCATTCTTCTAAAATGGGTTTTCATTACGGGTTGCATGCTTATTTAAAATTAAATTATACCACCTACAAAAATTAAATATAGTAAAATAGATTTAATATTTTAAATTTGAAAAATTAATATAATCTTATACGGTTAGCTTATTCTTTGTAAGAGTGAATAGTAAAAAAGTAAACATTTATTACCACAGTTAAAGTTTAAACGAGTTTATCGAGGGGTTAAACCAAGAGATAAGTGTAATATTTCCATTAACACTTGAAAAACTCTTATTTTTTCAAGATATTTAAACCCTATATTATCCTAACTTTTAATAACTCTCTATTTTGAGCCAACTTCCCCAGAAAGTGACCTTATATCATTGAAATCTTTTATGAAATTTCATGTGTGCCCCTCCCTCTAATATAAAAGTACACCTCTTCTCCTCCATTATTCACATAATTTAAGCCACTTATATTATAAAATAACTAATATAAAACCTTTATATAATCCTTCCATTCATTTTATACCTTTTATTCATCACCAAATACAAATCCTTCAAGACTTAAGTAGTAAACCAAAGGAGGTCTCTCAAAGAACATGTATAAATCTTAACCATGCTCTATCAATTTTATTTCTTCTTCTACATCTTATAAAATTATTATTTCAATAAAAACATGATTAATCCAGTATCATAAATATAATAATATTTTATTATGACTGTGGAATATCCATTTCCCCCCTCTTCTCAATCCAATGGGAGTTGAAAGTATCATTTGTGCTTATGTATGGACAACCGCCTCCATGTAGCGATATGAATCATTTTCCACCACCATCAATAATGGTTGGTTATAAAGATAGATTTAATGTTTATATATGTTTTTATGATAATGATTTTATAAATTTTAATTAAAATTTCACTTTATTTATTTCCATCTATCAAAAAATGGAAACGTCACTCTTTCGTACGTACAAAATATCATCTCCACATAGTGATGTAATTAATTTTTCATCACCACTTTATATGAATGGTCATAAATAAGTATTTAATGAATATATACGATATTTATATCATTATTATCATTTCTTATATGTTGTAACCATGTTAAAATTGTATGAACTATAATTTATGTATCAAAACATACATGGAGAATATTTGTAAAAATCCCTCTTTATGGTGATTTTGGGTTAATTGTGATTGTTGGAAATATTTCATATTGTTGAAAATTTTTGTTTCTCAAAGGATCCCTAAATAGTGATCATAAATGTAAGAATTGATCATGTGGAGTAAAAATTTCAGAATTGATCATGGATAACATAAATTTCAGAACTGATCTAGTCGAGTATGAATGTCTAAACTAATTACACAGAGCACTAATTTCAAAACTAATCACATGGAGAGATCACATGGAGTAATAATTTAGATCACATAATTCCTAATGGATCATGAATAGTTTTTATGGGAAATGTGGACATGTATAGCTTGCAATCATGAGAGATGAAGAAGATCACGTGATCACATCACATGATCCATGTGAGTATAATATGATCTTGTAGTGAGATCACATGGTGCACTTGAAGACACCATATGATTGTAAATAGGTCATGAAAATCACATAAATATGTCACATGATTGTCATAGGATCAAGAAGAAAGATCATGAGAATCACTTTAAGGCATTGTAGGATTGTCACAGGGTCTCACGGAGAGATTATGAGAAGCACTTGAAGACAATGCATGATTTTCATAGGATCTTATGGAGAGATCATGAAAAATTCATGAAGTAAAAGAACCTAGAAATGATGGTGATATCATCAGGTCATTTGAAATCACTTGGCCTCAGGATTGTCTTTGTATCTCATGATGGTATCTCGTGAAGCGCATGAAGACAATATCAATGACACCACATGTATTTTATTTGATCTCACGGTGGGATAACACGAATCATGCATTATTTTCAATTGATAATGTGATGGGATCATGAAACACACTCAAAGAAAATATATTTGATCATGTGAATCACTTGCGACATGCATTAGATGATCATGTGAAGCAATCAAATGAAGTGTGTAATGATTATTTCATAAATGATGTAACAAATTTATATCTGCAATTTGTGGAGTTAAGGTGGAGGAATTTTTCCAATAAATACCCAATAACCCATCCTTAACAGTTGAAAAAATTATAATATTTTTCTAAAGTAATGTTTTTAGAAGGGTTCTCATGTAAAGTGAAGTAATATACGTGACTGACATCATGTAAGTGTTTTTCATGAGAAAAATTAAGTCTTTCACTAAAATCATGTGATTTACGTAATCAGAACAAAGTATTGAGATGGTATCTAATAGTGGTATCTTGAAAAGATAAGTATATGAAAGGTTTTTTTCATATAGGAAGACCCATTGATATCACATGATCCAAGTAACCTAAACAAGGTCTCATGTCAGATTCATGTGATTTGTATGAATAGAATAAAAACATGTGATCTGCATGAACCGAATAAAGTCACGCCATATGAATGAATAGTACATGGTCTTATGGTACATGTAATTATAATAGATTATTTCATTGGAGTCTCATGATTTTCATAAAAATAAGAGAGTCACATTATCTATTTGATCAGAATAAGGTCCCATGGAGGAGTCTTATAGAGGGATCTCATGGAGAATCCCTATGGAGGAGTCTCATGGAGGGATATTAAAGAATATAACAATGGTTCTTTATAAATCCAAATATGTGGTAATTTTTGTGTCTATAGAAAAGATAGGTTTGTTTTAAGTTTCTATAAATTGGAATAGTTTTATCAAGATGTTTTCACATGAGTGAAGGAGTAGCCTAAAAGAAACTTCAAGAAAGATTATAACTACAATTTAGGATGCATTCAATATTACTGAAGAATGGACCAACATATCCATAAACTATTTATGAATTAATTCAAGATCCGTAATCAAAGAAAGATGAATAAGGTGATCTATTCACCAATATAGATCCATCAAAGGAAATATTAAGGGAGTGACCCATGGGAAGTAGTGAGTTGTCCCAAAGTCTTGTAAGTTAGTGTGTTTGGGTATAGAAGTGATATATCATGAACCTATATAAGAAGTTACATTCATAATAATGTTTGGTGCACCAACACATGGTTGAATTCATGCTCTTTGAATGTATCCTAGTGTGGGTGAACTAAGTAAAAATCTATGTGTCCTGCTTTGTTTCTTTCTTTACGTTTTGTGAATCATCATCACATAATTTTGGTAAGGAAAAGATTAATATAAAAACCAAATAAAAAAGGTAAGTGACCCTCATAATAAAGAGTGTAATATCCAATGGGGTAAGAATAATTTTGAATATAATATCCTTACCCGGATTTACACCCCTCTGAGGGTATTAAATCCATTTTTATTCCTAACAAAAAATGAAGTAGTTAACACCCAAAATGATGATGATAATTAAATATTATTATTGAATGGGTGATAAGATGTTATAAGTAAACCATTTATAGTATTATAGGTATCATTATGGTACTATTATATAAGTATAATAAATTTAAATTTATTATATAGGATATTAGAGTTCTTAGGAAGTAATAAAGACTTGAGGTTGGGGTTTTATGTTATAATCTCATTTTTATTGGTATTTTTTATGCTTAAATTTCCTTAAAGATAAAATTGTATAATATATATCTCCCAAATATTTTCTATTTTATTATTCTATATTTATTTTAAGATATTTCATCCTTTACTATCATTTTCTCCTTTTTATGTACTCAACATACTAAAAAGATTTTTTCTATGAAAACTGTCCTTGTTTTTTCCTTTGGCCAGGAATATTTTATTTCATGTCAATATTTTCTTTATAATGTTTTTAGTAATTTTTTTTACTAATCTAAAAATATTATTTAAAGTAATTTTTTTGACTATATTTAACTATATTTAATAACTATTAAAATGAATCTTCTTATTATTTTCCTAACATGGTACTTCTGAGTTATATCAAAAATGTGAAAGGAATTTTTGTTTTAATGTACACAACATGATCATCTTTCCAAATATCATGAATACTCTTTTTTTTAAGATTCATTTATTAGATTCCTTAGTTTTATAAAATAAAAATGGTTTCATAAATATTTTGAAAGTTTTTATATTTTAAATAGGTGGTTACAAAATGAAAATGGTATTTCATCAAGAAATGTACTATAGATATTTTAAAGTCATTCTCATCTATAAAAACATAATTTGATGTTTATTATGATTTATAGGGGATACAATCCAATGATACCATATTTATTCTTTCTCTAGATGGTTTATTATTGTGATGACGAATTTTTTATGAAACTCATATCTTTTCCATGGGTTATGATCTGATGATATGATGATTTTTTTATAATCTCATGGCACACATATGTATGATTTTAATTATGTTATTGGTAGGATTAGAATTATATATACCTCTAATTAATTGCATATATAATGATATCTCATTTAATAATAAGGACTGGAATGGTGAGTGAACCAAATCCACTATGATAGTCTTAGTAATGAGCCTTGACAAAGAAACTGATTTTATATGCTTATGTACATGGCACAAACTTACGTATTAGGATTATAACATGTTTTCATGGATCATGATTAATTATTGATGATTCTATAATCTTATTACTTATGGATTTTTTTGAAAAATCCTAACTCTATGTTTCAGGATTCAAGATCTTTAACTGATTGGGTGTGATTATTATAAGTCCTGATCACATTCTCATACCCTCATACTTATATTATTCTCACTTATAATTATTGATTAATATCTCTTATGATTACCATTATAGAGCATCTAAGTTCAAACTTTCTTATGTTTCCCTTTCACAGGTTATAAAGAATGTTTTTAAGTATTATATGTATAAGAAGGGTGATAGTTGTGAAGAACATAATCAGAAATCATATAGATCTTTTATTTACTAGTTTTTACATATCAAATCTTCCAAAGACACTAATCCTCTACGGTCCTCAAATTGTGTATTATTATGAAATGTATTGAATATTCATTTAATATGATGTAATTTTTATCTATGAAAATAATGGTTCACTATAATAAAAGTGTGACATAATCATAGTTATAGAAATATTATGTTAAGGCTACCCTAAAAGTCATTAATTACATGTTATACTTGGGATAACCACCCATGTACATACCTTGGCCTTGGGATAACCTCTCATGTACCCATGTTGCGCATAGGATAAATACATATGTACCCACTTTTAGGCTTGGGATAACCTCTTGTGTACCCATTTAGCTCCTAAAACAAAAATATTTTCCCAATTTATTAGAGATATATAACAAAATCAATAATCATACAATCATAATCCATTCATATTTATTCCACAAGATCATGAAAAAAATTATCATTTCATCTTAGCTTAACCAGAGGAAAAGAAAATACATTTCATCAATATATCATCATCATAATTATAAACCATACATTGATTGAATAAGGATAGTTACATAGGATCATATCTCTAGTTAATCAAAAGTAACATCAAAGGAAATTATCATAGATAAAAAATGGTTTTAAATGATCACCAAAACATTTCTTAAAGAAAAAACCCTTTTTATTTTGAAATCACTTATTAAAAATATAAACATTTCCAAAATATCAAACAAAAAAATTTCTTTGAAAAGGACCATAGAAACATATACATAAATCTTCAAGGAAAATATTAATAGTGATGGTTGGAAAATCCATTCATGTGGTGTGTGTTAAAACAAATATTTCATTCACACATTTGGTAAAAAGTAACTTATTAGGAAAATGATTACAAGGTTCCTTTAACCGTGTTTATTTATAGTAAAACATTGGTGAAAATTAATTTAAAAAATTATATGGGAATAGTGAAAACATTCTTGAAAACATTTTAAATACAATATGGACATGGAAGAAAAATATTCTTGACCAAAGAGATAAATAAAGTGGGTTTTTCTTAAAAACATTCATTCAGTTTCTTGAGAACATAAATAGAGAAAAATGAAATGAAAACATATAATCTCCAGAAATAAATATATTACAATAATATTCAAGATATTTTAGATGTATATATCATATTATTTCATCATTGTAAATTTAATCATAAACAATCCTGATAAAAATTATATTTTTACATAAAACGCTTACCTCAAGTCCATCTTTCTTCATAAGCACTCTAAAATACTATCTAATAAATTTATATTTATTATAATTATATTATATGATCATTTAAATACTTATAATATCATATAATATCCACTTATAACATTTCAACATCCATTAATTAATAATTCCTTATTAAAATTGTCGTTTACGAGTGATAATTGTTTCATTTATTATGAAAGTTTCATTTTAGAAGTTCTAGTCCTTGTAATTTGATTATGATTACCTAATATTTATAATTTTAATAATTATATAAATATATATACATATTTATAACTATCCATAAAATTTAGAGATAGAAAAATGAATTACATTATTCACGGAGATGGAAGTCTGTACATACGCATAAATATCATTTTCATTTTCTAAAAATAGAAAAAGATAGATAATATTTCATAATTAAGAATCATAATTTTATTATAAATATCATATATATTCACTGAATCTTTCATTATAACCAACCATTAAATATGTTGGTAGAAAATTAATCATATCTCTACGTGGAAATGGTAGTCCATAGCTACGCATGAGCGATACTTTCATTTATATTTGATTAAAAATAGGTGGAAATGGTTTTTTAATGATCATAATAACATTGAAATATATTTATGATTCTTTATTAATAATTTTATAATATATACAATAGGTTTATATAAGTTTAAGGAAAAAATGAAATTGAAATTACTCGGTTAAGAGTAAAACCTCTTTATTGTGAAACCTCCTTTAGCTTACACATTAATCCTTAAAAGGATGGTATTCAGTTCAAACCAGGACCTATAAGACATTTTTAGGTATGGTATGAATGGATTTTGTAAGGTATTATCTAATATATGGGTAAAAACAATGTAAATAAGGGTGGAGGAGACGTTCCCATTTTTAAGTGAGGGAGAGGTCACACTTGGAATTACTTAAAAGAATTAACTACAATATTTATGTCTTTCTCAAGTATAATTCTTCCAAATGGAAAAGGATTACAATTTATAATAAAAATGGGTCATATTATGTCCATACAAAAATAATTATAAAATTTTAAGTGGAAATATTATCTTTATCTCTTGGTTTAACTCCCCTCATAAACCTATTTTAACCTTAACCGTGTTAAGAAATTGGTACTGTTTTTACAGTTCATTATGAAAAAAATGACATTATAATCATAATAAAATTTGGAAATTATGATTCAAAATATGGAATAAATTTTATAAAATTCAATATTTATAAGTGGAGAAAATTAATTTTAAAATAAGTGTGAAAAACTCATCAAAAATCTATTTGTAGACAAATGGAGTTTTTAAGTAGAAAACTGAATTTAATTTCATTCCATTCATACTAAAAATATAAAAAGAATATTAAAATATTTGATAGAACAAATAGTATTTAAATTTTATAAAAATAATTAATAAATAATTATTTAAATAGTTTATTATGATAAAAACACTTTTTACATATAAATAAAATTCTAAAAAAAATAAATCTTTTTACATTTAAATTATTTTATCATTATTATTGACCATGAGATAAATAATTTATGAATTATAATTAATTTATTTATATAAATTATCAATATATTTCATTTAAATTGTTTTTCAATAGTTATAAATATTCCTGTTTATATAGAAATACATAACATTTAGAAAAATGCATTTCTTAGAAAAATAGGTTTTTAATCAGTAAATGATTTCATTAAAAATTTAATGTTTTTTCCTATGAATTAATAAATATATTAAAATAAAATAAAAAATTTTATATGTATTTCATAATTTTTTTAAACATATTCATACCAACCAATTCAATGGCTTGGGAGTAAAGGTGTATTATATCACGGGTTCATTAAGACTTAGGGTTGTGTGTAAAGAAAGCTATCAAACATTTCATCTTTTTTTGAAAGGAAATACATATAAAATATTGGATTGTTATATTTTTATTATTTATTCCCCATCCCTTAGGGATAATATCCATTCATGATATAAAGAGATCCCATCATAAGTGAAGAAATCAAATTAAGGGAAGAATGCATGTAAAATGAAAAGTTAAAGGGAAAACAATGAATAATAGAGAAATTTACTTGAAATAGAAAAATCATTCATTGTAAGTAAATAGATTTAAATAAAATTAGTATTAATTAACAGGATAAGTATAGGAAAATCATCAAAATTTCAGAAAAAAATAAGAAAAATAAACTGGGAAAAATTATAATCTTTTTCAAATATTTGGTTGGCACAAAAATAAATGGGAAGATCCCATTAAAGATGTTGAAAGTAATTTGTGACATGAATGGTCATGGGGTTATTATGATTTGATTAATCTCAAAATTTTCATCTCATGAAATTTTTATGCATTATATGAGTGAAAATTTTAATTTTCAATGTCTGGTCCCTCCTGGATTTATGACCAAGGTATCTTTAAGTGTAAAAGAGTTTTGATTGGTTATCTTTGATTAAGAAATCACATAGATTGTATGGATTTCATTGAATCAATGATTTTAATGGACTTAATGATTTCATTTCACTAATCCCTTAACTTTTATACAATAATTCACATCATGAATAAAGATTCATGATTTGAGTGGCCTGCAGTTCTACAATCTCTTTAATAGCACCTCTATGACTTTCCAATTTAAAAATCTATAATATTAAGAAGAAATATCATGAAATTAAGTGAATTAAGATGTATTAATCATTAAAAATAAATTTCTAAACGTATATAAAATTTCAACATGTCAAATCTCCCCAAACATGAATAGTTTCTTTTCCTCAATAAAAAAATATCAATAATGATTCCATAAGAAATCATATTTCAATAAAAGAATATCAAAAGCAAGCATGCTAGTAGAACCAATTATTAATTTGAAATTTCTATACACCAATGACTTATTAACATTATGATACTCCCATTCTTCATTATTTATTCTTCAATTCCAATCCCACCCCCTTCTATCATTACTTATTATCATTTTCTATAGCAACCAAGTTCATATTGTGATTTTCCTCACCAAGAATTTTATCTCATCACTCAAGGTACACATTAAAAATGGAGTTATTATCATACCTTGAATACATGATCCTAACTATAAACTTTTATTGGATATCAAATCTGAATATGTAAAAAATATTTTACCTTTAATCATTAAAAATTTCATTATTGATAATATGATTCTGAGGCTTTGGTTTGATAGGTAATGATGTGAAAAACAATTAAGGCTCAAAAAATAGGGTAAAAAATAAATCATAGTGCATCATAATCAATATTAAAGTAAAATTAATGTCTCATCTCTAAAATTACATCACCCACATTACCAACTCTCAAAATATGGATCATTAATATAGCCTAAAATACTAATGAAAAAATAACCTTTCTCTTTTTTTATTTTAGAAGTTATACTAGGAAAAATATCACATCCACCAAATAACGCTATAAGATATTATCACGAAGTGAAATAGGTTCATCAGTTAAGTAATGGTGATTTTTTATCCTCCTAAGACACGACCCATTTTTTTTAAAAAAAAACATAGTACACAATAAATTATAATGAATGTGATACTAAACCTCACCCAAAATACCATGAAAAATCTTCTGTATATCTCCTCAATTACATTCATCCCATTTCAACATAAAATACCTATCCCCCACACTTAAACTATTTAATATCATGAAAAATACAACTATTGGGGTAGGAAAGGATAATATAGGCTTATAATGTGGCTCTTACCTGTCTAGGTCATTCCTGACTTATATATGCTAAGTAGGATTCAATTTTTTGGTAGCTCTTAAGGATAAAGGTCTCAACAATAAAATTTATCAGTTGTTTTAAAATTGAATTTATTCAATAATAGCTTCAAAATGATACTAAGGAATGTTCTAGTAGGTTTAGATGTCCCAAGTATATCTCAATAAATATTCTCATAAATAATGGGAAACATTATATCTATAATCTTATTAGGATTTAGTACATATTAAAGAAGTTAATCACTTAATATGTAGCTACCAAGTAATGGTTCAATCAATAAGGATTTAGAGATTTTAAATCGTAAATAAAATACTCAACTTAGAAATAATACAATATTATTCTTAAAAAGAAATGATAAATTATATTAAAATAAATTATAACTAAAAATCTACTTCTATTTCCATGATTTAAATTAAATTATCAAGTTAAAACTCGTGTTTTGTGAGAAATACCACTTATATTAATGATGACAGGTAAAAACTCAAGAGTAATCCAATTAATTCTCAAAATTATCTCCCATCCCACTTAAAAGAAAATGGTGTCTGTATAGGTTGAGATCAAAATGCGGAAGGATTAATGAATATAGAAAATTAAATTGCACAAATGAAAATAAGGGTGTAGATAACTCCCCTAATGAATGTAGTGTTCCTGGGGAAATAGATTGGAATATGGTGAAATTCTTATTACCAATAACATATTTTGATAAAAATACCTAGACTTGGAAAATGGTGAGATCAAAATAGATGAACTGAAAAATAATAGATTAAAATACATGTAACATATATATTCTAAAAATAATATTTTTATTATAAGGAAGTTTTTATATAATAATTAAATAGAAATGGGATACAAAACTCACCCAAAAAATAAGTGAAAATTCAAAAAAACAAAGGGGAAAATCCTAAGAATCTACAGTTTCATCCCCTTTAGTCATGTTAGTGTCCTTCCTATAATTAGGTAACTGGATCTTATTATATGATTGAATAGAATAAATAGAACTCAAGGCATTAGGTTGGTATTCAAGGAATAATTTGTCTATATTACAGCATTCAGATGGCCTAAAATGGTAGTAGGTCTCTTTGTAGTGGGAAGTTCTAGTGTAGAAACTAAAATATGTATGAATGTCATGGATATGATATCTAGATCAATGGAAGGGACCTATGGCCTTATCATTTGAGTGACTACCTCTCCCAAAAGAGTATGCTCAAATTCATACACCTACTGAGATGTAGGTTCAGTGATATATAGGGCCAATATAAAGAAGGTTTCTAGAACTAGAGGAGTGGGATAAAGGATAAAATTAAAGGACGTTGGTATATTAGGGGGACCATGAGGTGGAATGGGTATTTTAATATGAGTAGGAGTGGGTCTGGATAGTGAAGGAGGATGAGAGGGAGGAGCAGTCTCCAAGAATGGAAATACCAAATACAAATAAATCACACTATGATTATCTAAAATGAAATATATTTCCCCACTGTAGTAAGGAATCTTCTCTCTTAGGGTTAATTAATGTGGTTCTAACTGTGATGGTGAGGAAGTGATAGTTTTGGTGTCTTTTTTAGGGGTTTCCTAGGCCTCATAGGTATCCTATGAATACTCCTCATCACTGGAATCGGTATACTCAATGGTCCATTTATAATGTTTCCCAATCTTATTAATTAAACCCATCTGATGCATAATATTGATTTCAATGAACTTCACTAACCCCAATGATTATAGTGTAAGAGATTAAGTGAACACCCTTAAATTATTGTCCAAATGGTAATGAAGGTTCCACCCATAAGAGTTCCATGTGTCTTTAGATCCTACCCATCATAGTATAAAGAAAATTTTCAGGTCATATTGACCACTGGGTCCCCCAAGGTAGTAACAAGAAATAGTACCACTAGTTGACTCATGACCCAATGAGAATCTCCTCAGTCTAAATAGGCATGATCAATGGACTGATGAATAATCCAGTGAGTAGTACCTTTCAACTAGGTTCTCTTGGACATCTTCAAGTCATATAAACTCTTTGGATCATAGAAAATCACCACCCAATTCATTGTAATGTCATAATTGTTGAGAAAAAAATATAAATTCGTATAATAATCTATAACCACAAAATTAGTAGTGTGAATCCCTAGGACAACCCAAAATTCTTTCTGATTAATTCCCACTACTTCTGGTTGAATAGAAATAAAATGTTAACCCATACATATTTAATATGGTAAAAAACTCTTGAATACTTCCTAGAAGTCTCATACCAAACCTCTATAATATGGGTCAATTGAATATGGTCGAAGGCCTCTATAAACTTGTCATAAATATTAATAGTTCATAGAATTACCAAATCAGTGGTCTTGTTTTTCCTCATAATATTGGATGTAGGTTAGGTAAATAGTTCTAGTGCTTTGAGTCATAAAATTGGATTCAGGGATGGAGATTTTATGGTTCCTCTCCCTAGGAAGATTGGGAAGAGGGTTTGGCTATGGAAGAAGAATGGATTGATGGGTAGGGTGAGTTTGGGTGAGTGAATCACTTGTTTTTTCAATTTTATGATGGTTGGGTTTAGGATTCAGTAGGCTATTGGGTTGGTTTCTTGGTTGGGCGTTTGGCTGGTGGCCATAGGGTGGTTTTGTTGGTGTGGGCCCTATAGAGTATATGTAAAAGGGGATTGGTTGAGTGGTTTTTTTGAAGGGAAAAATGGGGTGGGGTTCATATAGAGCATTGATATTTAGAAGATGGGTAGCATGGTATTGGTTGTAAAAGTGCTAGAAGATAGGGGAAAGGGTAGTGGGATACTTGGAATTCTAGGGAACATAGGAAGGTGGTTCATAATATTGGTATAACATATGGGTGAGGGAGAAGTAGGTGAGTAGTATATATATTTATATTGTGTATCAAGAAGATGGAGGGGGGAGGTACTTGTGCCAATAATTTTGGTTAGTATCCTAATATTTAAAATTTATGAACTATTTTATGATATGAATAGTAATTCATGTCATTAATTTGTCAGGAATTTTTTTGTTGTGATCACAAAAAATCATGGAATGAATAAATTAATTGTTCCAAGAATAGAAAGAGATTCTTCACACACCCTTTTTTGGTTTTGATACAATCAAGAGGATTACCTCTGAAAATCACTACCTAATATATCCTAAGGTAACACATTAAAAATAAATACTTAAAATGGGTTTCACCCCCATCATCACTTTATTTAATGTCAATATATAGACATTCCTAAGCTTGGTTATTCAAATTTAATTATAATGATATAGCATTATTGAAATAAATCCATGTATATATTTTGACATTTTCCATTCACTTTGTAGGGATATTTATATCCTATTTGAATTTCAATGTATCCATGTGGAAAGACGTTAGTCACTATGAAAGGTCCAAACCAACGTGAATTTAATTTTCATGAAAATAGTTTCAATCAAGAGATGAATAGAAGTACCTTTTCCCATGGTGAAAATTTCCTTTAGTCAATGTGTCAGCCATTCCATTTTTTTGTATTTTCTTTATAGATCTTGTAATTTTCATAAGCATTGTTAATCAACTCTTCAAATTCGTCAAGTTGTAACATCTTATTTTATCATTCTCATTGTTTGTATATATTGGTCAACTTGATAGCACAAAATGACTGATTCTCTTTCTCAACTGGTAAGTGGAAGGGTTTTATAAGGAAAATCCTAAAGGTGGGTCATTCCAATGGGGGGTTTAAAAGCCTATATTATGTGACCATAAGGCATCATCAAAATTATAGTTCCAATATTTACTACTTTACTTCACTATTTTCGTTATAATTTTTTTATCACTTGGTTGGAAAATTATACCTATCCAATCATTTATAGGTGATAAAGAGTAATATTATTGTAGTGAACATCATATTTCTCAAGTAAAATCCTCATCAAGTGATTTTTGAGGTGAGTTCCATAATCACTAATGAGTAATAAGGGGAATCAAAATTGAGAGAAAATATTCTTCATTAAGAATCTCATGACCACCTTGGTAGTGTTTAGAGTGTTACCCTCATATCCTCCCAATTTTTACATGTAATTAATATATACTAGGTTGTAAATATTACTGAATGAATTTGGTAATGGTCCCATAATTTATATACACCAAATGATGAAAACTTTAACTTTCAATATGGGGTTCTGGGGAATCTCATTGTACTTACTTATATTTCCTATTCTCTAGCATCAATCACATCTTTGTATGTATTCTCCAGCCACTTGATGTAGTGTGTCAAAAAAGAATTTACTTTGAAGTATTATGGATATGGTACAATTGGTCCCATGATTCCCCTCGATAAGTGCTGCATGAAAAAAAATTAAAACACTCAAAACCTCCTCTTGGGCATGAATCAATGAATAAGGTTTTCTCCATACTATTTGAAGAGAAATGGTTTGTCTCAAAACTAATGTGTTATGTAATCTATTAATATATTCTCTTACTAGTATAAAAATGAGGTTAAAGTGTCTCATTTTCCATATAGTTTTCTATATCAATAGACCATGTCCTGGATTATAAATCACCAAAAAATAATTTCTCACCCATGAACTCATCAAGGATATTTAGCTTATCCTCTTCATCAACATTAGGCAATTTCAATCTTGATAAATGGTCGAGGAAAACATTTTTAGTGTTTTTCATATCCAAGATGACAATATTGATTTTTTTTATTATAATCCTCCAAATCAACCTCTCATTGACATAGAATGTATCATAGGGTAGAATGGTTAGGGAAAAGAAACACATTAGAAAGCATGTGATATGAACAGAATTTATCAAATGGAAACACCACTACTAGTAGATCTTTTTCAATTTTTGTGTAATTAATTTTGGAATTATTAATTTTGTGACTATCATAACAAATAGGTAAAAAAATATAATAAAACCATTATCCTAACAAATCTCCCATAGTAAATTCACTTATATCACACATCAGTTAAAATTATTATTACCAGTTTGGTGTTATAATGATTAGGGAAGACACTAGGTATACATTTATATTATTGAAGGATTGTTGGAAATTATTATCAAAATATAAAGGAATATCATTCACCAAAATATTTATAATTTGGTGAGAAATATTGGATAAGTATTATACAAACCAACATTATAATCCCATGTGTCCAAGAAAGATTTGTATCCTCTTAAATATTGTGGGTTTAGGTTTCTCCTTAAAAACCTTGATTTTGGATGGGGTGACCACTATTCCTTGTTTATAAATTTAATTCATGAGAACTATGTCTCTTTATACCATGAAATGGAACTTCTCCCAATTAAGAACTAGATATTTTCCTTCATATATCTATTAAATTAAAATCAAGTTGATTAGGTAAATTTTGAAATACCTATTATATATGGAGAAATAAAGGATTAATATCTCTAAAACTCCTCCATTATAACATCAAAATATACTTCATTCACCTTTGAAACCTCATTGGTGAATTGCTCATTTCAAATTAAATTCATTAATAAGTTAAGGTTTTTTATGGCCATGTGAAAGTTGTCTTGTATTTTAATTTAGATCAACTGATATTTGATTGTAAATGAAAATCCATATAGAAATCAGTAAAACATATGGTCAGTTAACCTTTCTAACATCTAATCCATGAATGATTAGAAAAATTTATCATTTAAAGTGAAATCACTTAGTTTTATATAATAAAAACATACTCTCATTCCCATTATCATTCTTGTTGGAATCAACTCTTTACCTTTATTTAGAACTAAGACAAACCCTCTTTTTTTAGGTACCACTTGAAATGGGATCACATAATCACTAACAAAAATAAAAAAGATGATCCTTATATCAAATAATTTCAATACCTATTTCTTGACCACCTCCTTCATAGGATGTTTGATTCACCTTTGGGAATGAAATATTAAATTTCTTCCATATTTAAGTAATACTTTATGGGTACACACTATGGGATTGATTAACTTTATATTAATTATTCTCTATTACATGGATTTATTCCTTTATCTCAAAACATATAGAAGTTATCCCTATTTATTTGTAAATAGTTAAAAATTTATAATCATTTAGAGTTTTGTGTCGGTTCCAAATAATGAATACCTAAGGGTGTTTGATGGGGGATTAATCTCCAAGTTAGGTGGCTAGATTATTGATAGAGTAAAATATAGATGATAGTCCCTCATCAATGGTACTATTCAATTTATATCCTCCATGATGTTGTTGTTTTATATCTATTCTTGAGGTTTTTAGTCTCTTTCAGCTATCATCTCATTGATTAGATGCATCATATTTTCTTCCTATTCTTCTTGTATCTATTATTGTGTTACTTCTTCCTTGTAATCTTCATTGGTTTTGAAAATGATCCAACAGTCTTCTAGCTCAATTCCTTTCTTTTTAGCTTTGACAAGATCGAAACAACTTTCTATTCCCCATCTCAAAATATGAGTCATTATTGATTCACATTGATCTATACCTTTCTAGTTACAAGGAATGGTCATCCAAAAATTAATGATAAATCACCGTCTTGTTCCTTATTTTGGATCAAGAAATTGTCTTGGAAAATAAATTTATTGAACCTAACAATAACGTACTCTAATACTCCTTGGGGTATTTTACTTATCTATCTGCAAGATATAATGATTCTTTGGTAGATTTTAGTTCATATAACCCTATATTTTGAAAAATTATCAATGGAATAAGGTTGAAACTTTAACCCAATTCACAATGTGTCTCTCTAAAAGGAATATGATTCGATATTACATGGAATTTAAAATCTATCAAGGTCCCTTGTATTTAATGTAAATTTCCTATAAACTACCAAGAATAATTATTTAATAATATAGTTATCCCCAAAATATTCCATATTTCATTTTTGGATAATAATTATTTCAGGAATTTATTATATGCCAACATCTATGAAATTACATCAATAAAGGAAATGTTGATGTAGATTTGTTTAAATTTATCCAAGAATTGTTTCTATTAATACTCTAATTTCCCTTTCCTCATCCTTTACAAAAATGGGAGAGGGGGATTGTGTGGTGTAAGTGAAATGTATTCCTTGTCCTATTAATATTTTACAACTATAGGTATATTCTTAGCTTCTTGATCTTTAATGTCTGTGTAAACTAGTTCTTCATAGTTATCAACTCTGATTTTATATCTTCCATTTTTTCCTTTATCCTTTTCACTTTATCTTCCACAACCACATTTTTATTATATTCTTATAGTTTCTTATCTTCTTTAATTTTGATTTGATCTATCTCTCATATGCTTCTTAATATGAAATTTTTATCTTCCTCTTGAGCATGTAATTATTTTTTACCTTGCATTGTGTCTGGTAACCTACCCAAATTTGTTTAAGAAATCTATCCCACTTGGTGTTTAAGGTTAAACAATGCATCTCTTTTATTATGAATATCATTTTCTAGATTTATAATCCTTTAAAATATTTTTTAATGAATTTTTAGAGAATATTTTCTAGATTAGATGGAGGGGATTGGAGAAGAGGCTACTATATTTGTTATATGGTTTTATGGTATTGCTAGTTTATAGGATTTTGTTAGTTTATTGGGTATTGTTATGCCTAAGAAGTTGCGTAAGGATGGAATAGTTTAGGGGATTTTAGTGGATAGTTAGTTGGTCATTTCTATCTTGGGTAACCTTGGTTATGATGTTGTAATTATTTCCTATCTTGATTAATTTTTTTGGGACTACATAAGTCTACTATTAGATTAGTTTTTTTGGAACTATTATTGGCCTCAGTTCTAACTAACATTATTACAGTAAATGGTTTTTTTGTATTACGATCTTGGTTGGAAATCCTGGTAAGAATGTGTTCCTCAACACATTTCAAAACATTATACTTTAACTATATGTGATTATGATGGTTCTTGTTTTGGGAAGGGGAATTGAAAATTGTATAGTTTCTTCATAACATCTTCTACTTGGGTGGTTAGGCATGTTGTTTTATCAGCTTCATAAATGTCATTCCTAGGAGCCCCTTAGTAACTTTTTTAGAGGAAAAAATTTGTAAAATCTCATCAAGAGTTTATCCATAGACCTATGGAATCTTTATCATGGTTCTTCTATTAGATGAGGCATCCACCATGACTTTCTAAGCAAGATATAGTCTATAATAGAATATTTTCATCAGTTAATATACATCGAGTCCATGGTGGGGAGATTTAAAAAAATGATTTCAATCAATCTCATTCTTAACAAGAATATTTTCCATTGACTTGGTCTAATATTTATTTTCACTTTTATGCTTCTATGTCCAAGCTGGTGGGAAATATTTGTCAATAAACCTCTTTATTATCGTGTATCATGTGGTAATTGATTTGGTTGGTGGATTATTCAACCATTATTTTTATCTATATATTAATTATAATGTTAATTCTGTTACTATAATAGTTTTTGACATCACCTCAGGATCTTTGAAGGTGTCAAAAACTTCTAAGAAATTTTAGAGGTGTCCATGTGGATCATCACTCTAAATTCTACAAAAATTGTCAATGTTTTTAGATCATTTGAATTAATACGAACTTGATTTAAAACATGTTTTATTGAATCAGAGGTTGAGTGATACTTTTTATAATTTCATGGATGGAAAACAGGCTATAGTCCATAATGGTTCATTTTGGAAGTAGCATCCATGATTCATTATGTTTTTCCTCATGCATAAACTGGGAATTGTGATCATTGAGGGCACTGGGGTTATTTTTCTATAGAAAATTAGGGACATGTAGAAAATTATCTCTCAACTGTGGGTTTGAATTCAAGTAGTTCCATAGAGTCTAAAATTCTTGAACGAGTCAAGGGGTCCTAGATCATACACTAGAATTTGTTCCAGACATAAGTAAAAAACTCATTCTTGTGAAAAATAGGTAAAATAAAAAACTAAAAAGCAGGAGGAAAGGATGAAGCAGTCCAAGGGTGACACTCTAAAGGTTATCATGCCTCTCCAAAAATGGTTCCAAAAAGTTATAAAGCTAGAGAGTGTCATTAATATATCATGGGAAAGACCAATTTATAAATTTATTAATGAGTTTATCAATCTTATATTAACCACAAAGAAGTATATAGTAGAATCCGAAGTTCATCCTGCAGAGAGAAAAAATCTATGGAACTACGGAAATAGTTACATAGAGGTTGAATATTCATAATTGAATAGATCTAGAAATAACAATTAAGATCTTTATAAATATTCAATTGATTAATATGTATTAGGGATCAATTTTAGGGGATTTATTCATAGTTTATGATTAACCAAATTCATAGAGTGATCAAAATAAATTATCCATAAATTCATCCTAATAATTTTAATTTATTTTGGTTAAATCAGTTGATTCTACCCAAATTAGTGAAAATTAATTGGTCTAGGAATATTCCCCAATGTAATAAAATTAAGTAAAATTAAAGTTTAATAGAATAAAATTTATTTATAATAAATTTATCTACTCAACTAGATCAGTTCTCCACCTAATAAATTCTCTTTATCAGGTCCATGCAAATGAATGTACTGAAAATAAGTGCCAATCCAATTTCAAGATAATTAGATTTATCATGTTTTTAAGTTAATGATTCATTTACACTCTATCACCCAAGTCTTGATTCCTAATACCGTAGGGATACTATCAATGCATGATGGAAAGAGATCCAATCACATGTAATGAAAAAAATCAATGAAAGAATACACAGAAATTGAAAATTTAAATGGATAATAATAAATTATAGAAAAAATTTCCTTAAATAAGAAAATTATTCTTTAAATGTTAATTTAATTAAAGAAAACCAGTCTCATAGTAAAGGAAAACTGTATCACAATAATTTGACTCTAGTAAATCAAGAAGAAAATGAAAATAGAGAAAAAAATCTAAGAAATTTCAAAATTTTATTGGGCATAAAAATAAGTAGTTAAACCACATTCACTACGTGAAAAGTAATTCTCATGATGAATGTTATTAAGGATCATTTTATAGCCTTTATCTTATAAGTTTCACATAATTTTTTTTGATTATAAGAATGAAAATATAAATTTTTAAAGTTCAGGTTCTCCTTTATTTGCAGCCTCCATATATTCAGGTATGAAAGAGGTTTTACTAGGTCATATTTGACTTGAAACATCCATAAGTTTAATGGATTTTATGTAATAAATGATTTTAATTGACTGAATGATTTCATTGTGTCACTCATTTCACTTTATTGTAATAATTATGTTTATGAATAGAGATTCATGACATGAATGACCTACATTTATACAATCTCTTCAGCAGCACCTATATGAATTTCCTACTTCAAAACCTACAAGATTAAAACAAACTATCAAAGAATCAAGTAATAAAATATGCATAAATCATTATAAATTGGGTCCCAAATGTATAAAAAAATCTGTATATCAATGTTTAATATTCTATAAATCTTTTCCAGTTCTCCTTATTCTTATTCAACCATCAAATCTCTAGGTTGTTCTTGTTTAAATCACTTAAATACTTGGTCATTTAATCACACATGGTATTTTAATGACCATGAATCATCATCTTCACAAATACCCTAGAAATAATATTCATTTAAATTCTCATTAATTTTATAATTTTTATCTCAATTTTATATTTAAATATCATAGATCATCTTATTTTAATTATCCATGAAATATGATTACTTAAATTCACTCAAAAATTTTATAGCATATATCTCTACCATATAGGACTATAGCTTTTGATACATAATACTACTAAATATTCTCTATGTCTTGAAGTCTTATGTATAATTCATATTATTATGGATTATGGAAAAAGTCATACACACCTAAAATTATATGAACTTTCTTCAAAGGCATACACTTTATCTCAAAATATTTTGATAGAGCTCAAATGTTTATAATTTGCAGCTCAAACATATCAGCTCCCATTTTTATAACTTATTCAATATCAAACATCACCTCTGGTATAATTCTTCAATTATTATCCTAAATCAAAATATCCATGTGGTATATGAACGATGAAGGACAATTCATAAAGATTTTTCTGATTTATTTTATTCATAGTATAAAAACTCTTGAAACCTAGATTATATGTAGTAGACTCACTAGAAATATATCTAAGTACATGACCTAATGTGATCTAGATCAAACATATGAAGTGAATATGGGATAAGTGACCATGTGAAGTAGATGTTTACTAGATCGACCACATCATCCCAACTCGTTCTTACATAGCTCAAATCATGTTTATGTAACAACACTACATGCATATTCAGTATTTACATGATGGTTATGCAGATCAATCATGATGATGCAGCACTTTTATTCTGGTTATACAGCATCACATCATGAATACACAATTCTTGGATTTAATTTTCTATAGGTATACCAATACCTTTCAATATCAACTAAACATGTCTTTCTATAGGTATCACATTAACTTTACATAACTCAGTTTTGGCCAATATTACCTTTACATGTCCATTATTTCTCAGTGTTACCTTTACAAAGCCTATATAATCATAGATATACCTTTATATAAGTAGAAAACTCAACTCAAAATAATATTATACCATTTAAAAAATCTCATGCCCTTTCAAATTCTATCAAATTTTATAGGCAGTGCCTCTACATGCACTAACACTTATCCTTTATTTCCTTGAGGATCAGTACATCAATCATCACATTTATGTTTCCATTATGTCTTAAACCCATAAATTTAAGTTCTTAAAGCTATTTCATAAAATTACCTTATCATTTTATAATGAAATAAAATCTCTCAACTTTTGGAATTTCATTTATTATTAATCATGACATCCAATTCCAACACATTAATCCATAATAATACTCCAAAAATCATCACTTAATTTACTGAACAAACTCATATTGACTTATTTATAAAAAATAAAACTCTTTCTTGGGCACTTAAATCTTCCCCATTTTAATTTTTTATCAATACCAACACACTCTAAAGTCAGTATGTGTATCTATGCACACTAAGGTCAATATGTGTATATTCATGAATTCTTTTTTCTCCCCCTTATTGTAAATAAATTTAAATATCAATGTAAGGTATCTTCTCATCACTTCATTTTCCTTTCAAGACACTCATAAATTAATCTATCTTCTATGTTTTCATATATGAAAAATAGATTATATCCACTTAATAGAAATAATATATCATATGGTTTTCTTATAAAATATTTTTTAGATAAACAGCTATAAGTCTACAAGGTAAAAAAATTTATATAAAACTAAATTGTAAAACTAAGGTTATAAATGTTTTCCATAAAATACCATGATTGAAACTTATTTTTGGGATACTCAAAAAATATATTTATCAATAAATTATTATATCATTTAAATATCTAAAAAATAAAAAATTTCAAGTGAAAAACATATAACTCCCTCTTTGTCTCTTCTTTTCAACAACCAACACTCCCCCTATAAAATATGTTTGATACAATCAAGAATAAGGAGTGTAAGTATGATTATCTTACCATATTCTATATATTTTATGAGTCTATCTAGAAATTATATATTTCAAGAAATAAATTATTTTTATATCCTTCTCAAGTTTTCTCCCCCTCGGGGATGTACCTAACTTCTCTTACCCATTGTAGATGAAATACACCAGAAAGAATGCCTTATTTGTTATCCAGTGTGTATAGTAATAATTACCTCACCTTAAATTCCCTATAATTTAGAAAAAATAAATAATAATAGGGAATAAGTAGGGACCATCTTGTTTCTTAAAAGAGACACTTGGGTAGAGAGTTTTCTCTCACCCAATACTTCTTAATTCTTAATGTATCATCACTTTTCTTCCTATCATTTGCCTTAATGGATTTTTTTTATTGTTTATTTATCTTGAACTATTTCTTTTTTTGAAGAATTTTTATCTACCAAAAAGGTCAAGGAAACTTTATTAACTTTAGGTTTCATCATCCTCTTAATGCCCTCTTCTTGGGTTGGTAGGATTAGCATTCAATGTTTTGAACCATGCCTAATTTTTCAACACCTTTTTCATAGCTTCCCTTGAATTTTTAAATATATATTTATAGATAACTTATAATCAATGCCAAATTATTCATGTGTTACCACCTACTTTACTTTTAATTTAGTATTCGCCTCTTATTTCTATATTCTATTTTCCATCACTATCTAGTCTAGCTGGATCCTTAAGCATTATTCATTAACCTTTTTACCTTATTTATATTTTTCACATGTATTATTGTAACGACCCAAACTTTTGAATAATATTTGTTTACAAAAGTTTTGTGTTATTTTATTTCTTACTCCAAAAAACTAAATACTTTCATTAATGAAGTGAGTATAATTAAAATGAGACCATTGTGTTTTGACTGTAATATGACTGTTAGTCATTATGAATGTTGGAAAATATACTCTTAACGTTATGATTATTGTTTATAAATACAAATGATCATGGTTAATTAATATAGAAAGAATATTGGATGGCCTCATCCAGTAGACTCGGGCCATATGAAGCCCATTTTTTGTAACTTGGGAAGGAGGTAGTGTCGATGGGCTTCACTCTAGACCAAGCACAAACTGAACTTCAACGCATTAATCTTGAACGGAATTGCTTATAGAAGAAGTTCATGTTGATAAAATAACCACTTGGTCAATGTTGTCTAAGACTCTCCAAGATTATATCACCATTGCACACCTTACTCTTAGGTCCTACGCAGACATTATCGGGGGTTATGTAACGAGGCCTTAGTTACATTGTGTAATCCCTTGGTATAAATAAAATTTTTATTTCATCATTCCTATTTTAGGAATATATTTTCTTAATATATTATATGTTTAATTAATAAAAATGTGATAAATTTATTTTAGAAGTAAGAAATTTTTCTTTTCAGAGATTTTTCAGACATAGAGAATTATTATGATAAAATAATCATTTTTGAATTCCAAATGTCAAAATTAACCTAGGTTGAATTTTTAGAAATTTTCTAAGAAGTTTCGATTTTATGAATAGTGTTTTATTAATAGTGTATTTTATGAATAGTATTTGATGAATAGTGTTTTATGACGAATAGTAAAAAAATATTTAATTATTAAATAACTTTTTCTGTGAAATGATTTTCAAAAATATGACAAACATGGTTGTAATCAGGGTGAAAAATGTGGTTCAAAAAGATCAAAATATTTTTAGTGAATAGTAAGTTTACCATTTGGAATAGTAATTTTACCCTTATGAAAGGTAATTTTACCAATAGAATAGTAACACCACCTAAGGAAGTATAAATATGTTTTTGATTATCTTAAGTGGTAATGTGATATAATTATATCATAGTATAAGTAAATAAATTTTTTAGAAATTAATAGCTAGGTATTAGTGTTTTATTTATTTAATTTAATTTAAAATGTAATTAATTTTTATATAATGGAGTTCACTTTTGGATTCTACACAGTGAAAATGGTTAGGATGAATTTTTTGGATTTTTCTGAAACAGTTGAATTTTTTGTGAATAGTAAAAATATAGTTTTGAGTTTCTGTGTGTTTAATGACATCATTAATGACGTAATAATTATGTAATAATTTTGGTCCACTTTTGTACAGTAATACATGTTATGAAGTGTCCCAAGTGTCCAATACCATGGGAAAATACCATGGGTAAGCCCATGGTTTTGCAAATACCACTAGTGAGGTGTCCCTTGGAAATTAAAAAAAAATCCCAAAATTTTTCTATAAATACCAACCCATTCCTTCATTAATTGAATTCCTAATTCCTCTTCAATGAAGCTCTTGTCTTTTTACCTCCCAAGGAGTCCTCCCAAGGTGCCCTCAAACCCCCAAGGTCTCAACCTTCCTGTTTTTGAAGTTACTCTTCAAGGTAAGGGAATCTTTTACCCCCCTCTTTTAGTCATGAATTAATTTATGTTATGTCTTATAGTTTCCATTTTATTATGTGGAGGTATGTTATTATATATAATTATTTATTTCTATTTTATTTCTAAATTATTAGAGGCCATTTCCTCTATCATCAATTGATTTTCTGAATTTTTATGAGACGTTGTTAGGCTGCTGAATGTTCCAAAAAAATCACATCTTCTCTTTTCTTTAAAGTTTTATTTTCATGTGTTATTTCATTAAAACATCCATATCATGATCTTTTCAACATTTTATCATATCCCCATACTTTATCATGAGTTATTTTTTAGGCTTAACCCTTGTACCTTCTCTTTTTAATGTTTTCTAAAACCATGTTGTATAGCTGTTATGCTGCAGAATTTTCATCTCAAAATATGTCTCTCTTTCTCAAGAAATTATCTCATTATATTTATGTGAATACCCAAAACTATTTAATTTCTATGGGTATTCATCAATAAATAAAAATGATATATTTTATTCTGTAATTGACATACATAAAACCCTTATTCCCTTTCCATGGGTTATAAACGACATAATGATCTTGTTTTTAAGCACTTTTTAAAATGTCATGATTTTGATATGAACCCCATTTCTTTTATTCTATTTGGGTTATTTAGGAAATATATGATTATGATCTATGTGTATCAAATGAAAATAAAGACATATTAATGGTAAACCCTGATAGCGCTCCAATGCATTGGGTAATGAATTTAATCTCTATAGATGAAAAGTTTTCCGATACCTTGGTGAATAACCTTGGTAATTTTTATGACACCTTGGGGATAGACCTTGGTGATATGTTCATGAATGACTAAATTAAATGTTGTAGACACATTTTCAAGTTATTTTTAAAGTTATTATTATTATATGCCTCTTTATCTCCTTGTTCTTATTGATATCACGCAAGTTTTCATGTAAAATGTTTCACTTGTTCTCCTTACTCGGCCTTCTGCTCACCCTTTCCATTGATGTATGTCTCTAGGATATGAGATGTAGTAATTATTCTTAATATTAACATTTACAGAAGCATTTAAAAGTTATTAAAATAATGTTTTATTTTTTCATGATTTATGTTCCTGATTTCCAAGACACTAGACATTAAATATCATATGTTTGTAAAATGTAATGAAAAGTTATGTAACAAAAAAGCGGGATGCCATAGTTGGTATCAAAGGATAGTTTAGTTATTTTTGGACATTAGGATATGAAAAATTTAGGAATAACCCTATATAAAAGTTTAAATATAAGAATACTTCCAGGTATTTTGGTGAAATATTAATTAAGTGTTTCCGAACAAATAAATCCATGTCTCGATATGAACAAGTAGATGTGGCTCTGGAACAGATGTACCTGGGAGTGAAAACACCGACAATGAGTTTTGGGATTGACCCGTGGTATCTTTTTATACAACAACAGGACTTATTGCACTCTGTTTTCACACTCCCAGGGGATATGTTTGGTTAATCACAAGCTTTTTATGAATCATTATGAAGGATTTAAAGAGAAATGTAATTGTTGTTAAAGAATACTATGTTTAAGCATGAAGTTTTAAGACATAAAAATCATTTATAGTTAAAAGATTCGTAAATTAAATAAGCTTCTAATTAAGGTTTTATTTTTATTTTTAAATGGCGGGAAATAGGAGGAATTGTAAAAATAGTGACCACAATGGACCATGCACTGATGGCCCTCCGATGGAATCTGGAATGGAAACTTTCAAGAGAATGATGAACTAACTTACTCAAGTTATGGGAAATAACTGGAATCATGCTGAGAGACCAATATCACCGTGAAGGGAACAACATTATGTTGAGTCCGTTATATGTTGATGACCACCAACCTTTAGTAGATCTACCAACCCATTCATTGCTGAATAGTGGATCATCTCTATAGAGAAGATTGTTTATGTGCTCTAATGTTCGGAAAAAGAGAAGGTCGCCCTGGCTATTTACCGCTTAGATGGAGAAGATTATTAGTGGTGCGAAATGATTAAAAACACGAGGCTAGGAGTGGAGGTTGAATCTATAGAGTGGGAAGAGTTTAGATACATCTTCTCCAAAAATTATTTCCCTCGTTCTATGAGAGAAAAAAATGGATAAAGAGTTTCTAGAGCTGAAGCAGAAAGAGAATTAATCGGTTGGAAGCTATGAGATGAACTTCACAGGATATTCTCATTACACCTCAAGATTTGTCATGGATCCTAATGGAAATGTTGATAGATTCTTTGGTGGACTAATACCTCATCTGTATAAGAATATATACAACCGAGACTATGATAGCTATGAGGAGATCGTGGGGAGTGCAATGAAAGTCGAACTAGAGTTCGGTGAGATGCAGTGGTCTCATAAATCCAATAAAAAGAAGATATCAATGGATCCCATCTTAGGGAGTACCTTTGATCGTGGAAGAGGATGAAAGAAAGTACAATGTCCCATGTGTAATAAATGTCGGAAGAATCATTCAAGGAAATTCTTGCTCGAGAGTAGGAAGTGCTACCAGTGTGGAAGAGATGGCCATATTGCACAGAATTGCCATAGTGAGGTGAAGCTTAAACTTACCAATACTAATGAAAAGGAGAAGATGGTACATGACCTACCTGATGTCCAATGCTATAAGTGTGGACATCTTGGGAACATTTCCAATCACTATCCAAATATAAGGTCAGTATAGGGGAACCACCATCAACCTTAGCAAAGGAAAAGGGAGTAAGGTCGTGCTTTTGCTATCACAATAGATAATGTTGAAGCTCCAAATGATTTGGTGGTAGGTACTCTTATTGTTCTCTCAAAACTAGCAAGTACTTTGTTTAATTCTAGATCTACACATTCCTTTATTTCCTCCATGTTTGAAAAGAATTTAGAATCGACCCATGAATTTATAAAGGTAGATTTATTAGTCAAGACTCCTGGTGGGATTATCCAAGCATCTTCACTATTTATAAACTCTAGTATTTACTTTAGTGAGCATAGTCTTATCGCAAATATAGTTGTCATTCCCAATCTAGAGTTAGACATTATACTAGGGATGGACTAGCTCCCAAATTATAATTCTAAGATCAAATTATTAAGCAAGAAAATCTCAGTAGTCTTAAATGGAAAACATATATTTATCTTCCAAGGAGAGATATCTCATCCTGATCTTTTTTTAGAAGAACCTTCTATATCCTTATTTATGGATTTTATCGATTAAGAAGAAGAAAGAAATGAGAGTATAAGGATATAAAATGTCCACATTGTCTAGGAATACATTGATGTATTTCCTGAGGAGTTTCCTGGACCTCCCCCAGAAAGAGAAGTAGATTTCTCCATTGAACTCGTACATGGATCTCATCCAATATAAAATGCCCCATATAGGATGGAAAATGTGGAGCTAGAGAAATTAATGAAAAAACTCCAAGATCTTTTGTAGAATGGGTTTATATGACCGAGTGTGTCTCCTTGGGGAGAACATGTTCTCTTTGTGAAGAATAAGGATGGATCAATGCAGCTATGCATTGATTATAGAGAACTGAATGGGATCATAGTGAAGAATAAATACCCTCTTCCATGAATTGATTACTTATTTGACCAACATCGTCGGGCTCAATTCTTCTCTAATATTGATCTTTGATCTAGTTATCATTAATTGATGTCGAAGAAAGAAGATATTCCAAAAACTGATTCTGATCATGATATGGGCATTATGAGTTTGTTGTTATTCCCTTTTAACTGACTAATGCACCTGATATTTTTATGGAATTGATGAATAGAGTCTTTAAGTACTACCTTGATAACTTGGTGGTAGTTTTTATTGATTATATTTTGATATATTCCAAAAGTCGCAAGGAGCATGAGGATCATATAAGGGTTATTTTTCAAAATCTACAGAAGGAGAGGATTTTTGGAATGTTCAGAAAATGTGAATTTTGGTTACAAGAAGTTGTTTTCTTGGGGCACATTGTAACCAATGAAGGAATCAAAGTTGACCCTACAAAGACAATGGTTGTAGAGGAGTCACCTCAGACTACAAAAATAATTGAAATTTATAGTTTCCTTGGATTATCAATATATTATAGAAGTTTTGTGAAAAACATTTCATGATTTTATAATCCATTATCCAATTTAACAAGAAAAGGGTTCAAGTTCATCTGGACAATGGAGTGTGAGTAAAGTTTCCACAAGCAGAAGAAGAGATTGGTCACCACACCTGTGTCAACTCTTCCCTCAAGTGAAGAAGGATTAATTATTTTTATTGATGCATTTTGGAAATGGATTAGGTGCGTCCTCATGAAAAATGACAAACTCATTGCTTATGAATATCGACAGTTGAAGACTCATGAGAAGAACTATCCTACGCATGATCTTGAGAAAGGTGTGTCCATTTTTGCTCTAAAGATATAGAGGAACTATATTTATGGGGAGAAATGTGATATATACATAGACCGTCAAATTTTGAAGTATATTTTCACACAAAAGTAATTGAAAGTGAGATAAAGGAGATGGTTGGAACTTCTTAAAGACTATGATTGTTCAATTCATTATCATCCTAGAAGAGAAAAAAAGTCACTAATGAATTGATTAGGAAAGAACTAGTTGTTCTATCCATGATGAGGATTCAAAGAGATCCTTTGATCAATGACCTCATAAATCTAGGCATGGGAATTATAAGGGAAGGGACATCATCAACACTGTTCAAAATGATTTCACAACCGTCATTACTAGAGAAGATCAAAAAAATATTAGAAAAGAGATCATTTATTATAAAATAAGTTTGAGGCTGTGAAGGATGGGAAGTTTCCTGAGTTCAATATTAATCAGAAAGGTGTACTGAAATTTCATACAAGACTATTTGTTCCATCTATTCCAGAAATAAAGAAGTAGCTGATGGATGAAGCTCATAGCTCTACATTCTCAATACATCCTGGGAGAAAAAAAAATTTATAGAGACCTTCGTGATCATTATTGGTGGGATAATATAAAAAGGGATATTGTTGACTACACTAAAAGGTGACTGGTATGTTAGAAAGTGAAGGCAGAGTGACAACTTTCTAAAGGGATATTACAACCACTACCCATACCAGCATGGAAGTGGGACAATATCACTATGGACATTATCCCTGGTCTCTCGAGAACTTCCAAATGAAATAATGCGATATGGGTTATTGTGGAACATCCCACCAAGAATTCCAATTTTATATCTATTTAGAAAGATTTCCCTCTTGATCAACTTGACATGATTTACATAATGGAAGTGGTAAGGCTACATGAAGTTCTACTTTCTATCATATATGATCGTGATCCAAGGTTCACATAAAAATTTTGGAGAAGTATTCAACATGATCTGAGTACCGAATTGAATTTCAGTACAGCCTATCACCCCCAAATTGATGTCTAATCTTAAAGGACTATTCATACACTCGGGGAAATGCTAAGAATATGCTCAATAGAATTTAAATGTGGATGGGATCATCATCTCCCATTAGTTGAGTTCTCTTACAACTACAGCTTCCACTCGATAATTCAAATGGAACCCTATGAATCTCAATATGGGAAGAAATATAGAACTCCTACTTGTTGTGATGAAGCTGGTGAGAGAAATCTTTTTGGTCCTGATCTTCTGCAAGAGAGCACAGAAAAAGTACATGCCATCTAGAAACACATTAAGGCTGCTCAGAGTTGGAAAAAGAGCTATGCTGATAATCGTTGAAGGGACTTAAAGTTTGATGTTGGGGACAGAGTATTTCTTAAAATTTTACCATGGAAGAGAGTCATGAGGTTTTGGAAGAAAGGGAATCTCATCCCTCGGTACATTGGTCCCTATAAAATCCTTGATCGTGTAAGAGCAGTGGCATGTTGGCTTGCACTTCCTCCAAATATAGCACAAGTTCGAGATGTTTTCCACGTATACCTCTTGAGAAAGTACATACCTGACCCATCACATGTACTAAATACATAGGTGGCACAACTGGAACATAACCTCTCTTATGAGGAGCATCTATTGGAGATATTAGATCATATAGACAAGGTTCTACACAACAAGACTACTCGCCTTGTTAAGGTGTTGTGGAGAAACCAAATATGTGAAGAATCCACGTGGGAACTAGAAGAGTCTATGAGGCAGAGGTACCCACGCCTCTTCTCTTCTGAGGGTATGAGTTGAAATTTCAGGGAAAAAAATTCTTAAGGGGAGAAGAATGTAACGACCTGAACATTTGAATAATATTTATTTCCTAAATTTGTGTGTTATTTTATTTTGTACTCAAAAAAAATTGTATCCTTTTATTAATGAAGTGAGTATAATTATAATGATACCTTTGGGTTTCAACTGTTATATGACTTTTGGTCAGTATGACCATTGGAAACTATACTCTTAATGTTATGGTTATTGTTTATAAATACAAATGATCATGGTTAATTAATACAGAAAGAAGATTCAATGGCTTCATCTAGTATACATGGGCCATATGAAGCCCATTTTTCAGAGCTTGGGAAGAAGATGGCATCGTTGGGATTCACTCTGGACCAAGCCCAATCCAAACTTCAACACGTTAAGATTGAATGGAATCACTTATGGGAGAAGTTCAAGTTGATAGAAATCACCACTCAAGAAATGTTGTCAGAGCCACCCCAAGATTTCATCACCATTTCACACCTTACTCTTAGGTCCTATGCTGGCGTTATAAGAATTTATGTAACAAGACCTTAGTTATTTTGTGTAATCCATTGGTATAAATAAAATTTTTCTATCATCAGTCCAATTTTAGGAATAACTTTTCTTAATAAAGGATATGATTAATTAATAAAAATTTGACAAATTGATTTTAGATGTAAAAATTTTACTTTTTAGAGATTTTTCATACAGAGATAATTATTATGATAAAATAAACTTCATTTTTGAATTTCAAATGTCAAAATTAACCTAGGCTGAATTTTTAGAAGTTTTCTAAGAAGTTTCAATTTTATGAATAGTATTTTATGAATAGTGTTTTTCATGAATATTATTTGACGAAAAGTGTTTTTTGATGAAAAGTAAAAAAAATATTTTATTATTAAATAACTTTTTTTGTGAAATGATTTTCAAAATTCTGATATACATGGTTGTAAACAGGGTGAAAAATGTGGTTCAATAAGATCAAAATAATTTTTTGTGAATAATAACATTACCCTTTGGAATAGTAATTTTACCCTTATGAATGGTAATTTCACCAATGGAATAGTAACACCACCTATGGAGGTATAAATATATTTTTGGTCATCTTAAGTGGTAATGTGATATAATTATATCATAGTATAAGTAAATAAATGTTTAAAAATTTATTATTCAAGTATTAGTGTATTATTTATTTAATTTAACTTTAAATGAAATTATTTTTTATAAAATGGAGTTCACTTTTGGATTATACATGTATAAAAATGGTTAGGGTGAATTTTTGGGATTTTTCTGAGACATTTGAATTTTCGGTGAATATTAAAAATACAGTTTTGAGTTTCGATGTGTTTAATGTCATCATTACTGATGTAAACATGATGTAATAATTCTGGTAGACTTATGTATAGTAATACATGTTATGAGGTGTCCCAAGTGGCCAATACCAATGTGAAAATACCATGGTCAAGCCCATGGTTTTCAAAATACCACTAATAAGGTGTCCCTTGGAAATTAATAAAATATTCCCTCACTTTTTCTATAAATACCAACTCATTACATAATTCCTTTCATTCCAAATTCCTCCTAAATGAAGATCTATTTTTTTACCTCACAAGGAGTTCTATCAAGGTTCCATCAATCCCCCCAAGGTACCAACCTTCATGTTTTTGAAGTTACTCTTCAAGGTAAGGGAACCTTTCACCCTCCTCTTTGACTCATGACTTCCTTTATGTTATGTATTCTAGTTTCCATTTAATTATGTGGGGGTATGTTATTATATATTCTTATTGATTACCATTTTATGTACAAATTATGAGATTCCTTTTCTACTCAAATCAACTAATTTTATGAATTTTTAAGTGACGCTGTTAGGCAGCTGATTTTTCGTAAAAGAAATTGCATCTTCTATTTTATTTCAAGTTTCCTTTTCATGTGGTATGTCATTCAAAAATCTATACCATGATATTATTTACATTATATCTTATCCCTATACTATATCATGAGTTATTTATGAGTGGGTAACCCTTTTCCCCTCTCTTTTTAATGTTTTATAAAACCATGTTGTATAGTCGTTATGTTGCAGAATTTTCATCTCAAAATCTATCTCTCTTTCTCAAGAAATTATCTCATTTTATTTATGTGAATACCCTAAACTATTTTATTTACAAGGGTATTAATCAAGAAATATAAATGATATATTTTATTATGTAATTGACATACATAAAACCCTTATTCCCTTTCCATGGGTTATAAATGACATAATGATGTTATTTTTAAGCACTTTTTAAAATGTCACAATTTGGATATGAAACCCATTTCTTCTATTCTATTTTGGTTATTTATGAAATGTATGATTATGATACATGTGGATCAAATGAAAATAAAGAAACATTAAGGTTTCTCCCTGATAGCGCTCCAATACATTGGGTAAGGAATTTAATCTCTAGAGATGTTAAGTTTTTCGATACCTTGGTGAATAACCTTAGTAATTTTTATGACACCTTGGGGATAGACCTTGGAGATATGTCCATGAATGTAAAAATTAAATTTTTTAGCCAAATTTTCAAGTTATGTTTCAATTTATTATTATTATATGACTCTTTATCTCCATTTTCTTATTGATATCGATCAAGTTCACATGTAAACTATTTCACTTGTTCTCCTTACTGGGCCTTCTGCTCACCCTTTCATTTGATGTATATATACATGTTATGGGCTTCAATAATTGTACTTAGGATGAATTTTTCAAGAATATTTTAAATGGGATTAAAATAATGTTTCATGTTTTCATGTTTCTTATTCCGGATTTTTAAGATACTAGACATTAAAGATCATCTGTTTATAAAATGTAATACAATGTTATGTAATAAAAAGGTAGGATGCCATACTTCTTTAGAGACTAAATATTTCACGACTCATACTCTTAATATTTTTTAATATTATTACCCTTTACTATATATTAAATCTCTCCTAAAATAATATTCATGTAGTTTTCATCTTTGTGTCTATAATTTCCACATCTTCCACACATATATTCTAATGACTCAAATATATTTTAGTTGAAATATTTTTTGTATACCTAGTCACATCATTAGTACTCTAAGTTTTTGTTTTAGATTTATGATTAAAAATCTCCCTTGGATCTTTCCCCTTCCCTAGAAAATATATATTATACTAGTATAAGAAATATTTGTGACCATAACTTCAATAACCCAAATAGTTCCCTTCAAAATTTTACCTTCCATATTGATTCTAGATCTATCCAACATTATATTTTTATTATCCTACATAATTTAATCCTTATTTTTCTTAGAGGGAAGTGGAATTCATAGCCTCCTTTATTCATTTGATAAAGAATAATTTCTATCATCATTTTTCTCAGTGCAATTAGGTTCAACCTTGTGTTTTTAGCTTGTACCATTATAGAAAATAGATTTAACATGGGATAGACAATATAATGTCCCAAGTCCAATCCTCCCTCGTGTGACTGCGATGGGTGGTTATGTGGCCTCAAGAAAATCTCCTAGTTTTCCCAAGGATTTCAAAAAGTAGTGATGGTATAAAGAATATAGTGGGGATTCTATAACCTCTATAATAGAGTATAAATCACATTATAAATTAAGTATAACTAATCACAACTCACAACTCAAGAATATAATAGATGAAACCAAATCAATCCAAATATAATAAACCATGTCATGTCATACTTAATTTCAACTAAATATCATATAATCATATAACTAAAATAAATACATTAAAAATAAATACTCATAAAAATGGTCTCAAATCCCATACTCAGTCCCTACTTTAAGCATTGATCCCATCTGAAAAATCAATCAATAAAGTATAGGGTCCCTTACCCTTGACCATACTTCAAACCATGGAATATTTTTAGTTGAAAATTGGTGGCCCGAATGGGGTGGGAGTAAAACCAAGTAAGACAACACCCACATAATCAAAAAAATTACAATCTAAATAAATAGTTCAAGAAATAGTGTGATAAAAAAGGGACTTGATTCCTAAATTAATAAAGAAACATCAAATAACTTGTTGAATCTTGAGCTCTAGATTGATACTCGGGATCATCCAATACCTATTTCAGCATGAGGCCAGATATCTCTTTTTTCAATCATCAAATTTGAGTGTATTCCTACACCAATGGCTATTCACGTATTCATATTCTATTAGGATCTATGTGAATTCACATTCTAGAGCCACTTATGTGTTCCCATACAGAATTTACATGAAAAGGGAGAAATATAAATTCATTATTTATAGGGATCTATGTAAATTCCCATACTAGATATGCTTATGTGTTCCTATGGAACAAGACCATTCCAAGGGAAAAACTATCAATGGAATCAGTGTGAACTACCATGTTGAGGCCAATTACATGATAAGAGGATATCTGACCTTATGCAAATTACCATGCTAATACTAATTTTACAATTCAAAAATCAATGAAAAAAATATCCAATCTCACCAAAATACCAAAAATAATAAACCTAATAACATATCCCATATTGGTTAATTCATCCAAACTACCGATTATCATACTAATTTCAATTGAATGACATAATACCATTTAAAAAAATTTATAGTTTCATGCTAGGTAACCAATTATCACAATAATTTTAATAATTTCATTTCACAATCTATTTAATATCAATTACCATTTCACATATCAGTCATTCTTTTAAACCATCATGACATTATACCAATTTTAACTTCATTTTATTTAACCAATTACATTTCTAGTGATTATTTAATAATCCAATTATATTTTGTCTTATTCTAATGCAATTAAAATTATTAAGCCATAAAAAAATTCAGTTCATCAAAGGGCTATAGGTTTATAAATTCCTTAAAAATTGGTGTTAATTAGGTGTTAAATAGGGGTTCCAGAGTAGAAAATACAATTCTACACCTCACTATCATGACCCATCACGACACCACTGACTAGCCAGTGGACACCACCAACTATCCAGTGGTGTCCACCGGTGTGCCTACAAAGTTGGAGACCCCACTGGTTATATAATAGGTATCTTGTTGGATATCCACTATTACTAAGATCCACTAGATGGCTGGTGAATATCATCACCTATCTGTTGAGTCTCATATAGAATTACGGAGCTTCTGGGTATCCTACTAGCAGGCCGGTGAACTCTACCAGCTAGCCGATGGCACTAAATCATATCTAGTGATACATACCACCTCTATAATTCCACGATCTTGGATCCTAAAATACCCTAAAAAATATATAAAACACTTTAATTGGGAAATAAGGCTCATTTAATAAACTTTAATTGGCTCAAACATTACTTAAAGAGGAACTTACCTTAGAAAAAGCAGGATCTTACAACCACCCCACCACGTAATAGCTCATCCTCGAGCTATGATCTCAAGATTCACTGAGAGGTATTGATGAATAATATAGGCCACTATGCCTACATTTCACACTCCATCTCTTAGGTCTCCTCTTTTACATTCCCATGTTGACACAAGAATTTCACTAGAGGTACAGTCTTCCCCTTGAGACTCTTCTCACTCGGATCTATGGTACATATCAGAAGCTCCTCAGAGGATGCATCAGCATCAAGATCAATATCATCAAAATTTATTATTTGTGAAGTATCAGTGTGATATATTGAAATATATTACATTTCAAACATTTAACAGATAAAATTTTAGCATTATGGAAGATACAATTGATAATTCACTAGACCGAACCTCTCCACTATCTCAAATGGCCTGAAAAAACCGGTTGCTATATTTCTTTTCTTAGGGATGTGGCAATTCCCTACCCCAGGTAACACCCAAAGAAAATATTAATGAACAACCTAAAACTTAAAAGGTCATATTTTATGGTTTGAAAAAATATTTATGTCTTCTCTTCATACTTCCCTACATCTTTATGATCACCTAAACCTTCTTAGATATCTCATATATGAGACTAGATCCAATGAGTGCTAACTCGCCAACCTCTAACCATTATAAAGGTAAATGGAATAGAATTACATAAAAGGCCTAAAAATGATCCATTTGGATATATTCTTTGAATAATTTATTATAATATAACTCCATGAGTATCATGTGGTTCTCCCAAGAACCACCAAATTACAAAACATAGGCTCATAACATGTCCTCCAAAATCGGAATCATCTGCTTATATTGTCAATCAGTATAAGGATGGTAGTATATTATTAGAAAAACCTATGATTCAAATGAATTATAAATTCCCTTCCATAAATATGATGTAAAATGGGTATCTCAATTGTAAAAAACACTCATAAGAATAGCATAAAAATGAACTATCTATTAAACATAGAGATTACCCAAATCGTTAATAGTGAAATTATCACTAATAGGTAAGAATTGGGATATCTTTTTCATTCGATCCACAATCACCCATGTTGCATAATTTTTCTAAGGTTTATTGGGTGTTCTTCTCATGAATTCCATGGTGATATAATCCCACTTCAATTCAGGAATAGGAAAAGGTTATAGTAACCCTACAGTTCTATGATTTGCAGCCTTCACCTATGATGCATCATGCAATAAATCCCATTACATTATTCTTCATCCCTAGACACCAGTACTACCTATGGATATCATGATACATATTAATCAAACTGAGATTTACCACCTATTTAAAAGCATGTAATTCCCTCATCGACTCCTTGTGCAAGCCCATGGGAACCTAAGTACAGCCATGGAAATGAGGAACCTCATTGTTTCTAAGATAACAACCTGATGGTGGTTCCCCGCCATATATGTTTTTCGTCAGGACTAAACCCTCCATATTAGATAATTACCCTCTCTTGATCTGATATAAAATCACAATAACGATAGTTGTTGATGTTTGATTCTATTGTCCCTAAGACTCCCAGAAATCCATATGTATATATTTAAAAAGTTCTATTAGACACTACTCATCAAAAGATTAATACACTACCTCTAACTGTGTTTTCATACTTAGATTGTTGTTAATGACAATTCCCTTTCCTAGTGTGTATTCCAACTTGAATTAAAAATACTATAGATACTCAACCTACCTCTTTTCCAAATATTTAGGTATTTCTATAAAAATATGTACTTTAGACTCTTGTGATCCATGTACACCATGAAACTCTCACCCAATATATAATTTCACCAACATATCAAGGCATGCACCATCACAGCTAACTCCAAATCATGGGTAGGATAATTCCACTTGTGTGGTATCAGCTATCTGTAACCATAAGTAACCACACAATCCTCCAACCTTAGAACTTCTTTAATCCCAACTCATAATGCATCTCAAAATAGGGTTTTCTATTTACCCAACTCATGTAAGGTGAGGATAGATGATGAGGTCAAACTGCTCTTTAATTCCTGGAAAAACTCCACACAAGCATCAGACCAAAAAAAACACCACCCATTTCTTGATTATCTCAGACATTGGTGTTTTCATATAGGCGAAGTCGTGGATTAAATTATGGTAATATCCTACCAGGACCAAAAATATTTGAATCTTGAAGAATTTATTTGGTTGTTTCCAATATACCTTGATTACCATCTTCTCTATGAACACTGATATGCTATTATTTAAGATAAATTGACCTAATAAGTGTACATTTTTAATATATAAGTGAAATATAGATATATTGGAATAAATTTGATGCTCTCTGAGTGTACTTGGGACGATTTTGAGATGTTTTCCATGATTATATCTATACTTAAACTAATATTTAATTGATTAAAACCACTAAAAACTAATATATATTGGATAAAAGACCTGATTCATCAAGGCCATGATTACCAAATGTTCATTATTCAATCCAAACAGTATTACCATTAATTCATACAAGCCATACATTTTCTTAAAAGTAGTCTAGGATACGTAAATGGTAACACCCTCAACTGATGGAACCATAACCTCAATTAAACCTTGGAGAAAATTTTGGAACCTCTTAGTTGGTTGAAGAGACCATCAATGGGTGTCAGGGGTTACCAGTTCTTGGTCATCATTTGGTCCAATATCTTGAAATCCACACATGAGTGAAAAGTTTTATCATTCTTCTTCGAAAAAATACTAAGAGAACCACATAGTGAAGTACTATTCCATATGAATCCCTTAGATTATAAATTTTCCAACTATACTTTAAACTCTCAATGATCCACAAGTGTTATCATATAAGGTGGGATAGAAATAGATTGATTTAATGAAACCAAATTGATAAAGAAATTGACCCCCCATACAGTAAGATAAAGAAATATTTTTGAAAGATATTTTAAAAGTGGTACACTATTAGAATAAAAGTACTCTATAATTACATTCCATTATCTAGAATAAGTCTTGTTATGTGGTTCATGAGACAATACAATCTGCACTGAATTGGTCCTACATGACCAGCTTAAAAATCGCATTCACCATGATGGATATAGCTTCCCCATTCTTGAGATAAAAAATTAATCTCCTGTGATAATAATTGATGTGATTTAGGTATAGAACAAGTTAATTTATACATAGAATCAAATTGAACACATCTATTTCCAATAAAAATAGATCCTAGATTAAATGGCATCTATTAATTTCGAGATAACACTCCTTACAGCATCTGATAACCTCTGATCACACCACTAACATTATATTGATAGTTATGAACCCATATAATATTTACACATACAAACTAAATAAATTGTAAAATTTAGCAGATATGAATTAATGTGATGCTCCTATACTAAAAACAAATGCATGCAATAGAATATGACACATGAATCGTACCTCTAGTAGTGGAAGGTCCTTTATACAGACTGGTAAGAGTAGAATTTATATCATGCATATAACTCACCCATTTTCCTTAGGATCTAGTTTGACTCCCCTAAGATGCTTCCTATAGTTGATACTATCGATCTTGCATCAAGGTATCGCATCCCCGACCCCAGCCCGAGTGATCGGTGGAACTCTAGCTACCTATTTACTAAGGGGTATCTGAGTCCTGTCTAGTCTTTGATTCCTTTATGATCCTCTTATACCACTAAAATGTTGATTTATCTTGTATAACCTCATTTTATGACCTATTTACATCATACATTGTAGTTAATTGTAGGTAAATGACAGTGGAAGCAATTATGTCCAGCTTTTCCATACTAAAATAACCAACCCTGGACCTGGTCCTTAGTTGGATTTCCACTCCCCTAGATTTTATTCCTCCAATTCCTTAGTGGTAATTCTAATGGTATAACTTCATTCTACCTAAAGAAGAGATCCCTAATCATCCTACTAAGAATTCATGAATTTCACTTGGGGCCTACTTTAGGTTACCTTTAGTAATGAGAGAATGATTCATCACATTAGGTATTTTTTTTCATGTGAAATATTTTCACCTGTGACTTGATATCATATTGAATCCCATATTGGAAGTGCTTCACCCTAATTGTCACATATGCTGCCAAATATGTGGGAAAAACTACATGTTAGAAAAACACCCAATTTAGTGTATCATTGACATGCTCTATTATGTCAAGTGTATGAACTCCTAATCCCTCTCATCCCTCATCATATCTAGATAAAATTGAATATATAACTTTTCCTTGAATTCCTTCTAAGTTAGCTCCTATTTTTTTCAGTTTTCTCTATGGAATATCATCAGAACTTGGTTGGTCCACATAGCGTATAAAAAATATATTCACACTCTAATCCGTATGTTTCTTGAGGTGTTTGAATATAATTTGGATATACTCTATCTAGAACTCAGTTTCCTAGGTTCCTCCCTCCCTAGTGATAGAGGGCGGGTGTTGCAACTAGAACTCTCCATTCAAAATGAACACCGAAGAAACAGCACGAGTAGTCTCTCCCTCTATGGATCTCATGACCCATAGGAAACTATCATGAAATTAATCATTTATATAGTTCCCCAGGTCTATAAGAAGTTTTCGATCAGCTATGTGAGGTCTTTACTGATTATCACTCTCGTATAGCTCAACACAAAGATGATGTGGAGTCATTTTCTCTATAATGTTCAATACACTCCTATAGTAAAATGATATATGGTATGATAAAATCAAAAGGAAAAGATGTCGAAAAAGAACCAATAACACAATGTTACTCCAAAACATGGATTAACAAGTGAATTAGTATATTATAGCAATTTAAATTATTATTTTTTATCTAATAGTTCAAGGTATTATATTTTACAATTTAGATAGGAAGACATATCATATGTGGTAAATATGTGTTTGTCATGAATTATGCATGTAAATATATTTTCCCTATGAGCTTATCATGATGCATGTATATTCACCTCGTGTTATACTATTCCATGAGTTAAATCACATAAAATAGTAACATCACATGACAATTTCATTACCAAATGTGAAATAATATCACAACATTAATAAAGAAACATCAAGAACAGTAATCACATCCTTGGGAACTTGGATTTTTCCCCCACATATGGGTTAGCTACTTCTATGTATAAGCTTCTAACTAAGACATGGAATATCCTAAACTTCTATATACCTTCCCCAAATAGTAAATAAATATAAAATACTTGAGCATTGTTACCACTTTGTAACAACACCTGCCTTGTTCTCCCTCACGTGATAGAGATGGGTGGTTATGTGGCCTCAAGCATGCATCCCCATATGCCAAAGGTATCTAAATAGAAGTAATGGCATAAGGAATATAGTGGAGAGACTATACCCTCTAGAATATAGTTGCAATAACAATGGAAAATAAGATAAACTAATCATGACATAAAATCTCAAGTAGATAGTAGAAGAAACCAAATCAATCCAAATATAATAAACTATGTCATGTTATATTGAATGTTACATAGATTTCATAGAATCGTCTAACTGAAAGAAATACATTAAATACTCTTAAAAACTAGTCTTAAATAACATACTTGGTCCTAACTCCAAGATCAAATCCCATATAGTAAAGCAATTAATCAAGTACAGGACCCCTTTCCCTAATCCAGACATGAATCTATGAAATCTTCCCATGTACTAAACAGATTCTTGAATAGGGTATGACTAAAACTCAGTAGTCAAAAACCCATGGTATATAATAAAATATAGTCTAAATAAATAGTTCATGTAACAGTATGATAAATTGGGTAATTAATTCATAAATTAATGTAGAAACATCAAATAACCTATCGACACTCAAGCTCCAGATTGATACTAGGGATCATCCAATACTTTTTTTGGAACAATTCCAGATAACTTTATTTTTACCATCATCAAATTTATGAGGATTCCCATGCCAAGGTCCAATCACATATTCATGTTCTACTACGAACTATATAAATTTACAAGCTATAGTAGTTTATGTGTTCCCATAGTGAATTACTATGCCAAGGGTGATATATACATTAAATATTTAATGGCATCTATGGCAATTCTCATTCTAGAGCCACTTACATGTTCCCATGGTGCATGATCATACCAAGGGAAAAATTATCACTCGACCTAATGAGAATTCCCATGTTAGATCCACTTACATGTTGAGAGTACATCAAACCTTATGTGAATTCCCATGTTATGGATGATTTTAAAATTCAAACATCAATGTACACAATATCTAATATCACCAAAATACCAAAAATTTCAAACATGATAACATATTCCAAATTGGATAATTCATGTTAATTACCAATAATATTGAAATTTTCAATTATATTCTAATATCCCATTTAATCAAATTTATAGTTTCATTCCAAGAAAATAACTATCATAATATTTTAATAATTTTATTTCACAATCCATTTTATCCCAATCACCATTTCACATATCATTAATGTATTCAAACCATTATTTCATTATTCCAATTCAAATTTTATTCCTTTTAACCACTTACATGCCAAGTGATTATTTAAAAATCTAATTACACTATTCTTCAAGCTAATATAATTCATAGTATTAAGATAATCCATAAACAATTCCCAATTCATCAAAGGGATATTGGTTCATATGTTCCAAGTTCCAACCTAGGGTTAAGGGGAGGAATACCTCTAGGGTTTTCGTAAGTCCTAATATCAATGCCAACGAGACCAACAGGATCTATGGGAGGTCTCGGAATTAAGAATTAAATAATTACCAAAAATAATGTTTATGTTCATGGATTGATAATTCAATCACATAGGTTTCACATACTAGAGAAAAAATAGACATTAGAGAGTTGTTTTAGACCACCCGCCTCAAGAAATGAAGAAGAAAATTCAAGGATAAAATGTATAGATCAATGAATCTGACTAAGATACCCTATATAAAGTGATTCACACATTCTTTAAATGCTATAAGAAAATGATTTATAAGGAAATTAAGTGGTAAAACCAAAAAAAATAGTGATACTTACTGATTCAAGTTTCTCAGACCAAACCATGGAATGAAGAAACAAGTAATGGTGTTGGAGAAGCTCTTCGATCCTTGTAGAACCCTTCATAATCACTAATATTATGTTAGGTTTGAAATATGGGTGAATTTAGTGTTAAACTAGGGTTTTGGGATAGAAAATAATATTTTACCACTCACTATCCTAGCCTGGTCTGACGCCATCGGCTGGATAGTGGGAACCACCGGCTAACCAATAGTGACCACCAGTGCGACTAGATGGTTTGAGACCCCACTAGCTGGTCAGTGATCCTCTGTCGGATGGTTTTTGGGTATCCTCTAGGAGATCCAATATTCTTAGGCTCCATTGGATGGATATTGGGTTTCACTAGTGAGCTAGTGAGCCTCATATATGGTTACTGCACTTCTGGGTACCCACTAACTGGTTGGTGGACTCTGCCAGCTAGTTGGTGGCACTACAACATCTACAGTAATGTATTCCACCTCTATAATTCCAATAGTTAAAATACTATAATCCCTAGAAAAACATTTAAAATTTCTTTAACCATGAAACAAGTCTTATTTACGTAACTTAAAGAGGACCAAACAAAAATTTAAGGGGAATATTCCTGGGAAAACATGGTATCTTACAGACAAGATATAAATTTTTATTCCGTATTAAAACCCTATATATAACCAACATTAGAATACTCTATCATAATATTAGTAACCTATGATTTTTCTTATATCATGTTTTTCTGATCCTTCTGAACAACAAAAGATATGGATTGTGTCTCAGATAGTTCTAATTCCCATATAGCTAGTTTTTCTTTATGATAGAATTCCGTCATTTATTACTTAGTCGCCTTTCTCTTATATATTTGGATATAATAAACATAGTTTTCTTCTTTCTTGATTATAGATTCCTTTAATTTAGTATCCATATTTTAATCCTTTATAAAAAAAATATTTTATGAGATTCATAATATCTTCAATACATGATCCCAACTCATGTTTAAATTTCCATTCGAGCTCGGTCCTTTCATCTCTATCATCATCGCTTCTTTATGAATACATATATTTTTCTATTTTATTAAGGACATTAACCTCATAATATAAAGATATAATTGAATATAAATTAATTTTCTCATACTTACACATTAAATTCCTTTTCCTAGTTTAAGAAACCATCTTCTTCTTCTTATAATTTCTATATTTTCAAATTTTCTCACCTTCTTCATTAGATTTATATTAAGTAGTATTTTTATTTATAAAAACTTAGGAAAAGTTTCTGATTTCATCATAATTCTATAATATTAGTGATTTTATTATTATTTTTTCATTTACCTTTTTTAATCCTTCTGATATAAGGTAAATAATATTCTTAATCCCTTTATTTCCCTAAGTATTTTAATCTCTTATATCTACAAAAACATCTAGTTTAACTTTTCATTTTCTCATTGCTTCTAAGTCCATATCATATTTTACTTTATTTTTGAATCATGGTTCCTTTTTCATCTCATAAGTTATGAGTATATTGTTAAATCCATCAATTTTTAAATCACGTCTTTCTTCTAGGGTTAAATTTTAGAATAAAACCAATATGTAAAATTCCTTATGAGATTTTTTAAAATTATAGAGTCTTCTATCTTCTCACCAAATCATTGGATATTATTAACTATTTCATTTACCCATGTGAAATAACATTCAATTTCTTCATCATCATCCATTTTAATCTCCTCAAACTAGATCCTATAAACTTAAAGTTTAGATTCCTTGACTTTGATATTACCTTTATAGTTGTTCCTTAATTTTTCACATATATCCTTTACAATTTTAAGGCCCTTTAATTTTGTATATAAATTTTCTAAGAAGGAAATAAATAATACATTTTGATCATTTCTATCTAAGTACATATTTATATTATTTTCTTGAATCATTGTAGCACCATCTGAATTAGGTGAAAACCCAAAAGTTGTTATATCTATCACCTCCAAGACAAGTGATGGGATGTTGGATATCATATTATTACTCTAAAAATTATAGTTTATTCCATAGAATGTGGGAACACCTAATCTATTAACAGAATTCCAATCTTCTATCCCCATCAGTTTTTGGATCTTTCATAGGGAACTTGGCTTTGACACCACTTTTAGAACCCAAGGGATAATTAGGTACCACTGAGAGGGGGTGGATCAGTGGTTCACATTTTTTTATAAATAATTATTTTTAATTCAACCATAGATGTAGGTTAAATTGAATACAATCTCTCTTATAAAACTTAACATCACCTGATTGTAGTGTAAAATAAAGAGCACAAGAACATAATAATTTTCAAGCTTCAACTGAAATGCCTACTCCTTTCCATGCTGGTTAGACACCCCAACATATATTCTTCACTATCTATAAGGAATTATACCAAAGTGATTGGTTATACACCCTAACCATAGCTTCTCTCATGTAATTGATTATACACCCTAATTAAACTTCCTTATAGTAGTAACTGTTTTTGTATTCCAATCACTCAACTACAAGTGCTACTGGTTATACACCCCAGTCACAAATTCTTCCCCAGTTTTGATCTTTATGTAAAAAAAGACCTCATTTTTTCTCTAGGTTTCTTGAGTACATTTAGGTAATGATCTTCCTCCATGAGAAGATTGATTAGTAGGTATTCACATATGCAAATTTCAATAACATTAGTAACACTAATGGTCTTAAAATTATTCTCAAAATATTTAAATATCTATTTTTTAGAACCACGATATCTTAGAATAAAAATTTCGTTAAATAAAATGTAAGTTTTGGTTGCTTTATTTACATGCAACCTCGAGTCTATATGAATTACAATTTAGTAAATCATTATAATCTAGCTGTTAAACTGGTAGGTATGAATATTAATAACCACATAATGATATATATATATATATATATGTATGTTTTAAATAATTCAAATATATTGATTAATTTATATTAAATAATTACTCAATTTTCAGTAAAATCATTTTATGCTTCAAAAATAAGTTTTCTTCAGAAAATGTTTTTTATTGCATTTTTAATGCATGAAAATTATAAATAATTTATACCAATTTCATATATTTTATTTGAGGAAATTTATATAATTTTTTTAATTATCATCTCAATATTATCTTAGGGTTAATTTTCATTATCTTTCAAAAAAAATTATTTTTTAGGGACTAGTAAAAATACCTCTTTTTGTAAAAAACGGTCAATTATTTTCAAGTAATATTATCATTATTTTTTCAATTTAAAAATGAATTAATATAAATATACATTAATTATAAATAATCTAATTAATTAAATATTAATAATTATTACACTTTATTTTAGTATAAGTTAATTTTTGGGCTAAGAAATACATTTTCTAAAAACAATTATGCGGGAAATGTGTTTTTTATTAAAAATTAAATTAATATATATTTATTAATTTTTTAATTAAATTTATTTATTATATATTCAATAATATATTTTAACATTCATTTTATGGTTTTTACGGGGAAATGAATTTATGTAAATTATGTTTTATGGTTAAACATTTATTTTTCTAAAACGGGTTTTCATTGTGGGGTATGAGCTTGCTTAAAATATAATTATTAAAATTATAAAAATTCAATCTATTAAAATGGATTCCATATTTTTAATAATTATTATTATTATAATTTAATTTTTCAAGATTATTTTCTCATAGTGAATAGTAAAAAAAGTAAAATTTTGTTACCAGGGCTAAGTTTAAAACAGGGTTATCATGGGTTAAACCAATAGATAAGGGTGAGATTTACACCCACATGTTATTTTAAGATATTTTAACCTTATAATATCATAACTTCAAATAAATATCCATTTAAGTCCACTTTCCAATGAAATTGTCCATATATAATTGAAATCCTTTAAGAAATTTCATGTGTGTCCCTCTCATCAATTATAAAAGGGAACATCCAATCTTTCTTTATTAACACCATTTTATCCTTATTGGTCAAATTATACCGACTAAAAATACTTCCTATAATCCTTCCCTTCATCATGTTTCTTCTTTTATTCTCTTAAGACCAATCCTTTAAGGCTTAATGTGTAAGCCAAAGGGGGACCCTTAAATAAGAGGTATAAATCTTAACCAAGCTATTTCAATTTTATTTATTCTTCTAACTTACATAAACATGTTGTATCCACAAAAAAAAATTTAATATAGTGTAATAAATATACTGATATTTTTTATGATTACTTCATAACCATTTTCTACCCCTTTCCCATCAAATGGTAAATAATAGTATCACTCATGCGTACATATGGACCATCGCTTCCACATAGTGATACAAATCATTTTCCTTAACCAGTTATCATGGGTGGTTATAATGATAGATTTAATATTTATATATGATATTTATATTATAATTATTCTTTTACAATTATAATATTGTATCTACCTTCTTACCTTCTGATACATTAGTAAATGATAACATTGTTCATGCATATGTGTAGACTACCACCTCCACGAAGTGATAGAATCTCGTTATCATTTACAATATTTATGATATAATAATTATTATTAAAATTTTAATTATCATTTAAATTTATTTTTTTCCATCAAATAGTGAAAGCATCACTCATGTGTACGTACATATGGTCATCTCCATTAAGTAATGTTATTCATTTTTATCACCACTTAATATGAATGGTTATAAATATATTTATATATATATATATAATGATAATATATTACATTTATATAATTATTAACATTATGTAAATGGAGAAACCGGGATCAAATTGTTAGGACCTTAACTATCGAACTAAAATATATATGAAAAATGAAGCAATTAATACCTAAAATGAAGACTTTAATAGAGATTTATTAATAAAAAAGTGTTCAAGTGATATAAGTTTATTATATATGATATTATACATATAAATATAATTCTTTTTTATAATTATAATAAATATAAATTTAATATACAGGATATTAAATCACTTATAAATCATATTAGATATTAGGTAAGGGCTTCATCATAATTTCTCTTCATTGAGACATATTTTAATGTTATTTACCAATTTTTTATTTATATAGTTTATAATCTACCCAATAATATTTTATTCATACTAAATGATTTAATATATTTGATTTATGAAACCATATTATTTTTCAAATCTTCTAATGACCTTCTATTCAAAAATTACTAAAGTCATAAGGGTTTTTTTCTCGGTTTTGTTTTGTTGAGAAATGTTTGATATTATGCACCTATTTATGTTTATGTGGTTTATATACTAATATTTTGACATATTATAAAATTTATACTTATAAATTTATGATATAATAAATTAAAATTAAAATTATTTCATCTGAGGCGTTTTGATTCAAAAGTTACAAAAGTATTAAGGGTATGTCGTCTCTAAATCATCTTCATTGGGAAATATGTTATATTATACACCAATATTCTTTTATGAGGTGTATCTACTACCCCTTTGATATTTTTTATCATTAATCAACTTATTTTCATGGTATTCAATTTTTTATTTTATGTTATTTCTTGTATGAGGGTTATGAATCAAAAGTGACGAAAGCAGTAAGGGATTTGTGTTACAATCTCATTTTCACCAAGATTGTATATAGTTAATTTATAATGATAATTTTATATTATCTATCTATCCAAAAAATTATTTATTTAATTATACTTTGGTTTTTTTTATATCACATGTTTTATTTTCATTTTCACCTCTTTAAGTACTCAAGATACCAAATGAATGTTTTTAAGAAAAACTAATTTTATTTCTCTCTTAGATGAGAAATCATTTCTTCCAAGTCCATATTTACTTTAAAAAAATTTCAAGAATGGTTTTAATATTCTCAAAATATTTATTAAATTAATTTTTAACCATGTTTGAATTTTTATAAAAAAATTCAAATGGAATCTTCTTGTCATTTTCCCAATGAGGTACTTTTTACTTTTTACTAAAAATGTGAAAGGAATTTTTGTTTTAACGCACACTGCATGAAAAAAATTTCTTATTATCATGAACACTATTTTACTTGAACAATACTTTATAAGTTTCCTTGGTTCTTTTCAATGAAAATTTTTTACTTAATATTTTGGAAAAATTTAGATTTTAAATAAGTGTTTTCAAATTGAATAGTTTTTTTCCTTAAAAAATGTTCTAGTGATATTTTAAAGGTATTTTTCATCTATAACAATATCATTTCTATGTTTCTTATGTCATTTATAGATATATAATCTAATGTTACCATCTATATTCTTTCTATAGATTATTTATATTTATAATGATTAAATTTTTATGAAACCCATTTTCTTTCCATGGGTTAATCATTGATGTAATGATAATTTTTTTCATGATCTCATGGAACACATATAAATGGATTGTTATTTTATGATAGGTGATTCCGTTATAAACCAATTATGGGTGGTTATGTTGTAAAAAATGTATGTTGGGTCTATTATATCTCTCCAATGCATTAGGTTAATATGGATGTTTCATTAGATAATATGGACATAAATGGGAAGTGAATCTAGTTTGGTAAGGGATTTTGTCTAATAATATAGTCCTAGGAGTGAACCTTGACTAAAGAGATGATGTAATGGGGAGTGAACCGAATCCACTATGATATTATTGGTAGTCATACTTGACTAAAGAAATTGTTTTCTGTGATTATGTGTATTCCATAAACATATGTTATATTATTTTGATATTTTCTCATAGTTCATGATTAATTATTTATGATTTCATAATCTTATTTATTTTGTATTTTTATTGAAAAAAATATCACATGACTAGTGATTAATGATATTTGACTAATTAGGAATAATTATTGTAAATTTTTATCATGTTCTCATACCCTTATGCTTATCTTATGATTACATGTGATCACTGATTGATATCTATTATGTTTACCCTTAATTATAATTTTATCTTGACCTATCTTATGTTTCCCTTACCCATGTTATGAAGAAGGTTTTTAAGTATGATATGTCTAATAAGGGTGTTATTTGTGAAGAGTGTAATGGGAATTGATGTATATATTTTATGTACTAGTTTCCTATGTATAAAAGTTTCTAAACATACTAAACCATTATGGTTATAGCATGGATTTTATTTATATGTAATGATTATTCCACTAATAAACATTGTATCTATGTATGAAAAGTATGGGTCATTATAGTCAGCATCATAGTAAGTTTTAGTAGCCTTTTGAAATTAGTATGAGTAAACATTAGTGATAACCCTTACGATAATATTATGTATATGATAAAATCCTAATGTTTAGATAAGGTAAATATTATGTGGTTTTCCATGAAATACATTTTTATATGTATACTTCAAGTATATGTGGTTTTGGAATGGATGAATATAGCGGTAATAACCCCAAAAAGAGTTGGTTGAGTATATCCAAATGAAAATTTTGGTGAATGGTGAATGGTCCCTTACTACACACCTAGTTTGATACTCCCATGGGATATTATTAGGTTAAAACAAAAAAATTATGAACCTTATAAATTATTTGAATATATAATGACCACATAAAATCTAGTTTAAACCTAATTTTTTATAGGTTGAAAATAATGTTTCAGGGTTTAGACATCCTATAAATTATTTTTCATGATTATATGATTACTAATTACAGTTGTTCATGCAATGATTTTTTTAGTTAATGGATATAAATAGGAGGAATTCTAGTAATTATTAATTACATAGATGATGAAATTATTTTCCTCATGATAAAACAAATGATATGTGATATTTAATGTAAAATATTGTGATTATTCCTAACCATCCATCTCATTATATGATTAAACATTTGAACATAGGTGAGTATCTGAATGAACCAAATAAGAGAAAAAATTGAGCTTTATGAAAATAATGGTAGAAAGAATATTCATATTCCTTTTTGTCAAGAATGTGGGAAGAATATCCTTTGGAAATGTCTCAATATAACTGGAAGATATTTTGGGTGTGAAAAAGAAGGACATACAAAAATTAATTTCCCAGGAAAAATGAAATGTTTGGTTAATGAAATAGATTGGAATAATGGTTTCCATAAGGTATCAGCTAAGGTTAAATGTTTTTAATGTTAAATGTATAGGAATTATAAAAATATATATCCTAGGGGGGATAAAGAAGAGGATCAACATGGGTATATTATTAATGTTTTTATTATTGATGATGAAGAGACAATAAATGACATATTAAAGAAAGGAAGTATTAAGTAGTAAGATAATGAATCCTGGTTAATATTTTATGAAGGAAGTGGAATAACTGTGATATTTAAGTATTGTGATTTTGGAATTATGTTATATAAGTGTATAATCAATGGTATTTTGGTCATAAAAATCATGAAATGTATAATGATTGTTCCATGGTAGTTTTCCCTTAAGGATATTTAAGCATATGTTTAATGGTATAAATAACCAAGAAAAGTGTTGTAGTGGTATGGTGATATTTTTGGAAAACACATTATTAAGGGATAGATAACCCTTAATTTGTTCTTGAGGTTGAGATATTAATTTTTATTTGGGTTAAAGAGATGTTGGATATTTATAAATTAAATTTTATAGTATGTGTGGCCTTGAAATTAATTAGTTATTTCTGGAAAAAGTGATTTATGTTATCCTCAGTGAATTTTATATCGTTTTTAGATTTATGGAATATATTTTATAGTATGGGGTTTTATTTTATGACTTTGGAAAAATTTACTTTTTTGAATCATATATGTTTTCATTGAGGTTTTATTGTGATTCTGGTCATTAGAATTTTTTTAGAGAATATATGATCAAGGTATTATCATGTTTAGTATGTAACATTAAGAGCTACTTTACATTTTTTGGGGATTAATGTTAACTTTATTTGTAAATTTTTTGGAATATTTATATTTTTTTGGGTTTTGAGTTGGCTCATATATTTTTTGGATTCTTAAGGTTAACTATTTATTGAATGATTTAAGTTGAACTTTGGGTGTTATTTTTATGCTTTTAGAGATTAATGTATTATTTAATAATATGAATATTTATCTATATTGGATAAATTATGATAAAAATTTGACTATAGGTAAATATATAGGGACTTAAGGAATGAATTTTCACTCTTTTATAGATCTTACAATCCATTAAAAGTTAATTTTAGTTCTTTGGATATGAAAATGTCATATTGTTTAAATATAGATGAAAAGTGGTGGAATCTAATTAAAACAGACAACAAAAGGATGAAATTGTGTTTATGGATTTTAATAAATAATGTAATTATATTTTATCATAGTCTATGGTAAAATAATTCATCAACTCTAGGAAAAAGGATCTTTAAAATGAAAATGTTTCCTTTTTACAACTATTTCGGAGGAGTAGATGGTCGTTTTCACACCTTGATGTTTTATGGTATTATGATCATTAACTTTATCATGAAAATGTTTTTTATTACTCTCTATTATTATTTGGATATTATATTTCTCCTCAATGTATATTTTTTCACTTCTTTTAAATGTTTTCCTTATCTAGGAACCCAATTATGTTTTGTTGGGCAAAAATCCCTAAAGGTAACATTGAATTATTTTTGGGTTGATTGTGTTTGTTGACAAAGCAGGTTTTCATGGATATTTGTTGAGTTCCCAAGAATTTTTTGACAATACTTGTTGACAAAGAACGATGACAAAGGAATGGATGATCTGGAGGCGGTACAAAAAGAGCAGTACAAGATGGCACTGTTTCCCAGTGTTTGCCAAATTTTTGGGGTCCAAAATTTGGAGTTTGGTGAGCATCGCGAAAATAGGATTTCCATAAAGATCATAATTTAATATGGAAAAGGAATGAATTTCGCGAAGATAGGATTCATGGTTTGGAAATCGCGAAGACCAGAAGAATGGAGGCGGTGAGTCTTCACGATTATGTCAAGATTCGTGAACGGCAGAGGCTGAAGCGCATCGCGACGGTGAAGGGATTTGAGAGGGAGCTTCGCGGCGAAGGCGCGAAGGAATGTTGATGGTGATTCTTCGCGATTACGTCAAGCTCCGTGAATGGAAAATTGTCGTGGTGCTTCGCGATTTGGAAAGAATTCCGGCAGAAACTTTGGAGCTTCGCGATTTGAGATAACGTGGTGTTGACTTCGCGCGGAAGGGTCTATGGTAGGTGGAATCGCCTATAAATAGAGGCCGACCCCCTCGAGAGAAGAAGAGAGAATTTTTAGAGAAAATCCATTACTCTCAGTTCGCAGAGGTGGTTCGTGAAGGCAGTGTGCTTCATGAAAGGGGAGCTTTACGGCGGCTATTCTAGCTCCGTGAAAGGCGTGTGCCCCGTGTTGGCTCAGTGAGCTTTGTGGAGAGGAAGGAGCTCCGCGACGGCCTAAGAATTGCGAAGGTATGTGCATCGCGAGAGTGCTTCACGATAGAGCTTCGCGAAAAGGAAGGAGCTTCGCGAAGGCTTGTTTGAGCTTCGCGAAATTTGGAGCCTAGCGAAGTAGGGTGCTTCGCGAAGGTGTTTCCAAAGTGGTTTGCCCAGTGGATAGTGGAAAAGGGGTATTCATCAGTGGATGAAAGTTTAACCTCAACAGAGCATCTACATACAGATAAAGATGCATTCCTTAATGGAAATGAAGAGACCTACAGGTCTATAAACTGTGAGTGAATCCCTTCACAGAGCAGTGAGCTTAGGAAGAGGAAAAAGGTGATCCTCTCCACCAGAAGTGAGCCAGAGAGAGAGAAACAGGGAGTGACCCTTGGGAAAGCAGTGAGCTGACCCTAAACTTTGTAAAGTCAGTGAGCCTGGGCATATAAGTGATCTATCCCAAACTTTGTAGTCCACAGCTAGTGAAGTTTAGTGGAATTGGTACGACCGGCAACTTGTCGGCGTATGCTCCGTGGACGTAGCCCTCTGCGGTGAACCAAGTAAAATTGTTGTGTCCTGTGCATGCTTTACTTTCTGTTTACTTTGTGGAACATGAAAGAGAGAGAAGAGTGTTTTGCTTAACAGCGAAACAAGATCAGAACGGGCGTTAATTTTTAATCATTCATACCCTGATTCACCCCCCCCCCCCCTCTGAGGGTATTCAGCCTTGTGGACCTAACATGTTTTATTTCAGGTAACCTTTATGTTTCTTGCTTCCTCTTTTCAAAGGAAGTTTTATTGTGCCTTTATAAAATGTGGGTTTTCAACAAAGGTATTTTAAAATATTAAACCTTTTTTTATTGTGATAAAATGATTAGTTTGAAATTTATTTAAGGGTAGTGAATGTAACACCTCGATAATTTAGAAAATATATTTTTTAAAATGTAAATGTTCAGTAACTTTCTTTAGATGCAACACCGAGTATATATGAACTGCTATATAGTAAACCATTATAAGATATCCATTAAATTAGAAAATATTAATTTTAATAAACACATAATGAAAACTATTTATAAAATTTTTAAATAACTAAAATGTATTGATTAATTTATATACTCAATTTTCAATAAAATCATTTTATGTTTCAAAAATTAGTTTTCCTAAAAAATAGTTTTTATAGAATTTTATGTGCATGAACATTATAATTAATTTAAAAAACTTTTATAAATTTACTTTAATAAATTAAAATAATTTTTTAAATAATAATTTTAGTATTATATTAGGTTTATTTTTTAGGATTTTTTTTAAAAGATTAATTTTTCATTAAATAGTGAAAATACTAATTTTTTAAAAAACTATCATTTATTTTAAAGTAAAATTACAATTATGTTTTGAATTTTATCTTGAATTAATATAATTATAAATTAATTCTAAATAATATTATTAGTTACATTGTAATAGTCATTATACTTTATTTTTCTATAAGTTAACTTTTGGGCTTAAAAATACAATATTCTAAAAACTCTTTTTACGTGTGCTATGTGTTTTAATCTAAAAAAAATTAATTAATATATGTTTATTAATTTGTTTAATGAAATTTATTGATTATATATTCAATAATATATTTTAAAATTCACTTAATAGTTTTTACAAGGAATTTAATGTGAGTAAATTTTGTTTTATGCTTAAAAATTCACTTTTTTGAAACATATTTTCATTGCGGGTTGCATGCTTATTTAAAATGAAATTATACCAATTATATAAACTTAATTTAGTAAAAAGGATTAAATATTTTTAATCATAATAATTAATATAATATAATATGTTCAACTTAATTTTTCATCATAGTGAATAGTAAAAACAATAAAATTTGGTTACCTTGGTTATGGTTAAAATGAGTTTACCAGGGGTTAAATCAATAGATAAGGGTAGGATTTCCAAAAATACATATATTTTTTAATTTAATTAAAAATTAACTTATAATAACTTCAAATACATATCCATTTGTAGCCACTTTTCCCTAAAATTGAACTTATATAATTGAAATATTTTAAAAAATTCCATGTGTGTCCCTCTCCTCACTTATAAAAGAGAGCATATCCTCCTCATTTATTAACACAATTTGAGCCTTCAATATCAAAAAATACTAGATAAAAATACTTTTTAGAATACTTACCTTAATCATATATTTTATTTTATTCTCTTAATACTTATTCATCATGGATTGAGGCGTAATACAATGGGGTCTCTCAAAAAAGAGGTATAAATCTTAACCAAGATCTTTCCATTTAATTTTTTATTATACCTTATATAAAATTATTTTATTGATAAAAAATGATTAATTAAATATAATTAATATAATAATATGTTATTATTGTTATTTCATATCCATTTCCACTCCTTCTCCATCAAATTGTAATCAAAAGTATCACTCGTTAGTATGTGTGGACTACCGCCTCCACATAGTGATATGATTCATTTTCCATAACCATAATTAACGGGTGGTCATAATTATGTATTTAATGTTAATTTATGATATTTATAAAATAATTATACTTCTATAATTATAATTTTTTATCTACCTTCTTACCTTTTAATCCATTGGTAAATGGTAACATCACTAAAGCATACATGTGGACAACCACATCCACGAAGCGATGTGATTTTTTTATCATTTCCAATTTACTTAGTTGATAAAAAAGATATATTTGATGAAAATATATGATATTTATGATATATTAATTATTATTGAAATTTTAATTATCATTTACCTTTATTTCATTCCATCCATCAAAAAGTGTAAATATCACTCGTGTGTACTTACAGATTACCGTCTCTGGAAAGTGATGTAATTCATTTTTCATCACCACTTAATATGAATAGTTATAAATTTGTATATAATTAATATATATTATATTTATATCATGTTTGGTGTTTTTTATATGGATGAACCACGATCAATGTTAAAGGAAGATAACTATCGAACTAAATTATATACAAAAAATCAAATCAATTAACACCCAAAATGATGACTTTAATATAGAATTATCAATAAACAGGTGTTGAAATAATATAAGTGGATAATATATCATATTATATGTATGGATATTATTTTATTATATAATTATAATAAATCTAAATTTATTATAAATAATTTTAAAGGCCTTACGAATCATATCTGATATAGTGTATGGGTTTCGCCTCAATTTAACTTCATTGAGACATATTTTAATGTTTTGCATAAAATGTATTATTTATATGGTGTATATACTTTACCAAAATTTATTTTTGTAATAATATATGATTTAATTCAATATATTTATATAAATATATGATTTTCAAAGCTTATAATGATTTTTGACTGAAAATTTACTAAATACATAAGAGTTCTTCATCTTAATTTTTCTCACTAAGACATATTTGATGTTATGAAAATATTTTTGTTAATGAGGTGTATATACTGATAATTTAAAATTTTATAACATTTAACATTATTAATTAATTTTATATAAATTTATAATCCAATTTATTTCAACTGGTGGGTTTTAATTTGAATGTTACCAAAGTGGTAATGGTTTATCATATCAAATTGTTTTCTTTGGAAGGTATGTTATGTTATAAACCTATATTATTTTATGAGGATTATCTATTATACCTTTGATATTTTATATCAATAATATAATTATTTTAATGGTATTAAAATATTCATTTTATTTTATTTCCTACTCGGGGGTTATGAATCTAAAGTTATCAACAGTGTAAGGGTTTATGTTACAATCTCATTTTAACTGTGATTTTTATACTTAATTCCTAATAATGAAATTTTATTATCTATCTCTATAAATTTTTATTTATTTTCTTATCCTCTGGTTATATTTTTATATTACATGTTTCCCTTACATTTTCTTCTCTTTAAGTACTTAATGGACTAAAATAATGTTTTTAAGGAAAACAGACTTCATTTCTCTCTTCATTTGGCAATATTTCTTTCCAAGACTATATTTTCTTTAAAAAAATGAAAAATGTTTTTAATATTCTCCAATTATTTATTAAAGTTATTTTTAATCATGTTTTAATTTTATAAAAAATTTATAAAGGAATCTTCTTGTAATTTTCCAAATGAGATAATTTTGACTTTTTATTAAAAATGTGAAAGTGATTTTGATTTTAAGTTATATCACATGAACAGATTTAATTTCCAAAATGGAAATTTATTTCCTTGAATATTCCTTTATAATTTTCCTTGGTCTATTTGAAGGAAAAAATTTCCTTAATATTTTGGAAATTTTTTGATTTTAAATAAGTGATTTCAAAATAAAAAGGGTGTTTTTCTTAATAAATGTTCTGATAATATTTCAAAGGTATTTCTAATGTATAGAAATTTCCTTTCATGCTTCTTATATTTTGATGGGGATATGATCCAATGTTACCATCTATATTATTTCTCTATAAATTTTTTATTTATGATTAAGAAATGTTTATGAAACTCATTTTTCCATTGTTTATGCTTTGATATAATGATAAATGTTTTCATGATATTGTGGAATACGTATGAATACAATATGATTTTCTGATAGGCGGTTCCATTATAAACCATTGATGGGTGGTTAAGTTATAAACCAAGGATGGGTGGGTCTATTATAGCCATCCAATTCATTAAGTAAGTATGGATATCTCATAAGATAATAAGGAATGGAATGGGGAGTGAACCCAATTCAGAAGGGTACTTTTTCTAATAAAGTAGTATTGGGAGTGAACCTTGACTAAGGAAATGATTGATTGGGGAGTAAACCCAATCCACTCTGATAGTCTTAGTAGTGATAACTGACTAAGGATATTATTTTTTGTGCTTATGTGTGTTCCACAAACTTATGTCTTATGATTTTTATATGTTCACATTTCCCGTGATTGATTATTGATGATTCCACACTCATATATCCTATGAATTTTGATTGAAAAAACCTTATACCATGAATCATGATTTAAAATATTTGAATTATTGGGTGCAATTTTTGTAATTTTTTATCATTTTCTCATACCATTATGTTTATATTATTCTCACTTATTATCATTGATTAATATCTCGTATGTTTAAACTTATTGAGAATCTAATATAAACCTTTCTTATGATTCCATTCCTTAGGTTATGAACAATGTTTTTAAGTATTATATGCTTAAGAAGGGTGTTATCTATGAAGAATGCAATGGGAATTGATGTAGATATTTTATGTTACATTTTTTATGTACCCAAGTTTCCGAAGACACTAAAACTTTATGGTTTTGGAATGGATCATATTGATATGAAATAATTATTATGGTAATCAGATGTGGTATTTTTGTATGAAAATTATGGGTTTCTATATAAGTCATTCTCTTTCTTCTCTATCCTCGATAAAAATGTTGTATTGGATCTCGGAATTCTCAAACAATACTTTGTGAGTGCCCTTAAAGTTATAATTATCAAAAATCCTCTTTTTCACCTATAGTTTCCTTTAATATTCACAACTAAAAATATAATGAATATAATTTCTTGATTATTTATTGATATTATTTAATGTGTAATATTCTAAAAATCTCATCATGTTGTCCTTCTTTTTCTTTACCCATCACATCTCTAAATTTTTCTAGTTTAAATCACATGAAGACCCATCCATTCATTCTCGTGTGTTATTTGAATAACCATGGATCATATTATTCACAAATACCATGGTAATAATCTTAATTTAAACCCTTATTCTTTTCAGGATTTTTAACTCTAAATGATATTTAAATATTACAACTTATCTTCTATTAATTATCTATGAAATATGCTTACTTAAATTCATTCAAAATTTACACATGCATGGAATCATGCATCTATACCAAATTTACTTCTAGTTTGGAGAATGTAATACTCCTTAATATTCTATAAATCTTGAAGTTTTTTGAAAATATAATGTGATAATGGATTATTTCCAATGTCATATTCTCCGAAATTCATATGACCCTCCTTCAAATACTTATGATTCAACTCAATGAATTATTATATGTATATAATCATTATGTAGTTCAAACAGATATGATCTATAGATCATACATACCTGATTCTTTTTTGAGTGGAGGTTCTTCAATCATAAAGCATCAAATCCAATTTAATTCATTGATTCTCATCTTAAATTGTAATTTCCTCTTGATGTATCAATAATGAAGAAGAACACAAAAAGAATCATCTGATTTATTTTATTCAAAACATCCAAAATATGGAAACTCATATTTTTAATCAATATATTCACTTCCTAATTCTCTAATTAATTGGTCTATTTTGATCTAGATCAATCATATTAAGTGACTATGGGGAAATAGAATGTCTAAAGAAACGGTCACTGGATCAACTATAGCAACTCAACTCCAGATTATGCACCTCAACTCATGTTTATCTAGAAGCCCTTCATGCTTACACAGTATCAACATGATGTTTACATAGATCATTTTATTCTTATGAATCACTTGTATAATGGTTATGTAGCTCACTTTTTCTATTACATAGTGCTTGGATTTAGCTTTTTAAGGTATAACACTACATTTCCATAGCCAGTGAACTTAACTTTATATAGGTATCATTTTAAATTTATGTAGCTTCATCCCAACCCATATTACCTTTACATATCCACTATTTCTCATTATTACTTTTACACTGCCTGCATAATCATAAACCTACCATTACATAAGTATAAAATTCAACTCAAAATCATCTGAATCCATGTATAATCAATCATGAAGACTTTTAACTTCCATTAAAATATTATAGAATGTGATTCTACATCCACCAGTACCTTTCCATGATTTTCTTGAATATTATTACATCAATCATCACATTTCATTTTTGAATGTGTCTTTAACCAATCTATTTGAATTCTTTATGTTTTAGCCTCAATTTCCTTTTCATTTCAAAATGAAATTAGGTAACTCAACTTATGGACTTGGATGCATTATCTAGCATGAAATCTAATTCCATCTCATGAATTAAGAAAAACCTCCAAGCATCGTCACCTAATTACTTCACCAAACACATATTGACTTATTAACAAAAAATACAAATCTTTATTAGGAACTTCACATTTGGTAATGTTTTAGATTTTGGATATAGAGATCAAGTGTTTTGGTTCATTAGTGTGATGATAATGATACTTATATGGTGAGGATAATTTTATTGATCCCAAATGAATGACACTAGTGTCGGAAGGGTCATGGATATGGTGAGACTAGTTAGTGGATTATTGAGAATACATATGGATCTTAGTTAGTGGTTAGATCTAATATTATTCGATTTATCAGTGAATAAAAAATTTTGGATTCAGATTTGGTGTTTGATGGAGTCAAAGTTCCAACATCGGGATCAAGATTCAATTTGGTTTGATCCCAGACTAAGTTATATTGGGGGTGTATCAGTGCATGTGAGTAGAGTACGATGGTAGATTTGGTTGGTTAATTATCCAATTATTGAAATAAACCATTTTTAAAGATCATAATTCGGTTTTTGAATTTGGATGACCCTGTGATTCCTATGGTAATTAAGTAATCATGATAGGGAGATGTGAAGATGTGTCGATAGGTGATACTGAGTGTTTTTTTAGGAAATTCATTCAGGGAAAGACTGATTGGTGTTGTTTCATAGAATAATATTTGTTGAGGTTGAAACCACATAAATGGAATTGTTTAGGATGTGACTAATTTATTTTGAGGATCAAATTGGGTCATTTTAGTTAATGGTATCTGTATATGGGTCATGTCAATGGGAAATCGAGTCATATCCATTATGATTCATAATTAATAACGAATAGTGGAACCATATTTTGATTGATGGAATAGGATATAAAAGACATTCATAGGTTCTTATCAGGGATGAGAATCCTGGCAGTTGTGATTTTTTTATGACTTCCATAATTATAGGTTATGAAATTTGTAGAAAATTTGAATTTGAAATCTCAGAGTAGGGGATGTTTTTGGGAATTGGGATTTTGATAATAATCATGATATGTGTAACATTCCTAGGAGATGTTTTTATATGTGCTCGAGTGTTTCAATGGTACCCTAGGGGAATTGGGATGAAGTTGGAAGAGTTTTGACTGGTGTGGAAGGTAGATTTTATTATAGGTGTCTCATCACACTATGATGGGTGACTGTCATTCTATGATGTGTACTGAGTGAGAAACATCACACTACAACATGGGAAGGTTACTCCATGATGGGTTCCTTCATGAGAAATCCTAACATATGAGGATCAAGATATGGAGGACGGAATCACATCATATTGATAACCCTTATGTAATAGAAATTTCATAAATGAAAATATGTTTCATATGAAAATCACACCATGGAGGAGGGTATCATACCATTATGGTATAAATCGTTATGTGTCATAAAAAATCCTCTCATGTGCATTTGTAAAATTTTATTCTAGGAAGTTCGATCATACTATAACCCTCAGTACATGATATTAATTATTTCCAAAGTATAAGTAATGTGGTGAGGAGTGTAATGGTTTCACTATAAGAGGGGTGGTCATTCTATAAAGGGAATATTCCACACCATGAAGGCATGGGTCATTGGTTTTGGTTCTACCAGAAGGTAGGGTGCCACACTGTGATCAGAAGCACCACATCGTGAGGGACTATAGCATGGGATATCATCTCTTCCTAATAGTGGTGCTCCACATCATGATAAAGAGGTCACACTGTGATGGGTGGAAATTGGTGTAGCATTGCATCATGGCCCCTTGGTTCATGCCACTTCCTGACCCTAGTTTAGGGTAACAATCCCTAACACTTAGGGCCATGTCATGACGTGCTTCTTTTCTATTTTTTTATATATTTTCAAACCTATATTTTCTAGGTCATCATTTCTCATGATTTAGGGGGAAAGGGGTATGTATAGGGGACACTCGGCTAGCTCCTTCCTCTTTTCTTCCTTTCTTTGATCGTCTGTGATAAGGGGTGTTTAGAGGTACTTTTGAGGGGTTTTATATGTTCATCATATGAAAATAGGTAACCAAATAAAACCCATAAATATTCTCAATCTATCCTAAATATAATAAATAAGTAATATAGATGAAGAATATAAACCTACATACATGGATAAAAACCAGATCCTTCCTCAATATTTGATTGAGTATGCTTGATGTTCATCACTGAAGCAGCAGATGAAAGTATCTTTCCTATGTGGTGATTGAACCAGTCAAAGGATCCCAGAATGTTTCTTGAGGATCCATAAATATGGAAAGTTTGATAATGCTTTCACCTAGTGAAAAACTATGTACCTGGAGGAAGATATTATCTAGAGGATTTCATATAATCCATCATGCCAATAGGATGGATATCATCCCTTTATATATCCATCCTTTATAGGTTTCATTTAATGAAATGTGTCATCTATATTCAATGTATTTATATAAGTTTATTTTCATTAGACTTATTCATTGAATTCCTTTAATGAATTAAATAAATTTAATCCATTCATAATCGATTATAACTGATTAACCATATGGGAAAAAGAATGTGTTACTTTTTTTCCTAATACCAACTAAGTGAACTTTGATTACATGTATATTTGAGGTATTTAATATTAATTTAATTTTTTATTAAATATTTTTAATTGTTTTATGCATGGATTTAATGTGATAATTTCCTAGAGTATCTGTCACATTGATAAGGTCACAGCAGTTCCCCACTATGATGAGAACCTTAAACTGCAATGATAATATTCTTAATATAGTTTTTTGGTCAGATAGCATACTATGATGGGACATATAGTATTTATAGCATTAGGTGTGAGTGATCATAAGAGTATGAGTCTTATTCTCATGAAGTTCACACTTGATAATCTCCAAGACATGAGATTATTATAATAGACCCACCAGTTGGAATTCTGCATGTTTTGGTGTCATCGGATATTCCTATCTATGAGAATGTGTAATGGTCCTTAGATTTTAAGATTATCATTAATTTATTTCACGACTCATGTTCTTAGATTTACTGGTTAAAATTTTCAATTCATATGTTAGTGGGAAGTAGGGTACGTTAGGTGCGTCACAATTTATGTGTCGTTAATAGATAAGTTGAGGAATAATTTGTCCCTTCCATATTTATAGAAGAAAATATCTCATACCATTGAATGGAATATAACCATGGCATTAAATTTCATGGTCATGGTGTAACGACGTGTTTAATTCAGATAGTCAAATAAAGGAATATCATGTAAATAGGATGATGACACCGTCATGCAACCTCATTGATGAGATATTGGGACAAATGGATTATATTACACAGTGATCATTTGAATGTGGTTGTTAACGTTGTGACATTAAGTTATTTTTATTGGGTTCCTTGACCCATTTATAGATAGTAATGTGGGACTTTATACAATCCTGCCTAATTCCAACGATAAATAATCCAAGAGTCTCACACACTAAGTGTTTCCATTAATCTTGATTAAATTATTTTTGAGATTAATTAATGAAATAAATATTATTATCAAGGCTGAGGAACAATTATATTCAAGTAATATTAATCACATAAATAAAATAAATATGTATCTGCTGGTATGTGAAAAAATATTTATTTATTTATTTTATTTAATATTTAATAAATATTTATTCATTGGTAAGTTAATGAAATATTTATTTATGAATGAAATTTTTATTCATGTGTTTAATAAATACAAGAGTAGTTCGAACGAACTAAGATAATGACCAATAACAAATATTAATTCACAATCTAGTTAAATAATATTTTTTATTATGCAAGTTAGCATGTGCAACAAAATAATTATTATTATTATGTGTCATGGGGTTTACTAAATGTAATTAATGTTATTTAATGGTTAGTATGAAATTAAATAATATTTTAACCTAAATCCTAATTCTATAAATTGACGGTTATGTCTATTGTGTAGTGTATCCAAAATTAATAATAAATAATTGTTGCACACAATGAATTCTCTCTCAAATTATCCTTCTCCCTCCCTCTCAAAAATGAGAATCATAATATAAATTTAATTAGGACCAAAGAATAAGAGGTCAAGAATTAACAATGAAAGATATTCAACTCACCATGCTAGTATCCAGAGATAAATAGATGTTGATCGGAGATCATAGGAGTACATATGGATCAATGCTAGAGGGATTATATCCTTGTATCCTCACAGTGAAATGAAGGTAATCTGAAAGAGTCTTTTTCAATGATCAACAATCACCAATGAAGAAAGTTCCTAGTCCCAAGTATTTATTTCTTCAAATTTTAAATAAATTAATTATAATTTTGACATGTAATATCTACACTCTTAGTTTTGGGAAATAATTATTAAAAAATAATAATATATCACCCACCATTACATGCTTTCGCTATGCCCAAAACTAACAAATGGTATCAAATGGGTCATGCTTAAATTTATAATTAATTATTTTACTATTGATCTATGTGCAATTTTGGTAATATTTTTATTTAATGTTCTTCATTTTATAATCCAATTTGAATTAACTTGTTTTTTACATATTAATCATGTTCATTCAATGTTTCATTTTCTTGAAATTTTAAGAACAAATGAAGAATGAATGGAGATTCCATCAGGAAGTTCCAAATCTTGGGCTAGTAAAATTGGGTTACACGACGTGTATATAGAGAAAACTTTGTATACCCATGTGCATTGTAAATGGATGTAATGAGTATTTAATTACAAACATTTCATTTATTTCACATTGTGTGTTGTCCGAGCCAATTTGGAACACAGAAAGTTGATAAATGGCATGTAGCTGGCATGTACAAGTCATGTAATCTGGCTGTGTTGACATGCTGAAGCCCCAAGAGTGTTACTCAAATACATGATAACCATGGTAAACAATGTGTTGTTTAACTTTACTTTCCATGTAGTCTCCAATTAAATGTAAAAATTAAAAGTTACATTAAATTAAAAATTATAGTATTAAAAACTTATTTAATTGATTAACACACCAATGTGTCTTTGAAAATTTAATAATGTTTTTAAAGAATATTAAGTTCTCAATTGTTTAGTCTAATTAATATGTCATTATTGGTTTTATCATTTATTTTCCATGAATGAAATAAATGATGGGTATCTCTAATTAATTTTGAATGGTCATTAAGATGAAAGGGAATTAATTAATTAATTAATGTAAGTGCATTCATCTTAAATAATAAATAATGAATAAAGAAATGAATTTCATCCACTTACTTTTTCATATTCATTGCATGTATGGCCATTCATGAGCTTGAAAAATACTTGTGTATGCATTGGATGTTTTAATTTAACTTATTGCATGAGTTTTAAATTATTTATTATTGAATTAAATATGATGGTCTACATGCCATCCCTCCCACCATTATTATGCAGGGTTTATGTGTCCAAGGATATTTATGTAATCTAATTTTAACCAATCATTTGGTTCCCTCACCTACGTGTGAGTTGTAAATACATATAATTAATGGATTATACTAAGGTGCATGGAGGTGGTTCATGATGGAACCATTATGATTCCAACTATGGTGATACACAAGTGGATAGGTGTAATGTTTTAAATCTTACCAAGACTGGAAAATTGAGTTATTTCCCCTATGTCATATGTTAATTTAATGTTCTCTCATTAAATCAACCATTAGATAAATATCATGAATGGGATATTTATTTATTTATTTATTTCTATCTATGAAATTATTTATTTTGTACATACAAGGTTGTGGTCACATAAATAAATGAATTAATATATAAATGTGGAATTTAAATAAATATATTATTTTTAAATGTTTTATATAATATGGTTAATTAATTAAGTAATATCCATTTAATATTAAAAAGTCATGTAAAGGATAAAACAAGATAAAATTTGTGCATAATAAATTAAATTAATGAAGTATGCATAAAGTTTTTATCCAACGTTGTTAATTAATTAAGTAACATCCAATTAATATTAATAAGACATCGAAATGATAAAAAAATATAAAATTTATCCATATTTAATTAAAATACTTCAACCTAATATTAAGTCAAACTAATCCTCCAATTACTTTATTAGGAATAAAAATCAATAGAACTAAGTGTTTGACCAACCCTTATTAGGAAACTTACTTTTAAATGGTGGGTTATTATGAAGGTTTTTTGGGTTGACATAACAATTTTACATAGAGATGAGTATCACCTACTAGTCTTGGTGTAATTTTGAGGCAAGTGTTAAGGAAATGCAAGATAGGATTTCAGGATTGGGGAATTCCCTCAATGAATCAAGGAGCTACATGCTAACATTTGGAAAAGACATTCCTACCAAAATACCTTTAAATAGATTGACCAAACCTTGTAGGGGTTATGAGAAGGGGAATATGGATCTTTTCTACTATAATATTAAATAAACTATACATTTTGATTTTAATGGTGGGGTTATTGAAACTTGATAAAATAGTAGGATATTTAATAAAATTAATTTTTTATTATTTCTCACAAAATTTGTAATCAGGAAAAGTGCTAATAATATTCTATTTTAAATTACAGAATAAAATGTAAAGTTCATAATATACACTAACCCTACGATCAATATTTGAGAAATACAACCTCTTAAATGGTAGTAAATTCTAGGAGTGGTTTAGACGCCTTTAGATTATTCTACTACATGAATAGAAATCTTATGTTCTAGAATTCTTAGTGCCTAATCCACCCACTCAACAGGTGAGTGATGAATAGTTACTATTCTTTGAGAAACATATAAACTATGTAGTATATGTTCAAGTTTTTGTTCTTTCTTCTTTTTCTTGTTAACTCATGAATTCTCATGAAAACATGGATGCATATATCTTGCTTGAGAATCTCCATGGTCATTTCTAGGAGAGAGCTATACAGGATAATTTTGATATTTCCAAAGAAATATTTTAGAGTATGCTTATGGAGGGTACCCCAATTGGACCTCATGTAGTCAATCTCATTGAATACATTGAGTTCCCAGAACTTATATGGTTTAAACTTCCCAAATAATTAGGTATTTTCCTCATTCGGGCATCACTCCCTCAGAGCTTATTCAATTTTTTTGTGAATTTAAAATGAAAAACATTGTGAAATATTTGTTAGATCTTCTCAATATTTTTCACCAAGTAGATAAAGATATAAATCATGAAAATCCTTTTTTCCTTATGGTGATCAAATAGAAAGGGAAAGTTAAGATCTTTAATCCCAACACTTCTTCATTCCCCCTCCAAGAAGAGGAAGATCAGGGGGAAAGAAAGGGAATAAGATGTTTCATGTTTTTCATATGGAAAGAAGGTCCATTTGAATAAAAGATACACCCAACCAAAAAAAGAAATGGAAATATTCATGGTCATTTGTTATTGGGTGTAATTTATTTATTTCTACAAATTGGGTATTAAATATAGCTTGTGGTGTTCTCATATATATTCAAATACAAGAACCATGTATATTCATAAATATTGGCCTAGTGGAGGTAGATCTACAAGAATCCAACGGAGCTAAACTCACTGATGTAGCTATCAGGGACTACCACCTCATGTTACTAACCATAATTATCTTGGTTTTGAAATTTTTTTATCATGTGTCTTCTATTACCAAATACATTATATCTATATCCATACTTGAAACAGATGGATTTTTTTTAAATTGTTAAATAAATGTTTCTTCTTTTATAAATATAGTAATTCTTTTAGTAAGTCTCATTTAAATAATGGTCTTTATGTGTTAGATTACATGAACCAAGTAATGGAAATCGATAACGAAGTTAATTCACATGACTCATACCACACCCAACTCTAGCATCATTGGATAGGTCATGTAAACTAAAATCTCTTGAATAAATTACATCAAGATAGATATTTATATTCTTCTGAACTAAAACCACTTGGTGTATGCCACACATGTTTATATGGAAAAATGAATAAATACACATTTAGTGGGAAAGGTGAAAGGTCTAAATAGATTATTCAATTAGTTCATACCGATGTGTATGGACTATTTCTTATTTAAGAAATGGGTGGGCACTCATATTTATTAACTTTTATTGATGATTTTATTAGATATGGATATATCTACATGAAGAGGTATAAGTCATATTATTTTGATAAATTTTAGGAATACAATAATGATGTTGAGAACCTAGTTGGTAAGAATATTAAGAAACTCCACTCATACCGTGGTATAGAATATCCTAATCAAGAACACATTGATTACTTATGGGAGTTTGGGATCTTATGCTAACTTTCTCCTATTTATAAACCTTAGTGGAATGGAATAATTGAATGGAGAAAACTCACCTTATTGGATATGGTGAGATCAACGATGAGTCATGCGAGTCTTCCATTATACTTTTGGGGATATTTGGTACAAACAGAAGTACATATACTCAACCAAGTACCCAATAAATCAATAAATGGTATTCTATATTAATTTTTGAGTGGAATAAAAACCATGTTATCCAATTTATATATGTGGGGAAGCGAAGCGTTTGTCAAGTCCTCTTCAGGTAACAAGCTTTCACCTTGAGTTACAAAGTGTACCTTTGTAGGATACCCTAAGGAAACAAAAACGTATTACCTATATGACTACTCAAACAAAAAAAATTATAGTGGAAAGAAATGAAATTTTTCTTAAGAGTAAAAAAATATCTAAAAGATAGAGTGGTATTGAGATATAATTTGATGAATTTGAAGCTCAAGGTATACACATGTTGGTACAGGAACATATTTCACAATGTTCTATGGAAGATGAAACTATTCTAGAGACATGCGTACTGTATAGGAGTATAATAGAGGTTAGAGAACCAGAAATTTATGGTTTTCTAGTCACTGAGTATGGTTACTCCTAGTTAGTTGATAATAATGATCCTCTAACCTATAATGATGTAGAAATTGGAACAGATGTTTCCAAGTGGAAAGAATCCATGAATTCTGAAATGGTTTCCATATACCAAAGCCAAGTATGGATTTTGGTAGATCCTATAGTATAAGTAAATCCCATTTTTTTGAAGTGGGTATTCAAGAAGAAACTAGACATGGAAGAACACTTAAGTACTTATAAGGCCTGACTTGTTACAAAATGGTTTAAACAGTGTCAAGACATTGACTACGATGAAACATTTTCACCAGTTTCAAGACTGAAATCCATCATAATTCTAATTTCTATTACATCTTAAAATGACTATGGGATTTGAAAAATGGATGTCAAAACAACCATCCTTAACGGGAACCATTAGGAAAATGTCTATATGACATAACCTTAAGGGTTTTTGACTCCAAAGGATGCTAATAAGATATGAAAATTGAAAAAAAAACTTTATGGATTAATGAAATAATCTCAGTCATGGAAAATTTATTTTGATAAAGCAATAATGGAATTTGGTTTCATAAATAATGATTGTGAGACTTGTGTTTACAAATGGTTTAGTGGGAATGTAGTCATTTTCTTAATTGTATATGTTGATGACATATTACTCATAGAAAATGAAATACTAGTCTTATAGTCTTTTAAGATGTGGTTGAATAAATGCTTCTCCATGAAGGACTTTGTAAAAGTAGTATATATTCTTGGGATCAAGATTTATCATGATAGATCTAAGAGACTGTTCGGCCTATGTCAAAGTACATACATTAACAAGATACTAAATACATTTAGTATGGAACAATCTAAGAGGGGATTGTTTCTAACATCACATGGAATTCATATTTCCAAAAAAATGTGTCCTCAAACACATGATTTGATAAATGTAATGGAAAGGATTCCATAAACAGTAGTTATTGGTTCAGTCAGATATGTTATGTTTTATACTAGGCAAGATGTTTCCTATGCATTGAGTGTGGTAAGATGATATCAAGCTGATCCAGGTGACCTTTGTTGCATGATAGTCAATACTATCCTTAAGTATCTAAGGTAAACTATGGATATTTTCCTATAATATTGGGGAAATGAAGAACTAGTTATCGTAGGATATGTAGATTCTAGTTTCAAAAATGATCAAGATAACATGAAGTCACAAACGAGATGCATATTAACTTTGAATGGAGGTACTATGAGCTGGAAGAGATCAAACAAGACTATGGTAACAGATTCTACAGTAGATTCTGAGTACAATGTGTCTTTTGAGGTAGCTAAGTAATAAAGATGTGCAAATTTTTCCAAGATCTAGATGTGGTACCTAGCAGTAAATATTATATCACACTCTATTTTCATAATACTATAGCGGTGTCTCTTGCAAAATATCTAAGGTTGCATCAATGGATGAAGCACATACTTTAGAAGTATTATATCTTGAGATATTTTTCTCAAAGAGGTGAGGTTATAGTGAATAGTATTTCAATGGAAGACATTATGGTGGACTCATTGACTAAAGCCTTGACTCATTAGAAACATGATCATTACGTGAGGTCTAGCGGACTGAAATTCATTGGAAGTTGGCTCTAGTCTAAGTGGAAGTTTGTTAGAGTTTTTGTATAAGTACCAACTGATTGTATTTTGATTACAAGTATATTCAATGAATTGAATATTAATTTAACTTCTTATTACATATTGTTAATTTTTTCAATGATTTAAAATAATAATGTCCTATAATATTTGTCACATTGATAAGGTCATATTAGTTTCTCACTATAATGAGAACCTTGATCGGATATGTCAATATTATCAATATAGTTCTATGGTTGGATAACATACTATGATGGGACACATAGTATTTAGAACATTGGGTGTTAGTGCTCTTAAGAGGATGAGGCTTAGTCTTATAAAGTTCACACTTGGTAATATCTAATATGGGAGATTATGATAACAGACCTACCATTAATAGTTCCACATATTTTAGTGTCATCGGATATTCCTTTATGCGAGTGTGTGTAATGTTACTTAGACTTTAAGATTACCATTAATTTATTTCATGACTCATGTACTTAGATTTACTGAACAAAACCATCATTCCATGTGCTGGATGGAAGTATGTTATGTTGGGTGCATCATGATTAACATGTCATTAATGGATATATCAAGGAAGGATTTTTCCCTTCCATCTTTATAGAAGTATATATCTCTTCCATTTGGTTGTAATAGAACTATCGCATTAAATTCCATGGTCATGGTATAATGATGTGTTTATTTCAGATATCTAAAGAATGTATATCAATTAAATACATTGATGACACCATCGTGTAACCTGCATGATGGGATATTATGACAAAGGGGTTATATTTCATAGTGATCATTCTTTTGTGGTTGTCGATATTGTTACATTAAGTTCATTCTCTTGGGTTCCTTTACCCATTTATTGATAGTAATATTGGACATTGGGCAAGCCTGCTTAATTCCAATGAGAAATAATCCTATAGGGTCATGAACTAAGTGTTTCTGTTGATCTCGATTAAATTATATTTGAGTTTAATTAATAGAATAAATATTATTCTCAAGTATAAGTTATAGTTTTATTCAAGTTATATTGATCGTATAAATTAAATAATTAAATTATTATTCGGCATGTGAATAATAATATATTTATTTATTTTATTGAATATTTAATAAATATTTATCCTTCAGTATGTGAATGAAATATTTATTTATGAATAAAAATTTTATTCAGGTGTTCAGTAAATGCAAGAGGAGTTTGAATGGACCATGATCATGTTCAGTGATAAATATTAATTAACAAACCATTTAAATAATATTTTTTATTGTGAAATTTGGTGTGTGACATGAAATAATTATTATTATGTAGAATGGGGTTTATTAAAGGTAATAAATGTTATTTAATAGTCGGTATGAAATTAAATAATATTTTAACCAAAATACTAACTCTATAAATATACAGTTACATCTATTTTATAGTGTATCAAAAATTGATAATAGATAATTTTTGTTCATAATGAATTCTATATTAACTTCTTCTTCTATCTCCCTCTCAAGAATAATAAATGCAAGAGAGATTTCTTCAAGACCAAAGAATGAGCAATCAAGAATGAACAATGTAGGACATTTGACTCACCATGCAAGCACCTAGTGATCGAGTAGTGTTTCGTGGAGATCATAGGAGAACTTATGGATCAACATTAGAGGAATTCTATCTTTGATTCCTCACAATGTAATAAAGGTAATCTGAAAGGGTCTTTATGAATGATCAACATTCACCAGTGAAGAGATTTCCTAAGCCCCAGTATGTATTTCTTCAAATATTTAATAATTTAATTATAAATTTGACATTAAAGATCCTCACTCTTGGTTTAGGGAAATGAATATTAAAAAAATTAATATATTTCCCACCACTGTAGGCTTACACTGTGCTCAGAATCAGTAGAATAAACCTAAAGTCATGCATAGGTTACAGAGTCATGCACTCATTCTGTGAGGTGAAAGATACATACACTTTGCCTAAAACATTGGGTGAAATGTATTCTATCATATATATCATATAATAATAATTTTACTATCATAACCCCCTCCCACTAAAGGTACCTCTTAGGATGAAAATGTAGAAAAATGGAAAATGACCCCTGAATCCTGCCTCCAATAGGCCTTAGGTTAATGAATAGCATCGAGGGTATAAAAATATCACAAATTGGAGGAATTATCCTCCATAATAATAGTATTGGTAGATGGGATAAATCATACTCAAGAAACTCCATTACAAAACATAAAAATAAAAACAAAATCATCCCATAATACAAGTATAAATAAAACATATACAAATAAAATTATCTAAATAAATTCCTAAAAGAAAATCTAGGGCAGTGACATAGCAATAACTCCAAATCCTGAGATAAAAATGTCTAGTGAAATCCATTTATTCTTCTAGAAAACCTAAAAAAAATTGAATATATGTTGGGTGAGAAGACAAGTATACTCTATAGGAACTCTAAAGTCTCCCATGAACTTGTGAAAAGAGTATACTAATGAACTCATGAGAAAACAACAGAACCAAAAACACCTAAATAGATCAAATCTCTAATCCCATTATCACTAAGGAAAACTCACCAAATAACACCTCCAATTATAATAACATAATAAGAATAATATCAATAAAGGATACCCCGCATTGATTTCCCTAATGATTTTACACATTCACACCCCAACAGCATAAGTCCTGGTGCTCCCAACTCTTTTTTATATCACATAATGCCAAGAACCCCAAATAAAATTGGCTATCACATCACATCTATCCTGAAGACACCTAGGCCATCACATCACATCTCACCCGAAGAAACATGGTACATCACCTCACAGCCATAACTAGAACAGTATCGTATCATGAACATAAAGGACATCGACCTCATACCCTCCTCCAGCCATACACGACCACCACTATAATCCATCTCATTACATCTCTCCTAAATAAACCTAGTCCATCACATTATATCACATCTTAAAAGATCACTTTTGGCTTTAGGCCAGCATAGCCCATGCATGTCAATGTTTTCTAGAAGAGAGATTGGGGAGGATTGGCTATCCATCTATCCATCCTCACCACCAAAGATGTTGGAAAAGACACCCCAAAAAAATATAGTTGTTAGTATCAACTGCTCAACATGGGTGAGGTGTGTATATAAATCACAAAGAAATATAAGACATATATAACCACACACAAGCCCATCATATGGGTTCATAACAAAAACACCAACCAACTCATAACATCACCACCCAACCTCAAAAAACATCCACTTTCCCTACCACAACTATATGCACAACCCCACACAAAAATCCAAAATCCACATTTCACAATCTGACATTTCTTTTCAAATTAATTCATTTTATAGATTTCACACTACCAACCAATTCTATTCAAATATCCCATTAATTTCATATTTCCAGTGAATTTATTTCATATTTCCAACTGATTCATTTTACATTCACACATTTAACCACACTTCCCATTTTAAAAAGTATTTATTAATCATTTCAGCCCATTATCCAAACCATCTCATTCTATTATGATTCATTATTAGAATTTAATTTCATTACTACACAAATAACTACCATAACACAACAACAAAGAAACTAACATCATGTTATCCTCATCATAACTATCCCACACTTCTACCATCAAATATCTATAACCACCTATGCATCACAACTTCCACATCACCAAAACCTTCCCATCACAACCACCCCATAGCACAACCACACAACTCATCACATTCGCCCCGTAGCACAACCACACATATAACCACCATGTACCACATCCACTTCTCAAAAAATCACTACCCCCATAGAAAAATAACACACCACAACACTCTCCACATCATTACCACCAATAACAACACTTCCCACATCTCAAAATCATATAACATATTTCAGATTTCACAAGGGGATTCACATCACATTTCACTTTATTTTTAAGGGAATTTTCACACAAGGAAAAATTCCATGTGTATCCAATTCATTAGATGGATATAATTAGTTATCCATTTTAATCAATGTGATAACAAACAATCACATAGCATGGTTCCAAAACTCAGCAACTAATTCACAAAAAAAATCCACCAACATCAATGATTATCAGTCGGGCATCAAGCCCATGCAATTCAATATCAAATAATATCATAGGTGAAAAAAAACATGTGATTAAATCCCTTCCCCATTAAATTTAAATTAAACTGGTTAATTATATTCATTAATACAGAAAAAACCACTATACCAATGGTAAACAAAAGCATAACCCATCTCACATGATACACTATGTGAGAAATGAAGGATCACCTACCTCAAATGGTACTTTCTTATTCACTACACCAATTTGGGTCAAGATGAAGGCCGCCATCAAACACCACAATAAAGTACAACTCCCTCACTAGTCTAGAATACAGTAAAAATACCATACCCTTATCAAGAAAACATTAAAACAATTGTTTTCCCTTGGAAGAAACCTCTTTAGATAAGAAAATAGGGGGGAAATAAAGAAAATAAAATAGAGGAACACACCTAATCGACCAATGTTTGATCATACAAGGTTGATGTCGAAAGACACTACTTATGAGCTTAAATGCCACCAAAATACACAATTTGTTCACCCATGAAACGAGATAAAGGTTGGAAAACTGGCTGGGTCTGAGGGGATTTAGGAATTTATAGGTAGTCTGGAAAATACATGGCCATGAAATGACCACCCTTCACCATGTTGTAGAGGGAGAGTACTATGGTGCATTGGAGAATAACATGTCATAGCTAGGCTATTCAAACAATCCTTTGATATTTGTAGCTATTTACATATCATAGATCCCATAAAATAAGAGGAATAACATGAAGCATCCCAAACTAAAATGCCACAGACACCCATAAACTAGGAAGAGGCTATTTCATAGCCCCATATCTAGGGAGAAACTATTCTAGAACTGGTAGAACCACTGAAAACTCCACCCCAGGCCACTACACCATAGCCAACACCCCTACACTATTTCCACATGGTTATGCAACTCATCTTCATGTCACAGCCATTCTAAAATTGGAAATAGCTCCAAAACTCCAATTAGCCTCCCCTATTCCATAACATGGAGGCCATGTTGTAGATGCAATACCTTGGGTGTAACAAAATGATCCATGATGAATCCTAGACTAAGTAATGTTTTTGTTCAAATAAAAACAAAATTATGTGTGTAATGTATTTTTATCTTAATAAATTAAATAAATCACTATTTATTGATAGTTTTAACAAAACTTATTGAATCTTTATTCAATAAAATATTTAAATATTTATCTATTATTTTTTACAAGTATATGAATGAAAGTAATCACAATTTTATGTTTAAAAAAATATTTTTTCTAAAAACAGTTTTCATCGTGTTTTACACACTTATTTTATAATGATTTTTAAGAACATATAGAAGTTTAATATTTTAAAATGGATTCTATATTTTGAATTATAATAATTAATATAATTTAATAAGTTCAACCTTACTTTGGTTCATAGTGAATTATAAAAATAGAAAAAAAAATTACCATGAATAAGTACTACTTCAAAACTGGCCTTTATAGTCCTAGAAATGGCCTTTATTAGTGCTAAAACACTATTAACAGCGTGAGCGAAGTTAAAAGACCAAGACTTTTATCAGTGCCAAAAAAGCGTTGATAAAGGGGGAATTTATCAATTCTTTTAAAAGGGGTGATAAATGTCTCATTTATCAGCGCTTTTATTTAGCAGTGCTAAAGGAATCCTTTATGAGTGATTTTATAAGTACTGATAAAGGACTTCTTATTAGTGATATAGAATTTCTAATAAAGTATACATTTATCACCACTTTTAGAAGCACTGATAAATGTGTTATTTATCATCTCTTTTATATGAGATGACAAATTTTTTCTTTATCATCACTTTTAAAATCACTCATAAAGGGTCATACTGTAGTGTGTTGCAATAGCACACTTTAGCACCACTATAGCGTGCTGTAATAGCACACCGCAACACCAAAAACACACCAGAAACACACCAAATTTCAATAAATACAAGTCCCAATATAGAAATTAAATGAAATTAAATTTACAACACAGATACCAGAAAAAAAACACTATATTATAAGCATTTAAAACTTTGGTTTATACAATTACATAGATAAAAATTATTATATACATTCAAAAAAAATCCTAACTATCAATGTTACCATGATTTCTATTGACTTTTTTTGTCAAATTTCCACAAAAGAATGAGCATCTTCAAACAAACCACATCAACTAGAAAAAATAATTCACATGTATATAAAAAAATTATTATGAGTAATACAAAAAAGAAATAAATTAAACATAAATATGAAATAATACATTAATTTTATACATCATGATTTTACTATTCAAATATCAAGATTACCATTGTAATTGAGCAGAGGCATTGGAATTTCTATTCCTTCAAAGGAAATGGAGAGAACTTTAAATAAAGTGATAAATGCAACACTTCAGTGGTGAAAAGGTTCTAAGGGAGAATAAGCATAAAAGTTGTACAGAGCACCCCAACTCAAACAAAAGAATCCACCTTTATAAGAAAAAAAATTACGTGAGTAATACTAAAAATAAATAAACTAAACATAAGTATGAAACAATGCATTAATTCTATGGAAAATTATTTTACTGTGAAAACATCAGGATTACCTCTATGATTGAGAAGAGATAGTTTCATTGTTCTTCCTGCAAAGGTAATACACATGGATGGAAATATTCTAAAATAAATGAACTCTTCAAGGAATAATGAAATTAAATCAATGTTTCATTATATAATTTTTTAGTAAAATATAGAAATTATATTGTAACATTACCTTTATATATTTCTAAAGGGTTTCTTTGGTCCAGATATAAGCTAATAACAAAACTAAGGATTCTCTGTGTACTTCACTACTGTTGGTTAACTACCTCTTAGCATACCATCTGACCTAAAATTTTTACCCAGCGTCCCTGTGAAGCTCTCATCCCGCACAGGCTTTCCGCCATCTCTATCATATCACCATTCAATATTCACTTTTCCTTCTCTTTTTTCACTCATTTACTACTTGTAATGATGCATGATTCATGTAGATTCATGCATATAGTAAATGGGTGTAGGAAGATAAGTAAAAGTGAATGTTGAATGGTGATATGATACAGATGGTGGAGAGCGTGTGTGAGATGAGATCATCATTGGAGTGCTGGGTAGGAATTTTAGGTCAGATGTAATTCAATGTGGTAGTTAACTTTCAGTAATGAAGTACATAGAGAATCCTTAGTTTTGTTATTAAATTTGTGAGTGATGCATAGACAATACATGTTTTGGCTTCATTGATCAAAAGAGCCAAATAGACATAAAAAATATTCCAACACACTACATTAATAGAAACAACAGTAGAAATGATCAAAATACAGAATATAAATGAACCCACACACAAGGAAAAAATTGAAATTTCCACAAAAATAGAAATTTCCAAACAAGTACAATAGAAAGAGGGGAACTAATTAATGAAAGGCTAACCATTTAAAGGTTAACATTCAAAAAAACAAAACCATTTTAACTATAAAAGGATAATTTCATCATACTTTTATAATAAAAGATGAACTTACAACAGCCACAAAACAAAAAATAAGGAAACTTTGAATGTTTTCGCCCCAATAGGGGAGACAACAACCGAGCCAATGTGTTTATGCTTCTTTCACAATAAATCATCCAAAAAAACACTTCCTCCACCCAACTTATCAAAATAATGATCCTTGGATAAAATAAATCTCTCCTTGATCTCTAGATGAAGACCCCCAATGAAAATAGAATCTTTCAACAGATCCTGTGACACCACCTCTGGACAAAAGGAAACCAGCTCTTTGAAGTGTTCAACATAGGCCTTCACCATCCAATGACCTTGTTGGACCCTCATGAGATCTTACCTTTTCTTCATCTTCACCTCCTCAAGTATAAACCATCAGACAAAGAGGGACTTAAAATCATATCATGTCATCCCAACTTGCATCGTTGGTGGGGAAAACAACTCCCACTCTTTCAAAGCTAGACCCCCAAGAAGACCCAGAATAACACGAACTCTAACATCTTTGGGAGTTCGAAACACTCTGAAGACATGCTCAACTTCCTCAAGACACTTAAATACCTCTAATGAACCGCAATTATCACAAAAGATTGGAAAAAACTGAGGAGAACCGGAAATAAGGTGAGACCCACTTGAAACTTCAGGGACCTTTCTGGGTGGAGTATTCTGAATAACACAAAAAACATAAAATCATGTTCAGAATCAATCTAAAATACAGCCGAAAGGAACATCTCGGTCCAAAACAACTTGCTCACAACCGAAATTTCATAACAAAATAATAATTCTCTCTTCAAAAACCACTGTTTTATTTTCAATTTCAATCCACCTTCTTCTAAGGGCACTTTTGAAAAAATATTAACCCACATTTTTAATGTAAATACAATTCTTGAAATCATTTTTCCCCTTTGTAAAAACCATTTTGGGAAACCAAGCCAAGTTGATCCACAAAACTGACCATGCGCATTGGCCACAATGGATGAGGAAAAAGTCAAAACCCACACTAACAAAATATTACTCATGAAATAATGGGCATAGTGTTTATCAATAATCTCTCATCCAGCTTCTATGATGTTAAACTGCACAGTGTCTCTCGTCCTGTTTTCATGATGTTAAACTGTACAAATTCTTCCTAGAAGCAAGGCCTTAAACTACACATTATATCTCATCCTTTTTATAGGAAATTAATCTACATAAATTTATTCTAGAAGAAAGACGTTAAACATCATAGCATCTCTAAGCTTGGTTGCATGACATTAAACAACATAAATTTATCCTAACACTAGGAAGTTAAATTGCATAGCATCTCTCATCCTAGTTGCATGAAGTTAAACTATAGAAATTCTTCCTTCCAACAATCCATTAAAAAGAATAGAGGAGTCAAACCGGTAGTGGTGAGGAGAGGAGATATAGGGTTCATAAAGGTTAAGAACACCGCAAAAATGCAAAACACGGAACCCAAAAGATCAAACAACGATATAGGAAAATTAGAAAATAACATACATTAGATTCTATCCTTGATTCATTAGATAGATCATAGTGGAGTCATGTCGACAGTAGAGGAGTTCTGTGAGAGCTTCAGAATTGCGATGAGTGAGTATCGGTTAGGGTTCTTTTAAATAGATTGTGAACACTTTTAACATCACTTTTAGAAAAGTGCTGATAAATATCCATTTTATCAGAGTTAAATTGATAAGTGCAGATAAAAGAGATATTTATTAGTGCTAAAAAAGAACTGATAAATCTTGATTTTTATCAGTGCTCAACAAACACTGATAAAAAACAACTTTATCAGTGCTAATATTTTAGCGTTGTTAAAAATTCTTTTTAACAACGCTTTTTAGTGCTGATAAATATGAATCTTTATCAGTGATAAAATTTTAGCGTTGATAAATGATTTATTTAAATAAATTTATTATAATTTTATAATTATTAAATATATATAATATTTTTTTATAATTATATAAATATTTATTTAAAAAATATTAATTATTTATTTATAAAAATTATAAATTTATAAATTTATAAATATATTAAATATAAATTTATAAAAATGTTTGTTTACAAATATTTATTTAGAAATATTTTTTTAACATTATTTGTGGATATATGATCTTAAACACATGCATTTTAAAAATTAGTCAATTGTATAATTCAAAATGAGTGCACTTTAAAAATATTGAAAAAATGGATAAGTTTTGTTAGATAAATATAACTTATTTAAAAAAAATGGATATATATATATATATATTGAATCAAAGATGAATACATATTGAAAATACTAAAACATAATAAATAAATATGTATAAATTAAAAATAAAAAATGATCAAATTCAAAAATAAAATAAAAATCATTAAAAATGAATTCCCTAACTATAATAGTGTTAGAAATAAATAAATAAAATAGACCAATTAAAAACATAATATATTAAATGTGCCATATTAATAATGAAATTCTAAAATATACTAAAATATTAATAAATTAAATAAATATTAGGTGTGTGTGTTTCTATATATTGTGTAAATATATTTGTGTGTGCGTTTGAATATAAACTGCATTAATTACATATATATATATATATATATATATGCACAAGAAATCAATATAACACATGACGTTTGATATATTTTAAATTGAAAAATCAAACAACATTAAAAATGAATAAGACGTTAATATATTTTTAATTAACATTCTATTCATTTTATATATATTTATATTTAATATATATTATTTATGACTATTTATAATTAATATATATATTATACTTATTCATTTTTATTAATAATTGTTTCATTAATAAATTTTTAGATAATTATGTAGTTAATTAATTTTTAATTTTTTTTTGTTTAATTATATATTCATTTATATATCTACATTTAATATATATAATTTATCAATATTTATAATTTTTATATGTATATTAAATTTTTTCATTTTTATCAATGATTATTTAATTAATCAAATGTCTAATATTTTTCTTAATTTACTCATTTTAAATTTTTATTTGTTTAATTATTTCATTTTATTCATTTTACATATCTATATATTTAATTTATACTATTTATTAATTTGTAAAATTTATATATATGTTTATTCATTTTTAACAATAATTATTTAATTAATGGAATTATTAAAAAATAATTAATTTAATTTTCTGAACATTTATCAGTGCTAATAAAGCAATGATAAAGGTTACCATTTCTCACTTCTTTATTATTAGTGCTCATAAAGGGAAACTTTTATTAGTGCTAAAAACAAAGCCCTCATAAAGGGTAACCTTTATCAGCACTAAAATAAAGCATTGATTAAGGTGACCTTTTATCAGCACAAAACAAAATGTGCTGATAAAGGGTACCCTTTATCAGTGCTATTATTTAGCACTGTTAAAGGTCCCCTTTTATCCATGCTTATTTTAGCGTATATAAAGATGGACTTTCTCCACACATTTTTCTAGTGTTGATTTAAAGGCCATTTTTGTAGTAGTGAAGGTTAATATGGGTTTACTAGGGGAAGTTAGACTAAGAGATAAAGGTTTATATTCCACATAAACTTGAATAGTTATTATTTTTTATAGATATTTAGACATATAATTATCATAAATTTGAATTCTTGTCTCTTAGGATCCACTTTCACATGAAAATGGATTTATATTAATGAAATCTTTTAAGTAATTCCATGTGTGTCCCTCCCCACACTTATAAAAGGGTACCTCTTATACTCACTTATTTAAAATATTCGAACACTCTATCCCACAAAATACCAACCCAAAAACCTTCATATATTCCTTCCCTTAATTATTGAAATTATTTTCTTCTATTTTTACCATCATAAGAAATCCTAAGGTGTAAGAAAAAGGAGGTCTCTCGAAGAAGAGGTAATCAGCTTTACCATATTCTTAATTTTTATTTCTTCTTATACTTACTATAAATTTGTTTTAACCATCCAAGGATAATTAAGAAAATATCAAAAATATACAAAGATGTTATTATAATTATGTTAAAATGATTTTCCTCCAATTTTACATCCTATGTAAAAGGAAAACATCGCTCGTGCATACGTATGATCTACCATCTCCATGTAGCGGTGTAATTTTTTTCCATCACCACTTTATATGTATGGTTATAGAGATAAAAAAATTAATATATATTATTTTTATAACATAATTATGATTATGAAAATATAATATATCATTTACCTAATTATCCTTTCACCCTTTAAAAAATGAAAACGTCGTTTGTGCGTATGTGTGTACTACCACCTCCACGAAGTGATGTGATTAATTTTTCATGTTCACCTTTCATGGATGATTATAAATATGTATATGATGAATATATATGATATATTTATTTATTTATTTATTTATTTATTAATATTTTTTATATGATTTAATCATTATTTAGATTCAATTATGGAAATTATCAAACTAAAACTTACATGAAAAATGAAATGGTTATCACTCATAAATGAAGATTTTAGTAAAGAATTGTTAATAAACAGATGATGAAATGTTATAAATAGATCATATATGATATTATAAATAATTATATGGTTTTGGTATAGAATTACAATAAATTTAAATTTATTATACATGATTTTAAAATAGCTTATGAAGCATGTCAGACCTGAGGTAAGGGTTTATTTCATAATCTAATCCTTATTCGGGGTTGTTTATGTTTAAGCTTCTATTGGGAGAATTATATTATATTTCTTTAATAAACCTCATATATTTACCTTTAAATTTTTTATTTCTTAAAATTTCATTTTTAACTTTTATTTTCTTCTTTATAGGTACTCAAAAGTCTAAAAAGGCATTTTTAAGAAAAATCATCTTTGTCTTTCGATTCGTTCGGGGATATTTTTATTCCATATCCAAATTTTGTTACAATATTTTGAAGAATGTTTTTTCAATTCCAAAATGATTAATTATATTCAATTTTAACCATTTTTTACTTTCTATAAAAATGTTTAAAAAGAATCTTCTTATCATTTTCAAAATGAGCCAATTTTTACCGATAGTGTGAACAGAATATTTGTTTTAACGCTTACTACATGAACAAATTTTACCATAATCAGGGTTATTCGTTAATTTTAATCTTAATTTATATGTTTCCATGTTTTTTTAGGAAATATTTTCCCCTAATATTCTGGAAATTTTTAGATTTTAATATAAGTGATTTCAAAATGAAAAGGGTATTTCCCTAATGACATCTTCCAATGATTTTTTTAAAGTATTTCTATATAAGTAAATATCCTTTGAAGAATATTAATCTTTACTAGGGATATAATATATTGATACCATATATCATATTACCTTGGATGTATTTTGATCTGGTTGTTATATTTATTGACTAGGGAAAATATTAACACTTCATATGTTAGTTTTTCAATAAAAATGTTTATTTTGATGATGTATTGAATTGTTATTCATTTATTTCATGTAATTAATGGATTATATTTAATATATAATGGGTGATACTTGTTACATACCATTGATTAATTGATATGTCTCATGAGACAAACTATTTTGGGTAATTGGTGTGCATCTTACCTATTTATGTATGATGTTTTAGCACAATACCATGACAGTAAGATTATGATTCCAAGATTACTCATTCTACCATTATAAAACTAGTTATTGTTATCCATGTGATTATTTTTGTTTCAATTTAATCCACGTTTTTATTCCCCTTTTATGATACTTGTTATGTGGAATATTTGATTGTTGTTTATCTTTGACATATTAATCATTATTTTTTATCCTATGAAAGATAATATTGTATGATTTACCTTACTGGGAATCAGAGAACACCCTTAATTATGATTTACTTTCCCCATGATACCAGAAATGGATATGTGAATGATATCAAGTATTTACTAGAAGAAATAATAAAGTTCTCACTATAATTTTTAATTTGTATTTCATGTTTTTTGATGTAATGTGATAATCATGCATATATCTAGTATCCCAAGAATACTAAACTATTCAATCATTCAGGATGTGATCTCTTTTATTTTTTCCCAATATAGTAAAAAATAACCACCATATTTAGGTTACTAGATTTGGGATGTTACAATAGGTATCAAAGAAAGTTTAGTATAAAACTTGGGAACTAAATTTAGGAAAACATATATTAGAGATCATATCCCTATGATAAAATTTGAGGATAATTATAAGCACTAGATAATATCATAAAATATTGGTAAAGAATAGATTGTGTGATTTTCCTAGAAAATAAATCTCTAGTTGTATCATAGATTCACCAGGGGTAACAACTTTGAATGGGACGGATTGGTTATTAGCTCGATTTTCATCAGTGAGTGATGAGTAGGCCTAAGACTACACACCTCGATAGACACTCTTGGGGGATATGATTTGGTTGATTTACACGCTCTTTATGAACCATTATGAAATATTTGAAAATATTTTTATGATTTTAGGATATTCCCAAAGATACTAAGGTTGTGATTCTGAGATTATTCATGAGTAAATATTCAATTTTTGTTAAGTGTTACACTATATTTAAAATTATAATTCATAATGTTATGTGATAATTCAGTATATGTCATTATTTAGATATGGTTCCAAGAAGAAGGAATGGAAACCATATCAATGAACTTAATCTATGATTGTATTTACCTACTAGGAAAAATAGTAAATCTAGATCTAGGGATGAATATATTATAAGTATATTGTATTAGTTTACTTGGGTTTTGACCAACAACCTTTCTCATATAGATAATACTTCTAAAAAGTAATATGGTGAAAAAATATTGACCACTTCATATATTAGCAACCACCATCCTTCAATGGGACATATAATCCATTAGTATCTTAGAAATGGATCAAGTCCCTAGAGAAGATATTTCTTTATTTGGGAAGTATTGTATGATATAAATTTATCATGGTAGTTTATCATCTTAAAGGAGACACTAATCAATGGTAGTAATTGATCCAAAACACTAAGGAGTCAGAGGAAATAAATAGTATGGTGTGGAATACTTTTAAGGAAATATTATTAAAAAAATATTTTAATCCTGAGAAATGAGCTAATATAGAGAGGAAATTCCTCAAACTAAGGAAAAAGGAAAAAGAAAATGTTGTTAAATATGAAGCTAACTTTACAAGGTCAGTAACTCGTGTAGCGGATTATGTGTATAATCCAAGGAGTAAGGTTGGTCATTTCTTTGATGGGATAAAGACTAGACTTTGAAGGGAATTAGTCTCTCAAACTGTTTAAGTATATAAGGATATAGTATCTTGTTCCCTCAAGAAATAGAAACAATTATCCAATTCATATGTTTTCCAAGAAATTAATAAAAAGAAACAGGAAGTTGGGCACTCTAGAAAGGAAATACGATAAAAGTAAATAAGGGAAGGGAAGGGAGGAATTTCAAAATTGTAATAAATATAGAAATAAACACCATGGAACATGCTTGATGGGAATGGGGGGTTTCTTTAAGTGTGGTGAGAACGGTCATGATGTTCTTGATTATAAGGGAAAAAGAAGTTTCCAATATTTAATGCTTCAATTGTAAGGATATAGAGCATTATTCGAATAAATTCACCAAGCATCAAACTAATTTTCCTCAAAATGGACAATCGAAAAAGTCTAATATTATGTGATCACTATTGCTGAATTTGAAGTTCCTAAAGATGTAGTGGTCGGTACATTGATCACAGCCTCAAATTTAGCTATTTATTAATTTCATTTGGGAACTTCACACACTTTTATATCTTCCATGTTTTCCAAGAAATGTAGATATTTACCTATCACCTTAAGAAGGGAGTTGTCAATCAAGACTCCTAGTGGAAATCTTACTATAACAAGGATGTATTAGTCAATCCCCATTATAATACATAGACTTACCTTATTTGAAAACTTGATTATTATACTCATGGTTGAATTTGATATAATACTTGGTATGGATTGGAATTCAAATTATAATGCCAAAATGTATCACTACAAAAAATGACTTATTTTGACGGGTGTAGGGCCCATCACAAATGGTCCATTGAAAAAGACTATTTATGATGGGAATTTTGACCCGTCTCAAATAATCGATAAAAAAGAGGTATTTGCGATAGGGGCTAAACCCCTGTCCCAAATACTCTTCCTGGGTTTCTGTTATTTGGGACGGGGCAGGATCCCCGTCACAAATAATATGTCGACATGATATTATTTTTGATGGGCCATCGTAAATAATTTTTCACAGTGATAGTATTTGTGACGGGTCCCGTCACAAATACTACCACCGCCTCAATTAATAACTATTAAACTATTTGTGACGGTTCTCATCGCAAAAAATAATATTTGTGATGGGTCATCGCAAATAATATGTCGGTAGGATAATATTTGCGGCAGGACATGTCGTAAAAACTATTTTTTATAGCCACCTCAATTAATAAACGTCTGAGAATTTGTGACGGATCTCATCACAAATACTAGTATTTGGGACTCGTGTCCCGTCCCAAATGATTTAACCTATATGTACCCCCTATAAAAAAATTAATTCAAAACTTTTCTAAAATTCTCTCACCCTCTCTGCTTTGATATTTCTTTGTTTAAGTTTTCTAGAGTTTGAAACGTTGCAAGTGATCAACTTTGAAGTTTTACATCCGCCAAAAGAATCAGTTTCAAGATGTTTATTTTTTTTAATTAATTTATTTAATATCAGTAATAATTATTATTGATTAGAAGTAATTAGATTTAAATTAAATTAATTAGTACTTTTGCATTAATTGTTTTTAGAACTATTTAGTTATAATTTGCATTAATGTTGTAAATTAAAAGTAAATAGCTTTAATTTGTAATAATTTATTTTAATTATCTATAATTAGTAATTATTAATAATAAATTGTTATACATTGATTGAAATTAATGTTAATTACTGGTAGTTAGTGATAATTAATACTAATTAGTAATAATAAAAAATAATTAATAATAATTAGTAAAAAAATTAATCATAATAAGTTGTAATTTATAAAAGATCGTGGTAATTAGTAAAATTTAGTGGAAATTAGTAATAATTAGTTGAAATTAGTAATAATTTGCGGAAATTAGTAACAATTATTGGAAATTAGTAATAATTAGTAAAAAATTATATAAATTAGTAATTTATTGTTACAAACTAATAAAAATTAATAAAAAATAATGTTAATTAGTAATAATTACAAAAAAATAGTAATAATAACAAAAAAATAGTAATAATCACAAAAAAATAGTAATAATTACAAATAATTAGTAATAATTACAAACAATTAGTAACAATTACCAAAAAATAGTAATAGTTAAAAAAATTAGTAATAATTAGAAAAATAGTAATAATTACAAAAAATTAGTAATAATTATAAAAAATTAGTAATAACTGGTAAAAATAGAAATAGTTACAAAAAAAGGAATAATTACCGAAAAATAGTAATAATTACAAAAAACATTGTAATAATTAATAAAAATTATTGATAATTTGCTAATAAATAGCAAAAATAGTAATAATTTGCTAATAATTATAAAAAATTAATAATTACAAAAAAAATTAATAATTACAAAAAATTAGTAATAACTACAATAAATTAGTAAAAATTACATAAAAATAGTGAAGATTACAAAAAATTAGTAAAAATTATCAATAATTAGAAATAATTGACAAAAATTATCAAAAACTATCAATAATTAGTAATAATTTTCAATAAATATCAATAATTATGAATAATTTACAATAATTAGGAATAATTATCAATAATTAGCAGTAATTAGTAATAATTATCAATAATTATCAATAATTATCAATAATTAGCATTAATTGTCAAAAATTAGCAATAATTATCAATAATTAGAAATAATTATCAATCATTGGGAATAATTAAGAATACTTATCAATAATTCAGAATAATTAAGAATAATTAGGAATAATTGGCAATAATTAAAAATAATTAGAAATAATTTTCTATAATTTGCAATAATTTGCAATAATTAGAAATAATTAAGAATAATTAGCAATAATTAGGAATAATTAGCAATAATTAGCAATAATTATGAATAATTATGTATAATTAGGATTAATTGGGAATGATTAGGAATAATTATAAATAATTAGGACTAATTATCAATAATTATAAACAATTAGCAATAATTAAGAATAATTAGAAAAAATTATGTATAATTAGAAATAATTAGAAATTATTAGGAATGATTAGCATGAATTAACAATAATTAACAATAATTATGAATAATTAGCAATAATTAGCAATAATTAGGAATAATTAACAATAATTAGGAAAAAAATACGAATAATTAATAATAATTAGTAATAATTAAGAATAATTAGAAATAATTCGAAATAATAATAAATAATTTGGAATAATTAGAAATTATTAGAAAAAATTAGTAATAATTAGTAATAATTGCTAATATTTACTAATGATTAGAAATAATTACTAACAATTATCAATAATTTGGAATAATTTGCAATAATTAGGAATAATTAGAAATAATTGAGAATAATTGGCAACAATTAGTAATAATTGGCAATAATTAGCAATAACTAGAAATAATTAGCAATAACTAGCAATAACTAGCAATACTAGTAATGACTTGTAATAACTAGCAATAAGTAGGAATAACTAGCAATAACTAACTATAATTATGAATAACTACCAATAATTAGTAATAATTAGAAATAATTAGCAATAATTAGGAATAATTAGGAATAATTAAAAATAATTAGTAATATTTAGGAAAAATTAGGAATAATTAGCAATAATTACTAATAATTAGAAATATTTTGGAATAATTAACCAAAAAAAATCTTGTTTTGGATCGTGCTTTCCTTATATCAAATTAATCATAAAAAATTAATTATTTTATAGTTTTTAGAGAAATATGGAATAAGGTAGTCGATAACAGTCATTGTTAGATGACCGTGCTTGGATAAATCATCATAGGAATCCAAATGGTTCTAGTATGAATCCTATATATATTAAGGGTTTTGAAACTTTCTTATCATTTACATCATAAAAATTATAATTTGTTTCCGAGGGGACAGTTAAGTATCCATGTAAGAAATGTGATCTGAGGACGCTTGACACATTTGATAACATTAGGGGTCATCTATTGTGTTTTGGTTTTTGAATAGATAATGTTTTTTGGTATCAAAACGGTGAACAAAGTTCCAAAAAAGATACTAATAATTTGGTTCCAAATCCATAATGATTTTAAAATTTAGTACATGATGTGGCAGGTCCTTCTTTTCAACAAACTGAATCTCAGGATGATATTGATTAAACTCTTGAGTTGGATCCATATCAATTTTATGAGTTGTTAAGGTCTGTTGAGGATGCCTTATATCGTAGTTGCAAGATAAGAAAATTTGAAGTGGTTTCAAAATTTATGGCTATTAAATTAGGTAATGGAATTTCAAATAACTATTATGATCAGATATTATCTTTGGTTAAAACATTGTTACCTAAAAGAAATATGTTGCCTACAAATTTCTATGAGAGTAAGAGGCTAGTTCATAATCTGGGTCTTGGTTATTAGAATATTCATGTATGTTCAACTGATTTCATCTTATATTATGATTAAAATGAGTCATTGGATAGTTGTCATGTATGTGGAAAATCGAGGTATAAAGAGACTCAACTAGGAAAGTCTAGATTGATTCCTATAAAATAGTTGAGGTATTTCCTACTCACGCCCATATTAAAGCATTTATTTATGTCTAAAAACACAAAGTCATTGATGTCATGGCACAAAACTAATATTTCAACCAATAAAAGCTTAAATTATCCCTCTAATGGTGATTCATGGAAAATTTTTGAGCAAGTACATCTATCTTTCTATTCAGAATCCCTAAACGTGTGATTTTTTCTTTCTACTGATGGTTTCTGTCTATTTGGTTCTTATGGTAGTTAATATTCTTATTGTCCTATCTTTATAACTTTGTACAATTTACCTTATTGGATGTTGATGAATGATCCATATATCTTTTGGACCTTATTAATTCCAAGGCATTCAAAAATAATATTGATGTTTATTTGAATCCATTGAATGATGAGTTAAATTTATTTTAGATTAATGGTGTTAGTACATGTGATGTTACTAAGAAATAGAATTTCCTACTCAAAGCTAGATTAATGTGGAAAATTAGTGACTTCATAGCATATTTCATGTTATCTGGATAGGTTAAACATGTTCTAAAATAATGTACACACTGTATGAGAGATATTATACTCATCAATAGTAGAAAATCTTGTTTTTTTACTGTCATCATAGATTTATTCCAACCGATCATCATTTTCAAAGGAATAGATATCATTTCAGAAAAGGCACAATTGAAAGAGATGGACCTCAAATAATGATCTTAGGTATGGAGTTAAAATAATTTTTCTCTTCATTACCTACCATTGCATTTGAACAAACTATAAACCAATATAAAATGATGGATTTGGGAAAGAACACAATTGGGTAAAATAGAGAATTTGTTGGGATCTGCCATATTTGTCTGATTTTTTGGTTCGATACATGTTGGATTCCATACATATTGAGAATAACTATTTTGATAATATATTTTATAAATTTTTGGGTACACTAAGTAATAACAATGATAATGTAAAGGTACCATTAGATGTTTCCCAAATTTGAAGACAATTGGAACTTAAACTTTTTGAAAATGTCAGATCACATAATTTAATGAAGCCAAAAACAGGTTATACAATTTCTAAAAAAATGATTTTTATTTTGTTAGTGGATAGTATATTTGAGACTTCCATATGGTTATGTTTCCAATTTGGCCATCTATGTCATAAATGGTCATATTACCAGATTAAAAAGTCATGACTATCATGTTATAATGGAAATACTTTTACCAATTATATTAAGAGGTTTATTGAAATCTAGTATTTGGAATGTGCTAACAGACATATCATATTTTTTTCTAAGACATTTTAGTAGAGACAACATACTATGATGCACTAAGTATATTGTAATAATATATTGTTTTCATTTTAGGTAAAGTGAAAAAAATATTCTCGTTGGATTTATTTGACTTAATGGAACATTTGATATTACATTTTCCACATAAAGTAAAATGTAGAGGTTCGGTACAGTTCTTATGGATGTAACCATTTGAGAGATGTATGCGGAAAATGAATAAAAAAGTATGTAACAAAGTATCAGTTGAAAGATTAATTGTAGAAACTTATTTATAGGAGGAAATTTATTTTTTATTCTATCATTATTTTCAATCTGAAGATCCATAAAACCATAACTACATGGGCCATAATGAGGGAAATTTTGATGATGAAATGAACAATCAATTATCAGTTTTTAATCCAACTGAACATGGCTTTGGTGGAGTTTATGAATGATGGATTTTAGATGATGAACATCGTAGAGCTCATACATATGTTCTTCTCAACTGTGAAGAAATGAAACCATTTGTACTATGAGTGATCCTGTCAATTATTTTATAATATTTGTTATGGAAAATTAATATTATTTTATTGGTATATTATATGATAATAATATTAAAAAATAACTTTCCCAAATTATAGCAGCTGCACTTGAAGAACATTGGAAAAACAATTTTTCCTACTAGTTTCAAAAACTGGTAAAATAAATTATTTAAGGTTTAACATATAAAATCAATTTATTACTTGTTATATTGATAATTTTTTACTAATTTTCAGATATCTCAATATTCTAATAAAATTGATAATTGAGTGTGTGTATTGAGTAACCCACTATCTAATATGGTAAAATATTATAATTTATATGTTGTGAATGGTTTTTGATTTCATACACATGCATATGGGTAATCAAAAAAACAATTAATAGTGGTGTTTTCTTGATAGGATATCATCATAGAGAAATTGAAGTTAACTTTTATGCTATACTAGAAGAAAAAATTGAACAGTGTTATCTATGATAGAATCACATAAGGATGTTTAAATATTAGTGGTTGGATACTAAGAGAGGCCTGTGTGTTCATCTAAGCCATAGAATCATTGATATTAAATATAAAATATTTATTGTAGTAAATGAACTATTTTTATTGTCTCTTCGGGTATATAAAATTTATTATAAAAATTATTATGCTAATTTAAGAGTGTTATGTGATTGGTGGAGCATAATAAAAATGAAATCTCAAGAAAAGAAGTTTATTTAAAGTGAATGTGGTTATGTTGAAGTAAAAGGAATTTAAAATTTTCAAGAGACTACTCCAAATACATCTTTTTTATGAACAGACATGAATATCGATGATGATGCCCCACAGTTGAGGTTTAATGGTGATGATGATTTTATTGATATAACAAATGAATTTGAAAAGACAAAAGATAATAAAATTAAACTCCTACGGAAATTTATGATATTGAGGAAGAATATGAAGATATTGACACTCTCATATTTGAAGATAATGATGGAGATGAATATAGGCACAATTAAATGCTAGTTATAATCATATATAATATATATCTATATATAATAGTTGTTTTTAACTATTTTCTAACAATAATCATTAACTATTTTCTAATAATATCCATTTTTTTCACATGGACTTGAATCGATTTCATGAGTTGGAGGGGGGTGATTTACCTGGTGATGATCATGATGTTGGATCATCTGACCATCAGACTGCTAGCAGTTCAATGATGACATAAGGGGGTCATGGCCTTGTGAGATTAATGATTCATAACCCTATCTCCGAGCAACATCCATGTCTTGGCTTCGATTTATGTATATAAATGTATTTTTTTAGAAAAGTTGAGCTCAAATATATTTATTAGAACAGAAGAAAAAAAGTTATAGAATCCTGAATGAGGGTATTATACATTTTTCATGAATGAATATTGGAATAAATTTATAAGGAAGACAACTAGAGCATATGTGCCCTTCTACAGAAGCACCTTTGTTTACAAGACCATCAGCCAGGTAGTTTTCTTCTCGATATGCATGAGTGATAATGTAGTCCATAGAATAAATCTTACCAAGATGGTTCATCCATTTTCTATTAACTTCCGTGAGAGATGAAATGTTCCCATCCTAATTGATTTCTATATTGTAGTGGAGTCACACTCAAACCAAACATTTCATAGTCCTTTTTGACAAGCATGATTAATAGCTCTTATGAGGCCCATCATTTTTACTTCTAGGGTACTGGCATTGTCATAGAGACTATAGAGGCATTCCACAAAATTACTATTGTAGTCCTTGAAGATAAACCCTTATCCTAATGGATCTATATTTCCCTTCAAAGCACCATCCATATTACATTTCATCCATACCACAAAGGGTAGAGACCAGAATACTTCAAACGTGTTAGGGGGTTTAGGAAAGTTTCCATCAATATTTAGCTGACGCAGGATAATAAATTCGTTAATGTAATTACTGCAACATTTAGAATGCAGTGAATTGGCATGTTTCACTACTGTGATGACGTAGTCCAACACCATTTTGGAGTTGAGGTGAGTGTTGGAGTGGATAGCCAGGTTCCTCTCTCTTTAAATGGTATGAAGTAGTTTAGCGTAGGCAGCCTTAAGGAGGATATCAATCTATTTTGAGATCTGAAGTTCCATCAGCGCACATAGGAACACTTGTAGCATTTTTTTTTGGAGTAAGTTAATTTAAAAAAATTCAAGCACATTATTCCATAGGGATGCAGTGGATTTTCATGACATAAAAAGGTGATCAACATCTTCCCAATGTTGATGACAATGGGTGAACTTGGAGCACAAATAGATACCAATCTATTGAAAATTTCTATCAACATGAAGTTTATTAACTGAAAGCCACCAAAACAACATGAACCAAGAAGGGGGGATCCATTTCTTATGAATTTTCCAATCCACTTGCAGTCTCCTTGAAGAATTGTTAACAAAAAATCCTAGGGTCAAGTTGGCCATTTGGAGATAGATCCCATATTAGAAAATCATCATGGCTGATAAAATCGTAGCTTGAGACAATAGAAGGGATGTCATGAGGAAGAAGGTTTAGACTTTCAAAATGATATCTAATAAATATATACGTATTAATTCTAGGATCTGATGGACTAACCCGGTTAATGAGAAGTTATCTAGTCCAGTTCATGTTCCAAAAATTAAGATAGGTGTTTGCATTTATGAGCCAGTGAGAATTCAAATGAATATTTGGGAAAATAGATTCTAGTCCACTCTAAATAGAGGATTCCATGTAATTAAAAGTGTCAGCAATAAGATTTGAGATGAATCTTGATATAAGGAAGTCCAAGGAGGTCATTTTTTTGTTGACTAACCTCCATAATAATTGGGCCTAAAGAGACTAGTTAAAAAGAGATAGATTTTTTATCCCAAGACCACCCAAATCTTGAGGCATGTAGCAGTGCTTCCAGGGAGCTATTATAATCTTTCTTTCCATAATATTTCCACTCCAAAAAAATTCTTCATCATGGATTTAATTACTATGATCACCGCTGGGGACTATAGATACACCATAAAGGAGTAAACCATCTTTTAGATCACCACATGTTTGACAAGGTAAATACGTTCAGCCATCGAGAGTGACTTGCCTTTCCAATATGAAAAATTCTATCTAATTTACCTCACAATGGTGGAAAAGTGGGAGGATCGAAGCTTACCCTAGAAAATAGGAATTCCAAGGTAAGTGAAAGTGATGGGGTCTTCTCTTATTCCCAGGTCATTAATATTACAACTCTTTCTTGAAGTTGTAATATTCTTTCTAAAAAAGATGATGGATTTTCTCCAATAATCTATTGTCCCGAAACACTTTTGTAGTGAAAGAGGGAGTTTTTGATGTTTTTTATATACCTCATATCCCCCTAAGTAAAAGTGATAATATCTTCGGCAAAAAAAGTGGCAGGGAGAATAGATACCTCTCGTCGCTTTGATCATTTTCATTTCACTTGAATCCACAATGTGAAGAAGTAATATACTAAGATAGTCCTTTTCAATAGAAAATAGAATGGATGATAAAGGCCCCCTATCTAAACCCCAATGAAAATTTGAAGTACCCTTCTAGGGATCCATTGATCTGAATGGATATGTGAGATGATTCCAAAAGAGTTGAAACCCATTGTGTAAATTGTGTGTTAAAGCCAAACTTGTGGACCACTATGCCAATAAAATTCCAATAAATAGTGTTATAGGCCTTTATAATGTCTAGTTTACCCCTGTTGGATTTTATAAAAAGGTTAACACATTCTGAGGCAGTGAGAATACAATCCTAGATACTTCTCCCTTATACAAAACCAAATTCATTCCAGGATATGATTTTTTTATGAGACTTGAGAATGTATATTGGCAAGGTATTCATGATAATTTGGTGAATTCTATTGACAAGAGAGACTGTCTTGAATTGACTGATGTCACTTTCATCCTCCACTTTAGGATTTAGAGCAATTAATTGAGAATTGAAGCCTTGATTAAGTGATCCACCCCTGAAACAGTTCTTAACAAGCTTGTACACGTCATTCTAAATAATATTCCAAAAGGATTGAAAGAATAAATTTGAGAATCCATCCAGTACTGGTGAGCTTTCTCCCTTCTATCCAAACACTACTTCTGGGATTTCAATGTCATGAGGTGCATAGGTGAGAAGAGAATTTTCCTCCTCAGATAACAATTTGGGAATTATTTTCTCCTTGGTCATCTTGTTCCTTGGTGGTCCATTGAATAGATTTCTGAAGAAATAAAAAATATGATTGGAAATATCATGCCTCTTTTCTAGGAGGAATTATTCATCTTTAAGTAAAGAGATGGGTCTATTGGTTCAGATATTCCTTTGCAATCCATTTAAGAATTTAGTGTTTCTATCTCATTCAATAATCAATTTGATGTATAAAATATCCTTGTTAATCTTGTCCCTTAGTTGGATAAGATCTTGGAGCTTGGATGACATCTCTACTTCATAGTCCAACTCTCCAAAGAAATTCTTCTTTGTGATTGCCTCCTAGAATTCATGTAGAGAGAACTGAAGGGTGTCAATTTCTGTATCAATTGAACTAAAATGAACCATACTCCATTCCTTCATCTTAGTCTTTATCATTTTGAATTTAGAAATTTAGACCAAAGGAGTAGCCTCCCAATCATTCATGGTCCAATAATCCTAAACAATTATTGAGCATTCTAGGATAGCATCCCAAGCATTATTAAACCTTAATAGTAATGGTTTCCTCCTCTCACTATAAAATAAGCTGACCAATATAGGGTGATGGTCTGAATTTTTCTTTTCCAAAGTGACACAAGATATGGAATTCCATTTTCCAAGAAAAACGTCATTTATAAATGTTATGTCAATTCTTCTTGCCCTCATACCGTTCAAGTGTCTTATGTACTAAGTAAAATTGGCTCAAATAAGGTTGAATTTAGTCAGGCATGCCTCATCTACATATTCATGGAAGTACTTGATGGATAAGGAACTGTGAAATGGCCCTATTTTTTCATCCTAATGAAGAATTGAGTTGAAGTCGCCAATTACAATCCCTGAATCACTAATAGTATTTTATAGCTACCTAAGTTTCTCCCAGAGAAATATCCTATCAATGTAGCTGTTAAAGTCATGAAAAATGGAACAAAACATTTTCTTTCCATTTATCTTAAATCTACAGGTGATGATTTGATTATCTTTGTGAGAAATCGTGAGTTTCTCAATCCTATTATGCACCAATAACCAAATTTTTTCAAATATTGACTTAGTACGAATCATGCCTAGCCTATAATAACCTCTATTATTGAAAATGGTTGTTTAATCTAATGAAATAATCTTTATATTAGGGATATCAATTTTTTCAGGTTTGTACCTACATAAATGTATCCTGAGCGAACATTATGTGACAAGGTTGGATATTCCTTGGAAGTTCCCAAATAGAATCCTAATTTTTTATTTGTTTTGGCAGTGAGTCCCCCTTTTCCTTTCATATCGAACCTTTTCAACTTTCTTGTAGCCCTTTCCTTCAAGTTAGTGACAAATTTTTAAATCGCATGATCATCTTGTGTGACATCATCAACATCCACTTTCATGGGGGTTTGTGCAGAAATTTCTTCTTTAGGGGACCAGATTTTTTATGGGAAGGAGTCTATACTGGTTTATCTTTGATATCCAGACTTTTCTGAACATGTGTGAATTCATTTGTTGCTTATTTCAAAGATCATTTAATAGGGATGTCTTTACTGGGGGCCTTGAAGCAAGATCCCTTCACTCCTTCTTTGAGTTATAGCGTGTAATGAGTCGGCTTTGGAGCAGTCTGATTTTATTATACTTTAATGACAACATCTATATCCATGTAAGAAAGATTATGTAGTTATTCCTCATCTTGGAAATAAATGGAATTGGATACCACATTTGAGTAAATATCAAGTAAGAAAGGTTCAGAATCTCCCTATTGTTAGTTTGTATCTTTATAGATTGGGTACTCTAAATTTTCTAGATATTGTTCTTCCTCTTTGACCAGAGTAGCCTATGAGGAGGTCATGGGGAGATCTTCCTTCATTTATTTCATTGTTCCAAATTCCTTTTTATTATAAATCACTTGGTTGTTCCTCTTGTTTCTTGATACTTCCTTCCATGAGTTGGGGTTCTCAATTGGATGGACAATCATTTTAACCACATGGTAGTTGTTAATTGCATGACCCACCATCTTTAAATGATCATAGAAATGGGGAAGATTCTAAAAATCATAATTTATCTCCATTTTATGTTCATTAGTAACCAAGGAGACCTATGATGGAGGGGGTAGCTTCATGTTAATCTCAATTAGCACTCTGGAATAGATTCTAAGATCTCCACTAATGGTGTGTTTGTCTATCTTAAGAGGGTGTCAATCCATGGGGACAAATAATTAATTATATTAGGGTACCAATAAACCCATGTGATTCCATGGATTCTAGCCCAAACCTGTTTAAAAAAGTGTCTTTTCAGAAAAGGATCGAAATTATTTTCCCAATCTGAAATCTTGAGGAACCCTGGTTTAAGGCTGAGATTCCCAGTACGCCAGCCGCATCAAGATCCTCTTGCCTATCCAATATAACATGAAAATATCCCTTTCCAATTAGAATAAGTCTCCATTTCAATAATTTCTAGAAGTGATATATTCAGTCCTTCATATCTTCATATGACCACGGCTGCACCTCCTTCTCATAAGAGACATGACCAAGCACCGAAAATTTTCATAGGGCCCTCGTTTGATTGAGTGCATCTGAGTCTATCATTAGCAATAGCGTTGGTAGGACCAAAAAGAACATTCAAAAATGAAAGAGATTTTTGAGAAGTGATAAAAGAAATTGAACCTTTTATGGAGTCATTTGGAGCCCAGTTGAAGGACCTTTCTGAGTCTGGGTTGAAGGATTCCATATATGATCCAGATCTTAAAAGAATAAGTAGTCATCATTATCAATTCAAAAATAGGAGATCCCAGTTCTTGTCATCACCTTCCTCATCCCCAATATGTTTACTTGTGTATTTTAGTTAGTTTTCATTAATTATCATTAATTTATTTATATACTAATTGTTTAATAAGTTTTTCTCTTTTTCACAACTTTTCTCATATAGTTGTTGGACTGGGGAGTGATATATTGTGGAATTATTTTTCTGGAGCATGGATTAAATGGTATCAGATTCCCATTGATGTTCTGCACTACATTTTTGATCATTGGATGGTATGTATATAAATAATATTTATTTTTAAATTTATATAATTAATAACATAATATTATTAATTATTTGTATGGTTTATGGTATCCCATTAATGATAGAATGTGTTATGTTATCTAGGAGGCATGGTAGGGTTGTATTCATGAGCGTTTCCATCTGTTTTTACACAATTTGAGGAGGAAACAATAAGTAAAGTGGGAGTCATAGAGTTTGATTAGTCATGTTGTGCCCACTGACCTGATTACATTTTATATTAGGTTTTGGATTGATTATGTTCACACTGGATGGGTATTCATTTTCAAATGAGATCATCAGTAGGTTGATAGAATCAGGGGATATAAGAGGTGACAAATTATCATGACCCCCTCCCTCCAAAGATACCCCTCCTGGGTTAGAAATGGAGAAAGGGGGATAATGACCCTCAAGTCCCGTCTCTAGTGGGATTTGGGTTGAAGACTAACACCAAGGGTATAAAAATCACACAATATGGAAGGCATTTCCTTTTTCTTGTGAAATAAGATTTGGAGATATAATGGATCATCCACAAAACAACTCCAAGACATGTATAAATGAAATCCAAAACCATCCCATATGAATGCATAAAATAGAACTAGTACAAATACAATAAAACTCCAATATAAAGTACCCAAAAGCATGTTAAAGCAGTGAATCAAAAACTGTCCCAAATCCCAATCTAGTAATGCCCAGCACGGTCCATGTAATTCAACTAGAAACCTGAAAGTAGTTTCATATACATAGGGTGATCATAGGTATACTCAATAGTAAAACCAAAGTCTATCATGCACATGTGAGGGAAACAAACTAATGATCCCGTTAGAAAATAGTAGAATGAAATAGTACCTAACTGGTATACTAACCATCCCAACCTCACTAAGGAAGGCTCACCAAATAATGCAAGTCAAGTAATGGAATATAATGCACATCGATGATAGGGTACCCAACACCACTTCCCACTGATTAGCCTCTCTTTCCTAACAGAAAATTTCCTCACGCTCCCACCTATCCTGAAAGTACCATGTCACAACTCACCCACACACACCAGGGCCCCACAAACCACAACACATCCCACTCGCAGACATCTGGTCCACATACCACATCACATACCACCCATAGAAACAAGGGCCACAAACCACATCACATCCCACCCACAAACACCTGGTCCACAACCCACATCACATTCCACCCGCAGACACCTGACCCACAACCCACATCACATTCTGAAGACACATGGGAAATAATAACACAACTCATCCTAAAGACACCTAGGAAAGAGCAACACATCTCATCTTGAAGACACTTGGGAAAGCACAACTCACCCGCACACACCTAGGCCTTACAAACCACAACCTTCCCAAAGAATATTGGGTTATCACCACCTGGAAGAGGGAGTAGGGAAGAGCAGGTGGCCAACCATCCATCCTCTCACTGAGGTGTTTTGGAAAGACACCCTCCCCCGTGATGATGGGGGTGTTCATCACTTAGTGATCAACTAGGTTTGGTGCATATATAAATCACAAGGAAAATACAATCATATACATATATGATACCAAAAACTCATACCCAACCTATGGGTTCCTAGATAGAAAATCAACTCATCATACAACCACGATTTCTATTACCTCAAAATACATAACACCACACAACAACCAATTTTTTTTATAAATTTCCAACCAATTTTATTTAACAACCCCAATCATTTTATTGTTCAGAATTAACCACATTTAACCCCATATCCTATAATTTATTTATACATTAACCATTTAAATTATATTGACCAAACTTACCCAAGTCATTACGCATTTTATTAATCAAATATTTATTCATTCCATCACTACATGGGCAACCACTAAACATAACACGCCCTAGAAAATACAAAAAAGTCATTTTAGAAGGTGAAGAGCCTAATAAAATAAAGTGGATCCACATTAAAGACATATCATTTCATGTTATCTACATTTAATACCCATTCATGGTATATCATATATCAACAGAACCTACCCCAAACTCACAACTTCATCTGGTAACACATTACCGCACAACCAACTCACAGCCCTGCTGCACAACACCTCTCATCCATTCCAAAAAAATCAATCTCTAAAATTTAAATTCCATTATCTATCCATTTTGATGTATCACATACAATTTCATCCATAACACCATGTAGGACATCCCACATCACACAACCGTACTCACATACATACCACAACACAAACTAGAGCAAACCCACACCTCACAACATAGACACTTCACATTTCATCTATTCCACGCATACAGCCACAACCATTCCACACATCTCATCACTGACCATGACGTAACACATTTTTATATTTAGAAAATGGGAAACTTATCCAATTCCACTTCATTATTTAAGGGCATTATCACACAAACTAAATCTTAGTGCATCTATCCATTAGCTGAATTTACATGATTAACCAAATTTTGAAATATAAGTGTTCAATTGGAAAAAAAACATGCAACCCATTTAGTGAAAAAAAAGGTCTCCCAATGGCCACAATTTTTAGCGAGGCATCAAACTCATATAACTCACAATATCACAATCATAATATCAAAACTGAAAGGCATGAAAAATTATTCCCCCTACCCTTTCAATATGATTTAGCCAATTCTTATCTTTGATTAGACAGACACAACCATGATCCATATGTGAAAAAAGTAGATCCCTCCCAAATGATGCATAATTGAAGAGATACAAAATAAATACTACCTCAAAAGGGTGTCAATGATCATCGCATAAGAACAGTCCATGCAATGGATCTCTAATATCTTCTCCCGTGAGATTTGCATCCATCCGAGGATTTCGCAGCACTACTGCACCAACAGAAAATGAAGAGAATCCCATTTAGAACCATGGTATATCATCCTTCATCACATTACAAGAAGAAATGGCAAGGGAAAGAGACCAAACTGAAATAAACCGCAAGAATGGAGGAAGAAAACACCTTAGATCAAAGATGGATCACTACGGATTGTCGACAAACATATAACAGGGATAACAAATCAAAGAGGGAGGTAAAGGGCTCGAAGACAACTCTGATGTGCCTAGGGTTTTCCTAAAATGAGAGGAAAAAAAGTAAACCATATCCTAATGAATAATGTTTTTCCAGAAAAGAATTTTAAAACTATACAAGATCAGGGTATTACACAATGCGTAATACCCTTTCATTTCATGTAATACTCAAGGTTCGGGTTTCACTGAAAAATTTTCTTCATCTCCATTTTATTTTATTTTTCTAACCCTGAAGTATTACACATTTTCAAACCTCAAATAAAATCCATGAGATAGAGTTTCATGTCATGTAATATAGTTACACGATGTGTAATCCCCCTTTTTACAACCATTAGCAACCAAACTTCTCCAAACTCCCTCTCATCCTCCTCCGAGCACTTCCAATGAGAAAAACACACAAAGTAAGAGAACAGTAAGAAATGAACCATTACATTAGATACCTATAAAATTATTCTCACCCTCAATAATCCAAATCCTAGCCTAGAAGAAAAGGGGTCTGAACAACCACCCTATAAGATACCTCTCAAGCTTCTTATCAATCCTAGAACACTACCATCAACTAAACACACTAAACCAAATAACCACAACCACACTACCACATGACCACTACACATCCATCAAACTACACTGCCATATTTCCAATAAACCACGCTATCCCGAACATACAAATCAAGTAATTCTATCTTCTATATAGGGATATAATCCACTCTGGGTAGAACTGACTCACCCACATGGGTTTAATCACATTATAGTTAATAAATATCGATTAGGAATCTGTTATTCCCCTCTTATATGTTAGGAAATTACCACACATCATACCACACACATCTCAAATTAGGGGAAAATATCTCATTTCATAAAACAAGGTTCAAACATTACATCACAAGGAGAAACTCATGACAAATTCGGGTACTAGGTGTGCATCGCATTCCCCACTACAACAAAATCAGTTATTAACGGTAGTTTTTTAGTGGTGGTTTATGAAACCACTGTTATTTTTTTCAAAATATAATAGCATTTTTTTAAACTGCATCTAAATCCTTTTTTACACTAACACTTCTACCCCCAACCACATAAAACCCTCACGTCATCTCCCCTTATCACCCTCGTTGTCGGTCCCTCTCATGCCTTTGCAACCGACTCTCCTTCCCCCCCTTGTCGTTGTCCCCCATTCTTCCCCTCATTGTTGACCGCCTTCTCCTATGAGCTCCACAAGCTTGAGCCTGAGGCTCCAACCCCTCTCTCCCCCAAACGGTCACTACCACTACTCCCTAGGAAAGGTAATTAAAAATGACGTGTGTTGGGATTTGATCATACTCTGTTTCTTATCTTTTCATCACCATTATTCCATTCAGTGAGTTAGGATTTGATTATTCAAATCTACGATTTTAAATTTAAGAGTTTAGTTAATTAAGTTAAAGGTATTGAGGGCTGTTTTGTGTTCCTGTATACCCATTGGAGGTCTTGTGGGATTTGGAGTACTGTGGGAATCATAAATTGAGGTAGGCGGTTCCATTTATACATTTTAAAATATTAACCCTTGAAAGGTTTATGGAACTAAATTTCAAGAAAATATTTATATTGGAGGTTTTCTTATTAGTTCTATTTTTAAGATTCATAACAATCAAATGGTTATCATTATTAGGAAATAATTTTGGGGAATATGTTTCCAATATGATTAATGTATTCGCTTTAATATTTTATTCTAGTAGAGTGAAGGGTTAATTTAGTGGGAATAAGATTAAGTGGAAATAAATCAAAGGGAAGTCAACTTGGAAACCTTCTCAAGATTCATATGGAAAGTGATAATTAGAGTTTTTATAGTATAGAGAAGATGGGAACAGGATGTATATGTTGTAATATCCACCTCATCCATGTCATCATTATAGGATGGTGGTCCATTTTATGAATTTTTTGACTGGGTCTCATAGAATAGTGTTGGTTGACATTAAAATCACATGATTGGATTAGTAAACAATGGTTGGGTACCAATGTTGAATGATTTAGTGTGTTAGAGTAGATTTGTGAGGATTCATTATAAATGGAAGTCATCTCATTATAAGAGTCTTGGGAAACACCTTGAAATTTTATAGGAGGTGGAGGAGGTTGAGGTTTATGTTTGGTTATCTACAGTGAGAGGTACCATCCTTATCACATACACTATTAGTTATTCTATGATTGAAATTGAGGCATTCAATTATATTATATCTATATATTCAGTTAAAATTTTGGGTTTTTACATGGATTTTATTAATTTTTTTAATGGTTACTAATACTCCAATTGCGGAGAAAATTGAACCAATTTTCATATGTATTTCTAGAATGATCATGATATATTATATGGAAATCAATTGTAATTTATTAAGGTTGTACCCTGAAATGGGTGAGATATTTAGGGTATTATAAAAATTAATATCTCTTACACATATTTGGAATATTTCATTTTGGTTTCCACTAGATTTGAAATCAGTTTAAAACCATCCATCTAAAATTCTTTTAACTCATAATTAGCATATTATTTTATAAATAAATGTTCCATTTTCTCATTTAAATCCTTTTAGACCATTTAAAACTAATAATATATAAATAACAGACATATTTAATTAATACCTCATGAATTTTGAAAAATACTTTCATTATGTGTAATTCATTCCTAAAAAGGGTGTAATAAACATAGAAAAATAATTAGCATCCATTGTACTTCCACAATCATGATATAGCTGTTCTGATTAACCTCGCCTCTTTGAGAAAAAATAATATATAAATAAAAATAAATCTTTCTCTTCTTGGATCATGGTTCATTATTTATTCCATATAAAACTATCAATAATTGGAACACTCGGTCCCCATCCTAATCAATGAGAAAACTATGTGGTTATTCAATGTAAACTACTTATTCAAAAACATAATTTTGGAGTCCATACTTCACATACATCTGATAAACCCAAAACATGTTTTGATCATATTTATAAAATACCAATCTTACAGCCTCATTCCCTGATAGAGATGATAATTTCTCATTTAGATCAATTCCATATATATGTTAATAACCTTTATACTATAATAGTTCTTTATTTTTTATGACATCTCAATCCTCCTTGAGTTTTTTTTAGAAAACTAATTTGTTTCAGATCATGTTTAAGCTCTTTAGCCCTAGAATAACATTATTGATCATATTATTTTCGATCCGATCACATTTCACATTCATGTATTTGACACAACTCACACGATCAATAACTTCATCCAATTTTTTTATTCATCCAGGGATATGAAATATCCTTTCTACTAAGCCACCATTCTATTAGTCTATATAGTGGATATCTGGTCACTAATTATAATATTATAATTTACTTCATCCCATTTTTTCATTAGTGTAAATAATTTTTTTCTATATTTTCATAATTTACAAAGTCCACTTATATGTATTCTAAATCATGTTGAACTCCCTTTGTGGAACACAATTCATCTTCAAATTATTCATCATAAACTAAATTTTTTTCATGTGGTGTCTCTTTTTTTCTGATTAAATCACTAGAATGCCAAGGAGGAAGCATTATACTAATGCTAGTAGACTCTAAGTTGACATTCCATTAACCATACCAACAGATTATGATCCATTTATCTCCATCCCTATAGAATATGAGACACCATCTGATTTCCCCCTACATCATCTCTCACACCCTCTGTCAGTGTCCCATCAGCATATCAATTGACACCTCCCCATTCAGTAGCCTCAACAGTGAGGGATCAGGCCGGAACACCTGATTCTTCATGGGGATATTGGAGGGTGACTGTTATAGGTACAAATTTTAATTTGAATAAAGTTATTTCAATTTTTTATACTAATAACTGTGTTTTCATAAAATATGGAAACAATGCAACTACAGAGAAAAATATTAAAAGTTAAGATGTTTGTAATCTAAACATATTAAATATAGTTATCCCATTTGACTACTATGGGATCTATATGGATGATACTACAGGATTATTTGGCCAGATTCTAGCCCAACTAGCTGCGAAGCCGATTACATTTCTGATTATGTATAACGATTGGAGGTATATGCCTTCATTTTGGAAAAATGAAGTTTTTGATTCATAGATAAAGGTAATTTTAATAAATCATGATGTAATTCAATGTAACTATGTTATTAAATTCCAATATTTTAAAAATTAATCTCTTTGTATAGATGTTTTCCACTTTCTTGTTGCTGATATAAAAGCACAAAAGTGGACATTGAAAAATTTAGGCAGGAAATGGAATGATTTTAAATGGAGATTATAGAATAAATTCAATGATACTCTGTTGAGCGCCCAGAAACTATATGATGTGGTACCCAATGGGATACCTAGAGTACAATGGAAAGTTTTTATTGATATTCATCATGATGAGAACCACATAATATTTAAATAAATATTATTATATTAATCTCATTCTACATTTATACATGCATATGAAAATGAGATGAAATTTCATACATTACTGTTAAATTGCATTTTAAAGATGTTTTAAGGAAGAATACATCAAGTTGGGATAATAAAATCATCCCTCACACTTCGGGGTCAAAGAGATTTTCTAGAAGACGATTGACTTTGGTAATTTTTTCACTAGTTTAAATATTTATAAGACAATATTATCTATTCAATATATTAAATTGTTGATTTATCTTTTTTTAATGAAGTCATTGATTTTAGGGCACCAAGCATCCTGAAAAGTAGTGTGGTTCAATGTTCATAAAAAATATGATGGAAGTTTTGTTAATGAACCTTCCAAGGATGTTGGGGTATGAATTCATTTTTCATTATAATAACTTACTATCCGTTTTCACTATGATAATATATAATGATTCTAATATGACAAATTTTTGATTTATAGTAAAAAATTAAAAAACTATGGGATTCCAATCCTATGTAGTCCTTCTCAGTCTCCCAAGATGACCCAGTTGGTAAAGTCCTTGGGATGGAGCATCCCGATCGAGTTCATAGGATGGGTTTGGGGCCAGTACCATCTGAGATCTTTGGCAAGCCATTGGTGATTGCGGTTTCATATACTTCTGGTTTTAGTCACTCTTTACACCGAGATTCTCAAAAATATTTTGTTTCTATGAAAATAAAAATTCATGAATAGGTGGTCAGATATCCACTTTGCAAAAAAATTGGTTTAATTATATCAAAAGACGACCGGATATATCTCTGATGATATTTTATCGATGACTGGTGCTGATCAGGTAAATCACACGACTTAAAAATCATTTAATTCACAAACATTTATTGATTTAAAGTTTAAATATAAATATACAACATTTTTTAATTTTCAATATAATTTTCTTACAGGTGTCGGTAGTAGGTTATAAAGATGGAAATGGAGAGGGTGATAAGCAGAAATCATAATCATCCAGTGATTAGTAGAGAGATTTTGTTCATGTTTCTTTTGTGTCATGGAGTAGACCATACCGAGTGATCTAGTCTGTGCATTGTATATGTGTACTATGATGGTATGATGGTGAAAATTTCTTTATGCGTATAAGTTGTGTACATTGATTTATTTGTACTCTGATTATGTTGTGTTTCATTTGTTATGTTGTGTTTCATTTGTTATGTGACTTTTTGCATTGTTTGATTTTTTTCAGGGTTTTTCTGGGGTCGTAGATTCTGTAACTTGTTTTTTCTGTAATTTATCATATAGTGGAAGTTTAAACTACCACTATAAAAGGGTTTTTTTATTCAGAGAAGGTTTTAACTACCTCTATATTATGGTATATTTTTATGGATGGTGGTCAAAACTACTGCTAAATATGAAAAAAAATTAGCTGTGATTGATGGTTATTTTTGTAAAAAAGATTCATAATTTAGTGGAGGTTTTAACCGCTGCTAAAATATTGGTATTTTTTCCATAAAACCATAGATAAAACACATAAAACTGCTACTAAATACACTTTCTATGACGTTTCCCAAAAACAGCCACTAAAAGGAAGGAACCACCATGTGTTGGATGTTGATGCCAATTTTAGCGGCAGTTTTAAGAAACTATCAAGGAACCATTTGGTAGAAGTTTAAACCTCCGCCACATGGTGATTTTCTTATATTTTCATACTCCCAAGTACTCTCTTCTAGGCTATCATGCCTCCATAACAAACAAACCTAGGAAATGGTCCATACATGCATCACCTTCTCTTGACGATCCAAGATCTCCACTGGTTGTTCCTCAAATGTCATGCCATCCTCATTATCCAACTCTCCCCATTTAATGACACGGGAGTTATCATATAGATACCAAAGAATCTAAGAGATGTGAAAAACATCATGGATCCTCTATAACATCGGTGAAAATGCCAACTGGTATGGCACCTCACCAACTTTCCCTAACACCTCAAGGGGCCCAACAAAACTGAGATAAATATTACTCCCTATTAAAAACCTCCACTACCATGTCAAGGGGAAACCTTCAAGAATATGTGGTCCCCAACCTCAAAATCCAAGGTCCTACTCCTACGATCGACATACAACTTATTCTGGTCCTTCACTACTTTCATCTTCTCAGGAACAAGCCTAACTTTCTCTATAATGCTCTGCACCACCTTAGGACCAAGAACAGTTGTCTCCCCAAACTCTATCAAGAACAATAGATAGTAACATGTTCTTTCATACAAAGCTTCAAACATAGATTTGTCAATGGAAGAGTGATAGCTATTTTATAGGCGAACTCCACCAAGGGCAGGTGTCATACCCAAGATCCACAAAAGCCCAAGATGCATTCTCACAACATATCCTCCAATGTCTGGATAATTCACTCTATATTCCCATCCATCTGAGGGTGTAAAGAAATGATGAGGTGAAACTGGGTGCTAAAAGCATGCTACAATCCCTTCTAGACTCGTGAGGTAAAACATGTGTCCCGATATGAGATAATAGACCTTGTAACTCCATGAAACTGCACCACCGCATCCATATACCTCTTTTACAAGGAATCAATTATGCCCAATTCCTTGATTGCTATGAAGTGGGTCGATTTCATCAACTGATCCACTATTACCTAGATAGCAATGCAACCACCATGAGCTCTGGGTAACCATGTGATTAAATCCATCGATATGTATCTCACTTCCACTCAGTAACATCCAAGGACTAAAAAACCTCAGGGAACACGGTGCTCGGCCTTTACCTACTAGTAGACCAATAATCTTACCACAAACATCGATGCTTCTCACTTCATCCTGGGCCACCAAAAATATATCCTCAAGCCATAGTATATCTTATAAACTCTTGGGTGTACCGCCAAAGGTGAGTTATGAAAATCACTAAGGACCCCATAATGCACTAACATCGTAATAAACAACTTTCCATGAAATAACATCTATTTCCAATCATCCTCTAACCATCCCTTCATAGCATCATCATGGCCAACATACTCTCACAACACCTATACCTCTGAGTCTGCCAATAGAGACTTATACACCTGCTACATCAGATAAGATAGCACCGTCATCTAAAAAAATATCATCTACCACCTTCCACTCTTTCATCTAAGTGAAAGTATTCCAAATCCTCCATCACCCTCCAATAATCTGAAGACTCCTAAACAACCTCCTTTTATGACTTCCTACTCAAAGAATCAGCCATGAAATTCCCCCTTTCTGAGGTTTAGGAGATCTCAAAATCATAGTACTAAAGAAACTTTATCTACCTCCACTTTCATAGGTTTATATCTCACTAGAAAAATATATAACTCAAACTCTTATGATCCATAAAGACCACAAAGAGCTCCCCAATGAGATAATGCAGACAAAAATTCAGTGAAAACACAATCTCTATTATCTCTATAACGTGGGTGGAATAGTTATGCTCATGGGGATGTAACTTCCTAGACCCATAAGTGATTACTGTTCACTAACACATCAAGACGCATCCCAAACCCATACAGGAAGCATCGAAGAATAACTCAAACATCACTCCTTCCTCAGGTAATAGAAGCATTGGACCACTAACCAAATTTCCCTTCAGATTGTCAAATGTTTCTTGAAACTGATCACTCTACACAAAATCTTGATTCTTCCTGGTCTAAGATTTCAACAAGGATGAATCTTGAGATAAATAAGGTATACACCTCTAATAATACCCTACGAGACAAAGAAAACTGTGAACCTCTTCCATGTTATTAGGTGCTTCCTAAGAAACATCTGCTTCAACCTTCGACAGTTTTACTGCCAGACCATGATGAGACACCACATGTCCTAGGAATTGAATCTCTCATGTCTAGAATTTACACTTGGACAAATTTTCATAGATTTGGTGGCATCGAAGAACCTGAAACATAGTTTAGAGATGCTCAGCATGCTCCTCCTCTGACTTCAAGTAGATCATGATATCATTGATGAATATGACGATGAACCAATCTAGTAAATCATGGAAAATGGAGTTAATAATCCTCATTAACACAGCTGGTGTGTTCGTAACACCGAGAAACATGAACACAAACTCTAAGTGCCCATACCTTTATCTGAAGTCAGTCTTCAGGATATCACCCTCCTTCACCCTTAACTACGGATATCCAAACTGCATATCGATCTTAGAAAACCAACTTTCCCCTATTAACTGGTTGAAAATATCATCTATCCTTAGAAGAGGGTAATGGTTCTTGACAGTCACCTGATTCAACCTCTGGTAGTCTATGCACAAACTCAGACCACTGTCCACATTCTTTGAGAACAACACTGTAGCACCCCATAGTGACACAATGGGATAGATAAAACCCTTCCACATCAGATCATCTATCTGATTCCTCAACTCCCATAACTCAAAAGGTTCCATTCGATAATGATACATTGAAATAGAAGAAGCACTGGGCTATAAGTCTATCCCAAAATCAACATCACATCAAGGGGGTAGCTTCACAGCCTCCTTGGGGAAACATCTTGGAACTCACCAAAGACTCCAGGAACCTCTACCATTTTAGTATCAAATGATTTTATTGACATCTCATCCAACAAAGAGATAAGGGACTCCACACACTGAATACCCACCTGACAACCCCACTCTCCAATGAAAACCACACGCAGACTACACACATCTAAAAACACAACTCTTCCCTAGAAGTAATCAATAATAGAAAATATAGAATACAACCAGTAATTGAAGAGGATGACATTGTATGTATTCATCTATAGAAAGAAGATATCCCCCACGAGACTGATGTGTCCCCATTATCAGTCTACACCCCTAGCACACATCAACAAGCTAGTCTAGCCTCCGACTGACGTACTCAACACCAGGGGAACAACAAGCCTCTCTATGTCTAGTTTCAGATCATGGGCTAGAGTGGGTGCAAAAAAGGAGTGTGAATATCATGAATAAAATAAGTCATAAAAAGAGTACTAAACAAACTATTCGAACCTCTAATGATCTCAATACCTACTAGAACTGCTTCCTCCACTCCATGAAACTGACCACACACAACTCCTCTACCACTCTACTGAAAACCACCCCCATGAACACACTTGGGTTAAGGTCATTGAACATGAGGAACATCTTAAGGTTGGCCTCTACCTGCTCCATCTCTCCTCGATGGAATGTGATCATGTTTCACCTGCTATTAAAATGGCCTAACTAGAAACAGCTGCTCAGGATAGAACAAAACCTATCCATCTTCACCAAAATGAGACTGAACAGCTGTTGGGCACTAATTATGAAGATGGAAACAAATTCCAAAAAAGAAACACTTTGGTCCCAAGCTCATTGGAAAGGTACGAGGACCGGATAGTCAAAAACGAAGCTTCAAAGCTCAAATCCCTACCGGTCAAAACCCAAAAGGTCCTAGTGCTTGAGATATTCCACTGGTAACCCTTTCTCTTGAATAACCCTAATGGATCACCACTCAAAGTAAACCTCCTAGAAATTGCATCTTCTCAATCACCTCTTACTTTTTCTTGAACCTCCAGGTACTTCAGTAACATAAAAGGAGTAACTATATAATGGATAGGAGGATGGGGTGCCTCCTCAAGAAATCTCACACAAGACTCCTCATATAGAAAGATATCTAGGGAATAATGAAGGTGATCCTTGAACTTGAACCATGGATCTCATACTAACTTACTCCTATACAAAACAAAGAGTACCTCTTGCCTCTTATCATTATTCATGGTAGATGAAAGGAACTCTTCTTGGAATTCATTTTCAAAGTCGACCCAAAAAACATCTACCTCTTTTTATTCCCTCAGATACAGTGTCCACCACTAACGTGTAGGTCCTCGCATCTGACAGACTACTAAAGGAACCTAGTACTTTGTCAGAGTCCAGATCAAACTGAAGGTGATCTCAATCTCCTCAATCCATCTCTCTATATCTCTTTCTAAAACCCTTCCCTCATAGATCCCCAAGGCCTACTGCTGGAAAGTACACAACATCCTCGTCCACTGTTCATCCTCCTCAACTGGATCAACCCTTCTTCGATCAATCAGATCATCCTTCTGTACCTCTACTACCTGAGCCACATGTGGACGATGACTCGGAGCCATAGCGAAAAAGGTAAACAAAATTACCTAAGCTCAAGTAGTATGGAGTCTCTACTAAAATTTATTTTAACCCAATTAATATATATTTAGTTATTCAATCCAAATTTTTCAAACCAACCCAATTAAAACAAGAACACAAGTTATTATGATGCATGTAACTTTCCTATGGTCTATACCCTATAAATGGTGTGGCCTCACTTGGCCATTAGGTACGCTCATAGTCCTTGCATCGTATCACGGGGTGGAGGGGGGGAATCTCGTTTCCTAGTCGGGCTTCCCTGGCCTATGTCACGCACCAAGATTGCATGACACTATTTCCATACCAACCCATGTAATACTCACTATTCCTAACTCCAAACTTCATCATATCCCTAAACCATAAACTCTAATATCATTCTGTCATGACCCCCTCCCTCCAAAGATACCCCTCCTAGGATGGAAATGGAGAAAGGGAGATAATGACCCCCAAGTCCCGCCTCCAGTAGGCCCTGGGTTGGCGACTATAGCCAAGGGTATAAATATCACACAATATGGAAGGAATTACACTATTTTTGTGAAACATGATCGGGAGATATGATAGATCATCCCAAAATCAACTCCAAGAAATGTATAAATAAGATCCAAAAAACATCCCATATTCATGCATAAAATAGAACTAATAAAAATAAAATAAAACAAAACTCCAAAGTAAATTACCCAAAATCAAGATAAAGTAGAGACTCAAAAATTATCCCAAATCCTAAGATAGTAATGCCCAGCAAGGTCTATGTAATCCTCCTAGAAATCTAAAATTAGTTTTATATACGTAGTGTGAGAATATAGATATACTCAGTAGGAAACCAAAGTCTCTTGTGCACATGTGATGGAAACATACTAATGCTACCATGATAAAATAGTAGAACCAAATTGCACCTAACAAGTATACTAACCATCCAAACCTCACTAAGGTACACTCACCAAATAACTCAAGTCAAGTAATGTAATATAACGCACATTGATGATAGGGTACCTCGCACCACTTCTCGCCGATTAGATACTCTTTCCTAAAGGAAAAAAAATCCTCTTGCTCCCACCTCTTCCAAAAGTACCATGTCACAACTCACCCACACACACCTAGGCCCCAAAAACTGTATCACATCTATTCTGTAGACACCTAGGCCAAATTCCACATCAAATCCCACCTGTAGACACTGGGGACACAAAGAACATCACATCTTTCCCACAGACACATGGGACACAACCCATGTCACATCCCGCATGTAGACACCCAGGCCACAAACCACATCACATCCTGAAGACACCTGGGAAATCATAACACATCTCACCCTGAGGACACCTAGGAAAGCACAACACATCTCATCTCGAAGACACTTGGGAAAGAACAACTCGCTCGTACACACCTTGACCTCATGAACCATAACCAACCTGAGGAATCTTGGGTTATCACCGCTTGGAATAGGGAGTAAGGAAGAGTGGGTAGACAACCATCCATCCTCCCACCAGGATGTTTGGTAAATACACCCTCCCCTATGATGGTGGGGGTATTCGGTAAGTAGTTCTCAACTAGGTTGGGGTGTGTATAGGAATGACAAGGAAAATACATATATATACATATATGATACCAAATACTCAAACCCAACCTGTGGCTTCCTAGACAAAAAATCAACTCACCATACTTCCACCTTTGATGCTACCTCTAAATGCATAACACCACACAACAACCATAGTCTGTTTTCAATTTCCAACCAATTTCATTTAACCATCCATCTTATTGTTTATAATTAAACACATTTAACCACACATCCAATCATTTATTCATCCATTAACCATTTCAACTCTTCTATTCAATCCAACCCAAGTCATTCTACATTTTATTAATCAAATATTTATTCATTCCAACACAACATGGGAAACCGCTAAACATAACACACCGTAGAAAACACAAAATAGTCATTTCAGAAGGTGAAGAGCCTGATAAAATAAGGTGGATCCATATTAAATAAAACTTATTCCACATTCTCCACATTTAATACCCATTCATGGTATATCCTATATAAATGGAACCAACCCCCAAATCAAAACTCCATCTATTAACACATTACCATATAACCATCTCTCAACCCTACTGCACAACACTTCTCATCCATTCCATAATAAATCAATATCTCAACCTGAGATTCCATTACATATCCATGTTGATGTATCATCTACAAGTTCATCCATAAAACCACCCAGTACAACCCACAACCCACAACCATACTCACAGACATACCACAACAAAAACTAGATCAAAACCACACATCACAATATAGACACTTCACATTTTATCTGTCCCACACACATTTCCACAACCATTCCAAACATCTCATCACAGAACATGACTTAACACATTTTTAGATTTAGAAAAGGGGACACTTATCCAATTCCACTTCATTATTTAAAGGTGTTATCACACAAACAAAATCCCAAGGCATCCATTCATTAGCCGAATTTATGTGATTAACTAAATTTTCATATGTAAGTGTTCAACGGGAACCAAGAAAAATGCAACCCATGTATTACACAAAAAGGGAACCCAATGGCCATGATTTTTAGTGGGGATTCAAGCCTGTATAACTCACAATATCACAATCTTAATATCAAAACTGAAAGGAATGAAAAATAAATCCCCTTACCACTTTCAATTTCATTTTACCGATTATTGTCTTTGATTACCCTAGAACAACCATGATCAATAGGTGAAAAAGAGTAGATCCCTCCAACATGATGCAAAATTGAAGAGAAACAAAGGAAATTCTACCTCAAAATGGTGTCAATGATCTTCACACAAGAACGGGCCACAGAATAGATCTATGATCACCTCTCCTACAAGATCTGCATCCATCTGAGGATGCCACGTCACCACCACACCAATAACAACTGAAGAGAATCCCATTTAGAACCATGGGAGATCATCCTCCATCACATGAAAAGAATAAAAATGAGGGGAAAGAGACCAAACTAGATGAAACTATAAGAACGAATGAATAACACACCATAGATCGAAGATGGATCGCTACAGATTTCCAATGAACATCCACTGAGTCTAAAAGATCAAAGAGGGGGGGAAAGAGATTAAAAACACTCTAGAGAACCTAGGGTTCACCCAAAATGAGAGGGAAAAAATGAAACCATGACCGAAAGAATAATTTTTTGGAAAGAAAAAAAATTAAAACTGCATAAGATTGGGGTATTACATGACATGTAATACCCTTTCACGTTGTGTAATACCTGGAGTTCGGTTTTCGCCAAAAAATGTGTCGCCTCTCCATTTTATTTTACCTTTATAACGCTGAAGTATTTCACACTATGAAACCTCCAATAAAAGAAATGAAATAGAGTTTCACGTCATGTAATACAGTTACACAACTTGTAATCCCCCTTTTTCCAACCTTTAGTAATTGAAATTCTCCAAACTCCCTTTGAGCCTCTTCTAAACACTTATAATGACCAAAACTCACAAAGTAACGAACTGCAAAGGCATGAACCATGACACACATCGAGTTGGTAGTTGTACATTCAGTACGCATATGGAACATATGGTAAGTAATTTTTTTTAAAATAATTTATATAAATTTAAGTGTAAACTATTTATTTTATATTCATATAGGTAGTCAAATAGACCGATATTATGGAATTTAACGTTTATATGAGGATGTAAAACAATTCTATCACTATAGAGATTAGAGGTGATCACCAGCATCAGATTATGGTCAGTATAATTTCTTTTTGAGTTTTAAAATTAACTGCAAATAATATTTTAAATATTTGAATTTTAAATTGTAGTTGAAGGAGTCATATAAGGCCACAACATCTTAGACACAGATTGAGAGTCAGGATGAGACTGAGGATCAAACCAGTACAACAAGATTTAATGAGGCAGCATCGATGCAAGCAACCCAGTATGCCTTCGAGAAAGGTTGGGTTGTTGGTATCAGCTCTCGATTGACACCTGATAGTTATTATGGTACTGATGCGATGTCATCATGCAACTCGAGAGGAGCTCATGGAGAGTCATCATCATCTGCTGCATAGTATGAGTATCAGTTGCGAGCACAAGGTGAGCTTATAAAGATTATGCATAGGGAGTAGGAAGAGCTTTGTCGATAGTACCAGTAGTAGGAGGAAGATATGTGTCGATACCAGTAGTAATAGCACTAGAAGACGATGGAGTACATACAATATCTAACTCATGGTTTTGGGATGGAGTTCCCTCCTCCAGCTCCTCTAGATGACTCTCCCCCTCAGGGACTTATTTACATTTTATGATAAACATTTCAGTGTAAAACTTTTTTGTAATATTTTTATTATTCCATATATTTATATTTCTATATAGTGTGTTTTAATATTATTGTGAATATTGTGTTTTTTATTATTTTATTATTTTTATTATTATATTATATTATTTATTATTATTATTATATTATATTATATTATTTATTATTTTTATTATTATATTCTATTATTTATTTATTATTTTTATTTTTATATTATATTATTTATTATTTTATTATTATTTTTATATTGTTGCGAATAATGTGTTTTCTAAAATTTTATTATTTTTGTTATATTTTTACTAACTTTATTAGTTTTAATTATTTTATTATTATTAGTATTATAATTATTATTTTGTTATTATTATTCCATATGTTATTTTTTATTATTTTATTATTGTTATTATTATTATTACTATTATTTTATTATTTTATTAAGTTTTTTTAAGTTTTATTAATATTAATTTTATTATTATTCTTTTTTATTTTTTTTAGTTTTTATGACAGAATTATTGAAAATACTTATTTGTGAGCGGCCCATCACAAATAGTTATTTGTGACGGGCCCGTCGTGAAATGGTTTTTTAAAAAACTCAAATAAACTATTTTTAATGGGATGAGTTCCCATCACAAATATCTTTCTTTGGGATGGAACGCCACAAAAAAATGTATTTGCAACACCGTTTTTAGTGATGGGGCAATTATGATGGGATCCCATCACAATTACCCAATAGAAAATGGTCAATTTCCAGTTGTGTATTGTTGGGTGAAGGATATTATGATTTGTGATGGAGATATAGAATCCCTCATATTCATAGGGGAGACTATATTATTTGAATCATGTCTGAATCCACCTCTAATATCTCTCCTTAATGAAACTCTTAGAAAAAAAGAGCAGACACAACCTATGAATGGAAAAGGTTTCCTAAGAATAGTGGATGAACCTATTGTGTAGGAATACATTGATGTGTTTCTTGAAAAACTACCTAGACACTCACCTCAGTGTGAAGTTGAGTTTTCCATTGATCTCATATCTAATGAAAAAACTATATCTATGACACCCTATAGAATGGCCATAGTGGAATTAGTGGAATTGAATAAACTACTGTAGGAGTTGTGTGATAAGTAATTTATACACTATGGTGTTCCACCATGGGGATCCTCTATTCTTTTTTTAAGAAGTTAGATGGGTCTAGGAGGTTGTGAATAAATTATAGGGAAATCAATGTCATTACTATAAAGTACAAGTATCCCTTCCTTTCATTGACAAATTATTTGATCAAATTTAACTATCTCGATATTTTTCAAAGATTGATATTCATTTTGGGTATCATAAACTGCAAGTAAAGATGGAATATATTCGAAATATGGAATTTTATATGAGGTATAGACATTAATAATTGAAAATAAATCCATTTGGATTAATTAATTCATCCTCTATTTTTATGGATCTCATGAACATATTGTTAAAGGATTATCTCAATAATTTCATTATGGTGTTCATTAATGATATCTTGATATACCCTAAAATCTATTATGAGAATAATAGTCATTTGAGAAACATTATTAAGACTCTTACAGAGAATGAGTTATATGGAAAATTTATCCAATGTGAATTATAGATTTAGGAAGTTTATTTTCTTGTCCATATTTTCTCTAAGGATAGAATATTAGTTGATCCTTTAAAGACAAGGGTAATAATAGAATGGCTAATGTTAATGAATATAATTGAAGCATTTAGTTTCCTTGTATTAGTAGGGTTCTATAAATGATTTTTTCAAAAAAAATCTTGATTAGATAACACATTAACCAAGTGGACACATTAAGGGTTTAATTTCATATATTCAGAATAATGTAAATAAGGTTTTGAATAATTAAATAAGAGATTGTTCAATGCATCGATGTTTACTATACCATCAAGAATGGATGGATTTTATATATATATTGATGCATCAAATAAGGGACTTTGATGTTTCTTTATGCAGAATGATATATTTTCTTTCTATACATCGAGGAAGTTAAAGTTCCTAAATAGAATTATCCAACCCATGATCTTTAGATGGAATTAATAACCTTTTCATTAATGATATTGAGTCATTACCTTTATTGTGAAAGATAAGAAATATCTTCGAATCACAGAAGTCTAAAATACATCTTCTAATAGAAAGATCTCAACATGAGGCCAAGTAAATGGTTAGAACTACTCAAGAATTATGATTTTCAAATACACTACCACCCTGAGAAGGAAAATAAGGTGGGTACCACATTGAGTAAGAAAGATCATGGATTTTTGAAAAAAATGAGTATTGTCAAAGATCTTATATTCATGGATTTAGTAAATTTTGATATGGGAATCATTGAGGAAGGGGAGATCACATTTATTCCAAATGATTATGAAACCATCCTTATTGGTGAAAACAAAGATTTCATATCATTATAATACGAATATTCAAAAGAAAATTGTAGTTATGAATAATGGGAAGTTGGTAAGCTTCATATATGAAGATGCTATTTTACAATTTTGAAATATTTTATTTTTTTCATTCATGTCTGAGCTAAAAATTGAATTATTAGATAAAGATAAAAGTTTAAATCTATCTATACATCATAGTATCCACAAAATATATCAAGATTTAAAGGAACATTTTTTGTGGGACAATATTAAATGGAAAATTTCAGATTATGTACCATGGTGCTTGGTTTGTCAACAAGTAAAGGCAGAGAGACATCATCCTAAAGGATTCATTCAACCACTATATATTCTTGTGTGGAAATGGGGTGGTATTTCTATAAACTTGGTCATTATATTTTTAAATACTCCGAAAAAATGATTCCATATGTTTGTTGTTGATCACCTTACCAAGTCCACACATTTCCTCAATATAAGGGAAGATATACCTCTTGAGAACCTCACACAGATCTATATTAATAAAGTTGTAAGAATTCATGGTGTGCCTATTTTTATTGTATCTGATTGAAATATGTGATTTACATCAAAATTATGGAAGATTCTTTAAAATTATCTTGATACTGAGCTATTTTTAAGCACTGCCTATTGTAACATCCCCGACCTAGAGGCCACTAAACCAGTGCTCCGAGCCGGGTGGTTACATGACCTTAAGTACGCCTCCCCGTACACCAAAGGCTGCCGACTAGCAGCGGGGGTCTATAAAGTCAAGTGGGGAGACTATACCCCCTTTTTATCAGAGTAAGAAACAACAGAAATAAACCAAATAGCGGAAACAATAACCAGTAAATACGGAACAAGTATAACAATCATATCCAACAATAAATATGTCATGCCATACTACAAGTGCAAGAGTTAACAAAACCCAAAATAAGGACAAAATCCAAAATCACCAAAATGGTCCTGACTCCAAGTCCAGATCCTCCACCAAGTGCTACCCATGTCCACTAAACTATCTAGAAAGGACCCTTGCCCTTTTCCTAACCTTAACACATGAAATCTGCTCGAGTACCCAATGGAGGCCCGAGCATGGTGTGAGTACAACTTAGTAGGCAACCACCAACGGTGTCTAAAAAATATCCAGTATAAACAGGTAGTGCATGCAACAAGGAAAATGAATGATAAATGAAAATTAATTAGTTAATATTCCATTAACCAATTCTGAGACAAAGCCATTAACACTTCCCTAACTATCCATTTGTGCCAATTATCACCATTTACCATTCCATCCCATTTCCATGGGTTACTCACATACATTTTATTAAATGGGTATAAGGCCAAAAATCACATGCTAGAGGGTAAGCACATCGGTATCCTATCTCACTAGGACTAACCCCTCATAGCAACCATAACCTCACCTCGAAGCCTTAGTCCAGGTGGATGAAACCATTAGGAGAATAAACCCTCAGTCCCCTTTCCTAACCCGTGCATTTAGGGTGGAGTTTAGAGCCTCAGTCTTCACTCGACCTGTGGGCGTAGATCCTAAATTCATACCCCACTCTACCAATCCATGCGCACATGCTTATATATAAGTAACCATCAACCTTCCAACCATTTCCCATCGGAAACCATCATTCACAACAACCCACATGGGAAACCACATCATGCCTTAACCCATTCACACATTACCATTTCACATCATTTAACCATTCACCCAATTCCCATGTGTTATGCCTATCTCACTAAGCATTCCATCCAAGACCCATAATCTATCCTATTATGGTCTTTATCATTTTTCACATTAACCCATTTAACCCATTAAACATTTCCATGAATCAACCATTCATGCCAACATGTTTATCAAGGGTTATACAATTAATTACAACAAGGTCACTCGTTTAATGACAATCCCTAAACCAGGGATAAGCCGGCACATCCCATGGATGGCCCCAATTTGGTCAAGTCCTTCCCATCACATCCCACGGGAATCGTGAGGGTTCCCATTAGCCATTTAAAACATCATTATTCTCAAACATGCCAAGGCTATTCACAACATAACCAAGGTAAATCTAGAACAAAAATTAACATGCACAAAATACCCAAATAACCATGGGATATAAATTGTAGACCACCTACCTCAAATCCGCAGTTGAACGCACCCTCAATCGAGTCCTTAGACCTCGATTCGACCAACCCTTGGATCTTTAACCTAGAACTCACCCAAAATATAGGGTTTTAGGGTTTAGGAACAAGAAAGAGAGAAGACACAAACCCTAAACCAAGAATAGAACTAAGTAGGAGATTAGCCTTACCCGGAGCTTCAATCCACAACCAACGGCACCAAAAACGCCTTAGAAATGAGGGAGATCGATCTCTTGGATCTCTTGGGAGAATCGGTTCGTTCCTAGGGTGAAGAAGGAGGAAATGGAGGAAAATCTCGAGTCGGGGTTATAAAGCCCGGAGTGTAAATTTTGTAAATTTTCCAACTTTAAGTGGTTGCACGGTTTATCCGCACGGTTTGCAAACCGTGCTCAAACCGTGCACACGCCACTTCCTGGAGGAGGGGGAGTCCCATGATTTAGCCGCATGGTTTGGAAAACCATGCGCAAACCATGCACTCTCTTCTGTCCCGAGGAGGGAGGGTCGCACGACTTAGTCTGGGCAGGCCGCAGGGTTTCGTTAACTGTGCGCCAGTCGTGCGCCTTGGTCTCCTTTGCCCAGACTTCTCTTATTTCGTGCCTTGAGCCCCCGGGACACCCCCAAGGCCTCTCACACTTCCAAGAAACCTTTTAAAGCCCCAAAATCAAAGGGTTCAACCCAAAACACAACAAAACATACCTTTCCAAAAACCGGGATCTTACAAACTCCCCACCTTATAACGACTCGTCCTTGAGCCACGCTTCCAAGCCTCATTGCTCCACCGAAGAGAATAGTTCGGGCCACTAATCCCGCATATCTGATTCCCGCACCCATGTTTCTTCTTGAACTTTCCCATGCTGCCATAGTACTCGCACTAATGGCCCAACCTTGCCTCACAAGACCTTTTCACTATGATCCACCACACGAACCAGATGTTCCTCAAAGGACACATCAACCTCAAGCTCCAAATCCTCAACATCAACAACATGAGATGGGTTAGGGTGATACCGTCGAAGCTACGACACATGAAACACATGATGCATCCCCCCATACCATTGTGGAAGAGCCAATCGTTAAGCCACTGGTCTGATCCTCTCCACAATCTCAAATGGTCCCACATACCTTGGCGCCAACTTACCCTGCTTCTGAATCTGATGGTGACCCAACCTTGGCGACACCTGAAGGAATACTTTATCACCCACCCCAAATTCAAGAGGTCTACGCCTCCAATATGCATACGACTTCTGTCTACTCTGAGCCGTATCCATTTGTTTCCTAATCAACTGAAGTCTCTCTGAAGTCTCCTGCACGAGACTCGGCCCCAACAACTCAGATTCACCGGCCTCTATCCAACACAACGGAGATCTACATGGTCTCCCATAAAGCACCTCTAATGGTGCCATCATAATTGTATCCTGAAAACTGTTGTTGTAGGAAAACTCGACCAACATTAGGTGCCTCTCCCAAGAACCACCAAAGTCCAAGACACAAGCTCTCAACATGTCTTCCAACACTTGGATCGTACGCTCCGACTGCCCATCCGTCTGCGGGTGGAAAGCCGTACTCAAAAATGACTGCGTACCAAGCGCCTTCTGCAACCCTTGCCAGAAACGCGACGTGAAACATGGATCTCGGTCTGAAACTATGGTCCACGGCACCCCATGTAACTGCACTATCTCCCGAACATACATCTCACCCAACTGGTCGACTATATAGGTCTCCTGAATCAGTAAGAAATGAGCCACTTTCATTAACTGATCCACGACCACCCAAATTGCATCGTTCTTCTGCGGTGTCCTCGGAAGACACAAAACAAAATCCATTGTTACATCATCCCACTTCCACTCCGGAATGGGAAATGGATGCAACAAACCACCTGGGCATTGATGCTCGGCCTTCACCTACTGACAGGTAAGGCACCGTTCCACAAAGCCCGTAACTTGCTTCTTCATTCTAGGCCACCAAAACTGCCTTCGGAAATCACGGTGCATCTTGGTCAAACCAGGATGCACTGCCCACTTTGACGCATGGAACACATGCATCAACTCTTCCCGCACACACATGGGCACAACCACATGAACATGAACGTGAACAACACCTTCTGCATTGACGGACCAACCAGAAGGTAGCTCCCCATCTTTAAGCTTTTCCTTCATGGCCAAACACTCAGGATCATCAAGCTAACCTTCCTTAACTCGACCCAAAAGTGTCGACTCCATCGTTAAGGAAATAAGAGTGACCTGACCACTTTCCTCCTAAACCTCCAGGTGCATCTCTGCAAACAAAGCCATCACCCTCCACTCAGTGTTGGACTCCTGAACTGCCTGATTCTGAACCTTCCTGCTCAGAGCATCAGTAACACTATTTCCCTTTCTCTGCATGTACACCAAATCAAAGTCAAAATATTAGAGATATTCAACCCATCTTCACTGCCGAAGATTTATATCCCATTGCAAGAAGATGTACTTCAAACTCTTATGGTCAGTAAACATTGTAAATCGTTCTCCCAACATATAGTGCCTCCAACACTTCAAGGCGTACACCACTGCATCCAACTCAAGATCATGAGTGGGATAGTTTCACTCATGGGGTCTCAACTGCCTCAACCCATAAGCCACAACCCGATCATTCTGCATCAACACAGCCCCAAGTCTAATTCCAGACGCATCACAAAACACGACGTATTTCTTACCCAGTTCAGGTAAGATCAGGATAGGTGCAGTTGTCAAACACTTCTTCAACTCTTGGAAGGCATCCTCACAAGCCCCCGATCACTTGAACCTAATTTCCTTCTTGTTCAAGCATGAGAGTGGTGCTGCCAAGTGAGATAAATCCTAAATGAACCTTCGGTAATACTCGGTCGAACCTAGAAAACTCCAAACATCAGAAACACTCTTGGGATGCTCCCAACACACAACTGCCTGCACTTTCTCTGGATCCACTGTCACACCTACCTCTAAGATGATGTGACACAGAAAATGCACCTCACCTATCCATAATTGACACTTGGATAGCTTGGCGTATAGCCAATGCTCTCTTAGCGTACCCAAGATGATGTTAAGATGTTGGGCATGATCATTGTGAGTTTTTGAGTACACTAAGATATCGTCAACAAAGACAACCACAAACTGATCTAGATAGGGATGAAAGATCTGGTTCATCAAATCCGTAAATACCGCTGGTGCAATGGTCAAGCCGAAAGGCATTACCAAAAACTCAAACAATCTGTACCGACTTCGGAAAGCGGTGTGTGGTACGTCAGAAGACCTCACCCTCAACCGGTGATAACCTGACCTCAGATCAATTTTTGAAAACACTGATGCACCCCGCAACTGATAAAACAGGTCATCAATTCTAGGAAGAGGGTACTGATTATTCACTGTCATCTGATTCAACTTTCGATAGTCCACGCACAGCCTCAACGACCCATCATCTTTCTTTCAAAAAATCACTGGAGATCCTCAAGGAGACGTACTAGGACGGATAAACCCCTTACGCTCCAAATCCTCAAGCTGAACCTTCAGTTCCTGTAGTTCTTCCGGTGCCATTCGGTATGGCGGAATAGAAACTGGCTCCGCTCCCGGCAACAACTCGATCGTGAACTTGACATCCCTCTCAGGTGGAAACCCCGAGAAATCCTTAGGAAACACGTCCTAAAACTGATCCACCACAGGAGGAAAATTTGATTGTTCTCCTCCCTCATCATCATCCAGCATGAGGCATGCAACTCGAGCCGTGAGTTCACTCATCCGTTGACCCAACGGTCCTACACGACCTACTCGAACATCCCACTCACCATGGTGGACATAAGTGTCACCCTCAAGTGACCTGAACAATACTCTATGATGATAACAGTCTATGTGTGCTTGGTACAACACCAACCAATCCATTCCCAAGATTAGGTCAAATCTTGACATCTCGAGAATGAACAAATTCTATAGAAAACGATACCCACAAAAATCCAAGGAAAATCCCTTGCACTGCTTGATATCCTCAACCCGAACTCCCAACGGAGTGTCAATTGACATAACTCCACACACCCTTTCCACAGGTAAACCCAGCAATACCACAAGTTGAGCAGAGATAAAAGAGTGTGTGGAACCTATGTCAAACAATGCACTAGAAAAAGTGGAAGCTACAAGAACATTACCTCGAACGGTCGATGGTCTGGCCTCGCCATCGCTAGGTGCAAACTGAACTGCTTGAAGCTGACTTGCCCCTCTACCCTGGGCTCCAGCCTAAATGCCATGTGCTCCACTACCCTGCTGGCGTGATTGATCTTGCCTGGGAGTTCCACATCCACTGCCCCTGCCAGTACGGCCCGTGGAGCTCCAGCTGCCTGCTTGATATGGGGTAACTGATCCCCTTCCCATATCTGGTATCTGCCTTCCACCATCATGCTCACCTGCCTTCCAAGGATTCCTGCAGAACCTCTACACATGTCCCATCTTGCCGCATGAACGGAACTATACTGGAGGTCGATGACACTAACCACGCATGTGCCCCGGCCTACCGCACTAATAGTAGAACACCTGATCCCCACTCTGAGAGTCGGACCCTCTCTTCCAGCTGCTTTGCACACTTCCACCATGCTGCGAGCCCTCATGGCGTCGCTTCCGACCCTCAGTAGTTGTTCTACTCTTCTTCCCCACTGGAACCACTAGCCCACTACCCAAAGCTCCCTTCAGGTTTCCTTCTAAGTTCAATGCCTGGTCTACTACCTCTGCAAACCTCTTCAAGAAAAATATATTTACTTGAGACCTGATCTCATGTCTCAACCCATCCTGGAAGCGCCTTTCCACCGCTGCCTCATCCCCTGCTAACACTGGAACGAAGCGTCTCAAATCCGTGAAGCGACTAGCATAGTCCATCACCGACAGTGATCCCTGAGTTAGGCTCATAAACTCTGCAGCCCGCTCCTGCCTCAAAGTCTCTAGGTAGAAATGCTCCATAATCTTTTCCTGAAAAACTTTCCACGACATTCCCTCAGCCTATTCGATTTGATCCTGAATGTCCCACCAACGCCTAGCCTGGCCTCGCAACATATAAGCGGCCATCTTCACTCACTTTTCAACCAGAGTCTCTAGATGATCCAGTATCTTCTGGATAGACTCTAACCAGAACTCTTCTACCTTTGGCCCACCCTCTCCGGTGAAAGTCAGAGGGTGTTGTAGCTGGAATTCCCTGGTTAGCTCAAACATACTCGGTGCAACCTGCCCAGGGTCCTGATCCATCATCTGCATCAGGCGAGCCAAGTTCTCTCAGAACTGGTCTTCTATACCTTCATTTATCACCACATTTTCTTTCTCCTCTACTGGAGGAGTGTTCTCAGCAACATCCTCTCGTCGGCCAACGGGAAATCGACGTTGTGGTGGCATCTCTCTATAATTCCAAGCACGAGATTTAGAACGTGTACCATAAAACTTCACAACTGCAACAAAAACTCTTCACTAGATACAACTGCCCCAACCATCCATATCGCGGCCATGGTCCATATGGGGTAAACAACCATGCACTACCACCAAACTCACACAACATTTTACAGAACATTTTCCACTTCATTTCAAACCCTTATATTTCAATTTCTCATTATTTCTTGGTTTCATCAAATGCATGATGCACCATTCCTTCCTACCTCACACACCCACCCTATGTGTGTGCCTAACACAATGCATTTCACCTACCTCCCTAAGTTCCTACAATGATGCATGAATGAAAATTCTTGTTCCATTAAGGTCACGAGACAAATATCATAAAATAGTCATATCAAACCACATGTGCATCACCCAACGGTGAAATGTCATCAACTGTAACAAGACACAACCAAGAACAACATTTCCCACCCAGGGTGACTTGGATTTTCCCCCATACCTGTGTTAGCTACTCCCAAGCACGAGCTCATTACCAAGGCCCGACACATCCTAACCCTTGGCTACCAATCCCAAATAACAAGACCTCAGAGAAGGAGAAGAAGGACCTCCACTGATACCACTCTGTAACGTCCCCGACCAGGAAGACACTAAACCGGTGCTCCAAGCCGGGTGGTTACATGACCTTAAGCGCGCCTCCTCATATGCCAAAGGTTGCCGACTAGCAGCGGGGTTCTATAAAGTCAAGTGGGGAGACTATACCCCCTTTTTATTAGAGTAATCCACAACAGAAATAAACCAAATAGAGGAAACAATAACCACTAAACACAGAACAAGTATAAAAATCATATCCAACAATAAATATGCCATGCCATACTACAAGTGCAAGAGTGAAGAAAACCCAAAATAAGGACAACGGCCAAAATCCCCAAAATGGTCCCGACTCCAAGTCCGGATCCTCCACCAAGTGCCACCCATGTCCACTCAAGTATCTATCAAGGACCCTTTCCCTTTTCCTAACATGAAAACATGAAATCTGCTCGGGTACCCAACGGTGGCCCAAGCAGGGTGTGAGTACAACTCAGTAGGCCACCACCAACGGTGTCTACAAAATATCCAGTATAAACAGGTAGTGCATGCAACAAGGAAAATGAATGATAAATGAAAATTAATTAGTTAAGATTACATTAACCAATTCTAATCCAAAGCCATTACCACTTCCCTAACTATCCATTTGTGCCAATTATCACCATTTACCATTCCATCCCATTTCCATGGGTTACTCACATACATTTTGTTACATGGGTCTATGGAAAACAATCACATGCTAGAGGATAATCAAATCGTTGTCCTATTTCACTAGGACTGAGCCCTCATAGAAACCATAACCTCACCTCGAAGCCTTAGTCCAGGTGGATGCAACCATTAGGATAATGTACCCTGAGTCCCCTTTCCTAACCTGTGCATTTAGGGTGGAGTTTAGAGCCTTAGACTTCACTCGACCTGTGGGCATAGATCCTCAAGTCATACCCCACTCTACCAAGCCATGTGCACATGATTATATATATGAAACCATCAACCTTCCAACCATTGCCCATCGACAACCATCATTCACAACAACCCACATGGGAAACCACATCATGACTTAACCCATTAAAACATTACCATTTCACATCATTTGACCATTCACCCAATTCCCATGTGTTATGCCTATCTCACTAAGCATTCCATCCTAGACCCATAATCTATCCCATTATGGTCTTTAATCATTTTTCACATTAACCCGTTCATCATTTCCATGAATCAACCATTCATGCCAACATGTTTATCAAGGGTTCTACAATTCATTACAACAAGGTCGCTCATTTAATGACAATCACTAAACCCAGGATAAGCCAGCACATCACATGGATGGCCCCAATTAGGTCAAGTCATTCCCATCACATCCCACGGGAATCGTGAGGGTTCCCATTAGCCATTTAAAATATCATTATTCTCAAAAATTCCAAGACTATTCACAACATAACCAAGGGAAATCTAGAATAAAAATTAACATGCACAAATACCCAAATAACCATGGGATAAAAATTGTAGACCACCTACCTCGAATCCGCGGTTGAACGCACCCTCAATTGAGTCCTTAGACCTCAATCCGACCAACCCTTGGAGCTTCAACCTATAACTCACCCAAAAGATAGGGTTTTAGGGTTTCAGAACAATAGGGAGAGAAGACACAAACCCTAAACCAAGAAAACATCCAAAGAGGAGATTAGCATTACCCGGAGCTTCAATCTGCAACCAACGGTACCAAAAACGCCTTAGAAACGAGGGAGATCGATCTCTTGGAGCTCTTGGGAGAATCGGTTCTTTCCTAGGGTGAAGAAGGAGGAAATAGAGGAAAATCCCTAGTTGGGGTTATAAAGCCCGGAGTGGAAATTTTGTAAATTGTCCAACTTTAAGTGGCCGCACAATTTATCCGCATGGTTTGGAAAACCATGCGAAAACCGTGCGCATGCCACCAACCGAAGGAGGGGGATTCACATGATTTAGACGCACGGTTTGGCAAACTGTGCGCAAACTGTGCGCTCGCTCCTGTCCAGAGGAGGGAGGGTCGCACGGCTTAGTCTGGGCAGGCCGCACTGTTTGGCTGACCATGCGTAGGCCATGCGCCTTGGTCTGCTTTTCCCAGACTTCCATTCTTCCATTCCCCGAGCCCCCGGGACACCCCCAAGGCCTCTCACACTTCCAAGAAACCTTTTAAATCCCCAAAAGCAAAGTTTTCAACCCAAAACACAACAAAACATACCTTTCAAAAAACAGGGATCTTACACCTATCATCCTAAAATTGATGGGAAGTCTAAAAGAACTATTTAGACATTATAAGATATACTAAGTTCATTATAAATTGACTTTCAAGTTATATGGGGTCAATATTTAAATTTGGTGGAATTCATATATAATAATAGCTTTCATTAATGCATTAAAATGGCACCATGTGAGGAATTATATGGAAAGAGGTGGAATACACCAACTTTTTTGGACAAAGTTGGTGAAAGGAATATTTTTGACCTAGATCTTATGGATGAGACAATAGAGAAATTGAATACTACTCAAAATCATATTAAATCAGAATAAAGAAGACAAAAAATTTGTGTCGATAACTGAATGAAGGATTTATAATTTTAAGTGGGAGATCATGTTTTCTTGAATGTATCTCTATGGAAATTTGTTATAACATTTGGAAATAAAGGAAAATTATGTCTCAATTACATTAGTCCTTTTGAAATTTTGGAAAGAATAGGAGCTTTAGCTTACCATTTTTCAATTCTTCCTATCTTCTCTAAAGTTCATGATGTGTTTCATATCTATTTATTAAGGATGTAAATACTAAACCAAATGCATGTAATCATCTATTAGAAAATATAATTGGAACTTTATTTATCTTAATATGAAGATCCTTTCTAGATTCATGATGTTAGAGAATAAGTGTTGTAGAATAAAAAACTCAACTAGTAAAGATACTTTGGAAAAATCACAAGATAGAATAGGTGAAGTAGGAACCCAAATAAGTTATAACAAAGAAAAACCTACATATATTAATGATGTGACCTTATATAAATTTCATGGATTAATTTTTTTAAGGGGGGAGTAATTCCACACCCAATCTTCAATTATAGTAAACTTTTCTTTCTAGAGTAAAAATAGCACAATTCACATAGATTGATTCAAGGGTGTGATTAAAAACAAAATTCAAAAATTGAATAAATTTAATTTTATGAAATGAGTATTTTTTTTAAAAAATATCATGTAAAAATTAATTTAGGGTGAATTTTAAAAAAATTTCACAAATTTTTTATTTTTAGGTGAATAATAAAAAATACCAATTTTACGAAAAGTGACACTATTTTGACTTTATAATGATATAAGGATAAATTTAAAGATTAATAAAGAATTTTCATAGAAAAAAATATATATTTTATAATTTAAAATAATTAATATAAAAATAAAATTTTGGACTTATAAATATATTCCAATCATTTTGGAAAATCTAAGCAAAATTTTTCTTCAAATAAAAACTGTTTTTATGTGCACAATGTGTTTTTATATTAATAAATTAAATTAATAAAAATTTATTAGTAATGATAATGATATTTATATAATATTTATTCAATAAAATATTTTAATATTCTTCTAAAAAAGTTTAAAAGGAAAGTAATGAATGTAAATTCTTTTTTACGCTTAAAATACATTTTTCTAAAAACGGTTTTCATTGCGTTTTACGCACTTATTTTAAAGTGAATTTATAAAAATTATAAAATTATAATATTTTAAAATGGATTAAATTTGTATAATAATAATAATAAATATAATTTAATAGTTTCAACTTAATTGTTTTTCATAATTAATAGTAAAAACATGAAAATTTTGTTACCACAGTTAAGGTTGGAACAAGTTTACTAGGGGTTAAACTAAGAGATAAGGGTAATGATTCCATATAAACATGTATAATTATAATTTTTGAATATATATATACATTATATTAAATAAATTATAATTATTTTCTATTTTCATGCACTTTCACATGGAGGTGACCTTATACTATTGAAATATTTTAAGTAATTCTATGTGTGTCCCTTCCCTCACTTATAAAAGGGAGCCTATTATCCTCCCATATTCACAAAATTTGAGCACTATATCTAAGATAATACCTACCCAGAAACTATATTCTATCCATTAAATAAATTTTTATCTTCTTTTATTCTCATAATATCATTCTAATAAGTCTTATGTTGTAATCCAAAGGAGGTTTCTCAAAGAACAGGTAATCTTCTTTACTGACTCTTTCAAGTTTATTTCTTCTTATACTTCCTATAAATATATTTTACCCATATTAATATAATGAAACAAATTTCATTAATATAATTATATTATATTATTATTATTGTAAAACAATTTTCACCTCTTTTCTATCCATCTAAAATTGAAAACATCGCGCATGTGTACATGCTGCCTACCGTATCCCAATAGCGGTGTGATTTTTTTTCATCAATATTTTACTTAGATTTTTATAAATATAGAAACAATGAATATATATTATATTTATGACATTATTATGATTATATTAATTTAAAATATCATTTACCTCCTTACCCTTCCACCCATTATAAAATTAAAATATTGCTTGTGTGTACGTGTGGACTATCACCTCCACGAAGCAATGTGATTCATTTTTCATGTAAAACTTTTATAGATGATTATAAATATGTATATAATTAATATATATGATATTTATATCATTATTAACATTTTTTATATTATGTCACCATGATAAAAATTCAAGGACTAAAACTAATGAACCAAAACATACATGAAAAATGAAGCAGTTAACACTCAAAAATGATGATTTTAATAAAGAATTATTAAAAATTATGTTTTTAAATGTTATAATTGGATAATATATTATATTATAATTATTTATATGGTTATTTTATATAATTATAATAAATTTAAATTTATTATTTAGAATGTTAAAATCACATATAAAGCAATTCGAACCTGATATAAGGGTTTATTTCATTATCTCATCCTTGTTAAATATTATTTATATTTAAATTTATATTGGGGGAATTATATGAAATTTATATATTAAATCCTATAAATTTTCATATAATATATTCAATTCTATAAATTAAATTTTTTTCTTTCATTTTCCTCTTTTTAAGTACTCAAAATTCTAAAAGAAAGTTTTTAATAAAAATCAACATTTTTTTCTATTCAGTCAAGAATATTTTACTTCAATATCCATATTTTCTTTAAAATGTTTTAAATAATGTTTTTAATATTATCAAACGGTTTATTAAAGTCAATTTTACACATTTTTTAATCTCCATAAAAAATTAAAAGGAATTATCTTATCTTTTTCTGAATGTGACACTTTTTACTGAAGGTCTAAATGAAATATTTGTTTTAATACTTACCGTAAAAATGTATTTTCCCACTTTCATGACCATTATTTGATTTAAAGATTCTATTATATGTTTCCATGGTTATTTGTGAATAAAAAAATTTCCCTAATATTCTGTGAATTTTTTATATTTTAATATAAGTGTTTTCAAAATAAATATGGTATATTCCTCAGGAAATATTACAGTGATATTTTTAAAGTATTTTCATATATATCAATATCCTTTGATTAATATTATGGTTTTATGTGGATATAATCTATTTATACCACATATCATATTAATCTGGATGGATTATGAAAATGTTATTCTATTTTTTTGACGACGGAAAATATTAAAATTTCGTAAGCTAGTTTTCAATATAAATGTTCATATTGATGTTGTATTTAATTCTTATTCATTTATTTTATATTATTAATTCATTGGACTTAGTATGTGATGATCAGGTCCTATTATATCCCCTCGATGCATCGATAGGTCTAATGAGACAAATTAGTTTGAGTATTTGGTGCACTCCTTACCTATTTATACATGTTGTCTTGGAACAAGGCCTTGATAGTAACATTATGATGGTTGGAATTATGTATTCTATCATTATGAAAATATTTATTGTTATACATGAGATTATTTAGGTTTCTATTTCATCTATAAATTTATTACCCTTTTATATTATTAGTTATATGAAATATTTATTATTTTTTATCTCTGTCATATTAATCATGCTTTGTTTATCCATTGATAGATTATGTTGTATGTTTTCCCTAAATGAGAATCTGATATCATCCTTTACTATGCTTTACTTTTCTTGAGATACTAATAAGGGATCCATGAATGATATCAACTAGAAGAAATAATAAATTTCTTACTATAATTTTTATATTGTATTTCATGTTTTCAGATGTAATGTGAGAATCATATATATATATAGTCTCCCTAAGACTAAAAAATTATTTGATCCTTCAAGATGTGATCCCTTGTATTTTGTGCCGATGTTGTAAAATAACCACTGGATATGGGTTGTTATATTCATGGTGTTACATGGAAAAATCTCATCTCGGTTCTATTCCAACTGACAATATCATCAGTAATATACCCAACCACCCCTGATTAGCTAAGTTTCTTTTGAGTAATGTTGGAAAGGTATCAATGTATGAAGGTTCTCATCATATGTATCTCACAAACCTTATGTAATGGGGATTGATTATAAGCATACACCCCTAAGTATATCAATGATTCTATGAAACTTTATGCGATGTACTTTAGGAATTCAATCCAAGTAATAAGTCTCTACTTATTTTCTCATGAATATATTCTTTGTATCTCCTATACAACCCTCTGTAATGAGTAAAATATTTTATTCATACTAATATTAAAATTTCATTACAACTAATACTACTTCATAATGATCATTGATTAAGTAAAACTCAAAGTTTTACTTTCAAGAGATATTATAATTTGACCATTCATGTAAAATAAATATTAGCATTCATGAATGAATGATAAATAGAGATTTCCTTTATTATAAAATCATGATACATTCTATAAACATTAAATAATTATATCAATTATAAAATTCATATAGACCTAACATTAACCTCATGTTTATGTTTTCATAATGGATTCATCAACAGATCTTATATATTGTCATTTTTAGCTACCCAATAGATATTTACATTGCACCTCTCAATGATTTCTATTATGATATGGTATTTTTAAAGTGTTTTTTTAGTCTTTTGGTAATACCTGGGTTCTTTATCTTGGTAGATACCTCTATTTTTGTCACAATAGAGTTAGATATATCCTTGAATACTAGGAACCACCTCAATTTCATAGATAAACTTCATTATAAAAAAAACTCTTTTAAAGCATCTAATACAGTTATGTAATATGCCTTTATTGTTGAGTCTTCTATGGTGGATTGTTTGGAACTTTTCCAAGCGATAATTCCACCATTTAAAAAAACCATGTTGAAATTTCATAGCATCTCAATTGTATTGAAAATTCATATTTGTGTAACCGTTTTCACATATCCTTTCTTATACTCTAAATACCAAAAACATATCCTTAGTCCCACTAAAGTACTTAAGAATGTTCTTCAAATAAATATAATGACACTCACCAAGATTGGATAGGTATCAAATTTTTATGATAATAGAATAACCAACATTGGTTTGAGTAAATAACATAGAATACATGGTATATCCTATGGCAAACATATTGGTAATTATATCCATCCTTTAGAACTTTTTAGAAGGATCCTAAATCTTCTTAATATTCATTCCACGAAACACTGGTAAAGACCCATTCTTATAGTTCAACATGATAAAAAACTTCATAACTTTACCAATATATTTGTCTTGACTAAGTCCAAATAGCCTATTATATATGTCTCTATAGATTTTCAAACCTTGTATGTAGGTAGATTCACTCATGTCTTTCTTCAAGAAGCATTTACCCAACCAGATCTTCATTGAGTGGAGTGTCAGTATATTATATCTTATAAGTGGTATATCATCCACATACAATATCAAAAACAAAACTATATTCCTACTAATCCACTTATATACAAAATAATAATTTTCATTATAAATGAAACCAAACTCTTTGATTTCATCATCAAACTAGATATTCTACCTCTAAGAATCGTGCTTTAGTATATAAATGGATTGTTACAGCTTTCATGCCTTAAAATCCCCATTTATCAATTCAAAACCATTGGTTTGTATCATTTAAAATACCTTGACTAAATTTTCATTATTTAAAGTATTTTTTATAATAATTTGATATATCTTATAATTAAAATAAGTTGTTATAGTGAGAAATATTTTAAATGAATTAATTATCACAATAGGTGAAAATTTTTCTTCATAGTAAATACCATGAACTTACTCGTAACCTTTTTATATAAGGTGTTTCTTATAGGTAGACACTCTACCATCTATTTCAATTTTCTAATGGAAAAAACACTTTCACCCTATGGGTATTACCCCATAATGTACATCTACCATGTTCCAAACATAGTTAGTGTAAATGGAATCCATTTCATATTCCATGGATTTTAACAATTTCTCATAATAAAAACTCTCAGTGGAATCTTCATAAGAATTTTTTTCATCTCCTGTGAATTTTTATTCATCATTATTTTCCTTGATAAATTCATATAGCATAGGTTCATGATGAATATTACTGACCTTTGAGGTTCTTGTGTAAATTGATTTGATTCAAATTACATAACACTTTATTTCCATCTCAGAAACACTTTATATTTATTGGTCTTGAAATTATTCAAGTTCAACTTTTATCATGCTGACTCCTTGATCAATTTTTTCCTTCTCAAGGAAAAAACTAGTTTGATCCATAAACACTTTTTTTAGTAGGATTATCGAATAAATGTCCCTTAATTTCCTTGGGATAATCAATAAATAAGTATTTATCAAAATCAAGTTCAAGTTTATAAAAATCTAAACATATTATGAATGGTTCACAGCCTATAAAATACATATTGGGACACTTCTTAGTCTATATCTCATATGGTGACTTTATCACTGATTTATATGGAATACATTTTAGTAAGAATGTAGTGTTCTCTAGATGACAATCCCATAATGAAATAGGAATGTTTCATAGACTCATCATCAATCAAACCATATCTAATAATATATCATTCCTTCTTTATAACACACCATCACATTATGGTGTTCTATGAGGAGTGAGTTGTGAAATAATTACTCAATTTCATATATTATCTATGAATTTATCTCTCAATTATTAACCACATTGATCAGAATAAAGAATCTCTACACTCTTTCCCAGATAAATTTTTACTTCATTATGAAACTCTTTAATGTTTTAAATGGTTTCATACTTGTTTTTAATTAGACACACATAACCATATCCACTAAAATCATCAGTAAAGGTAAGGAAGTAACTAAAACCATTACATGATTCAGTACTCATTGGTCCACATACATCACTATTAATGAAATCCATCACTCTTTTATCCATTTAACATTTTCTTATAAAAGTTCAATTTTTTATTTTTTCCAATAAACAATATTTTCATCAATAAAATTATTCATAATTGAATGAGTTTAACAATTAATCTTTAGGGGGTCTTTGAATTCATTTCTCATTTATATGTATAGGGAGACAATTCCAAAGGTGGATGAGATTTGAATCAATCTTGAGCTTTTTTTAAATGTTATAAATAATATTATAAATGTCAATAATGTATAAACATTTTACAATATTTTTGTTTCTATAAAACATATCATTCTTGTATATATAATAACTCTTCTTCTTAACAGTGAATGAAAATATCTTCTTGTCCAAACAAGGTACTGAAACAAAATTACAATTTATGTTGGGAACATAATAATAGTTTTTAAATTATATGATTAATTCACTTGGTAAAATTATATTATAAGTTCTAACATCTAATATAGTAATTCGTACACAATTATCGACATAAATTTATACTTTACCCTTCATAAATTCCCTTATATTTAAGAGTTTTTTTATTTATAGTAAAAATGTGTGACATGTACATGGTATCTAATACCCATGATTTTGTTGGATCTGAATCTACATATTATATACAAGAGGGGGTGAATTGTGACTTTTGAAAATTTTCAGTAACTCTTTGATTGAATGAGTTCTGTTCTCTATGCTTTATCAGATTTTATCATGCAGTGGAAATAAATAAAAGCAAGGACACAAATATGTATAGTGGTTCAGGGAACAGAAGGCCCCTAGTCCACTCCACCAATGCTCAACTCCACGAGCTTGGTGATTTTCACTATCTAGTCCTCTTTTCCACAGACCGGTTCACAATTGAGTACAGGAAGTTGACACCTTTACAATCCAAGGAAAAACAAAGCCTTCTGGTTCAAACACGAACCTACACAGCTTAGAATGAGAATCTGGTTACTCAAGAATAAAAAGAATTTCAGAATGAAATTTTCCAGTTGATCTTCACAATTGAAGCAGAATGCAATTGATAGCAGATGGATCAAAGTCTCTAGAAATATTGATCTTCAAGACGAAGCAGTTCTGAGTTGATCCGGTTGCAATAGATATAGAGATATAGTTCACAACTTCAGCAGTAGTAGATCCACAGTAGATATTCGATGTAGAACAGGTGAATCTTCTATCGATTTCTTTCTTCTTTAAACAAACAGAGCTTTGACGCTCCTTTTTGAATCATCAGATCAATCATGAATTTCTGAAGTCTCTATTTTTTCACCTTTTTAAAAATAAATTGATCACCATACATATACGTACTTGGTGTTTCAGAGAGAACATATATATTAAAGCTGAGAAAATCTTCTGCACATTTAGATCCATAAAAGTCTCCTTCTGATTCGCGATATTCAAAATTTTGAATTTACAGAGAATTCGTAACTTCACTTAAGACTTGGCATAAAAATATCCTTTTAATTCGATCTTAAATCCATTAATAAGACGGCTTTGAATCATTCAAACTCATACTTTAAAAACGACTTTAAATTCGGCTCTAAATCCGCCCAAAAATCATCTTGCTGATCGCTGCATAAAAATAACATCTGTCAAAATTTCCAACGCCAAACGTAAGGTTGATGACGTGGCCTCCAAACTTAGGGTTGATAACACAGTCTTCAAACATAAGGTTGATGACATGGCCTCCAAACGTAGGGTTGATAACACAGTCTTCAAACGTAAGGTTAACAACGTAAGGTTGAACACAAACGTAGGGTTGATCATCCATACTTTTTCTTCAACTCTCAAACGTACGATAAAAGATCAATACTTTTACTTGATCCATACTTTTCCAAGAATGTACGGTTGTTTACAAAAGTAAGGTTGATGAACCATACTTTTGAGAAACAAACGTAACGTTTAGTACTTACGTACGGTTCTTCTTCCATACTTTGCTGATAACCAAAAACGTAAGGTTCCTTCCTAACGTAAGGTTCTTATTCCATACTTTGCTGAAAACGTATGGTTTTTTAACCATAATTTTCTCTTATCTCAAAAATTATACATGCTTTTCATCCTTACGCTACGTTTATCCATGTAGGGTATGAACTGTGATTCCAGGACGCGCTAAAACAGATTCTGCGCTACATTTATCCACGTAAGGTATGAACAGTGATTCCAGGACGTGATAAAATAGATTCCACACAAGTAATAAATTATCTTTATTTCAAGAGTAAAATAAATCCATAAATTCCTGAAAAATACTAAATAAAATCATTAGAAAATAACTAAGGGTATTTGTGAGCATCAAAATTATTATAAAGAGACAGAGTATTATTCTCAATAACCTCCCCCTTTAAATAACATTATTATGTATTATTGAAAACAATACTTTTCTAAAAAAATATACCCCTTTTTGATGATCACAAAAACCCATCAAATAATTAATGAAATCAAATTTACAAAATTAAGTACATATAGTTTGGAATATATATAAAAAAATGTTCCTTAAATTTATCCATTTTTAACTTCTCCACCAAAAAGATAATTATAAAACCAAATTTCTCATTTAATTCTCCCCCTAAATAAAATGTTGATGATTATCCAAATTCTCCCCCTTTTTGTTATATTAAAAAGAATGAAAAATCATGGATTTTAACACATTTAATGTTGCACTGAACTGTAGGTAAATGCTTATTAGTAACTATTTATCAATAATTAAATTTGGAGTACTGGAATATCAAAAATAAAGTCAGTAAAACAAATAGAGAAAGAAACAAATAAAAAATGAATGAAATTTTCATTCAAAAACATCAGTATATACATGAAAATGATATACATAGGAATCAAGGTTTGGGTAAGATAGGCAACAGGTTCTATCTCCTCTGGATTGCAGACTTGATTTCTGTAAACTGTTCCCGAAGTCTCTTCATCATCCCATCTCCAAGTTTGATAATGATCTCTCTGTTCTCTTGAGTTATATGAATAGCCTTGATTAAATTGACTCTGAAAAACTCATTCATCCTTTCCTCTTTTTCAACAAGCACTGACAGGTTCTCTGACAAATGATTTAACAGGATTCTGACCGATGGCTCACTAGATGTTAGTTGATCCACTAAAAACTTTTGATTGTCTAGCAACACTGACAAAGGAGCACTGATACATTAAAGATCTTGTAACCTATCATTCATGTTTCTCATCACAGTTGTGATAGCTTGAAACCTTATGATTAAATCAGGTGATGTACCTGATCCACTAACAGCACTATTTGCAACTGATGCAAATTGGTTCTCCATAAACAACTTCAGATTTGATAAATCTGAATTTATAACCATTTCAGATTTCAATTGTGTAATAGTAGTCATCATATCCTCTTTAAACATTTCCACTTCTTGCCTTGAAACTGTACACTCCTTCAGCTTTTGAAATTTCAAATGTTCTAAGTCTAAGTCATTTCTCAGAGAAACATTCTCAGATTCCAACTAAGATACTTTTCTGTACAGTTCTTCAATTTCTTGTTTTCTTAAATTAGAGGAACCCTATGCTTGATTCATATTCACATGCTCTGATTGATGCAGAAGTACCAAAGGTAATGATTCAACATCAGATTTTTCTTTTTCTCTATCCTGAGAAGGTTGGTCCATAGATTTTTCCTTAGAGTTTTCAAACTCCTCCATAGAAAAATCCTCTTGAAGTACCTCTGTTGGAGATTCAGAAGCATTCTCATCACATTCATCTGCATCTTTGTCTTCCACTAAAATTTCAAGAACAATATCTTCAGTAGATTCCTAAGGTCTGGCCACTTCTTCACCAGGAACTGCCTCCATCTCTTGTTCCTGTTGAAGTGCAACTTCAACATCAGCTACAATATGTTTCTAAGTCTCACTTTGAGCTTCTTCTGGAACTCCTGATTGCTCTACTGGTGCTGTTCTTTCAGTAAAATATTCCATGGTCTTATCAACAATAGCCTCCCTTACAAAAGTATAAGAAAATAAAGCTTTTGTTGTTGTTTCCAAAGTAGGGGAAGTAACATCCTCATTAACTAGTCTCTTTATTTTTGATTGAAGTCCCTCCTGACTTCTATCTTCCTCAACATATTCCACATCAAAGCAAATCCTTCTTTCTACATTGCTGACTCTGGATTCAGATTTTCGCTCCTTGTACTTAGAAGGTTAAGCCTGAGCACTCTCTGAATCTTCCTCAGCTCCTACTGGCAAAAATTTTCCTTTAATTGTGCTCCAGAAATATCCAACCTTCTTTAAAGTTCCATCATTAAATGTATTACTGTGATGACAGTTTACTTGACCATCCACTAATCTCACCATGTCTTTCTTAAACAGTAGTTTAGAAATAAATCCACCAAAAGGGTAGAAATTCATCCGGGCCTCGCTTTGACAGCATTAACTGAGATACCTTATCATATATCTTAGAAAGTTTAACTTAATATCTCTTAACAGAAGAAACATTATATACATATCAGGGTACAAAATATTTTCCATTTCTACCATTCTTGGAGCTATTCCAGTCTGAATAAATTTGACCAAAATCTTCTGATCAGGCTCCAAATCCTTGACAAACATTTTCTTTATTTTCTTAATACCAAAAAGAACAGACATGATGTCCTAGGATTTATGCACATAATCTCCAATATTTTTCAAATCGAAATGAAAACTCCCTCATGAGTGCAGTTGAGAATCCGACCAATCTCTACTGATGAGATTGAGAAATCCCTATCCTCTATCTTAGCCATCATACTATCCTCAGTATCCCCCAGGCTAAACTGTACAGATTTGAAGAAGTATCTAAGTTCTACTTCATACAGAAACTCCATATTTTCACTGTTGAACATCTTTTCAAGATTCTGAAATGACCGTGCTTGCTTTAATAACAGATTTATCTAAAATAACCAGTCGAGATCGATTACCTTTCCCTGTAAGATTTTTCTTCCCTCGGTGCGTTGTCTCTTGGCATTGCTTGGCTCAGCTTCACTGGATCTTTTAGTTCTAACCATCTATGCAAGAATCTCTTAAGGTTTGAAGGTTAGGGTTTCATAAGTTCGAAGATTAGGGTTTAGAAGAAGAAGTGTGATTTTCAGATTTCGAAAGGGTTTCGATAGAAGTGAAACGGTTTAGAAGTCGGAAAGGCTCTGACGGCCTTGATTCCCATGTAATCACTAATCATTACATATATTTAAAACAAATAAAATTTGAATATGGAGAAAGAAGGAAAATCTTAAACAGTATTCAATAAACAAAATAAAATTTACAAAAAATAAATAAATAAATAAAAATTATTTAAAATTAAATAAACATAGCTCCCACTTAATAAAATCAAACCTTGCAGTGGGAAGTGGTTTAGTAAAAATATCTGCTAATTGAATTTATGTATTTATAAATTCTAAAAATATATCCTTTTTAATAACATGATCTCTTAAAAGGTGATTCCTTATATCAATGTGCTTAGATTTAGAATGACTAATAGGATTTTTTGAAATATTAATTGCAATTGTATTATCACATAAAATAGGTGTATTATTAAAATTCAATCAAAAGTCCATAAGAGTGTTTTTCATCCACAACACTTGTGCACAGCAACTGCCAATAGACACATATTCTTCCTCAGCTGTTGACAGGGCAACTAAATGTTGTTTCTTACTAGACCATGATACTAACGACTTTCCTAAAAAGTGACATGTACCTAATGTGCTTTTTCTATCTAATGTACAACTTCCAAAGTCAGCATCTGAATATGAAATCAAATTAAAATCAGAAGTTTTAGGATAAAGAAGATATTGAAAAATAGTTCCTTTTAAATATATAAATATCCTTTTAACAGCAGTTATATGAGATTCTTTAGGATTTGATTGAAATCTAGCACAAATATATACTGAATACATTATATATGGCCTACTAGTAGTAAGATATAACAAACTACCAATCATACCTCTATATAACTTGTTGTCAACCGATTTCTCAGTTTCATCCAAATCAAGTTTTATATTAGTACACATAGGAGTTGTAAATGGCTTGTTGTTTTCAAGTCCAAATTTCTTAAGTAAATCAGTAATGTATTTGATTTTATTTAAAACATTTCCAAAATCTTTTTTAAAATATTTTAAGACCCAAAAATAAATTTAATTCTCCCATCATACTCATTTCAAGTTAGTCTTGAATTATTTTTAAAAATTCATGAAAAAGAGTTTTATTAGTTGATCCAAAGATTACATCATCAACATAAATTTGAACCAATAAAACATTATTTTTCACAGTTTTCTTAAAGAGTGTTGGGTCTGCCATTCCAACAGTAAGATCATTTTTCAAAAGAAAAGAAATTAATCTTCCATAATAAGCTCTAGGTGCCTGTTTAATGCCATAAAGAGATTTAGTATGTTTAAAAACAGAATCAGGTTTTTGAGAGTTTTCAAAACCAGGAGGTTGCTCAACATAATCTTCCTCCATTAAATAACCATTTAAAAAGGCAGATTTAACATCCATCTGAAATAATTTAAAATTCATATAAGATGCATACTCTAAAAAGATTCTAATGGATTCTAACCTAGCTACAGGTGCAAAAGTCTCATCATAATCTATTCTGTCTTCTTGATTGTATCCTTTATCTACTAATCTTGCTTTATTTCTAGTTATTGTGCCTTGGTCATCTTGTTTATTTCTAAAGACCCATTTGGTTCCTATTACAGGATAATTCTTAGGTCTTTCCACTAATTCCCAAACATCATTTCTTTTAAACTGGTTTAATTCATCTTGCATTGATATTACCCAGATTTCATCATCTAAATATTCTTCTATAGTCTTGGGTTCTTATTGAGATAGGAAGGCAGAGAATTCCACTAGGTTTCCTAAGTTTCTTCTAGTTTGAACACCAGTTTCTAGGTCACCTATTACAGTTTCTAAAGGGTTATTATTTAGGGTTCTAGACTGTCTAGGTAATATATTTAAAGGTTATTCAGTATCATGTTCCTCTGAACTGGACTGAATTTCTTTTATATCATTTTCAAAAACATTCTTTAAGTTCTCAAGTCTCATGTTATCATTAGATTCAAGTTTATCCATTTGTTCTGTCTTTTTCTCAGAGGGATCAAATTCATAAAATTTCACAAGAACTGATTATTCAACAATCCTTGACTTCTTATTATAAACTCTATAAGCTTCGGAGGTAGCAGAATATCCTAAGAAAATACCTTCATCAGATTTTGGATCAAACTTACCAAGATTATCCTTGGTGTTTAAGATGTAAACCTTGCATCCAAAAACTTTAAAGTAATTTACTTTAGGTTTTATGTTATTCCATAGTTCATAGGGTGTCTTTTTCAAAATAGGTATAATTAAAACTCTATTAATAATATAACAAGCTATATTCACAGCTTCTTCCCTGAAATATATTGGTAGGCTATATTCATTTAACATAGTTCTATCCATTTCTTGAAATTTTTCTATTTTTTCTTTCTACAATCCCATTCTGTTGAGGCGTTCTGGGTGCAGAAAAGGTGTGTTTAATACCCATGTTTGAGAAAAAGAAATAAATTCCTGATTCTCAAATTTTCTACCATGATCACTTCTCAATGAGATTATATTAAAACCTTTTTCATTTTGAACATATTTGCAGAAACATTCAAATAAAGTAAAATCTTCATTTTTGAATTTTAAAAAGAAAATCCATGTAAATCTTGAATAGTCATCAACTAAAACATATACATATAATTTACCAGCTAATCTTGGTACTCTTGAGGGTCCAAACAAATACATATGAATAAGTTCTAGAGTTTTAGATGTAACAACCTTATTAACAGATTTGAAGGATGATTTGTGTTGCTTGCCAAGTTGACATGCATCACAAAATCTATCACTTTCAAATTTGAGACAAGGTAAATCAGAAACTAAATGTTTCTTAGATAACTTATGTAAAACATATACATTTCAATGTCCAAGTCTCATATTCCAGATCCAGGATTCACTTACTTTAGCAGTCAAGTAGTTTACTTGTTGTTTACACAAGGAATTTAAATCCAAAGTATAGACATTATCAGTTCTTGGTGCTTTAAATTTAAACAGTTTATCTTTAGAAACAATACATAAATTGTTAGTAAAATCAACATTATATCCATTATCACAGAGTTGATATATACTTCTCAGTTTGTGTTTTAATCCTTGTACATAAAGTACTTTGTTGATTGAGACTGTTTTTGGATCTCCAACAATTCCAATGCCAATGATTTTTTCTTTGGCATTGTCACCAAATGTGACCAGTCCTCCTTCCTTTTGAGTAAGTGAAGAAAAATTTAATGAGTTTCCACTCATATATCTTGAGAAGCCAATTTCCATGTACTATATATCTTTTCTTCTCTAGTGGCCTACTACCTGCAAAGACATTCAAACAAATTGCTTTGGTACCCATATTTTGTTGGGTCCTGGTGTGTTAGCTAGCAATGATCTGGGTATCTAGATTTGCTTTGTTCTTTTAAAATCAGCTGAATCATATAAGTCTTTTGAAACATAGGCTTTCTTAATACCATAAATTTGAGGTTGTCTTAAGAAAAAGTTTTTAGTTATATGTCCCTTTGTCCCACAAAAATTACAATTAACCTTTTTAGAGCTAGGAACAAAATAATTTTTATATATCTTAGGTTTTTCTACTTCACTGCCAATTCCAAATCTCTCCTTTTTAATGACAGTTTTTCCAAGAATTTCATTTAATGAATTTTCTCTTTTTGTAAAAACCAATGCAGCCTGTTTGTAAGATTCTACTTCATTCTGTAGTGTTTTTATTCTTGATTCAAAATTAATATAGTTAGTGTTAATCGAATTGTATTTATCAGTTAATTCCTTATGTTGTTTCATCATTTTATCTCTTACATCTAAAACAGCTTTATGTATGTTTTTAGTGACTTATGTTTCCTAAATATTGAATCATATCTTTATTCAAGCATATTGCAGTAGGCTGCATGTTTTTCATTTGTGTAGCTTGATTCAGAATTTGATTCAGAGGAGTAATATGAGTGTACCTCATTAGTTTCTGCAATAAAACACATGTTTTTTTTAGATTGACTTCTTCTTTCTCTGAACTTGATTTAGGAGAGCTACTGGAGTCTTCAAATACACTCCAAGTGACTTTCATATCTTTCTTGTCTTTCTGCTCATAATAATTTATTTTGAAGAATTTCTTCTTCTTTGCATCCTTCAATTGTGGGAAATCTGGTCTAATATGTCCCATATTCTTTCATTTATAGCATCTTACTTCTTTATCATCTCTCTTAAAGGATTTTTTGAAGCCTCTTATCTTGTTGTAGAACTTTCTAAATTTCCTAGCTAGCTGAGCCAGTTCTTCATCTGAGTTTGATGAGTCAGAGATTTCTGATTTAGCTTTGACTTCTCTGTTCTTCATCTTTCTATTCATTTGTTGTGAAGTTACCTTCAAGGTAGTATCTTCTCTTTTTATAAGAACTTTATGTTCATTAGCCTCATCTTTCATTTCATATTCATACATCATCAATGTACCAATCAGCTCTCTCATGGTTAGATCTTTGATAGGAGTTGATTGTCTGATTGCAGAAGAGATACCATTCCATTGAGTAGGAAGTACCCTTAGTACTTTTAATGCTTGATCTACCTGCTTGATAGGTTCTCCTAGAGCTGTTATATTATTAACAATTTCTGTCAATCTCCCATTCATTTGGGTAATGCTTTCACCTTTGAACATTCTGAAAGTATCAAATTTCAGTTTTTCAGTTGCATATCTCATTTGCCTCACATTGTCTGTTCCTTCATATGCCACAGCTATTGTTTGCCACATCTCATATGCTGTTGGGCACTGGGATACTCTGTTAAATTCATATGGTCCTAGACCGCAGATGATTGCATTCATAGCCTTCGAATTCATATCATACTCTGCCTCTGTAGCAGCACTCCATGTCTCAGGATTTTCAGGAATTTCATAAGGAGTCAAAATCTTTGAATAGACTTTATATCCGAGGTTTTTCAGATATATTATCATGCATGATTTCCAGTAGCCATAGTTGTCTCCATTAAAATATGGTGCTCTGACCATCGACATCCCTTCTCTTGTATCAGTCATGATGCTATGTTTTTATAATCTTTAAATGCTTCTAGCTTGCTAAGGCTCTATCAGAAGCTCCACCTCTGATACCAATTGTTGGATCTGAATCTACAGATTATACACAAGAGGGGGGTGAATTGTGTCTTTTTCAATTTTTTGGTAACTCATTGATTGAACGAGTTTTGTCCTCTATGCTTTATCAGATTTGATCATGCAGTAGAAATAAATAAAATCAAGGACACAAATATGTATAGTGGTTCGGGGAACAGAAGTCCCCTAGTCCACTCCACCAACGCTCAACTCCACGAACTTGGTGATTTTCACTATCTCGTCCTCTTTTCCACAGACCGGTTCACAACTGAGTATAGGCATTTGACACCTTTACAATCCAAGGCAAAACAAAGCCTTCTGGTTCAAACACGCACCTACACATCTTAGAACGAGAAGTCGGTTACTCAATAATAAAAATAATTTCAGAAAGAAGTTTTACAGTTGATCTTCACAATTGCAACAGAATGCAATTGACAGTAGATGGATCGAAGTCTCTAGAAATATTGATCTTCAAGACAAAGTAGTTCTGAGTTGATCCGGTTGCAATAGATATAGAGATATAGTTCACAACTTCAGAGGTAATAGATCCATAGTAGATATTCGATTTAGAACAGGTGAATCTTCTATCGAGTTCTTTCTTCTTTAAACAAACAGAGCTTTGACGCTCCTTTTTGAATCAGCAGATCAATCCTGAATTTCTGCAGTCTCTGTTTTTCACCTTTTTAAAAATAAATCGATCACCATACACATACGTACCTGGTGTTTTAGAGAGAACATATATATTAAAGATGAGAAAATCTCCTGCACATTTAGATCCATAAAAGTCGCCTTCTAATTCGCGATATTCAAAATTTTAAATTTACAGAGAATTCGTAACTTCCCTTAAGACTCGTCATAAAAAGCTCATTTTAATTCGATCTTAAATCCATTAATAAAATGGCTTTGAATCAGTCAAAGTCTTACTTTAAAAACGACTTTAAATCCGGATTGAAATCTGCCCAAAAATCAGCTTGCTAATCACTGCATAAAAATAACACCTGTCAAAAATTTCTGACGCCAAACGTAAGGTTGATGACGTGGCCTCCAAACATAGGGTTCATAACACAGTCTTCAAACGTAAGGTTGATGATGTGGCCTCCAAACGTAAGGTTGATAACATAGTCTTCAAACGTAAGGTTGACAACGTAAGGTTGAACACAAACGTAGGGTTTATCATCCATACTTTTTCTTCAACTCTCAAATGTACGGTAAAAGATCTATACTTTTACTTGATCAATACTTTTCCAAGAACGTATGGTTGTTTACAAAAGTAAGGTTGATGAACCATACTTTTGAGAAACAAATTTAACGTTTAGTACTTACGTACGGTTCTTCTTTCATACTTTGCTGATAACAAAAAACGGAAGGTTCCTTCCTAACATAAGGTTCTTCTTCCATACTTTGCTGAAAACATATGGTTGTTTAACCATACTTTTCTCTTATCTCAAAAAGTATACACGCTTTTCATCCTTACGCTACGTTTATCCACGTAGGGTATGAACAGTGATTCCAGGATGCTCTAAAACAAATTCTGCGCTACATTTATCCATGTAAGGTATGAACAGTGATTCCAGGACATGCTAAAATAGATTCCGCACAAGTAATAAATTCTCGTTATTTTAAGAGTAAAATAAATCAATAAATTCCTGCAAAATACTAAATAAAATCATTAGAAAATAACTAAGGGTATTTGTGAGCATCAAAATTATTGTAAAGAGACAGATTATTATTCTCAATAACCCCCCCCCCCCCTTTAAATAACATTATTATGTATTGTTGAAAACAATACTTTTCTCAACAGATTTAGAATTATAGAAATTGATTTCAATAACATTAACAGTTGGATGCTCTAAATGATTCTCATTGAGAACACTTCTCAAATATAGATACCAATCTTTAACTATTTTATAGGTCAATCTTATAACTGTTCACAATATGATTATCATGAAGTATGACATAATCTATAATAGGGAAATATCAATAGGTGGATATCATGTTTTATATATTTTCATCAAGTAATTTTAATGAAATTTCTTCCATTAAAATAATTCCCCTATAAAGAATATCTATAGAGTGAGTCAAGATCCATATTTCACTAAGAAATGTGTGTTCTTTGGAGTTTCTCACCACTTAGTTATTTAGGTAGGGAATCATCTCAATAAAAAAAAATTTAACTCTTGGATAGTTGAGTGGAAAAAACTTTTTCCGTATCCATCATATGGATAATACTCAACTCGATTCCTCTCATAACCTAATTTTATTAGGGTCACCTGGCTAGTGTAACCTAAAGAAAATGTCAAGAATAAGCTAATAAAGGATGATCATGGGGAACCCCAATTTTTAATGATCTACCCAAAATGATAATCCATAGTTACTCATAACTTTATTTTCATACACAAGATAATTCAGGGGAACCTGCTTTGGCATGACCTACCCAATTGGATGATTGAGTTCTTTAAAAGTGACACTTTGGAAGGAATATCTCTCTTAGTATTTAAGGATTTTTTGTTAAAAGCATAACCAATTTAATATACATAATATGTATATTAAATTCATAATTATTTCATCATATTAAATCATTATCTTATCATGTTTTATTCCTTTATTTATGTATGATTATAATGAATTAGATTTGGAATCATTATTTTATCCACCAAATTAAATGTTTTTACTCTACATTGATGTGTAACTTTTACACTACCCACAAGTTTTTGTCATTCACCCAAAAAAATCCAATTATATTCACACACATATAAATTCATTATATGAATAAGTTGTATGAAATTATCATGTAAATTTCTAGATTTATAGAATATTGATAAACTCTATAAGAGTAATCCTGGAGCAATAGATATCTAAATGATCACCTTTTAGAACAAGGAATAAACCTCCAAATCGGTGGGTAGTTTGACCCCAAGTCTATCTCCCCTTAGAGACTTTACTCAATAGATAATTAAATTCCTGATATCTATAATACCTAATTTTTACAAACTATATTCAATAACTATTATTAAGCTCCCGACTCAATAACTGACTAAGGTTCAAGAGGATGAAAAACTAAAATTTATGGAGTCTCATATCACTTGTAATTGAAGGCTCTATCTTTTAGTAGCAATTTATCACATAAATAAATCATATATATTATTAAAATTATATAAACAATTTAATAAAAAAAATTAAAATGTTTTAACAAATAAATAAACATTTTATTTATTTTCCAAAAGCATGAGGTAACCATTCATTAATAATTAATAAATAAAATATTACTATATATATTTTATAAATTTGTTAGTATATTATAGACACTCCATAATCTTTAATATAAACACTTTTTCACTCATTAAATAATATAAACTTTCATATTATACATTATATGAATCTTTTATTTAAATATATTATATTTTTATGAAATATAAATAATTTATAATTTAGTTTCTAGTATTTAAACATTTTACATAATCTATATATCATATATTTAGCATTATTTAAACCATTTATCATATCAATCATCGAAACACCTTTGGAATGGTATAAATAATATCTCAAATAAGTCCCCCTTTTATTTGAAGAATTCAAATTAATTATTTTTGAATGATTTATAATTTTAAATATAAAATACTTTATATTCAATCTTTATTTATGTAATTTATAATCTATTTATAAATCACTCTTATGATTTGTGAATAAATATTTTATTTCAACATCACAAGGCATGGAATATAATTTAGTAAAAGGTATTTTAAATATTTTAATTTAATATCTAGAATATTTTATTAATAAATGTTTCAAAAAGAATATTTAACTAATTACAAACTTTTTATAATTAATCATTTTATAACCCCTTTATAAATTAAAATATGTTCAAAATAATTTTTACTATAATTTATAAACATTTTATAAACCATTTCAATTGGGAAATATATATATATATATACTTATTATTAACTCAATAATATTAATAGAATATTTATAATTAATGTTTCAAAAAACATTTCATCAATTAACCATAAATATTTTATTACTAATTTATAAAACACTTTTATAATTTATATAAATATTCAGGATATATGATTCCATTATTTATAAATAATTTATAAATAACTTGAAACATTTATGCTTTATTTTTCCACAACGGCAATGTGAACAATGTTAACTATTTCACATAATTTGCACCTTCCACTCCACATTACATTAATTATTTAACATAGCATAAAGAAATGATCCTGACATTACATTATCATATAACATAATTTTGAGAGGTAAAACCTGTTAAAATATCATAAGAGATGTTTTTTATTTAACAATGTATGAAACGTGTTGATTTTATGAGGAAGATGGCTTTGATTCCACGGATGGATTTTATATATTTATCATATTAATGAAGGAATAAAAATTAAACCCATAAATGTGCTTGAACTATCCTAGATAGGATCAACACGTAATATAAATAAAGGATATAAACATTCATATATGAATAAAATAAAACTTTATCTTTAATATTTGATAGAGTACACTTGATTTCAATCACTAAAGAACTAGATGAAATCCTCTTACCTCCAAGTTAATTACACTGACCAAAGGATCCCAGGGTATTTATTGAGTATCCCTAAATATAGAATTGGTGTTATAACCTTCGCCTAGTGATAAATTACATCTCAGGAGTGATATAGTATCTAGGGGATTTAAAAATAATTATTCTCAACTTGATTAATTGCATCCATTTATATAGCCATTCTAGATGTGTTTCATTTAATGAAATTCATTGACCATATTCAATATTTTATTATACATTTATTATCGTTGGACTTATTCATTGAATTACTTCAATTAATTAAATCCATTTAATATATCTATTATGGATTATAACCAATTAAATTGCATGGGATGCTCAATGCACCTAAATTCATGCATAGGTGTTAAATACATGCACTCAGTCTGTGAGGTAGAAGATGCCTGCACTCAAACTAAGGCATTGGGTGAAATGTACCATATCATATATATCATATACATATGTATTTAGTGTATAAAAAATATTTTCCATAGATATTTGAGGTTTTATTGTTCTCTTATCCCTTTCATTCTTCTCATCCTTTTGTTTCTCTCTAATTTTTGGTGATTTTGGCTAGGATATTTTTGAATATTCTAGTAGATCATGGTGGAACTATCCTGGTTTATAGGGATTTTGTTCATGGGTATGCTATAAGTTTTCCACTGGTGGTTGGTGTGTCATTGCCTAAGGTTTTTATGAGTAAATGTAACTCAATTAATTTTTCACATTATGACTCCTTAGTTTAAATTTTATAATTAATTATAAATTTTTATAATTAATTGTGTGTATTTGGTGGCTTGAGATTGGATTTGGTTCATTGGAATTCTTGGAAAATGCATGTATGGGATTCTCTAAGGATGGTAACTTTGTGTTTGAGGTAGGGGGTCTCTATAATATTAACCATATGCTTGTTTATATTTGATTATGAATAACTAAATGAGAATATGGATTTGAGTAAAATATATAGGGACCAAGATCACCCTAGGTTAAGGAATTGGTGTCTTATATCCTCTTAGGTTTGGGGAAAGTGCTATGATTCTTGTTGAGGGAATCAGGATCTCCTAATGACTATGCCTCCAAGGGGGAGAATATATCAATTAAGTTTATGAGAGGCCTAGGGTATGACCTATGGTTGGGGTGATTTTTGGGTATCTTAGGTTAAAATATTTAAGCCAGTATAATGAAAATCATAGACTTAGGAACAGGGATTACTAGTGAGATCTATGTATATCTCATGCTTGATTGGGAACATTCTTTTAAGGGTGGATGAGGGTCTTTAGTGGGTGTTATGAGTGATATGAGTCCTTTAGGGATAGAAATGGTGTGATGGGGAGGGTACTCTCTAGGTGATGGTCTTGAGATTTCACCTAAGGGAAATGTAAGATAGAACCCAAGTGAGGGTTATGAGAATTGAAATGGGAAAGAGACATGCCTATTGAGGGTAGGGGGGAAAGACCTATAGGCTGAGGGGTCATTGTTGGGTGAATAGTATAGGTTGGTATCAATGAGTAGATATCAGGTTGGGTTTAGGGAACTTTTTGTATTCCCTTATATGAAAATTGGAATTTAAATGGGTTTGATACATTATTGATGTGTGATCAAGTTGGGATTGAGGTGATTAGCCTATAGGGATAGATAGGTATATAATGTATTGGTGGTATGAGAGGATATCCAAGAGCTATGACCTGATTATGGGAGCCATGGTGAGAATTTGGGATGGTATATAATTCTATGTTTATTGTTTTGTGTGTGTACCTAGATGTGTGTGTGCTTGATAGAAATACTCGATGTATGGAATCACCATGAGTAAGAATGTTTTGACAGAGACTACCCTGAATAAAAGGATATATTATAGGATGTTTATTATTGTTCCCACTTTGATTTTTAAGGTGCTAGTAGAAACCACTATGATTGATAGGGTATGTTTCAGGATGTGCATGACTAGCCTTACCTTTAGTGAGAAGGTTTTAGAAGGGACCACCTTGAGTGATAGGGTATTCTCCTAGATATAGATTATTGGTTTCACATTTAGTGAGAATGTGCTATAATGTATTTCCCTAACTAATAGGGTATAGCCTAGAATGTGATTTGGAGCCCCCCCCCCCCTGAGTGATAAGGTAGTAGTCGATGTGATGTGGCATGCGACTAGATGCTTGGCCTCACCTCGAGTGAGAATTTGTTGGCATGGACCACCCTGAGTGAGAGGGTACTAGTCCAAGATGTGGTTTTGAGACCCTACCATAAGTGAGAAGGCAGTGTTCAAGACTTGGTCTAATGTGGTTTAGGTTTGGCATGGGGCCTTATTGAGAGAAGTAACTCGGACTAGCCTTTTCTTCCAAGAATTTAAAACCCCAGAATACCAAGGTGAAATGAAAATAGATCCTTTGTAAGTGCTTCTACCACTATTTTTATATAGGAAGAGAATAAACACTACTCACTGCACTAATTTGAACCTCACACATACTCCATTCAAGACTGACAACTCACTCAATAAGAAAGGAAAATAATAGAAAATAATAATATAAAAATTTTATGTGGTTTGAGCCTTAAGTCTTATTCCCATGTGAGAACACTATCAAACATTTCGTTACTTGAAATATACAAGGATTAAAATTCTCAATAATTAGTTTTTCATATATTAATATTTATATCTAGTTCACTATTCAATGAAGTATAGTACAATGTGTGTAGGAATACCCACCCTAGATTTATAGTGGGTCGCATCCTATCAACTAGAAACACTGGTCTTTGACTTTCATGGACATCCATTCATTGAAATCAAGTGATTATTGATACATTATTCTCTCCTCATCCTAATTTTCACCAATAGATAAAGAACTAGAAGTCTCCCTACATGTTATCCTTTTCTACAAAACTATCTAGATGTACCCACTGTAACTTTTTCTTAACTCCCTTTCAGTGAGCTGACATACTTGAACACCACCCATCATAAGACACCCATCCAATCAAACCACCTTCTTATAGAGTTATGACTGTCACTAGACACACATCCAAGGTTCACCTATCTTTAGATAAAATCTATATCTGGTTAAATGAAATGGAAATTGAAAGTAGATTCATTTTCCTAACAATATCCTACTTGAATACTGTTTCAAGGAAATATATATCATCCTCAAACACTTAGGAAATTTTGAGCATCCATCCTCCCATATACAACATACAATATTCTCCTTATACTTCCTTTACGCTAGTCACATTGAGGCATATAGTTTCATTATAATTTCTTAGACTATAACATTTGTGAACATATCAGCTAGATTTTTTTTTTTCATATATTTGTTGAAACTCAAACACTTTGTCTTATAGAAAATTATGTATGAAATACAATTTCAAGATAATGTATTTCATCTTTTCATGAAGTACTATTTTTTTAGGTGAATCACACTCTAACTATCATAGTGGAGTACTACCTCCTCCAAGAATCTTCTAAGTTCCTTAAAAAATAATATTAACCAAATAAATTATTTTCATAATTATATTACTATCATATATCTAGTTTCTATAGTAGATGAAGTAATAACTAGCTCCAATTTAAACAATAAACTAACCAACATCCCCCAATAAGTAAATAAAAAACTCGTTATGTTCTTCCAAGTATCTGAATCCTCAGAAAATTTTGTTTCGATAAACCTATATATTAGATCATCTTACCCAAAGTAAAGGATTTTATAATTTAATCCATTTCAGTATTGTATTATCCATTTCACATACTTCTAGTTTTACCTTCCTATATTTTACACAAAACAGCTCACAAATCCCACTACAAAGGCAATATCATGCCTTGTACAAATCATTAAATACATCAAATTTTTGATAGATAATGAAAATAGAAATTTTTCTATATACTGGACATCATTTTTAGTGTTTGGAACCTTTCCCTTATACAACTTGAAATGTATAGAAAATGGAATTGAGATAGGCTTATATGTGGTCATCCCAAACCTTTTGATTATATTTTGGATACAGTCCCCCTGAGATGGAAGCAATGTTTTGGACTTTATATCTCTCTCAATTCTCACTAAAAACATATCCTTGGTATTTCCCAAATTTTTCATCTTCAATTTTAAAATTAAATCATATTCTAACTCCTGGATACTTGTAAGTACTAGACCAGTAATTAATATTTGATCCACTTGAAAAAGAATAATGATATAACCTATGTCATCCCACACCTTCTGGTAGAAATAGTGTTTGGTGTTGCTCATCATGAATCCTTCATCATCCATGAAACTATCAACATTCTAAATCCATTATCTAGGTTCCTACTTCAATCCATAAAGAATTCACTTTAGTCTATATATAAAACTTTCAATTGTATTCTCTAAGAAACCTTTATATTGTTTCATGATAATTTATTCCTACAAGTCCACATGAAGGAACATTTTTTTCATCCATCCACTCAAGGTGTAGATCATTGGAATAAACTATGTTTATCACTATCCAGATGGTATCATGATTAACTACTAGTGATACAATTTTCTAGAAATCAATTCCTTCTTTCTATTGAAAACCCTTCACTACCGACCATGACTTGTATCTCTTACTTTCATTAGATTCTTATTTTATATGGAAGGTTCATTTGTTATTTAACACTCTTTTTTCTTATGGTAACTCTATTAGCTTCCAAGTTCTATTAGAGTATAAGGAATCCATATCTTCCTCCATAGTTTACTCCCACAATTTAAAATCATTGGGTGATACCAATTATTTTTTGAATTCAGGTTATCTTATATTGATTATAAGTAATAAATCTATGTTGTCCTTAAACTTTTGGGGTGGCCTCCTGACTTTGGAATATCTCATCAGCTGAACTCAATTCTTTTCTCTTTCAGATACTTCATTTTTCGTAGTCAATATTCAATACACTACCTTTTTATGTCCCAACTTCTAGATATTTTCTTCAAGATTCCTCAATTCTCAATCATTCAAGAACACCTTCCACTGGTCTCACTTTTAAAAAGTTTGTGCTAACATCTAAAATCATAAAAAACTTTTTGTCTTCTAATGTTTCCATATAGATCGAATTAATCTTCAATAGTTGATTAATTATTATCAAATTATAACTAAGAGAAGTTTTAATCTTTACATAGACATTATCATTGAACAAAACATCTTTACTTCCAATGATCATTCACTGATTTTTATCCCATAACTAAAATATAAAATATTAATTTTCATAACCCAAAATAATAATAAAAACTTTAGGCTTTTCCTCTCATTTGTATCTATCATTTTCATCAACATGGGAATAGGAAATACAACCAATAATTATGAGGTGGCCAACTTTCATTAGTTCAGAAAACCGTATTTGTTCTGGAAGATCTTTTCTAATAGTCAGTGAAAGAATTTTTTGATAAGATAAGTCATTATGCTAGCTACCCCGGACTAGTTTTCCTTATCCATCCTTGAGTGAGACCACGTGATCTAATATTTTTATGTTATACTCTTGTTCATTATTTATACTAAATTATTCTATTATGGTGTTCTAGACACTATATTCTCTAGAATAATACTTTTCTTCTGAAAAAATATATATAATTTCCAACAATCGTACTCATCTCCATTGTCGGATATTAAACATTTTAATTTCTAACTAGTCTCCATTATTTACATTGGTCTCCACTGAGAAAATGCACTGAACACATCTAATTTATAATTAATAAAGAAAACCCAAATTTCCTTTTAGAATAATCAATAAATATAATGATGTAAAGAGAACCTCCATGGGATGGAACTACGGATGGCCTTCCAACATCAAAGTGAAAAATCTCTAACTTCTGGATCTTAGGATTTTGACCACCCAAGTTGAATAACACACTTTTTTTCTTCCCAAATACATATCTCTCGCAAATTTTGATATCAGTATGATCAATATTTAGTATTCCTTTCACCATTATAACTTTTATATTTTTCTCAATGAGATGTATAGGCCTATAATGCCATAATTTTAAATCCTTGTAAATTATTGTTTATGCAACAATAGATCCATATGATCTTATAGTCATATAAAGATTTTCATCCTTTACTACACATTCCATCACCATGGACCCTCAGGTCACATTCGAAACTCTGTTGGTAAATTGTGTGTCATAGACTGCCTCATCTAATTTACCAAAAAAAATTATGTTTTTTTGGTAGTCCAAGGATGTGTTTGGATTCTATAATCCTCAAGAATCCTCTATTATGCATCTAGATATTGAAATCTCCTTTTCCCAATATTTATAAAGCTTCATCATCTACCAAATATACCTTTTTGGATATTTCATATACATAATTGACCATGAATCATTACTCTACTATTGAGTGTAACAATGAACCAGAATAAAAAATACAAGATTACACTATAAAATTAACCCTTAGTAGAAAGATTATAATTCCCTTGGATATACTCACATAATTTATACTTCTCGAATATCTCCTTATGATGATTTTTTTGTGAATTCTAAAATCCTTATTAAGATGCCCGCATTTCCCATAAGGAAAACCTATAAGACCAAGTCTAGTCAAATTTCCTCAAATTATATCATGATACTTACCTTCTAATTTATTCTTCTGAACCATCCAATGAGGTGAGTGCCCCATTCCCTCAGTATTCATATCATTACTATAAGTTTCATGGACCTACCTCCTTTTCAGTTCTTTATTAAGTATTAATTTATATACATCCTAAAATACTAACTCAGTTTAATATAATAATTGTTAACTACCATTACAATTTCATTGTATAATTAAAGTAGTGAAGACATCAGAAGAATTTCCCAAACATAATCTATAAAATTTACCTTCACTAATTAAATATGACTCTAGATCATGTTAAAATCCCTCACATGATCTATCATTGACCTACCTTATGATATCCTCATGATAAAAAAAACAACACATCAAGATCACTGTGTTAGTTGTCATAGGCTTCTCATACATATCCTCTAGGAATTACATAAACTATTCTGTAGTACTCTACTCCTTTATGTTAAATACCACATTCTAAGTTATTGAAATCCTCATTAAAACAAGAACTTTAATGTCAAAAATTACCCATTCAACTTTCCTCATAACTTCTGGTTTGACTCTAGTAAATGGAAGTTCAAGTATCTTTTAGATTACATAATCTTACATCTTCAACCTCTATAATTGAAGTCTTTTCTATTGATCTTATCAACCTAGACCTTTACTTATTTTTATATTATACCTTATGATAATAGAAAACTCCCAATGGATAAAAATAGAATAATTTCAAGAGTGTGAGGATTACCTAAGTCTTATGTTAAGCGTGTTGAGTGGAAACAAAGAACCATAAGCATTGATACCACTTATTGGGAGAAGAGACCAGTAATAACTTCTATTTATTAGAAGTTAAACTACTGAAAGACCATGTAATGGTGTAAACTGATCCTCCAGAAGAGATTCTCCCACTAAAATTAGTGTACCAAAATATAAGAATTGAATACACCATAATCACCACACAAATTAAAGACTTACACGTACTCTATTAAATAATAAAAACTCACTCAAGATGTAAAGAAAAAAATACAATAGAACATAAAAAAATTTCATGGTTCAAAATTTAAATTCTATGTCTATGGGAGAAAACTAAAAAACTTTTCATTACTCAGAACATTTCTCAATAGGTAATTTCCAATATATAAATAATTATATCTATGTAACCATTTAGTGTAGTATAGTATAACATGTGCAAGTGTCCCCACCCCTTACTTATATTTAGTTCTAATAGGTAAAACGATAACACTAACCTATGACATTCTATGGTTCCCATCCATTGAACTCAAGTGACTACTAATATACAGTTTATTTCCCCATCCTTACAATCACCAACCAATAGATAACTGAAATACACCTTATGCTTTATCCTTTTCCACAAAACTACAGAGATGTTCATGTTATAACTTCCACATGACTCCATTTCAGTGTACTTACCTACCTTCACACGACCCATTATAAAACCCCTTTTAATCAACATAACTTTCACTAGAGTTTCCACTACTTCAAACTACACATAAAAGTTCCACCTATCCTTTAGTAAACTCTCATTTGGGTTAAATATAGATGAAATTGAAACTAGAATCATTTTCCTAACAATATCCCAGTTGAATACTATTTTATGGAAACATCTAAAAACCTCTAATAATTAGGTAATTTTTATCATTAATCCACAATTATATAATACATAGTGTACTTCCCTTGCTTTAACCTAGTCCCATTGAGGCATTGTATTACCTTATACTTTCCTATACTAGAACCTTTGTGAACATATCATCCAGATTTTTTATTTTGATTATCTTCTATAACTCCAAAAAAAATCCTCCAAAAAAGTTATCAATGAAATGTAATTTCAAGTAAATGTATTTCATCCTTTAATGAAACACTAGATTCCATACTAGATGAATCACACTATCACTATCACAGTAGAGTACCCCATCCTCCTAACATCTTATGAGTTCCTTTAGTAATCACATTAACCAAATTAATTTCTTTATCTCTTCTATTTATTCCATATATTCAACTTCTATGGTTGGTAAATTAATAAATGGTTGAAACTGATACATCCCACTAACCATCTATAAGTAAACATGAAATATGTTTTCCTCTTCTAGGTTTCTGAATCCCCAGAAAAAGTGTTCATTATCAAACCCTAACATTGTGTCGTCATCCATAAATCATAGAATTGTATCTTATGGTCCCTTTAAGTACTCGATGATCCATTTCATATCCTCTCAATGTCCCCTTCCAAGATTTGATATAAAATGACTCACAAACCCCATGTAAAATAAATATTTTCATGTCTAAAAATATTTTTGTGCATAATACTACCAAAAATTGAGGAAAAAAAGTTTCTATGTGTACTAATACCCATATTCTATGTTTGGTACCTTTCCCTTAGATAACATGAAGTGTTAAGACAATGGATTTGAGTAAATATTACTACCAGTCATCCTAAATCTTTCAATTATCTTCTACATGTAGTCCCTCTAAGATAGAACCAATGTTTTTAGATTTATATCTCCCTTAATTTTCATTCCCAATAACTTCTTAGCCTATCTGAGATATTTTATCTTGAACCTTCCAGAAAAATCATGTTTTAACCCCCTAATCCTTTTAAGTTCTAGACCATTAAGAAACATGTAATCCATATACAAAATAAGAATCATACAAATTCCATCATCACTTACCTTATAATAATAATAATGATCCACATTATTCTGCGTGAATCATTCTTCATACATGATACCATAAAACTTTCAAATTCATTATTGAGGCTCTTTATTCAATCCATAAAGACTTTAATTTAATCTATATACAAGGTTTCAATTCTAGTGATCATCAAAAAATTAGGTTGGTATATGTAAATCTATTCCTCTAAGTAACCATGAAGGAATGTTGTTTTTATATCCATCAAATCAATGTTCATATCATTAAATTCTACCATACTTACCATATAATGGCCCTAACTCTAGTATCCTGAAGTTGGTGTCTACTTTACTAGATTTCTATAAGATATAACGAATCACATCCTGAAGGACCAAATAGTTTTGTAGTATTGGTAAACTAGATATATACTTAAGTCTTGTATTTCATTTTAATATAAAAAATATGACATAATTTCTTTCGAGAATAACATTATTCCATCTAGAATATCCATAAATATGAAACATAGTACACTTCATGGGTTCTTGGGGAAAGGAAAAAAAATAAGGGTGAGCTCAAATACTCAGTAAGGGTTAAGTATAGTGGAATATATCAAGAATTAATAAGAATAATAAAAATTTAAAGGTATGTAACTGAAAAACATTCCATTTAATCAATAACTTGAGCATAAAATGATAGGAATAAATGAAGATCATGTAATTCCATATAAATAATCACACGAGCTTGAAAACTCAACCATGGATATTATAACTAATAAAACAATCACATGTAATATTAATAAATGAATTCATAATGATAGAAGGTATACTGCAGAATGTCTAAACTATCAAGATATATCCTCAAGACAGTTACTATCAAGATATATCCTCAAAAAAATTAAAACTGTGGGTAGAAACCTATCTAATTTATCCAACTAATTTGTCTCATTAGACCTATTGATGTATAGAGGGGCAAAAAAATATAGGCCACACCCGTCACAGACTAGTACCATTGTATTCTTTATCTGAAGATGGAAAACATAAAGAATGTAAATATTCATATTGAAATACTAGCATACAAAATGCGATTACTTTCCATAATCAATAAACATAAGAATAAACCATCCCGAGTAATATGGAGAATGGTATCAAAATAGCACATCTACATTCAAACTAATCATAAACCATCCAAAGAAAGAATAAGGGTGACATCAATAAAGCATGTCCCTAGTGTATCATAAGTAAAATAATGGGTTGATGTTTTCGATGAATATAAATACCATAAAAACTTCATTCAAAACATTAATGAGTAAAATATACTTTTCATTTTGAATATCACTTTTTAAAAACATAAAAAAATTGAAAATATTTTTACTTGAAAATCACTTTTTTTTAAATATATCCTCATAAAATTTTAAAGTAATCTCCAAATAAAAAATGTTTAGAATAACTGATAATTTCATAAATTCCATATAGGTTAAAAAATAATTTTTCTTTTACGGTGTAAAAAGGTTAGGCAAGTTCCTTGTTCAGAAAATGAAAAGAAGATTCCCTTAACTTTTTTTGTAAAATCCAAATGGGAATTTTTTAGAAAATTACATAATATTCCTTTGAAAACATTTTGTTAAGATTAAAAAAAGGGTTAAAATTAATTTAATTTTTTTTAAAGGTTAAAAATGGTTTTTTTTAAATAGAAAACATGGTTTTGAAAGAAAAAACATTTCCAACAAAATAGAGAAATGGAGTCGGATTTTCTTAAAAACATTGTCCCAATTAATTTATGTAATAATTATTGGATAAATGGTACTATTAATTTAAAATATAATGAATATAAATATTATAATAAAATTAAATATTTTTATTAGAAAATTTTTAAATAATTTCCTTCAACTAAAATTTAAGAATGATTAAAATGAGATTGTGAAATAAACACTTACAATGATTATAACATTGGAGTGACAATTAATCAATGAAAAAATTATGTGTTTAAAATATAAATCTATATAAAAAAGTGGAAATAAAATATAAGTTAATAAAAAATCATTATACACATAATCTTATAATGACATAATCAATGAAGTATAAGTTTAACCTAATGAACAGAAATTGAGTTAAGAAATCACTTACCTCACACTTCCTTTTGATTGAAAATTATTTACCCTCATGTATGGTGGTTTCAAAAATGTTTTTATCTTATACTATAACTATATTAATATTTATAATATCATATATGATCCTTTTATAACATATTTTAACCAGTTCATTAATAATATTTCATTATTTACATTGTTTTAGATGTTAATTGTATTATTTTCTAATGTGTGTTTCATCATGAAAGATATGGTTATTGCACATACGATATATTTATATCATATCTAGAATAATTATAATGAAAAAATTATAATATTTTTTTTATCAATTATACTTTTAAACCCAATCATGAAATACGATTATGAAAAATAAAGTATGTTACGATCATGGAGATGGTAGGTCGTACGTACACATGAGTAACGTTTACATTTTTCAATGATCATTATTGAAAGGGGTAAGTGATATTTTATATTTAAATAATGGTAATAATATCATATATAATATATTATTTATTTAAATATACTTATATATATCACCCATGTTGTTTTGTTATGAAAATAGAGTCACATCGCTTCGTGAAGGTGGTAGTCCCCACGTACACGAAAGATGTTATCATCTTTAAGTGAGTGAAAAGGTAAGAGAGAAAAGGATACATGTTATATTTACAAAATGATAAATATTTCATTAATATCATAATTATTTCATTAATATCATATATAATCATTAACTTTAACCTTATTATATTTCATGTAAAGCGTTAGTGAAAGACCAATCACATCACTTCATGAGGTGGTAGTCTGTCATACACACGAGCAACATTATCATATCCATATGGAATTAAAAGTAAAAAAAATATGATATAATGAATCCAAAGGTATAAATATATTATAAATATCATATATATAAATTATATCCATCATCATACCCAACTATTAAATTTGTTAATGAAAGAACAATTGACATCAGTTCACGAGGCGGTAGTCCACCATACACATGAACGACGATTTTATAACCCATTTTATGGAAGTGAAGATGGTTTTAAGTCATTATATTATTATAAAATAAACTATTATATGTAATATATTGAATTTTTTATATCATCGTGTTTCAATAAAATTTAAGGAGGTGGAGAAAGAAAAAAAATAAAAATTCTCATTGAAGAATATTATCTCTTCTTTAGGTACCCTCCTTAGGTTTGAACTAAACACTTCCAAGGATGTCTTTATTTCCAAGGTAAGTATTATAGTATTATGTGAGAGAAATTGTAAAGTGGTTTTGGTAGGTATTGATCAAAACAAATAGTCTTGAAGGTGTAAAGAAGAGAGGATAGGGGTGTCCTTTTATAAGTGGGGGAGAGGACACAATTTGTATTTTTTAAAATAATTGAGTGCTCCCACGTTTTTCATATATAAAAATGGTTTAAAATGGGATATTATCAAACATTAGAGTTTTAATGGTAAAAATATTTCTATAAAAGAGTTTTATATCAGTCTATATGTCATTTTTACCCTTATCTTTTAGTTTAACCTCGTGGTAATCTCATTTTTACCTTAATTGTGGTAATTACTTTTTAGAATTTTCACTACTGATTCTGGTAAAAAAATTAATTTAACCATATTAGGAATTTTAAATGATTCTGATTATAAATATGATTCCTTTTTTTCAAATTAAAATTATATAATTTTAAAATTTAAATTTTAAATTAATCACGCATATGTGATGGGAAAGCAGGTTTTTATAGAAAAAATGTTCAAAAGTTTGCAATATTTTTATATAAAAATTCAAAATTAAAATGATTAAAATAACATAAATTGGATTAAATGATATAAAATTTAAATAATTTATCTTTAAAACTAATTCAAAATATAATTTAATCTTATAAATTATTTAAATGAAAAGGTAGTTTTTGATTAAAAATAAATATTTTTCACTATTCTTTGAAAAATAAAATATTTTAGAAAATTCAAAAAACAAATAATCCTAAGATAATTTTGGTATTACAATTTAAAAAATGAAGTTTATTTTTTCAAATAAAATTTCTAAATATAGTTTTTCTGCAAATATTTATTTTTTATTTTAAATGACTCGTATTTTATTTCTAATCTATATATAACCATAATTTTAATAATTTAGTTATTAATATTTTTACCCTAAAATTTAATTTCTAGGTTATAAATATTATATTAAATAATAATATTTTAATAATATTTCACATTTTGTTTAAACTCAGTGTCGCATGTGATGCAAGCTAAACTCAGTGTTGCATTTAACACAAGATAAACTCAGTATTGTGTGTAATGAAATATATTTAAGAGATTGGATTTATTTAAAAATAAATATATTGTAAAGTCTCTAGGTGTTATATTTTCTTCTAATCTTGGTGTTATGTGTCATATATGCTATCAAATATAATGTTTATATTTTAGAATTTTGGGGTGTTACATTCTCCCCACTTTAAATAAATTATTTATTTTAAATTTAAACTTGATATTGATATTAAAGGGTTTTATATTTGAAAATTATTTTGTTGAAACCCCACATCATAAAAAGATTTAATAAAATATCCTCTTAATAAGATAAGAAGGGGAGTACAAAGATCATACTGAGTAACACATAACTAGGTTTATATATAGGATAACATTATTGGAACGTAAATATGTGGACATGCAAGAAAAGAATAAATAATTATAGAGAGTGATATAGTTCATTGATCCCAAGCATGAGAATGAGAAATTAAAAGTTAAGGGCCTCAAAGATATAAATCTATGATGATCTAAAAGATCATCAGTTCAACATAATTGAAGGTATTAGGATAATATTTTGTTTCAATATCCTTTTCATAGACTTGAGGAATTATTTTATTGTCAAAGAATATAAGGAAATATACTTACTTGATATGTTTTTATTTCATAAGAACAATTTCATCCTTTGGTTTTTCCTTGATCAATTTAAAATCAATTGCTTAGTCCAAGAAAAGAATATCCTAAAATGAATTTTTTATGTGTGAAGCACAAAAATTTACTTTTAACGGATCATAATATCCATAAAAGAGTGAAAAGTCTTTACTTTTTTCCTTAACTATTTTCCAAAACCAATATGGTTAGAAATTTTTTTCTAATATACATAAATCCTCATATGTTGAAGGAATGCATGAGTCTATAAAACCTCATCCAATGTTCGACTTAAACCATTTCATAAATGTTTAAACTTATAACCCACCAAAAGATCAATATCCAAAGCTTAATAAAGGTGATCACTGAATTTGAAAAAATTAATTTACCATTAATCCCCTAAATAATATGAAGTGTCTCTTAATAATTACATACCAAACATGTGAATACCTTCATCATGAATTCCCTTGAAACATGTTAATAACCTAAATTACTATAAAACCTTATTTAAAACATGAATTCTTCCTTATTACTTAATTAAATAAAATATTATTGGATATATTCCTTAAATAAAATGATGATGTAAACTCCATTAAGAATAAACAACTTTATCAAAAAATCATTATTCTATTCCAAGGTAGTTAGTACCATCCAATTTACTTTATCCATATCAATTATCTATTTATCCCAACATCATTATCTCAACATAAATAAAATATTAAGGGTCATATTTTCCTCAATAATGTGTTTTACAAGAATTTCAACTTTCCACTAAATCCCTTTTCACGGTACCATTCATCATACAATTGATAATCCTTAGATAAATAGTACTACATTATAATCCTTATACATTTCATAATTATTATTACCAGGATATCATTGATAAATACTCAAATTAATTAATTATTTAATCCAAACACAAGAACATTCATAATTACCCTTCATCTATGGTATTATCATAATTTTTACCATGATACATTAGCTTCTTTTGAGGTATATCGCATTGATGCTTGGGACATTGATTTTCATAGTGCCCTATCTCCTTACAATTGAAGCATTATACATTTCTAGCTTTTTTATTTCCCTTGAAATCACAAGCATGGTGGCCTTTATTTCCACACTTGAATCAAAATCTCATTCCATTCAATCATGTATCAGGGTGTTTCTTTCTACAATTATCACATGTGGGAAAACCCTTATTTCCCTTATTCCCTTTATTTTCCATTTTTCATGTCATCCTCTTCTTCTCTTGCTTCCCTTAGAATCCATACTAATTATAGAATTAATTATTTTTCTTGTTACAATATGATATTATGTCCTCATATTATGAGAATGTTTGGGATACTAGTTCCATTATAAATAATGTCTTAAGACCATCAAAGAAATAATCATTCTTTCCCTTTAGATTACATGCATTGATGTGGTTTCCATTACTTCTTCTATGAACCATTTCTAAATGATGGTATACACTAGATTAGATTATAATATTATGAAACATAATGAATAATCCCAAATCTTCTGAAATACATAACATAAATTGAAAACTTTATGCATAGCTAATCTCATAATAATAAACATGGTTTCTTTGGGGATATTACTTTTTTCAAATCCTTTATAATGTTTTGTAAAGAAAATGTGAATTATCCTAAGAATATCCCTATGGAGTGTCAAACTAGGTGTGAAGTAAGGCCTATTTTCATATACTGGGTGATGATCAAGTCAATCCCAATGTTTCCCTTTCAGAGTTATTACCCCTAGGTACATCTATGCTAGAACCATGTCCACTTGTAGTATCCATAAAAGGATGTATTTCTAGGAAAAATCACATAATATCTACCTTGCCAAAACATTAGGATGTTATTCTATAATTATCCTCATGGTTTATCATAGCATTACGATCTCTAATCTGTGTTTTTCAAAAATCTAGCTTCCATGGTTTTTATTAAACTTCCTATAATACAAACTATAACAACCCCAATCCCAGTACCCTAGAGTCGATGCCTATTTTTTTACATTGTCGTAAGATATGAGGAATTTCATCTTGAAGGACCGAATAGTTTAGTATTCTTGGTAAATCAGATACGTTTTTGATTCTTGCATTAAATTTGAATATAAAAATTACAACATAATTTCTTTTTGATAATAAAATTATTCCCTCTAGAATATCCTTTCATATCAAACGTACTACACTTTATGGGTTCTTGGGGAAAGGAAACAAAATAAGGGTGATCTAAAATACTCAGTAATGGTTAAGTATAGAATAAAATATCATGAATCAATAATCATAATAAACCGGAAAAGGTATGCGACTAAAACACATTACGTTTAATAAATAACTTGAGCATGATATGGTAAGAATAAAATATGATCAGGTAATTCCATATAGATAATCACATGATCTTGAAAACTTAACCATTTATATTCTAATTAATCGATTAATCACATAGAATATAAATAACTGAATTCATAATGATGGGATTCATAATTTTGGATAGCTTAAATTTAAATATCTATCCTCAATAAAATTACTTTCAAGATTTATCATTAAGACAGTTTAAATATTTAGGTAGAAACCCATCTTATTTGTTCAACTTTTTTTTCTCATAAGACATATCGATGCATCGAGGGGCTATATAAATTCTAAGGCCCACCCATCATATACTAAGTCTATTGCATTCTTCATATGAATGGGAGAAATATAAACAACATAAAAATTCATATTGAGAAACTATCATAAAAATTGTGAATACATTACCCAATTAATAAAAATAACTATAAACCATCTATAGTAATATTTAGAATGGTATCAAAATATCACATCCACAATCAAACTGATCATAAATCATCCAAAGAAATAATAAGGATTATATCAATACAACATGTCCCCAATATATCATAATTATAATAAAGGGCTCATGTCATTGATGAAAATAAATGCCATTAAAATTTCATTAAAAATATTCTTGACGAAAATAACCTTTTCGTTTTGAAAATCAATTTTTTTTAAACATAGAATATTTTGAAAATCCCTATCTTGGAAAATTACTTTTAAAAAATTATTTTAAAACATCCTCGTTAACTTTTTAAGTAATCTCTAAATAAATTATGGTCATGATGGTGGTTAATTCTATATATTCTCGTACAAGTTAAAAATAACATTCATTTTTTACTATAGAAAGGTTAGGTAAGTGTCTTGTTTGTAAAATGATAAGAATATTCCTTTCATATTTTTGGTAAAATAAAAGAAAGAATTATTTTGTAAACAAAATAAAATTACTTTAAAAAATAAGATTAAAAAAAGATAAAAATTCCTTTAAAATTATTTTTAAAAAGTTTAAAAAAAATTTGAAATAATTTTTAGAAAACATGGTTTTAGAAGAAAATAGATTTCCAACCAAAGATATAAATGAATTAGGATATTCTTAAAAACATATTCTCAATTAATTTAAGTAAAAAAGAGTGGAAATGGTAATATTACTTGAAAATATAATTAATAAATAGAGGATAATAAAATGAAATGGTTTTATTATGAAATGGTTAAACAATTTCCTTCAACTAAAATTCAAGAATGATTAGAATGATATTGTGAAATAAACCATTACAATGATTATAACATTGGAGTGAGAATTAATCAATCAATATATTATGTGTTTCAACTATAAATCCACATAAATTGAGTGTAAATACAAAATAATGTAATAAAAAGTTATTATTATGGAACCCCAAACCTATTTCATGTGTAATAATAATATTTTATGGTTTTACTTCTTTTATTTTCCATACAATTCAAACAAAACATGAAAAATAAACATAATACATTTTTATTCAATGAAAAACTGAAAATGATTTCATTAAAATAAAGTCAAAAGAGTTCTACTGCCCTATGATACCTACTAAGAGACCTATAAAAATCACTAGGAGACCACCAAACACAACAAAAACACCAAGTAAATAGTGTATGTCCTTTGGATCCATCACCACAAAGAACATTATATCCAAAAACCACAACAACCATGCTAAGCATCAGATAAATGAATATCAACATCTTCTCTGTCTCAGTTTTAGAAGTTGGAACACCCTAATCATCTTTTTATAAGGCCTTAAAGTAAATTCGATCATTTCCTCCTTAAGGGGACTATTGAATCTATAATGGTTATAAGACCTTACATTTTTTGGGTGTTCTAGTTATTTTATTTTAAGTATTTAAGAATATTGATATTTCCATGTTTTTTAAGTATGCATTAAACATGTTTGAAATTCACACTTGTTTATATTTTTAAAGGATAATGTTTTAAAGTTTAAAATGAATTTGAAATCATAACCCTTGTGTTTTAAATAAAATTCCAAGAGAAGTACTCACTTTTTACTCCTTGTTTTTTCGTAAAAATAAATATGTTTTTGATTTTGAAATCATACTTTGGGTAAAGGAAAATGATGACTATGGTTAATTTAGTATTTTATCTATATGTAGTGAATTAGGTATTTAAGTATTTCAAATATTTTAAAAACTTTCCTTTATATGTTTTCATCCTTGTATGAATAAAAATAGGGTTTTAATTAAAAATATTTTTTGGATTTTAAATATAAAACTAGTATGGGATTTCTTTTATGACATATTAAACTTTGATTTTCGATTTTGAACATGGATATTTTTAAAATGCAGATGTTTAGAAACTAATGAAAATAATGGTTCTTTAGGATTTTGTTTAACCATAATAGAGAATTTATATTATTTATTTTTAATACACCTTTATATATATAAACATATTCTTTTGTTTAATAAAAAATTATTTTTACTTCACTACAAATTAAGTGAGTACCCCACTGAACCGAGGGCAACCTAGAAGGCCAATCCACTCAAGGTCTTGGTGGGAATCTCACTCAGATCCCCTAGGACAAAGAACCGGGGTAGTGCATGTATGGTGTGTTCTAATTCTCATGCATAGGCAGGCATGGTATGGCCCTAAGCATGCCCGGGTGTGTGCAAGGGTATGCCAGAGCGCCCCACCCTCTGGGGTGGCACAGTGGCAGGGGTGGGCGCAGAAGCGCACCTACAGAGACCCGGTATGGGGTGGTACCAAGGAGGGGGAGGGTGATTTTTTAGCATAATCTGGGAGATCTAGGCTTATAAATCCATCCCAAAGTCTTCCCCATTTCAATGTGGGACATACTTTTTAAACGGAGACTGTGTCTCAACCGTCCGATCTCGCCACACGATATCTAGACAATCCAATCGGTTCGGCCTTCGAACCTCCACCACCATGGTTTCCCCCAAATTTTTCTTCAGCCATCCCATCCTCTCCAAGATCTAATCTTGTCAGTACACTTCGTTAAACCGATCAATCGAAAACTACGTCGCTCATAGCCATCAGATCTAGATGCGGTTGAATCGTAGCAACCCAAACCTTTTAAAAACTCACGGACACTCCTCATCCATTAGATCAAGGCACAGATAATCCTAGTAATCTATTATTTTCCACACCCTCTTCTTCATCGTCTTCTTCCTCACACTATTCCAGTCACAGTCGGCCTCCCTCCCTTTAGTTTTTCTACACCCGTGACACCACCTTTCTCCATGGTGGCCCTCCTTCCTCCTCTTTTTCCACAAGACCGAACACACTTAGTCTTATTTTAAACTGAACTTCCTCAGATCCCATTGCAAGTTTCCTTAAATAATATATTATATATAGTTTATATATAACTATTTTTCATTGATAACCCTGAGGTTTTTCTCTTTCCAGCGCCTCCATTAACCTCCATCCTTCTTCTTCTTCTTCTTCAAACTAGGTTAGGGTCCTGAGTGTTTTCTTTCTTTGATTTATTATGGTTTTGGTGTGTATATATATATACATGGATATATATATATATATATACATTTGTTCTTAAACCCTACTAGTTTTTTTCTTGGATGGTTTTATAAAAACAAATTCTTGGTTTTAAGGAAGTTCTTGTCATGAAAATCATACTAGTGATTTATGTTTCTTTTACCTAAAATTAGTTTCACTACATATAAACAAATATAATAAAATATGTTTTTAATTAAAACCATACTAGTTTCTTTTATTTAAGGTAGAATAACTTCTACTTTAGTGGTATTAATAATGAATGTGAACCTTGATAGGGTTCGTGGGGTTTTATGTTAATGAAATTATGAATATGTATGTAATTATTACATATATATATATAAGTATTTATTTATGAAACAAAACCTTGGTTTTATATTATAATTTAGAAAATATTGAACTTTGGATTAAATTATGTCTTTATTATATGTAAAATATGTATTGGATTCTTATGTTTTTATGAAGAACCCTTATGTACATACGGTTTTATATATATGTGTATATGCTATGATCCAGATATTAATATGGGTTATCAAAGGGTTAAAAAAGATATAGCAAGTATTTGGAAGTGTGAAAGGTTTTCATGGATCAATTTGGAATTTGTTTTATTAATACAAACCCTTTCTAATCACTTTATGTATATATGGATTTCACACTTATTTTCATAAGTTTAAATGGTAATGGTTATGCTATTAAGTTGTGTGGTTGATCTTCATGCTTTTCAATTATAACTTTGGGTTTAATAGTTGGAAGTACCCTTATGTTATGTTATACATGCATGTAATGGGTTTTTAATAAATTATGTGTTTAACACCTCACATGAAATATTTTGTTCACATTTAAATTGATTATGTATTCATACCATGATGAATTGTAATTATAAATTTTGGAATATAATATGTTTACTTTCATAATAGGGATTTTAGAATTGAAGAGTTATCAATTTATGTAATGAAACCTGAATAATCATTTAGGTTATATGCATTGGTTATCATCACCTGTACTATAGTATGTATATCATTCTATTTATGTGATTGGTTAATTTTTTATAGCTATGAAGTTGTTGGTGTTGACAATTAATGCATGATTCACTATAAATATGTAATTTATAAAGAATTAAATTTAACTATTATGACCATTAATGGATTAAGGAACTAAATTATTCAAAGTGGCATGGGACATTTTGAATAATATGAATGAGAAATTAAATATTCAAAGTGGTATGGTCCACATTGAATATATGACCTTACCGGACATAAGAGGAATGTATTTGACTTCATATATATGGGTTGGGGACTGGTTAATGAATTCCCTACAGGTTGGGGACTGGTTAATTAATTCCCTACATGTTGGGGACCGGTTAATGAAAGCCCCATGATGCAATGGTAGTTATCATGAGACAAATTAGTTCATGGAACGAGACCTTAACAGAGTCTGGCATTATAAATTCCCTCATTATGCTTATAGTATTTTATTGGCTAGGTGTGTATTCAACTGGAGAATATGCTTGGTTAAGATCATGTAATTATGAGTATCAGAAGAAGTAAATGCACATGGCACAGTGTTATTCTACACTCATAAATTTATTTGCCAATTTAAGACTTATAGTTAGTAAGGAAACAAATTAATGTTATTATTTTATGCGCAACTCGGATCATGTATTACTTTCATTTTTAAATTTTGTACTTTCACTTTTACATGTCACACTTAGTATAGTTAGAATAACTCTTGGTTTATATACTGCACACCATATATTTTGTATAAGAATGCTTATGATTGGAACATATTTTATTGTAGCCCTATTAATGTTCCTTAAAAAGTTCACTGGTAATTATTGGAAAACTGTTATGTTATGCTACATGTATTGCAGTTTTCTTTAAGAAAATATTTTATGAATATTTTTAAAGGGAAGCTTTTAAAAGGTTTTAATTGAAATATTATTTTATTTTTAAAACCCCCTACTGGGAATTCTTATGATCAACCTATGTTTTCAATCTTTTTTTACAAGTTTAGGAGATTAGAGTTACGTTGTTTGGTGGAAGCTTTGTGGAGTCTTTTTTGTACAGTTTTTGAAGCACTATAATATTTGTAACTAGTTTTCCAGAACCTAAACCGAAAATATCCTCTATAGTGGAACTTAATGTGTAATTTATCAGTATTTATTTTTATAATTTTTTTTACACACCATGTTTAGTAACACACCATATCTAGGGCTTCTATGGTCGGGGCATGAAAATTATACACATAATTTTATAATGGATTAATCAATTATGTAGAAGATTAACCCAATAAACGGAAATTTTGTTAAGAAATCTCTTACCTCACACTTCCTTTTGATTGAACATTATTTAACTTCTTGTATAGTAGTTTTAAACATGTTATTAACTTATAACTGAACCATATTAATATTTATAATATCATATAAGATCCTTTTATGAAATCTTATTACTTTCTTGTTAATAATATTTAAATATTTTCATTGTTTCATGTGTTAATTTCCTTATTTTCTCATGCATGTATCATCATGAAAGATTTGGTTCTTGCGCATATTATATAGTTCTATCATATAAAGAATAATTATCATGAAATAATTATCATGTTTTTATATAAATTATAATTTTAAAACAAATCATGAAATATCTTTATGAAAAATGAAGTATGTTACGATCATAGAGATGCTAGGACATACGTACATATTAGTAACATTTCCATTTTTCAATGATCATTATAGAAAGCGGGTAAGTAATATTTTTTATTAAAAAAAATGATAATAATATCATATATAATATATTATTTCTTTAAATATACTTATATATATCATCCATTTGGTGTGTTTATGAAAAGAGAGTCACATCACTTCGTGAAGGCGGTAGTCAACACGTACACGAACGATGTTATCATCTTTAAGTGAGTATAAAGGTAAGAAATAAAATGATATATATCATCTTTACATAATGATAATTATTTAATTAATATAATAATTATTTCATTTATATTATATATAATCATTCAATTTAACTTTATTATATTCCTTATAAAGTATTAGTGAAAGATGAATCACATCGCTTCTTGATGTGGTAGTCTGACGTACACATTAGCAACATTATCCTATCCCTACGGAAGAGAAATTAAAAGGATGTTTATGATATAATGAGTCTATGTGTATAAATATGTTATAAGTATCATATATATATACATTAGATAAGCAATCATACCCAACATTGAAAGGTGGTAATGGAAGAACGAATGACATCGGTTCATGAGACGGTAGTCCGCCGTACACACAAATGATGATTTTGTAACCCATTTGATGGAATTGAATATGGTTATAGGTAATTCCCTTATTATAAAAACATCCTATTATATGGAATATAATAAGTTTATTATATAATCATATTTTAATAAAAATTTAAGGATGAGGAGAAATAAATAAAATAAATACACTAATTAAAGAAAATTACCTCTTCTTTGGGCATCCTCCTTTTGTATGCACTAAAGCCTTCATAGGATGGATTTCTTCCCAATATAAGGATTATATGATTAATGGAGGGAAGTTTTTAAGTGATTTGGGTAGCTATTTTATGAACTAAATTGCCTTTAAGGTGTAAATAAGAGAGGATATGGGGTGTCCTTTTATAAGTGGGGGAGAGGACACACTTGGTATTTTTTAAAATAATTGAGTGATCCCACATTTTTCATATGTAAAAAAGGGACCAAAATAGTTCATTCTAGTAAATTATAGGTTTCATGGTCTACATATTTCCATAAAATAGTTTTATACAAGTTTATAGGTCATTTTTACCCTTATCATTTTAGTTTAACCCCCCAGTAAACGCATTTTTACCTTAACTGTAGTAATTATTTTTTATTATTTTCACTATTCATTTTAGTAAAAAATTATGTTGAACTTTTTAAGAATTCTAAATTATTTTGATTTAAAATATGGAATCAATTTTTTTAAATTCAATTAATATAATTAGAAAAATTAAATTTAAAAATTAATCCTGCATACGTGATGGGAAAGCAGGTTTTTAAAGAGAAAATGTTCAAAATTTTACAAAATTGTTATATCAAAATTCAATATGAAAATGATTCTAAAGAAATAAATTGGATTAATTGATTTATAATTGAACTAATTTTACTTTAAAACTAATTCAAAATATAATTTAACCTTATAAATTATTTAAATGAAAAGGTGGTTTTTTATTAAAATTTGATATTTTTCACTATTCATTGAAAAATGAAATATTTCAGAAAAATTACAATAATTCACACTAATCTAATTTTTATATTCCAGTTTCAAAAATGAAATTTATTTTTTCAAATAAATTTTTTAAAAGTTGTAAAATTAATTTAAAATTATGTGTGCAAAGCACAATTAAATCATCTTTTAGAAAAATACAGTTTTTCTAAAAACATTTCTTTTTATTTTAGATGATTATTATTTAATTTTTAATCAATATATAACCATAAAAATCTTAATTTATTTATTATTATTCATAGATTAAAATTTAATTTCTAGCTTATAACTACTATATTAAATAAAAATATTTTAATAATATTTCACATTTCGTTTAAACTCGATATTGCGTGTGACACAAGCTAAACTCAATGTTGTATGTAACACAAGATAAACTCATTGTTGTGTGTAATGAATGTTATTAAATATATTTATTTTATTTAAAAATAAATTTATCATAAAGTCTTGGGGTGTTATGTTTTATTATAATTTTTTGTTTCTTGTTGCATATGTTATCTAATACAATGTTCATATTTTATAATTTCAAGGTGTTGCATATCACCAAATGGACAGTAGTGTAGTTTAAAACTGGTGAGAATATTTTTGAGAAATAAAATATTTATTCCTATTATAAAACTTTCACTACCAGTGGAACCTCTTATTTCTTCCTTTTTTTAACTTCTTCCTTTAAAGAGAAGACCCATTTATTCTCCAATGTTCTTTTCCCTTGTGGTAACTCTGCCAGCTTCCAAGTGATGTTGGACTCCAAGGAATCTATTTATTCCTCCATTTTTTATTCCCACTATTTATAGTCATTATGTGAGGACACCACTTCTAATAATTCATGTTCTCCTCCATCTATTAGAAGTAATAAATTTATATCAACTTCAAATCTTTGGGTTGGATTCCAAACTCTCAAAGATCCCCTCAACTAAACATGTTGTTATTCACTTTCTAATACTTCATTTTTTAGTTTTTATGTTTCATATAAATAACTCTTTATTCCTAAATTTACAAATATTTTCTTCAATATTCAATATTTATTGAGCATTCATGAAATTATTCCCTTGGTATCACTCCCGAATAGTCTGTGTTAACATCAAAACTCACTAGATTTTGTTTTATTTCAATAATTCTATACAAATCAACTTGAACTTTAGTAGTTGAATACTGATTATCAAATTTTGACTAAACAAAGTTTTATTTCTTCCAAAGTTCCTTATCATTTAAGAGAACATCTCATGTTTTTATGATATTCTACTAATCACCATCCCACAACTAAAATCTAAAATTTTCCTCACCATAACACATAAGAAAATAAGCTCAAGAAATTGCATCTGGCTTGTTTATATCCTCTAAATCAACATGGTAAATGGAAAGACAAGAAAAATTTATAAGGTGGAAAAGTTTAGGTATTTTATAGAACCATAGTGTTTCTATAACCTCTTTCTCAACTAACGATAAATGATTTCTATTTATGACATAATCATTTGTGTTAATTAAATCATCCCAAATTACCTTGGGAGTCCTTGATTACAAATGTGTTATTTAATATTTTTCTATTAAATTCATATTCATTCCTTTTACTACACTATTTTACTATGGTGTTCTAGGAATTATCTTCTCCATGATGTTCCCCTTATTTTATTTGAAGTTCCAAAAGTTCATACCATTATACTCTACTCTATTATCAAATCTTAAACATTTTAATTTTTTGAATCATAACCCTTTTTTCCATTGATTTATAGTGAGTAAAGTAACTTATCACATATAATTTATACTTAATAAAGTAAATACAAACTTTACGTGTAGCATCATTAACGATGTAATGAATTAATGATAATCTTTATGGGACTGAACTAGGGTTATTCCTCAAACATCAAAGTAAACAATCTCTAACTTATTGCTCTTGGGATTCAAACCAATCAGGTTGAATGACACTCTGTTTTTATTTCAAAACACATAGAACCACTAAATTTTGATATTATTGTGATTAATATTAAACATTCCTAACACTATTATAACTTTCATATTTTTTTGACTGAGATTTCTAAGCCTATAATTCCATGATTCTAGATCTTTAGAAATTATTGTTTTAGAAAATATATCTTCTTATGATCTTCTAGAAAGATAAAAACTCTGATATTTTACTCTGTATGTCACCATCATATAACCTTAAGTCACTTTCCAAACTCCATTGGTGAATATTATGTTATAGCCTACCTCATCTAATTGAATAATGAAAATTAGGTTCTTCAGTGGTCTAGGGATGTGTTTCACTTATTTGAGTCTCAAGAATCCTTTTTTCTTCATCCATACATTAACATATCCTTTTCCTACTACTTTCAAATATTCATCATCCACTAAATATACCTTTAAAAATATATTAAATACATAATTTACCATAAATATTTTCTATTTCATTGAGTGGAATGATGCATCAAAATCAAAAACCCATGATTCCACTTGAATATTAAAACTTAGTAGTAATTTTCAACTTCCATCAAATGTAATCACATAATTTGTACTTTTGGAATATGAACTTTATTGAATTCTTTTAGACTTATGTAATCCTCATTAAGATGGTCATGTTTCCCAAAAATCCAATATTTAATACCAAGACCAGTCAAATTCTATAAACTTATATCAAGAAACTTACCTTTCATTTACTTCTTCTAACATCTCCATTGAGGAGAGTCCCCCTTCCTTCAACATTAAAATAATTTCCAAAAGGTTTATAGGCCTCCCTAATTCAAAGTTATTCATTGAGTATTAAATTACAAATATCCTCCAATACCAAGTCAGTGTTTTTTAGAAATTTCTAACTATTATTACAATTTCATCCCATGATTCTGGTAGTGATGATATCAAATAATTTCACGAACTTCATTCAAGAAAGTTACCTTCAATAATTTGATCTAACTTTATATCATGTAGATATCATTCACATGATATTTTATTATACAACCTTCTAATAGCCTCATAGTGAAGAACCTCCACATTAGAAAAACTTTTTTATGTGTCATAGGAATCTCATACATTTCTTCAAGGGATTTCATCAACTCTTCTGCAATTTTCTTCTCCCAGATGTTAAGGGAAATTTTCTAATATAGTGAAAGCCTCACAAACCCAAAGTATTTCCTATACAACCTTTCCCATTAAACATTATATATAAATTCTAATTTTTATCCATCCAACAGAATTTCAAGTCCCTTTTAGAAGAGAGAATATTTTATCTTCATCCTCTAGAAACCAAATTACATTCTATTGAACTTATCAACCAATAACTTTACCTCTTCTAATTTGATGACTTTTTATTAGTGAAAACCCATTATAAACAAAATATAATCAATGTAATAGTGTGAGGATCTCCTGATCTTGATATAAAGCATGTTGAGAGCGTGCAAAAAACCAAAAGTTTTTATACCACTTGTTGGGAGAAGAGACCTGCACCAAATTCTGTTTCCCAAAAGTTAAACCAATGGAAGACCAAGGTGCAATTGAAAAAGATCCTCTAGAAGAGATTATCCCATTTATATTAGTGTACTGAAAGATAGAAATAAAATTTATGATACTCATCACACCAAGTTGAACCTCACACATACTCCATTCAGAACTGAAAAATCACTCTCAACCTGAAAATAAAACAAAATAAAAGAATAACAAATAAATTTTATGTGGTTCTTGATTTAAGTCCCATTTCTATAGGAGAACACTAGAAAAAATTTCATTACATGAAATATATAAGGTTTATAATTATCATAAAATAGTTTCTAAGAACTAAATAGTTATATTCATTACACTATTCAGTGAATTATAGTACAACATGTGTCGGTGGACCCACCCCATTTTTATAGTGGGTCTTAGTCAGTCAACTAGTAACACAGAACTATTAATTTAGTAGGTTTCCATCCATTGAACTTAATTCACTACCAATACAGTATTTATTTTCTAGTCCTAATCACCACCAACTGGTAGAGAAGTGTAAATCCCCCTACACTTCATCTTTTACTACAAAACTACCTGGATATACCTGGTGTAACTTCCACATGAATCCCTTCAAGTAAAATGACCTACTTTCACACCACCCATCAAAAGACCCATTTCCTATAAACTTAACTTCCACTAGAGTTTCTGATATAGATAGTGCCACATCCAAGGTCTACCTATATTTTAATAATCTCTTATTCTATTTGAATGGAATGAAAATTGAAACTAGATTCACTTTATTAGTAACCTTACCCTGAGTAAGAGGGTAGTGATTGGGACATGGTATGACACCCTACCCTGATTTACAGAGTATGGGATGGTATTTATGGGACAAGGGGTCTTATTCTTATAGAATTGTTTAATCTAGGTAGGTTTGGGTGTTGGGGTGTCATGGTTAATACATGATTATATGATGAATATGTTTATATTTTGGATTATTTTTATTTATTTTCCTCATGCATAGACATGTATATGTTGGAGTATATTTGTGTCACTTGGTGAGACCCTATTGATATGTATTTTTCACACCCTAAACTAGTACCTTGGTGTACATATAGACCTTATGTTCAACTTTTGGGTCATGATTTATATAGTGGATCAAGCTAGGGAATCTCAACATGAATTATAGATTGGGTTGAGGTGAGACTCGAGATTATAGTGGGGCCTCCTTGGGTATTTTTTATATTTTTATTTGTATGTGATTTTCTCATTGGGTGATCAAGTGAGATATATGATTGTATGACTACATTAAATTTTTTATATAATAGATGTGTTGTTGATTATGTGTACATTTATTATCTATTTGTAATTTTTTTGGTTATTTATTTTTTATTTATGGTTATGATATTGAGGTTATAATCTCCCCAACATATGATTTAGGTTATCACCGCTAGTCAGTGGCCCCTAGACTATGAGGAGGTGCTCTTTAGTTCATGTGGTACTCTGGATAAGATAATGATGAGTGATTTCAGTCAGGGTAATAACATAGGGGAGTAATAGTATAACTTAGAGGTAATAGCATAGGGGAGTCAAACTAGATCCTAGGGAAGAGGGGTGATATATATTCATGTTATACAGTCTTCTTTGACAAGTTCAGATGTAGGACCTTCTATCGTCAGAGGTACAATTCTTGTATCATCTACCTTAGCTTACATTTTTTTGGTACAGGAGAATAACATTCCATTATATATTATCTTTTTTAAAATAGTTTGTGTTAATATATGGAGAGAATATATGGGTCCATGACTATAGAAACACCATTGAGATTGCGTTAGAGGGTATCCATCACTATAAGGAGTGTTCTCTTGAAATTAGTGGCTATCATTTCATTTGGGAAATTTTTGTACTATAAATGATAGGATTTGATTTGATTCTTGGTATGGATTGGATAGTTCTACAAAAGGATCATATAGACTGTTATCATTAGAGAGTTTCATTTATATCTTCAGACATAGGTATCTATACTCACCAAGGTGAGTGGGATTTTCAGGCTGGTCGTATAAGACCAATTCAGTGCAGATTGGATTTTCTCAAGGATCATATAGTAAGCCTTGTTCTAGATGATGGAGGAATGAAACATGATAATTTTCCTTCATTGGTGGACCATTTTCAATATGTATTTCCTAAATAGTTCTCCAACTTACCACCTGAGTGGTATATTTATTTCACAATTAAGATGGTGCCAATAGCTTATTCATTTTCTATCCCTCCTTATAGGATGGTGCCAATAGATCATTGTGATTTGAAATTTAATTTTTCTGATTTGAAATCCAAGGGTTTAATATGGAATAGTACATATCTTTGGGTTTCTCTAGTTCTTTTAGACAAGTGATTGATGTAACTTTTTTCTTATGTGTATATTATTGGTGACTGAACTAGATAATGGTCAAGAATTGATATCCCCTTATTCATATTTATGATTTATTAGATCGGCTGAGAGGTTCCAGGATCTTCTCCAAGATAGACTTAAGGTTATGGTACCACAAAGTGAGGGTGAGACCATCATACATAACCTAAACTGGTTTTAGGAGAAGGTATGGCTTGTATGAGTTTGTATAGATGTAATTCGGTTTGAAAGATGCACCGGATGTGTTCATGGCCTTGATGAATCTGATATTTTTTCCTTTCCTAGATCATTTCATGGTAGTTTTTTTCAAAGAAATCTTAGTGTACTCTTAATTAGTAGATGATAATTCCAAATATCTTGATATCTTCCGGAGTACACTAATGGAGCATTGGATTTACACCAAGTTATCCAATTGTAATTTATATATTGAGAGAGTGCACTTATTGGGCCATGTTATTTCAGATGATGGGGTATCAGTGGACCCATAGAAGGTTGAAACTATGGTATCTTGGAAGTGACCCAAGAATGTCTTCAATATTCAGTGTTTTTTGGGTTTATAAGGTTATTATCAGGATTTCATCCCGGAATTATACCATCTAGAAACACCAATGTCTGGGATGACTAAGAAAGGGGTGAATTTTTTTAGTCAGATGATTATGTTGGATCTTTTCAGGATCTGAATAAAATACTGACCTCAGCACTAATCCTCACATTACTTGTGCTGGGTAAGGTATATACCATGTACTATGATGCATCTGGAGTTAGACTAAGAGTAGTTCTAATATAGAAGTACCATGTGGTTTCTTATGGATCTAGACAGTTGATACTGCATGAGAGGAATTATATTACTAATGATTTAGAGTAGTTGTAGAGGTAAACACCCTAAAATGTTGTAGGAACTCTCTTATGGGGATGAGGTTTGTGGTGTACATAGACTATAATATCCTCTAATATATATTTTCTTAGTGATACATGAACCTTTGGTAGAGGAGTTGGTTTGATTATCTACAGTCTTTCGACTTTAAGATGACTTATACACTAGGTAAGGGAAATGTCATTGCCAATGACTTGAGCTGAAATATGTATAAATAGGTAGTGCAGGAATTTTTTGATGAGTGGAAGGTGATGGAACTCTTTTTAGATATGAATCTTTATGTTTAAGATTCCTAGGGACAAGTAGTTATGACTTTAACAATTGTTGTACTAGTGCTTCTTAAATAGATTAACATGGAACAGTTATCTGATATAGAGAAATTAGCTCTTAGGGAAATCATATATGGTAGGGATCCATCGGAAAGATGGTCTCTAGGTAGCAGTGATGTTCTTATTTTTCATTTCCGAGTATGGGTTCCTACGAGCTTGCATGAGGAGCTAATAATGGGGCTTCATGATTCTAGAAGGGCGGTACATCCTAGTTTGACAAAGTTGTATTATGATCTGCATAGACTGTAATGGTGGCTAGGAATGAAGAAGGAGATAGTGGGATTTGTGTAAAGATATTTCATCTTCATTAGGTGAAGGCTAAACATCATAGTCCTATCGGGTTATTATAGACTCTTCCCAATCTGGAGTGAAAGTGGGACGATGTCACTATCATATAGTCTTTTTAGTTCTTTTGAGATAGTGCAAAGGGATGGTCAGTGGCATACCAATTAGCCCTTCTACAGTGTTACAGTTACATACATGACGTGTTTCACATGTTGTAGCTTCAGAGATATCATCCTGATCCTTTTCATGTGGTATAAATAAAATATGTCAATATTTTTTTAGATTCATCGTTTTAGGAGAATCAAATATTGATTTTGGACTATAATGATAAGTGTCTATAAGGTATGGCCATACCTCTGGTTCAAGTGCAGTGGAAGCACGGGCATGTTTAGGAGGAGATCTAAGAGAGGGAATATCATGTGAGAGCACAGTGTCTAGACTTGTTCACTAAGACCCCATAGTTATTCTTGGAGTAGATTAGGGATGAGCTGTTATATGGTAGGGAGGTTGTAAGATCCCATTTTTTTCAGGTGAATCCCTCTTTTAGTTTTTTGTTAAACCTATTTTTTTTAGGTTTTTATTTTTCTTTAAACTTCAGTGGTCAAGTCTCTTTCGGAGATGGAGAGATATTTCTAGGAAAAATGACCTAAAGTTTAAGGATGTATATTTTTTTGAATTAAAAGAGTATAGGTATAATCATGTTAAAGGGGATATGAGGGTTTCTAAGAGTTTATAAGGCTTAGGAGGTGGCTTGGGATTTTTGGATGAAGTTGGGCTTAAAGATGCATGTGGGAAAATTATATGACATGTAACTATTTTCAGGAAAAATCCATGAACCGGGTTTATGATGTGAAATGAATACACATTTTGAATCCATTCCTTGACATGTAATGTTCAAGAAGAGTTAAATTAATATGAGGTGATAGGTTTTTCGGCATAACACAAAAATAGACAATTACACTATGTGAAAGGGGATTAAACGCCATGTATTTCTCAGGAAAATAGTTTTAAGTCGTTTCATGTACTAATTTTTTCCATTTCACCACATACAACCCTCTTAACTCAGGCCCTAGGAAATTTCCATGTGATTTTTGGGTACCTTCCTCCGTTACAGAAGTCTTGATCTAGAAAAAATCCCCAATGATTTATTTTTCTTAGGTTTTCCTATCTATTCCTTTTCTCTCTTTTGTAGTGATGGAATCTTTTGAATATGGTTGTTTTGGGTTTTGATCTCATTATTACATGATATAGGTTCCTTCTTATGATCTTCCTCACTTTTATTCTTGTTGGTGATTCCAGTTAGAAGCATTTCTTAATCTCTTGATAAAGTTTGGTGGTCTAAATCATATCCTTTTTATCTAATTTTATTATCTATAGTATATGTGATATATGAAATCATGATAACAAGCTTAGCGTGTGACCAAGTAAATTGGATAATCCCTGTTAAATTGTAATTGTTCATTTTAGATCATCCATTGGATATAGTTGGGTGCATAGGTGTGGAGACTAAGACCTATGGCCACCTGATTAGGGTCTTAGCCTTGGACCTTGTTAAGACTTAATCAATTTGATGTTAAATCTCTGTAATAAATTGGATAAAGTGTTTGATTATTGAATTAATCTTATTAATTCACATAACATGTATATTGAGTGATATCTTATAGTAGAATCACCTCGGCTAAATTGGGTTAACTGATATGTTAATGATCTTAGGGTTAAATGATAAATGTAATAGTCTTGATATAATTTTGATGGTAATTGGGAACCTAAACTAATGAAATATAATTGGCTAGACAATCGATAATTTGATAAATTGATCATTGTGCCTTATGATTATATATCTGGAATTTTTTTTTTGGCCTTGTGATTGCTTTCATAGAATTTGTGTTTATGTTACACTGATGTCATTAATGCCTAATGGTGGGATGCTTTGTGGCAACTTGAGTTTTTTGGGATACAGTTCATGATTTATGTTGACACCTGAGCGCACGGTGCATGTTTTCGTACCACCTGAGGGATAGTTACATGGGTACTTGATACCTAAGAGTAGACTATATGATTATATTGAAGGACCCCGGGACACCCTGAGAGGGGAGGGGTGAATCAGGGTGACAACTTTTTCTTTTAATGTGATGGATCTTGTTCCCACGTTGGTAGGAACTTGTTGAACCTGTATGATGAAAATGATCAGAGAGAAAACATGCACATGCACAGAGAGGACACAACCCTTTTTACTTGGTTCACCACTAAGGGCTACGTCCAAGAATCATATGCCGAAAAGTTGTCGGTCGTACCTAAATCCACTATGCTTCACTAGCTATAGATTACAAAGGTTCGGGAATAGTCACTCTGTCCCAGGCTCACTGCCTTTAAAAAGGTTCAGGGATAGCTCACTGCTTCCCTCGGGTCACTCCCGTTGACTCCCCCTGGCTCACTGCCGTTGGTGAAGTCTCACTAAGTTTATAGACGTGAAGGTCTCTTCAATTGATAGACATGAAGTTCATTGTCTCCTGTTCAGCATGAGACTTTTCTTGCATCAGAGCCCTGATTTAATGCTCTGTTAATATCCAAATTCCAACCACTGATGAATACCCCCTTTTCCCTTGTCCACTGGGCAAACAGCCTTTGGAAAAGGCCTTCACAAAGTACCCTACTTCGCAAGGCTCCCAATTTTGCAAAGCTCAAACAAGCCTTTGCGGAGTCCTTGCCTTTTCGCGAAGCTCAATCGCGAAGCACTCTCGCGATGCTCCAGCCTTCGCAATGCTTGGCTATCGCGGAGCTCCTGCCTCTTCGCGAAGCTCACTGAGCCAACGTGGGGCGCACGACTTTCGTGGAGCTAGAATAGCCGCCGCGAAGCTCCTCTTTTGTGAAGCACACTGCCTTCGCGAGAGACCTTTGCGAACCAAGAGCAAAGGGTTTTCTTTGAAATTCTCTCTACTTCTCGTAAGGGGATCGGCCTCTATTTATAGGTGATTCTACCGACCCTCGACCCTTCCACGCGAAGTCAGCGCCACGTCAACTCAAATCGCAAAGCTCCGAAGTTCCTTCCGAAATTCTCTCAAAATCGCGAAGCACTACGGAAATATTCCATTCGCGGAGCTCGTCGTAATCACGGAGTATCAGCATCATCATTTATTCGCGCCTTCGCCACGAAGCTCCCTCGCAAATCCCTTCATTGCCGCAAATCTCTCCAGCCTCTGTCGTTCATGAAGCTTGACGTAATCGCGAAGAATCACCACCTCCATTTTTCTGGTCTTCGCGAAATCCAATCCATGCATCCCATATTCGCAAAACTCATGCCTTTCCCATATTAAATTATTATCATCATGAAAAACCACTTTTCGCGATGCTCAGCAACTTCCAGAATTTGGACCCCAAAAATTTGGCAAACACTGGGAAACGACGCCACCTTCAATATTGTTGTCTGCTTGAACGGTATGATCTCTTTGCTGGTACACGATCTGAACATCCATTGATGATTGACAACAAACACAAACCATACTCCAAATCGTGCATAGAAGACCATGGTTCCAACAATCTCCCCCTTTGGGTTTGTTGGCAATCAGAAAATAAATTCAATAGATCTCCATCAAAAACGCAGGAATCAACTCAGCCAACACTCTAAGTCTACGTGAGCAATTCTCGGTGTAGAAAACAAGAGAGGAGGCTTGAATTGGGTTCCACTATTTTCCTTCTCATTCTTCTCATCACAGAAGTTGCCTGAATTTATTCCATTCTCCTTTCTCCCCCATTGAAAATAAATCCAAAGACTAGTAAATTTTTCATGTTCAGCTCAAACCAAACTCCCCCTGGATAGTATCTCCCCCATAAACCTGCATCACAGCCATAAACAGATTAAAACAGTTATAACAAACGGGGAGAGGGGAATTTCAGAGCCTCCTTATGCAGTAGGAGGCAGTTGAACACCGAGGTTCAACCGATGCTTCTCAAACACAGCCGCAGATAGTGGCTTGGTCAGGATATCAGCCACTTGCTCATCAGTTCCAACATGGTCCATTCTAATCACGCCTTGTTCAAACTTTTCTCTGATAAAATGATACCGTATTTCAATATATTTTGTACGAGAATGCTGAATCGGATTCTTCGTAAGATCAATTGCGCTTTTGTTATCACAGTAAATCACCATTGGTTGCTGCACCTTATCACCAATATCTATTAGTTGCTGCTTCATCCAAAGAAGTTGAGTGCATGCCTTTGTGGCAGAGATATACTCAGCTTCAGCAGTACTAAGAGAAGTACTTTCTTGTTTCTTGCTCAACTAGCCAACACATTTCTGCCCAATATAGAAAGCTCCACCACTAGTGGACTTTCTGTCTACTACATCACCAGCCCAGTCAGCATCAGAAAACGCTGATAATTCACTGTCCCTACCTGCAGCAAAAAATAACCCGAAGTTATGTGTACCTTGAATGTACCTCATGATTCTTTTTACTACTGACATATGTTCCTCCTTTGGATTACTCTGAAAGCGGGCCGCAAGGAATGTTGCAAAGACAATATCTGGACTTGTCGCTATCAGGTACAGTAGGCTTCCAATGATCCTCCTGTACATGGTGGGATCAACAGAGTTCCCATCCTCATGATTTCCAAGTTTAGTTCTAACTGCAATCGGAGTTGACATTGGTTTGGAATCTTGCATATTGAACTTCTTCAGCAGCTCTCTTGCATATTTTTCCTGAGAAATAAAAGTGTATTCCTTATTTTGAATCACTTGCAGCCCCAAGAAATATGTGAGCTCCCCAATCATAGACATTTCAAATTCTTATTTCATGTGGTTAGAAAATTCATCCACTGATTTCTGCCTACTGCCACCAAATATGATATCATCAACGTAGACAAGAACCATGAATTGATCTTTTGGAGAATTATTCACATAGAGATTGTGATCAACTCCTCCTCTTTTAAATTCCAACTTCTTGAGATATGAATCCAGCCGTGAGTATCACGCCCGTGGTGCATGCTTCAAACCATATAGATCTTTCTTCAGTTTGCAGACCTTTGTTTCATCATTACCCAAAACAAAGCCCACTAGTTGTTCAATGTAGACTTCTTCTTCGAGTACACCATTCAAGAATGCTATCTTGGCATCCATTTGATATACTTTATATCCTCTTTGGAGTTCCATGGAAAGGAAAAGCCTGATTGACTCCAATATAGACACTGGAGCAAAGGTTTCTTCAAAATCAATGCCTTCAATCTGGGAGTATCCTTTACATACCAATCGTGCCTTGTTTCTGATGACACTTCCATGCTCATCAAACTTATTTTTGAAGATCCATTTGGTACCAATCAAATTGTGACCTTCGGGTCTCTGGACAAGATCTCATGTCTGATTCTTTTCAATCTGATCTAATTCATCATTCATGGATTTTACCCAAGATTTATCTTTTGCAACTTCTTCGAATAAGGATGGATCTACAACTGATAGAAATACAGATTGTGTGATATTCCTCATCCTTCTTGTTTGAGTGGGTGCACTCCTGTCCCCAATTATGTTGGATGGATCAATCTCAGCTCTTCGATTTCTCCTGCGAGGTTCAGTAGTATTCTCTTCAGCCATAGTTTCTTCTTCAGATTCTTCTTCTGAGTCAACATCATGATGTGACTGCTGAGTGTTTTGAACAGCTTCCTCTATTTCTGCATTTTTATTTTCTTCACGTTCACATTCTTCCTGACTTTCTATCACATTAGCATATGAAGTCCTTGAAGCATTTGTGGTTTTCTCTTCAATTATCTTAACATCACTGCTTTCCACAATCCTTCCCAAATGCTTGTTGAAACATTTGTAGGCTTTTCTGTTCATTGAGTAACCAAGGAAAATTCCTTCATCTGCATTGTCTCCATATTTCCCTTGATTTCCTTCTTTGTTCCTGGTGAATCATTTACTTCCAAAGACACGAAAGTATTTTAGAGAAGGCTTCCGTCCATGACACAATTCATATGGTGTCTTCGTCTCACCCATATAAAGTCATGTTCAATTCTAAATGTACACTGCAGCTTGAACAGCCTCTTTCCAGCAGTGTCGTGGAATACGACTCTCAATCAGCATAGTTCGTACCATGTTGTTCACCTGTCGATTCCTACGTTCAACAACTCCATTTTTTTGTGGAGTTCTCACAGCAGCTACCTCATGTTGTATCCCATGCTTCTCCAGATAATTCTCAAATTCAATGGACGTGTATTCTCCTCCATTTTCAGATCGCAACACTTTGATTGTTCGTCCAGTATCATTCTCGGCGATTCACCGATATGTTTTCATGCAGTCAAGGACTTGTCGTTTCCTGTGAATGACCATAACACATGCCATTCTACTGTAATCATCTATGAAAAGGACAAAGTACCTTTCTCCATGAGTTCCGGCAACATTTATTGGCCCACAAACATCTGTATGAATCAGATCAAGAAGGTGAGACGCCCTTTTCTTCTTTGGCCGATATGAACTGCAGACCAGCTTCCCACGAATACAAGCATCACAAGATTTTTCACGCTCACACTTCAGGTTGGGAATGTCCATGAAAATTCTCAATTTTGATATTTTCTCCATGTCTTGTTGATTGATGTGTCCCAGTCTCCGATGCCACAAATTGTTTTCTTCTTCAACAGTAATGTAACAAACATTTTCTTCACTATCAACCTGATACAAGTTGCCTTCTGTTCTGCATCCCTTCATAAGTGAATTGCCAGTCTTTCCCTTGATAGTGCAGCCTTTCTGATTAAACGTAACTATAAGTCCTGAGTCACAGAGTTGACTCATGCAGAGGAGATTATTACATAGGCCATATACGTAAAGGACTTCAGTCTTCTTTAGTTCTCCATTAGCTAATTCGGTACTTCCACTCCCTTTGATTTTAAGAGCCCCATCATTACCAAATATTACTGTACCATCGACATTCCTTATGATATTTGTTAGTAGGCCGGCATTACCTGTCATATGAGATGAACAACCGCTATCCAGAATCAAGGTACTGTTGTTCTTTGTAGCTTTGAGGGCCACCTCTACAAGGTTGGATTTCTCAATCTTCTTACTTTACTTACATGAGACATTAGATTGAGTATAAATAACTGATGGCCTTTCAATTGTCTCTTCCGCATACCCAGGTTCTTCATAGTCAAAGTGTTCTTTGAGAGGTGAAAACCTGTTTGAAAGAGCAACACTGTCTTGCTGACGAGACTTGACTTGTCTTGAACTTCGGTATGAGGTGTCCATGTCCCTTATCTGCCTTCAATTAGCGGCCTTATGACCAAAGTTAGAACAACAAAAACAATATCCATAGAAATTATTTCTTCTATAAGAATTAGGATATGAAATTGTTCTCCTTTGTTGAGCTTCTATATCTTCTCCATTCAGATAGCTTCTTGCCTCTTCACAATAAGACATGGTATGACCCAGATAGCCACAGAACTGACACTTCATGAGAGAAAATGTCTTCTCACTTGAATTTCTCCTCATACCTTCTTCCTTGGGAGAATAGTAAGACTGTCTTTCATTTCTAAATGTTTGAGGATAATTTTCAGGTCTCCTTTTAGTTTGGATTGAGGGTTCCTTTTTCGGAACTCTAGGTAACGTTTCAACATGTTCAACTTTCAACTTATCTTTCTTTTGGATCTTTTCACTTCCAGCAGTTGATGTCTCATCCTCACAACCAATTCCACTCTTTCCCATGCAAGCGGGTCTTTGATCACTCAATATTTTTCCAACCCCATCTGAACCACACTTGGCTCTTGCTAGTAATTCTGCATCTGAGAATCTTCCAAACTGTATTTTCTTCCTCGATTCTTTTGGAACTGGTTCAGTCTCCAGTTTACTCCTTAGAGTAACTACTTCCTCCTTAAGTCCATTAGCAGTCTTGGATTTTTCATCCAGTCTGGAGGTGAGTTCATTGATGACCTTTGCCTGCTCTTCAATTCTCAACTTCAGATCTACTACATCATCATTGCTTTCAATTATTTTAGACTGTACCTTCAAAAATTCTTCCAGTCGTTCAATTTCAGCTTCAAGTTGATCAACGTATTCAGTTGATTCTTCTACAATTGATTTCCACTTATTGAAGCTCTTACATTTAATCTTAAGCTTACTAACTGCATCCTTAAGTTGCATCTCAGGATCTACACAAGTTCTTAGTTGTTTTTCTCCATCAGTATATTCTGACTTTTCAATAGTAGCCATCATAGAAGCATGGTTCCCAGTTTTGAATTCCGGTTCTTCTTCATCACAGAATTCATTATCATCTTCTTCCTCTTCACAGACAAAACTCTTCCTTTTCATTTTCTTACCAGATTTGAAGTCTCCCTTTTTGAAGAACCTTCTTTGAGGCTTCATGAAGTTTTCATCCTCACTATCTTCATCATTGATCATTTTTAAGCACTGAGAGGCAATGTGCCCAACTTTTCCACAGCGGAAACACACGAGAGGTAACTTCCCTTTGAATTTCCCTTTCCCCTTCTGGAACTTCTTTGCAATAAGAGAAAGAATTTCTTTTTCTTCGTCATCTTCACCGCTACTATCCTTTGAGATTTTCAGTTTATCCATGGCCTTGAATGCCATTTCCTTGCTCACCTGATTTGTAGCATCTTCTGGTTTGACTCTCATTTCATATGCTACCAAGCTGCTCAGTAGATCATCTAGAGAAAGTTTGGAAAGATCTCTTTCCTCAAGGGCTGACACCTTCGCATTATACAGAGGTGGAAGTCTTCTCAATATTTTCTTTACAATATCAATGTCTTTGATTTCTTCAACTAGACCCCGAATTGCTCCAACCACTTCAGTAATTCGATTGAAGAAAGAGTCTGCATTCTCGTCTGGATGCATCTTCAGATCATCAAACCGATTGTGCAGCACTTGTAGTTTCGCCTCCTTCACTTTTCTATCTCCTTCATAAATATTCTCAAGTTTATACCACATGGATTTTTCTGAGGTGCAATTCATCACCTTTAGGTAGATCTGATCAGAAAGAGCTGCAGTGAGTGCATTCTGTGCTTTAGCATCTGCATCAAGAATTTTCCTTTCTGTTTCAGTCATAGCTAGGCCTGTTGGATCAGTGACTTGTATTCCTTGAACAGTAGAAAAGAGAACTTCCATTCCAAGAGATCTTAGATGAGATCTCATTCTGTTCTTCCAGATCTGGAAATTAATTCCATCGAAGGGAGGGACTCCCCTGACATTGACCGCGTTTTCCATGACTAAAAAGGTCAGATTAAACACCAGCAGCCTTTAGGCTCTGATACCACTTGAAGGACCCTGGGACACCCTAAGAGGGGAGGGGTGAATTAGGGTGACAACTTTTTCTTTTAATGTGATGGATCTTATTCCCACGTTGGTAGGAACTTGTTGAACCTGTATGATGAAAATGATCAGAAAGAAAACATGCACATGCACAGAGAGGACACAGCCCTTTTTACTTGGTTCGCCACTAAGGGCTACGTCCAAGGAGAATACTCCGACAAGTTGTCGGTCGTACCTAAATCCACTATGCTTCACTAGATGTAGATTACAAAGGTTCGGGAATAGTCACTCTGTCCCAGGCTCACTACCTTTAAAAAGGTTTAGGGATAGCTCATTGCTTCCCTCGGGTCACTCCCGTTGACTCCCCCTGGCTCACTGCCATTGGTGAAGTCTCACTCAGTTTATAGATGTGAAGGTCTCTTCAATTGATAGACATGAAGTTCATTGTCTCCTGTTCAGCATGAGACTTTGCTTGCATCAGAGTCCTGAGTTAATGCTCTGTTAATATCCAAATTCCAACCACTGATGAATACCCCCTTTTCCCTTGTCCACTGGGCAAACAACCTTTGGAAAAGGCCTTCACAAAGTACCCTACTTCGCAAGGCTCCCAATTTTGCAAAGCTCAAACAAGCCTTTGCGGAGTCCTTGCCTTTTCGCGAAGCTCAATCGCGAAGCACTCTCGCGATGCTCCAGCCTTCGAAATGCTTGGCTATCGCGGAGCTCCTGCCTCTTCGCAAAGCTCACTGAGCCAACGTGGGGTGCACGACTTTCGTGGAGCTAGAATAGCCGCCGCGTAGCTCCTCTTTCGCGAAGCACACTGCTTTCGCGAGAGACCTTTGCGAACCAAGAGCAAAGGGTTTTCTCTAAAATTCTCTCTACTTCTCTTGAGGGGGTTGGCCTCTATTTATAGGCGATTCTACCGACCCTCGACCCTTCCGCGTGAAGTCAGCGCCACGTCATCTCAAATCGCGAAGCTCCGAAGTTCCTGCCGAAATTCTCTCAAAATCGCGAAGCACTACGGAAATATTCCATTCGCGGATCTCATCGTAATCGTGGAGTATCATTGTCATCATTCCTTCGTGCCTTCGCCGTGAAGCTCCCTTGCAAATCCCTTCATCACTGCGAAGCTCTCCAGCCTCTGCCGTTCGCGAAGCTTGACGTAATCGCGAAGAATCACTGCCTCCATTTTTCTGTTCTTTGCGAAATCCAATCCATGCATCCCATATTCGCAAAACTCATGCCTTTGCCATATTAAATTATTATCGTCATGAAAAACCACTTTTTGCGATGCTCAGAAACTTCCAGAATTTGGACCCCAAAAATTTGGCAAACACTGGGAAACGACGCCACCTTCAATACTGTTGTCTGCTTGAACGGTATGATCTCTTTGCTGGTACACGATCCGAACTTCCATTGATGATTGACAACAAACACAAACCATACTCCAAATCATGCATAGAAGACCATGGTTCCAACATATATCAGATATCTGATGGCCAGATGAACAGCCACTGGATGCCTGAGGGTGAGATTATGAATGCCTGAGGGTGAGTTTATGGATGTCTGGCGGAGTGATTCTGGATAGCCTATGGGCAGAGGCCATTTCTAAATTTGAGGTCCGTGTGATTCATCCTCAGTGGGAGAATGTTCCACCGATTGGGTGATTGGTCTTGATGTAGAAGAATACTTCTCTAGACAAAGATATCTTGTAGGGCACCAATGTAGGTTTTGGGTTGGACTCGGGTGTCACCTAGAAACTTTAGGGTCAACATGTTTATATCTATGTAGTACTAATTTATTAAATTGATACACTATTATTCGCTTTATTAAATTGATACCCTATTGTCACCATATTTTTTCTCAGACTGGATATATTTAGACATGGTGGTGTCGACCCGCTGATTTGTACTCACACCCTTGATAGGATGTAGTTTGGTACCCAAATAGATTTCATGGATGCAGGTTTGGACAAGAGCAAGGGACCCTGTTGTTGATTTTTTTTAAATGCATTTAAATAAATCAATTATATAAATTTCAAACATATTAAAAATATTCAAAATTAAAAAATAAAAATGAATATATATTAATCATACAAATTAAAAATATATTGAAAATATTAAAACTTCATAAATAAATATGTATAAATTTTAAAAAATGAATAAACTCCAAAAATATTAAAAATTGATGAATACCTGAAAGGAAAAAATATATTAATTGAAAGAATATTAAGAATGGATAAATAAAATTGAATAAATTACAAAAATATTTAAAAACATGAATTCATAATATTATTTATATGAATTGAAAACACATAAAAATGAAAAAAAAAAATAAATAATATTAATTATATAAATAAAAAAAATTATTACAAATGAATTGTATTGACTATACAAAAATATTAAACCGGAAATGAATTCAAATAAATCAACTATATAAATTTAAAACATATTAAAAATATTAAAACATAATAAATAAAATATAATAAATATTAATCATATAAATTTTAAGCATATTGAAAAAATTAAAACATAGTAAATATATATATATATATATTCTAAATAATGAATAAATTCCAAAAATATTAAAAATTAATAAATATCCAAAATGAAGATAAAAATATATTAATTGAAAGAATTTTAAAAATGAATAAATAAAAATGAATAATTTACAAAAATATTAAAAAAAGTGAATTCATAACATTAATTACATGAATTACAAACACATATAAAATTTAATAAAAATGAATGAATAAATAATAATAATATTGAAAATTATTAATGTATGTTTTGTATTGATTGTATATAAAATATAATTAACTATTAGGATTTTTAATTTTTAATAATAATTAAAAAAACTATTATTTAAGTAAATACATAAATATTTAAAAATGTATAAATTAATAAAAAATTGAATATATTACAAAAATATTAAATGAATAAATACTAAAAATGAATAAATTACATAAAATACTAAAAATGGAGAAATATTAAAAATGAATAAATAATATTAAATGAATAAACAAACATAGACATTACATATATACACATAGACATATATGTACACATATATAAATGTACACATACACATACACATACACATACACATATATATACACATACACATACACATGCGCATACACATGCACATACACATACATACTCATACATGCATATACATACACTTACACACACACACGTGCATATATATATATATATATATATATATATATATATATGCCTACACCTACATACAATTACATACACGTGCATGCATGTACATACACATACTGTATACACATACATACACATACGCACATACATTCATACATAGGCATATACATACATGTACACACACACACACATACACATACATATGCATACATATACATACTATATAAGCATACATGCACATACACATACACATACATACAAACATACACATAGACATACATGTACACATACATGCACATACACATACACATACACATACACATACACATACACATACACATACACATACACATACACATACACATACACATACACATACACATACACATACACATACACTTACACTTACATATGAATATGGATACATACATATAATACATAAACATACATACACATACACAAACACGTACACATACATGCATACATATGCATAGACATGCATGTAAATATACATGCACATGCACATACACATACATATACACATGCACATGAACATACACATATACATACATATAATTGCATACAAGTGCATGCACATACATACACATACATATTGATACATACACATACTACATAAACATACACATGACACATAAACATGCACATATACACATGTCATATATATACATACACATATATACACATACACATGCATGCATACACACATATATGCACGTACATCCACATGCATAAAAAAATACGAATAAACATATACATACACATATATATGCATATACATAAAGATGCATACACATATACACAGATACATACATACATACACGTACACATAAACATACACATACATAAAACACACACACACAACATGACACATATATATACACATGTAACACAGACATACATGCACATACAAACGTATACATACATACACATACATACACATTCATACACATACATACAAATATATGTACGTATATTTTAAATTATTTAATTTGAATATAAATATATAAATTAAAATATAAACTATTTAAATAAATATATTCATTTATATATTTATACAATATTTTAAATAAAATAGTATTATATTATATTTATATTTATATTTGTATCATTTAATTAATGTATATACATATACTATTAAATATTTCTATTGACTAGTATAAATTTGATAATTTTATATATATATATATTTATGAAGATAAGATTGATAATTATTATTTTTATTATAACAAAGTTATATAAATCATATTTATATATTATATTTACATATATATACTTTTTTATATAAATATTATTTAAATATATATACGTATATAGAAATTAAATTAGTCACTATGACCTTTATCAAAACTTTTTTCATGTTATTAAAGGTGGGGATTTTATCAGCACTGGTAAAAGTCCTCCCTTTATCAGTGCTTTCTATTTTGCACTGATAAAGTTTGTCATTGAATATTGTGTGATCTATAGTAGTGAATTGTAGATTAGTTGGTAAAAACTCACTTGTTGGTTGATATGTCGTTGAAGTTTGAATCCTAACCACCTCTCCTTCAAAAAAAATTCCCATGAATTTACTCATGGGAAAGGATGTGTGCCTACGAATTGGGAAAAAGTGGTCCATAAAGGGAGTTGACCACATAATATATGAAGGTAGTAGATAGTGATGAAAATGGTGATAATGATGTATGATCAAGGACTTGCGAGTAAAAAATGGTTTATGATAATAGTGGTGATGGGTGGATGATGGAATTAACTGGTGTAGGTGATGAGAGTTGATAGTATGTTCGGTGATACGGGTAAAAGCAGTCAATGACAACATGAGGTATGAACATATTGGTGTAGGTGGTCAATGATTATAGTCATTAGTGCCTGGGTGTGATGATGAAAATACAACACAACATTGGTAGGTGTTAACTGGGTATTTTTTAATATGTGTTTTATTATTATTATTTTGAATGGGTCTAGGTTTTTTTTAGGTACCTGAATGGGTTCTGAGAGTGATAAAGGAATTTGTGCTCTCAAAATTCACTGTAAGAGAGCTAATTCATTTGTTTCTTTCCACCAACTACCCTCAATACTACAAAATAGGCCTTTAATAGTGCTACAAATGGCCTTTATTAGTGCCAGAAAAGCACTGACTACATGAGCGAGGTTAAAAGCTATTGTCTTTTATCAGTGCTGAAAAACCACTGATAAAGGGGTCCTTTATCGGTACTAAAAAAAGAATTGATAAATGGGACCTTTATCAGTGCTTTAATTTAGCGCCACTAAAGGCACCATTTATCAGCGCTTATAAAAGAACAGATAAAGGGTCTTTTATCAGTACTTATAGATGTGATAATAAAATATACTTTTATTCATGCTTATAAAAGCACTGATAAAGAGATATACTACAATGTGTTGTAACAGCACACCGCAACACCAAAAACATACCAGATATAAAAAAACAAGTCTCAATACAAGATTTAAATGAAATGAAATTTACAACAAAAACACAAGAAAAAACACTATATTATAGACATTTCAATCATTAGTTTATAAAATTACATAAATACAAATTATTACATAAATTCAAAAACATATATGATCCTTTGTCTTTTAATCCTGGCCTGACTCATGCTATTTCCAAACAAACCACCCCTGACCAAACAAAATAACACACTTGTATAAGAAAAAATATATTTTATTAATAATATAAATAAATAAATTTACAAAAAGTGTTAATTTTACTAAAATTAATGTCAATTTTAAATAAAAAGACACACTTGGAGTCATACTGGTCACACCATGATCCAGATTGAGGTACATCTAATTCTAACATGTCTCAAATTACTTGTGGATAATTGTACTAAAGTACCAAAATAATCTGAATATGTTTTCTCAGTTTTGAGTACATCAGTTGTCTTTTTTACAAAAATGTAATTTTAAACTAGAAACACATGCTTTTGACTCATTAAAATCACATCATGTATTGGTTAGATGTGAAACAGATTCCTACACATCAAAAATTAATTATGAATAATTTTACTAAATTATCAAGAAAATATGAGAATTTTTGATCAGTTTTCCGAGAGTGTCACTTTTTAAACGAAAATGTCAATTTTAAACTAATAACAGACACTTTGAGTCATATCAGGCACATCACATATTGGATTGAGGTGATGATAATTTTTATATATCAATAATGACTTATAGATCATTATTGTAAAGTATAAATATAATCCAAATGTTTTTTCTCACTTTTGAGTAGGATAGTTGTCCATTTTACTAAAATTGATGACAATTTTGAATAAAAAGATGCACTTTGAGTCATATCAGTCATATCATGCGTTGGATTAAGGTTTGGTCGATTCTTAAACATCCAAAATGACTTATGGATCATTTTACAAAAGTATCAAAACAATCTGAATATGTTTTCTCAGTTTTGAGTAAGTTGCTTGTCTTTTTTACTAAAATGTCATTTTAAAACTGAAACATGCACTTTGAATCATACCGATCACATTATGTATCGGATTGAGGTGAGGATAATTCCTAAACATAAAAAATGAGTTATGGGTCATTTTCATAAATTATTTAAAAAAATTAAATGTGTTTCATTGGTTTTGAGTAGGTTAGTTGTCCTTTATACTAAAATTAATGTGAACTTTAAATAAAAACACGCACTTGGAGTCATATCAGTCACATTGTGCATTGAATAGAGGTGAGAATGATTGATGAATGTCTCAAATAACTTATAGATCATTTTAAAAAAATTATCAAAAAAAATATGAATGTTTTTTTGGTTTTCAGAAGGTTAGTTTTTTTTACTAAAATTGATGTCAATTTTAAATAAAGATTCACTTAGAGTCGTACTGGTCACACCAAGCATCATATTGATGTGCGACTTATTCCTATATGTTCCCAATCACTTATGGATTGTTGTCATAAAGTATCAGAACAATATAAATGTATTTTATCGGTTTTGAGTACGTCACTTTTCTTTTTTACTAAAATATCATTTTAAACTTGAAACATGCAATTTGACTCACACTGATCACATCGTGTATCAATTTATTGTGAGACTAATTCCTATGCATCACAAATGATTTATGAATCGATCCACTAAATTGTAAAAAAAATCCAAAAATGTTTTCTTAGTTTTTAGTAAGTGGCACTTTTTAAAGTCAAATATTGATTTTAAACTAATAATGGACACATTGAGTCAATTGTATTTTTTACTAAAATTAATGTCATTTTTAAATTTAAAGAAGTACTTGGAGTTATAAAAGTCACATCATCTGTTGTATTGAGGTGCGGTTGATTCTTACACATCCCAAAGTCTTAAAAAATCATAACTATCAATGTTACCATGATTTCTATTGACTTTATTTGTCAAACTGCCAACACTGCATGAGCATCTTCAAAAATACCATGTCAACTCAGAAAAAGAATCCACCTGTATAAGAAAAAAATTATTATGATTAATACTAAAAATAAATAAATTAAACATATATATGAAATAATACATTAATTCTATGTAAAATTATTTTACTATGTAAATATCAAGATTACCTCTATGATTGAGCAGAAGAGGTAACTTGAAAGAAAGTGATAAATGTCAATACTATAGGGGTAAAAGGTTTTGAGGGAGAAGAAGTATTTGGAAGTTTTGGTGCAAAAAGGAATAAAAGATGGATAGAGCACCCCAACTCGAAAAAAATAATCCACCTATATAAAAAAATAATTATTATGTGAGTAATACTAAAAATAATTAAATTAAACATAAATATAAAAAATACATTAATTATATATACAATGATTTTACTCTGAAAATATTACGATCGACTCTGTAATTGAGTAGATAAAACTCCATTGCACTTCTAGAAAAGGCAGTGGAGGGAACTTGAATGAAAGTGATAAATGCACCATTGTATGGGTGAAAATGTTTTAAGGGATAAGAAGTCTAAGGAGTTTTGGTGTAGAAAGGCATGAAAGATGGAAAAACCACCCCAACTTGAAAAAAAGAATCCAAATGTATAAGAAAACAATTATTAAATGAGTAATAATAAAAATAAATAAATAAAACATAAATATGAAACAATACATTAATTCTATGGAAAATGATTTTACTGTGAAAACATCAAGATAACCTCTATAATTGAGAAGATGCAGCTTCATTTCTCTTCCTGCAAATTCAGTAGAGAGAACATGAAAAAAAGTGATAAATAAAACACTGTAGGGGTTAAAATATTTTGAGGGAGAATAAGTATGTGGAAGTTTTGGTGTAGAAAGGCATGAAATATGGACATACCACCCCAACTCAAATAAAAGAATCCACCTTAATAAGAAAATAATTATTATGCATGTAATACTAAAAAGAATTAAATTAAACATAAATATAAAATGATTTAATTGTGAAAACATCAAGATTACCTCTATGATTGAGTAGAAACAGTTTCGTTTATCTTCTTAGAAAGGCATGACACATGGATAGAAATATTCTAAAATAAACAAAATATGCAAGGAATAATAAAAATTAGATCAATGTTTCCTTATTTAATTTTTTGGTAAAATAGAGAAAGTATATTGTAACATTACCTTTACATATTTCTAAAGGGTTTCCTTCATTATTGTTTGTTCTTTCGAGAAATTGGTAACATCATCATGTGTATAAGACATTGTCTGAATGATTTGTCAAAAATTTAAATTAGATTATTTCAATGCAGTAGATAACATATAATATTATGAGGAAAAACATAATATATTAAAAAACATTTTTACCTTCTCATTGAACTCTCTTTCTTTTTAAAAGGTTTCGAGGATTTGGTTCCTCTATCGAGAATCCAAATCTCCTCTTTGTGGCCCCCTCTAACATATAATACATTTTCTATATTGTGATCGACATGAACTGATTGTGAAGTCCCAATAAAAGGGTCCATCCTCAATTGAATATAGAATTTAAATGAAGAGAAAACAATATTGGTTTCTTTTCTTGGTTTTTGTTATGTGATGTGCGTTTTAAAATAAATTGATACTTATATATTGAAAAAATTAAATCATAGTCATACTGGTCACACCGCGTGTTGGATCGATGTGAAACTGATTCCTACACATCAAAAATGACTTATAGATCATTGTACTAAAGTATCAAAACATTCTAAATTTTTTTTGATCATTTTGGAGTAGGTGGGTTGTCCTTTTTACTAAAATTGATGTTAATTTTAAATAAAAATATGCACTTTGAGTCATATCGATCACACCATGTGTCAAATTTAGGTGAACATAATTATTAAATGTCCCAAATGTTTTATGTATCCATAAATTACCAAACTAATAGGGATGAGTTTACTTGGTTTTGAGTATGTCACTTGTATTTTTTACTAAAATTTTCTTTTAAATTGGAAACACAAACATTGAATCATACTGATCACATTGTGTATTGGTTTGATGGGAGACTGATTCCTACACATCAAAATTTACTTATGAATAAATTTCCTAAATTATCAAGAAAATCTGAGAATGTTTTATTGATTTTTAGTGAGTGATGTTTTTTGAACTAAACTGTCGATTTTAAACTGATAACGGACACATTGAGTCATACCGGGCACAATGTGTGTCAGATTGAGGTGTGCCTAATTCCTATACATCACAAATGAATTATGGATTGTTTTTATAAAGTATAAAAATAATCTGAAAGTGTTTTCTCAATTTTTAGTAGGTCAGTTGTCCTTGTTATTAAAATTGATTTCATTTTTAAATAAAAAGATACTCTTGGAGTCATATTGGTCACACCATGCGTCAGACTGAGGTACGACTGATTACTACATATCTGAAATGACTTATGGATCATTGTTCTAAAGTATCAAAACAATATGAATGTGTTTTCTCAATTTGGATTACACCACTTTTTTTACTAAAATGTCATCTTAAACTAGAAACACACACTTTGACCTATACCGACCACATTGTGTTTCAGTTTGACATGAGGCTGATTCATACACATCATAAAGAACTTATGAATATATGTCCTAAATTATCAAGAAAATATGATTTTTTTTATTTTTTTTTAGTCAGTGAAATTTTTGGAACTAAACTATCAATTTTAAACTGATAACGGACACATTGAGTCATAGCAATCACACCATGCATCAAATTGAGGTGCAGCTAATTTCTATACATATCAAATGACTAATGGATCATTTCCATAAGTGTGGAAAAAGTACACATCTCTATAGACCTCTTTTTACAATCATATAAAGACCTATAATTTTTTTAATAAAATAAAACCTATTAAAAAACCAAGTTTTATCATAAAAAAATTATAAAAAAAACCTCATCCAATTATTTTATTAAAGTTTTATTCGGATCCTAATGGATAAATTCGAGGATTAAAATGAAATTAATTCACCATTAACTTTTCCTCCACATCAAATCAAATAGATTAATTTTAGTAACATACACTCGTCAGCTGAAATTACATTGTAGTAACCCAAGACCCCCAGGCTGTGCAGCACTATAGTCGCGTATTTTGATTCTTCGGTCTCTTCCCTCTCTATTTCTTTCTCACCCTTCACTCTACCATTTATTTGGTTATGTGGAGTTTTTCTATGGAAGGAGTTAGTGGAAATGGATGCGTCGAGTTAATATCTAGTTTGAATGGTGTAATTCTCACAAAGAGGAGGCATTGCCCATTTTAGATAACACAATGAAGTATAAGGGGCAATGCTTCCCATTTACTTAATTGTGTTCTATAAAAGGGGAAATTCCTCCCATTTGTGAGAATTACACCATTGAAACTAGTTATTAACTTGACACCTTCATTTCCACTAACTCCTTCCAGATCAAATCTCCACACAACCAGAGAAAAGATAGAGTGAAGGGAGGGAAAGAAATAGAGAGGGTGGAGATGGGAGAATCAGAATACGCAACTACAGTGTTGTACAACCTGGGGGTCTTGTGCTGATAAAGTGTAATTTTAGATGATGAGTGTATATTACTAAAATTAATTTATTTTAATTGATGTGAATTTGGACTTAATGATGAATTACTTTCATTTTTATCTTCAAATTTATCCACAAGGATCTGAATAAAACTTTAATAAAATAATTGGTTAAGGATTTTTTTATATTGTTTTTTTATAAAACTTGGTTTTTTTAATAGGTTTTATTTTATTAAAAAATGATCGGATTTTATATGATCAAAAAAAGAGGTCGATGGAGGTGTGTACTTTATTCACACTTACCTCGATAGGCAATAAACCTGAACGGGGTCCACGCCTTCCACCATCAAAAACTATAAAATGGAGGTAACTCCTCATTCGATACATAGATAAATAAAGTGAATATAATTAAATATTTTATATATATGTTATATATGTGTGTGTGTGTGTGTATTATATTAGTAACTTTATTTGAATATAATTATATATATATATATATATATTATTTATCATATTTAAATTTATTTAAATACACAATACATTATTCAAAGATATATATAATACTATTTTTTCAAATGAAACTAAAAAATACTATTAATAATAATTTTCAAATTATATTAATTATAAATAATTATTATTTTGGGAAATTTTGTATAAAATATAATTATCTAAATTTTGGAAAGATTAATTTTTCAAAAAAATGTATATATAGTTACCTGATTTTATTATTTCAAAAGTAACATGAGTTTACAATATTTTATTGGTTATTTGAGTATAAATTAGATTATTGTTAATTAAATGTATATATAGACCTAAAATGTATATATAGACCTAAAATAATAAATACCTAAAAATAATTTCTAATATATAGAATTTGATAACTTCCATTCTATTTTTTGGAAAAAATGATGTATAAACCTAAGTATTCTAGGGAGGTCATCTAATATGCATTAACCCATCCTTGAGATTCTAGGGAGGTCCATAAAGAAGTTGGCATAAAGCAATAATACACATCAACAATATATACTAGAAATAAAGGAGAAAAACACACCAACCCTTGGAACTTCTATCCCATACACATTTAAACATATATATATATATATCATGGAATTTATAATACACATATTTGAAAAAAAATGCACATTTAAACATAGTTTTTAATGAAAATAAATATAATCCCTTTCTAATTTGGAAATCCAGAACCATAATTTGTGAATAAATAATTATAAAATCACCCTTACAATATAAGTTCTGAAAACACATATAAATAGAAATAAAGATATATATTTACATATATATAAATATATATATCTTTAAAAAAAATAAACTTAAATTGATAAAAATATATGTAACCCTTACAGAAGAATATCACAACATAGTAAAATAAATACAATGCCATACTAATTTTAAAAATAGAGATCTATTGAAAATAAATAAATATGGTATCAACCATACTAAGATTTATCTTAAAATAAAAAAACAAAAATTCTGAGAAAATAAATTTTTTAGGAAAACCCCTTATATAAAAATATTGAAATAGAATTTAAATAAATAAATTCTCTTACCTGAATTGCATAAAATCAGCTTCTGTTGTTGCTTCACACCATCATCAGACTGAGAATTGGTTTGATAAATCATTTTTCTCAGAACCTACAAAGAAAATTGATTCAAAACAGCAAAGAAATCTGGGATATAGATATAGACAGTGAAAAAAATTGATTCAAAACAACAATTTAAAAAGACCAAAATAGGATATCCAAAATAGTAGTCTAGTAATAAAAGGATCATAAAAAAAGAAAAAGAGAATATGATAACTGGAGAACAAATACATAAAGAGAATTAGAACCTATAAAGGGAAATATAAAACTCATGGATATAGATTTGAAATGACAAATACTAAAAGAAAATCAAAACCTATAAAAGAAAACACAGGTCTACCTTACTACGTTGAAGAAAATATGAGAACCTTGGATCCAGATCTTGATTTTTTCTTCAAAAACCCTAACTAAAACCGAAGACTGGATGCCAGATGATATTTGAGAAACTGGAGGCAGTGGTTTTATATGATTTGAGTGGGTTTTTGTGATTCGGGCATTGATTCACCGAGGATAAGTGTCGGCAATGAGTGTATTTCACAGAAGCTTCTCATATCGTGGCGGGTTCATGATGTGTTAGGGTTTTTTAATTAGATCGGAACACTTTTATCAGTGATTTTTTAAAAGTGATGATAAAGAGTCATTTTATTAGTGTTTATTATTTAAGAACTAATACAAGACATATTTATCAGTGGTTTTTTAGCACTGATAAAGGTAGGTCTTTATGAGTACTAAAAAATCGCTGATAAAGTATTTATGATTATAATTATAAATAAAAAAATTGTAAATATATAAATACCTAATAAATATATATAAACATAAATATAGTAAATATATTCCTTATTTAAATATATTTATTATAAATTTATAATTATTTATTTTCAATTATATAAATATTTTTTAAAAAATAATATTCATGTCATTATATATATTTATATATTTATATTTATATTTTTATATTTTTATATATATATAATAAAAATATATAAATATAAATATAGTAATTTCATTCATTATTTATGTAGATTTATTATAAAATTAATAATTATTTAAATATATATATATATTTATAATTATATAAATACTTTTAAAAAATATTTATTTATTTATAATTATAAATATATAATTTTATAAATATAGTATATAAATTTTTAAATATATTTATTTACAAATATATTTATTTATATATATTTTTTTACAAATATTTTTTTAACATTATTAATGAATACCTAATTTTAAGTGCATGCATGTTAAAAATGAGTGAAATTGAATTAATTAAAAATAATTACACTTTAATAATATTGAAAACGTGGATAAGTTTTGTGTGTGTATTGTATATAAAAATGTATTAATTACGTATATGTAAAATCAATATTACACACATTTTATCTATGTTAAATTGAAAAATAAAATGACATTCAATTATATGTCCATTACTCTGTAATTAGTCAGTATTTTTAATTTATATTAATTTTTAATTATAAACCACTATTCACTAAATATATGAATATTTAATGTAAGGCACATAAATATTTTGTAATATATAATTCTTATTTATATACATTAATATGTATATATATAATATTATTTATTAACATTATCAATAATCATCTAATTAATAAAATGTTTAATATTCTTCTCAATTTACTTATTTTTAATTTTAATTTTTTTTAATTTTCATGTTGTATATCTATATATTTAATACATACAATTTATTAGTATTTATAATTTATATATAGTATAATCAATTTATTCATTTTATCAATAATTATTTAATAAAAAAATTAATATTTTTTAATACTCATTTTTATTATTTATTTATTATTCCATTTTATTTATTTGTACCTTTATAGGTACTAATAAAGTGTGGATGAAGGACTCCTTTATGAGTGCTAAAAATAAAGCGCTGATAATGATATCATTTATCATCTCTTTTTTCTAGCGCTAATAAATATCAGCATTGTTAAATGCCAGTTTTGTAGTAGTGCCTATAAAAGGGCAACCCCCCTCCCCCTCCTCATTAATGAATTTCATGTTTATTATTAGTAGTGATGTATTATAAAGTTGTATGTATGAATAAATTTCATGTTTAATATATGATAACATGCTTAATTTTAATATTTGTAATGATGTATTATGATATGCTATAATAATGTATTAATATTAAATTGCTTGTTTCATAAAGTTTCATGTTTAATTATTAGTTTAGTGTTTCAATTATTACTATAATGTTTTATTTGATAATTTAAAATGTTTTATTATTAAATTTAATGTTTAATATTAGTAAATTCCATCATTTTGATTCTAGATTGAATTATTATTATGTTATTTATCTTAAAATTTTAATTGATAATTATGTATGAAAAAGGTGGGTCATTATAGTTTTTATCATAGCATGGTCTAATTACTTATAGAAACCAGGACCATAAAACATTAGTAAAAACCCTGGGGATAAATATAAAAATTATTAAACATCATAAAATTTTGTTAAATAATGTGTTATTTCCTAGAAATTACATCCAAGTTTAGATATATATATAAGTTGATGCAAGCTCTGGATCAAATGTACTTTGGGGTAATAACCTTAAAAATGGTTGGTTGGGTATTAACTTGATATTCACTCGGCGCACACCAAATCGGACTAACCATACATTTTGCGTAACACTCTTGGGGGATATTCTTCAGATGATTCACATGTACTTTATAAACCATAATTTATATCTAGATGAATATATAGAAATTAGGACCTAAAAACATTAGTGAAAACCCTATGGATAAATCTAAAAGTAGGTAAACATCCTAAAATTTTGGTAAGGTAAAGCGTGTATAGTTTTATAACAATGAAATCCATGTATGGATACATATAAGTGGATACAATATCTAGCCTATATGCACATAGGAGTAATAATTCTGAAAAAGGTTGGTTGGGTATTAACTTTATCTTCACTCGGTGTGTAAAAAATGAGCCTATTTTCACACCTAGTTTAAAAATCCTAGAGGATATGGTTTAGATGATTCACATGCACTTTATAAACTATAATTTGGATCTAGGGGCATGTTAGTTAGAATTTCTAGTGTTTACTCCACCAAAATCACACTAAGTAATACCTTTATATAGTATTAGTTAGAGAACCCGTGATTAAAAAAATGTTTAAATATTTTAAAATCATATTATTCTTCTTTAGTCAAATATAATTAATAAATAAGTTTTAATGTAGATAAAAATATTTCAACATATATTTATTAAAATGATCAAATAGTTAACTATAAAAAAGGAACTAGTTATAATAGACAGCCAAAAAGAGTTGTAATACTCAAGTATTGAACAACTTTGAAATATGTACAAAGAAAAATTCATTTATGGTTAACCAAGTGATATGGTCCACCATGTATAGACATATTCAATATAATGATAAGTTATGGAATGTAGCCTACCTAATTATTAATGATGAGGTCTAGGAACAAATATTTTAGTTTGTTAAGAGATGATATAAAGGAAAAATGATTCATTTGTATGTTACTATATCTATTGTAGAAGAAGTTTTATCTGCATTAGAAGTTTGTCCATTACATCTATAGGATATAGTGTCATATCCCCATGTAGTGGCATCTCAATAAGTTCCATCAATGATGGAAGTTGGTTCATCACAGCCTTAGGTTACAATGTCATATCATCAAGCTATGACATATCATAGAGAAATTATACTTTTCAATGATAGTTTTAAACATAACATAGATTTTATGATGTAAAATATTGAGGAAGATTAAAATTCAAAATAAGAAGAAGGTGGTGAGGATGTAGAATAAGAAACAAAATCGAAAAACATTTCTATCCCACCCCTTTGATGGATCATAAACCTTTAAATCATCCTCCACCATTGGTATCATGGTTAATAGAAGTCATGAAATGATTACCATAATTTGAATGGTCAATTATTACTCCCATTACAAAATTTATGGGAATTATCAGTGGCATAAAATGAGTTCCAGATGAAGGTGTTATATATATGGGAAGAGATATTGGTAGAAAATAAGAAATAAATACTATGATAAGATAGTATCACATTGAGAGAAATTGTTTTTATTTCATAAAAGGGTCAAAGAGATCTTGTTATATTATTCAATGTGACAAAATTGATTCAGAGTTCCGTATGTTTTTGTGAGCTACAATTGATAACAATTTCTAATTTTGGCGCATCTCTAGATTTACTTCATACACATGTGTGAACCCAATCCTTTCATAGGATCACTTGACCAAATATATTGAAATAATTTCATCTATTATTACTGAAATGATAATCACATGTCAATACGTTCCTATAGTTCTTGTGGTGGAGAAAATAAAACAACTTTTTGGGCTCCATGTTTTTAATAGAAAGGCATGGTTTGTATGATAAAAATCAATTGTAAAAAATCATGGTGATTGGGATGAATATTATCAAGTTTTTCAATAACTTATGGAGATTATTCATCACAAAAATTAAGTTATATATCAGTTCCTTACTGTTGAATATGTTAACAAACACAACCAATTTGATCATTAGAATGCAATGGTTGATAGATCATATTGAATATTCTTACCATGTGTGGTTGTTTTTAGAAATTTTAAGAAGTTTCTCTAGATTGATGATGTGTTTTTTATAGAAATTATTCTACAAAATTATTTATTACTACTACATAGGATTGTAATCATGCCCCAACACCTTTGGAATTTTCTATTATTGGGAAAGAGAACCTCTTATCTTGAAGTTGGATCCTAGATTACCATCGAGAGTTTGTGATGGAAATGGAACGAATATGCCTTATTTATTATCATCATTGCGAGATCAAGGAGTCAATACAGTCTCAGGATCATTCATGGATACCACCCCATGTTTATCATCGATACTTTATTAGACAAATTGCATTAAATGTGTAAAATAATTTCAAGTATAATTCCATAAAAAAATAAATCATAAATCTTGGTATGTATATGATTTTTTGTTGAAAAAATTATTATAATAGTTACTGATATATGTGTTCTTATTAGTTCATATTTTTTATCATACAATCCTCACAAACATAGGTTGGAGGAGTGTTTTTAAGGTATTTAGAGATATAATCCTAAAGTATATGACTACATGATGTAAATTCTAAGGAATAAATGGTCATTAGAATATAATGATGTGAGGATATATGTACATAAGATAAAAAACATCATGGAATACATTAATAGAGTCTTTAATGAATTTTTTATATCTGATATTAATAAATGTGGATGTATAGTAAAATATGGGAAGTATATTAAAAGAAAAGTGTTGGTTGATCCTAACCATATAATCATGTGGATAAATCCATTATTTATTGATAATATAATATGTTATTAAAATTAAATAGTTTTAACTATTAATGTCTTACTATGAAAATATTTAGAAGGAGGTGGCTCTCTTATCTACCCAATAGTATCATGTGTCACATGATGTGTTGGAGCGATGAACTATTTGACATCTTTTTGTCCAAAGATCACATAATTTTCACCATGATGCACCTATGAAATCTATTATTTCATAACTTAAATGTGTTATATTTTGTGGAGTCACCATGTGTGACTTCAAGACCATTGATCATAATTTGATTGTTTCACTGATTGAGAGATGGAAACCAGAGACACACATATTTCATCTCTCTAAGGGGGGATGATGATTACTTTTGATTAAATGGCCTTCATGTTGGTTCTACCTATCCATGGGTAGATGAATATAGGTGTGACTATGGGAGGCTGGTGTGAGGTAATATAGTATTTACTAGGTATTGACGCCATTTGTCGACCATGTGTCTTCCAGGGTTCTCGATTGTATATGGGCTAGCTTGATTATCCTTTCTTATTTATGATGAGTTGATGGTGATTTAACACACACTTTCATATATTATGTGGCAGATTAGAGGAATGTTGTGTGTTGATGACTCTTCCACCTTAGTACATATGATGTATTTACCATTATTTGAGGATCTAGATAGGATAGGTATATATAGTTGGGGTTCAATGTATTATCATATTCGTATAAATGATTCTATACAGCTTTTCAAATAGAGGTACAATAGATTATAGATTGTATGGTATGTTAGATATGTGGGCCTAAGAGAATTTTCCACACATCTCTCCTAGATTTATCACACCAATTCGCTATCCCCTTTTATAGGACTATTCTCGAGGACGCTGGAATATTTACAGCATTAATTTCAATTATTTTTTAAATATATTAATATCATTTATAAACTAACCATGTATTACTTTTTCTATGTAGGTGGAGTCAGGATCAACATTATAAACATACCCTGAGGCATAGTGTTCATAGTTTTTGATAGATTATTTACTCTCTATAGGAAAATATTGTATGTTAAACATTAAATTTGTTTACATAAACATTGATTTTGTTATTAATTTTATAAGATATTATAACACTAACATAGTTATATTATTGTGCTAATTTATGAATCATATTTTGAGTTGGAATTTTTGTTTAATGAACCTCGTATACTAGATTTTTCTATGTTCCACTTATGTTATATTTCACATATACGGTTAGAGACTGTAGAGTATTGGTTTCACTCATCCACTTCCACATAATTGGGTGCCGCTATTCATATTGATTGATGCAATAGTTTGGATTCATACATCATATCCACATTGCACTATGAAAGGTCGGTGCATTACATGCCATATGATTATAGGTGATCATGTTACTGATTGGTCATATTATCATTATTATTACATTGATTTTTGGGGAATTCATTCATAGTACAGTTTCTTTAAGCAGAAATATCTCATAGTATGCCTCTAGATAGTTGATTGGGGGTATGCATATTAGTATCGGCATCACACTATCATGTACCTTACACACCATGGGATAGGTGCTCACTGGTTGTTATGTTTATTAACTTTTATTAGATATTTTTATGTCATATTTTGTATTAATTTAAATGTTATTTTATTTTAATTCAAATTGGATAGATATTCTTATACATATCACTAATCCTCGGGAGGAAGAATTTATTAGGTGGGGTATAGTTCATAATAATCCGGTGGCTCCCAGATATCCTATCAGTTTCATATATGAGAGTTTCTATGATAAGGACTCACAATTATATATTGATACACATTATCCAATTGAGTCACTTGATGATGATGATGTGCCTACTGAGCCCACCAAGGATAATGCACTATTTCCATCACCACCAACAGCAAGAGGAAAACATGGATGAGAAGAAATGTGGGGATAGGGGAAACAATTCTTGAGAGAGGATCCTACACAAGTCCCCCACCATAGAGAGAGTATTATGTACAATAAGAAGAGGATATTTCACAATATAGATAGGATCCTACACTACATACATTTACTCATGCATATATGATATAATATCTTCATCTCAGATACAACCTTCAATAGACATCCCTAAAGCTATAAAGGGGTGGGAGCTAGCTATGATATCACACTTTATACTTTACATGGGTGGCGCTATCTACTACAATGACTTATATTATTTTTATTTAGGGGATCCTACCAAGAACCCATACTTGTTTAAATATGGTTTCACATATGATGTTAGGCAATCATCTACTCAATAGAATTATGAGGCACCAAAAGCACAATATATTAAGGTGACAAAAGTAGTGTAGAGACCCGAAGCTTGACGTACATGGAAAATACATTACTTTTGCGGAATACTTAATACATAACAACAACAGACACATAAGGATCGTAATAGTTTAGTGTCTTTGGAAACTCGGAATAAAATATTCTAATCGTGGTGAAAGATCTTCAACATATCCCAATAAATATCTTCCCCTTTTTCTTACCTAAAACCTTTCTTTATATCATGGGGAAAAGAAAACATGAAAAGGGTGAGCTCAAATGCTCAGTAAGGGTAATCATGGATAAAATAAAACATACCATATACATTTGAACTTAAAAACATGAACATAATGTTTAAACATCAAAATCTTGAGCAATGACATAAAACATGGAAGTACGTAAGGCATAGATCATAAAGAAAAATTAAGAATGATAAAATAGCATGGGAATAAAACACGTAATTGTGGCATCAATTAATCACATGTAATGATTTCCATAGTAGCCAAGGCATTGCTGTCAAGACCATCTTAGTGGACAAAGTCCCTTTCTGAATTGAGTCCACTCCTCGTTCCAGTCCTGTAATACTGAACCGGATTAATTACTATTCCAGCCATGTCTATCTAATGAGATATAAATCTTTACCCAATGCATTGGAGGGATATATAGGCCCCACCCATCTCATAATGAAATCATTCTTACTTGTGCCACAAAATAAACTTAAAACATTCATCATAACCCAAAGAATAAAATGGGTTTCATAAACATCATCCCATTATTTCATAATCCATATAAAACAAATGGACATTTCATCATAAGAAAAATGAACCATGTAAATCATAGTGACATTAAACTTGAAACATAAACATATCAAATAATTTCATCTTAGATGGAAAATGGTTTTGATAAAACATTTGAAATGAATTCTTGAGGAAAATATCCATTCTTCGTCAAAATAATTTTCTTTTCAAAAAATGCCATGCACTTTTAAAATAAAAGTATTTTGTTGAAAATAGTCATAAAATCATGTAGAGTAAGATTAATGAAAATGAGGCGTTATGAAACGGTAAAAATCTGTTCATGCCGTATAAGTTAAAAATAACATTCTCCTCGTACTTTTGTCGGAAAAGTCAAAAAAGTACCTCGTAACGTAAACAAAAGAAAGATTCCTTAAATACCATGTAGTAAAAGTCAAAAATGGGTAAAAAGGACTTTAAACATACATGAAAACCCATTTATAAAACATGAACATGGATGATATAAATAACCCTGGTAAATACTTACGAATAAGCAATCTCGGATAAAAATGAGATTTGCAAAATTATCCCTTACCTTAGGTCTGATATGCTTTGTACGTATCTGAACCTCCTGTATAATGATTTAAATAATGTCATTGACTTATTAAAGAATCATATTCATTGTTATTATATCATATATGTTTCACTTATGGCTTTATATTACCCGTTCTTTTGTAAATTCCATGTTAAAGCAGCGTTTTGGGTAAAATCATTTCATTTATCGTATGTGTTTCGACTTGTCGTTCGTGATAATATTACATATATCCTGATTTACATAATTCAAGAATGTAAAAAATGATTTATATATAATATATATTCATCATATACATATATATTATAGATCGATAAAAGGAATGAAATACACCGTTCATGGAGACGGTAGGCCGTACGTACGCATGAACGCTGGTTTCGTTTCCCTTTTGAATTGAATGGAATTAAGTAAATGACATACATATATATATATATATAAATAAATCCAGTATCATTATTATGTCATATATTTCATTATTGTTCATTATATATACTTTATAATCATTCATGAATGGTTAACATGGAGAATGAATCTCATCACGTCGTGGAGACGGTAGTTCGTACGTACGCACGAGCGATGATATCGTTCCCATAATTATTGAATAGAATTGGAGTAGATGGTATAATATATCAGAATTATTATGATTTTATAATAACCATATATAGTTATTCTTTACACCATTATACCCATCCATGTAAGGTGTTGGTGGAAAACAGATTACACCACGGCATGGAGACGGTATTTCGTACGTACGCACGCGCGGTGATTTCGTTTTCCGTAGGATGGATAGAAGGTGAAATGGAGTTGTTTCATACTTATAATAACATATCAGTATATTATTGATACTGATGTTATTACTTAATAATGAAACAACTAAATAAGAAGAAGTGGAAGAAGAAATAAAGTTGAAAGAATCGGTAACGGACATTACCTCTTCTTTGAAGCGCCTCTTTGAGACCTCCTCTTAGGGAATTAAAATTGGTCTTTGAAGAAGACCATGACCTATATTATGTTTCTAGGGAAGTGGGGAAGTGAAATGGGCAGAGGTTGGTCGAGATTCAAGGCTCAAAATGGTGTGAGGAAGAGAGGGAGGAGGTTCCCTTTTATAAGGGAGGAGAGGGGCACCTTTGGAAATCTTAAAAATATTAATTTATAATAAATCTAACCCCACTTAAAAACCTTCAAAAATGGCTCATATTATAATATTATATTATATAGGGTTTTAATCTCATCAAACAATAAAATTTAGACATGTTAGGAAATTATTTTAAACATTTTAAACTTGATTTATCAATTTTATTTTATTTGTGGTAATAACATTCTAAATTTTAAATTATAACAAATAACTACTTATTTGTTTTGAATTGTCCATAATTGGATACTTTATAACATTTTAGACCATATAAATTTAAATTTATAATTTTTATATTTTTTTTTGATTTTTAAACAATTTTATAATATGTTATTTTTATAAAATAACAATAGTATCAATTTTGACACTATTTAGTAATTGATTTTTATAAAACTCATAACAGAATTATTAGTTCAAACAAATATAATTAAATCAATAATAACATTTCATATTAACCTAGAAAATTATTGGAATTCATAATAAGTCTCAAATTACATTTATTTGGGTATTTATAACATCAATTATGTCAATATTTCATTAATAAGATAATTACTGCATCATCTTTGTGTCATAAATAAATTAAATTATTTAATGTATAAAAATTACAAATAAAATACCATTATGTAGGAAATCTTTTTATCTTTCTAATGAATATTTATAGTCGAATTTATATTATGTATAAACCTGTATTAAAAATTATTTACTTATTAAACTTTGATTTTATCTATTTTAACCCTTCTTTAAATAAATTAATAATAAATGTCCTAATCTAATCCAAGTGGGCCTAAATGGTCATATTTTATTCCTAAGGTTGTTTTTGGTCGAATTACACTTATCCAATAGAATTAGGACATGTGTTAGGGTAATAATAATAACATATTTACCCTTAATTACCCTATTTACATTTAACCGTGGTAAAAACAAGTAAAAAGTTACTATTCACCAAAAATTATTTTCATCTCATTGAACCAAATTTTAGTCCTTGATATTAACCGTGTCTCTCAGATTTTCGAAATTCCACTCATAGAAGCGGTAAAATTAAGTTTTATGTAAATTTACAAATTCTTCTAGGAGGTGGGTAAAAGACGGTGAAAAGTTCAATAAAATTTTTATATATCTAAAATTATTATAAAATTACTCCAATGAATTACATTGAACTTATATAGGTATTATGTATCAATTTTGACCTAAAATAAATTTAAATAAATTAAATAATTATTTAAATAAAAAGTCGGTTTTTAAATAGTAACGCAGTGTTTTCACTATTCATCAAAAATTGAAAGTTTCCAGAAAAATACCAAAATTTCACCCTAGGATAATTTCGATATTCCGAATCCAAAAATGAAGTCCATTTTGAAAAATAAAATTTACAAAATTTCAAAAAGTGGTTATTACTATTCATAACAACTAGTTTTAATAATATTTTAATAGCATATCATTTTTTAGTGAAACTCGGTATTGCGTACGACGTAAGCTATCAAGGAAGGTCGCGATTGTGTGTAAAGAAATCCAAGCTAGTGTTGTGTGTAGTGAAAGATTCCTTTTATGATTTATATAAAATAAAAACAAAATATTTCTTATAAAAGTCTCGGGTGTTACATTCTACCCCCCTTAAAATGAATTTCGCCCTCGAAATTTGTCACTTGTAACAAACAAATGAGGATACCTCTCCCTCATCATATCCTCAAGCTCCCATGTAGCTTCTTCTAATTGGTGGTTCCTCCATAAAATTTTCACCAAGCGAGTGGTCTTGTTCCGTAGGACTTTTTCACTACGATCGAGAATCTCTATCGGTTGTTCTTCATAAGAAAGATCTTATTCCAGCGGTACAACTTCTGAGCTGAGTACATGTGAAGGATCAGGTATGTACTTTCTCAGGAGAGATACATGGAACACATCGTGAAATTGAGAGAGATTCGGTGGAAGCGCCAATCGGTAATCTACCTTCCCAACACGATCCAGTATTTCGAAAGGACTGATATACCTAGGGCTCAGCTTTCCCTTCTTTCCAAATCTCATTACTCTCTTCCAAGGAGATATTCGTAAGAACACTTTATCACCCACTTCAAACTCTAAGTCTTTTCTTCAGTTGTCGGCATAACTTTTTTGTCGAATCTGAGCTGCTCTTATGTGTTGTTGAATAGATCGGACCTTTTCTGCCATCTCATCAACTAGATCAGGTCGTAATAGATTTATTTCCTCAACTTCAACCCAGCATTTTGGAGTCCTGCATTTATTTCCATAGAGAGCTTCATAAGGAGTCATCTGAATACTGGAGTGAAAGATATTATTATAAGAAAATTCCACCAAAGGTAGGTGTTGATCCCAACCACCTTTGAAATCCATATAGAAAGCTCTCAACATATCTTCTAGAGTTTGAATTGTCCTATCAGACTGACCGTCTGTCTGAGGATGATAAGCAGTGTTGAAACTCAACTCTGTATCCAGAGTATGATGAAGACTTCGCCAGAACTTTGAGGTAAACCTCGGATCCCGATCAGATATAATAGAAAGTGGTACTCCATGCAATATTACCACTTCCTTTACATATATCCTGGCAAGCTGATCCAGAGAGAAATCCTCTCTAATAGCAATGAAGTGTGCAGACTTTGTAAGACGATCAACTATGAACCAGATAGCATTATTGCCTTTGGATGTTTTAGGAAGTCCTATGACAAAGTCCATAGTGATGTTTTCCCATTTCCATTCGGTTATGGGTAATGGTTGTAACATTCCCTTAGACTTCTCTCTCTCAGCTTTAACTTGCTGACAAACCAAGCATCGAGGGACATATTCAGCAACATCTCTTTTCATGCCATCCCACCAGAAGTACTCTTTCAGGTCCCTATACATCTTCGTGCTTCCAGGATGAATAGAGAATGAAGAACTATGAGCCTCATCCAGCAGCTCCTTCTTTAATTCGGGGATGGGAGGAACACAAACCTGATTCCTGAACTTTATTATCTCATCACAATCAAGGTTGAATTCAGGAACATTTCTCACCTTCTTTTGTAACTCTACATCTTCTTTCTGTGCCTCTTTAATCTTAACATGTATAGATAGTTTAACATTCATTTGAGAAAGATATGATTTTCCCCTTTCATTATAATTCCATGATCCATCCTTTGTAAATCCATAAATATTGGATCTTTTTTGATCCTCATCATGGATAAACTGGCATGGTCTTGTCGACTTAATGCATCTGCCACCTTGTTTTCTTTCCCAGGGTGGTAATGAATTGAGCATTCGTAATCCTTAATCAGCTCCAACCATCTTCTTTGGCGCATATTAATCTCCTTTTGTGTGAAAATATACTTTAAACTTTTATGATCAGTATAAATGTCACACCTTTCTCCATAAATATAATGCCTCCAAATCTTTAATGCAAAGATTACCGTAGCTAACTCCAAATCATGAGTTGGGTAATTTTGCTCATGGATTTTCAACTGTCATGAGGTATAAGCTATCACCATATCATTTTGCATAAGAACACACCCCAATCCCTTCTTGGATGCATCATTATAGATCACAAACCTTTCTCCACTACAAGGCAGTGTGAGCACAAGTGCACTGGATAACCTTCTTTTCAACTCCTTGAAATTCTCTTCACATTCCTCTGTCCAAACAAACTTAACTCCTTTCCGAGTCAACCTGGTGAGTGGATTAGATAATCATGAAAAATATTTCACAAAACGTCGATAATATCCCGCCAAACCAAGAAAACTTCATATCTCAGTTACTGTTGTTGGTCTCGACCATCTTTCGATAACCTCTGTTTTTGCTGGACCCACAGATATCCCCTCTTTTGAGATTATGTGACCCAAAAATGAAACTTTTTGGAGCCAAAATTCACACTTGGTAAATTTGGCATAAATTTTCTCCTTTCTCAGGGTCTTCAATATAATTCTCAAGTGATCTTCATGTTCTTCCTTTCTCTTTGAATATACAAGAATATCATCTATAAAGACTACCACAAACTGATCAAGATAGTCTCTAAAGACTCTATTCATTAGATCCATGAAGATAGCAGGGGCATTAGTAAGACCAAATGGCATCACTATAAATTCATAGTTTCCATACCTTGTACGGAAATTCGTCTTTGGTATATCCTCCCTTTTGACCCTTAATTGATGATACCCTGAACGAAGATCGATCTTGGAAAAGTATTGAACTCCACGTAGTTGGTCAAATAAGTCATCAATGCGCGGGAGAGGATATTTGTTCTTGATAGTGATCTTGTTAAGTTCTCGATAATCAATGCAGAGTCTCATTGATCCATCTTTCTTCTTAACAAACAGAACAGGTGCTCCCCAAGGTGACGCACTAGGGCGTATGAACCCCTTATCAAGATTCTCTTGGAGTTTCTTCTTCTATTCCTGCAACTCAATTGGGGCCATTCTATAAGGTTTCTTTGAAATAGGTAAAGCACCCGGTACGAGTTCTATTGAAAACAAAACTTCGCTATTTGGTGGAAGACCCGGCAATTCCTCCGGAAAGACATCATCAAACTCCCGTACAATGGGAATATTCTTAATCGTGAGTTTCTCACCAACCATTTGAGATAAATAACCTTCATTTAGTGGAATCAAGACCCATAATATGGAAGAAATTTCCACTGGAAGGTTATGTTCATCCTTGAATCGATAGATGATCAAAGATTGATCTGGAATATGAAATGTGACTTCCCTTCTTTGGCAATTGATATGAGCTCCATATAGAGAAATCCAATCCATGCCAAGAATCACATCAAATTCCACTATAGGGAGGATCACAAGATTTGCAGGAAGCACTTTCCCACAAACTTCAATCAGAGAAGAATTATAAACTTTTGATGTGACTATTGTGCCATTAGGGGTTGTCACAACTAACTCAACATCTAATTGTTGAGGTAATACGGTGATACCCTTAGAAAATTATTCAGAAATAAAGGAGTGGGTGGATCCAGAATCAAATAAAACATTTGCTACTTTAGAGTGGATGGTAAGTGTACCTTTCACAACTTTGTTATCATACTCCACATTGCTGATAGAAATTGCATGTGACTTTCCTTTGTCTTTAGCCTTAAGAGTTTGTTGACATCGATCATCATCAACAACCCTTGTATTAGGGCATTGATTGGCATAATGCCCCATTTCCTTGCACTTGTAACATTGAAGTGTAGGAGGTGCACTTTGTGTAGCCTTTTCATTGTTCGCATCACTAGACATCTTCTTCCCATCATTGCGGCATTCAAATGCCCGATGACCTTCCTTTCCATATTTAAAACATTTACCTGTCCCTTTAAGACAACTCCCTCCATGTTTCTTTCCACACTTTGAGCATAAGGGAAAACTCATCTTCTTTTCAGTGTGCTCTTTAGATTTTCCTTTGAATTCCATTTTCCTCTTCTTATCAAACCCATATGACTTATGGGTTACTCCAATCTCCATCTCAACTTTGAGAGCACATCGAATGATTTCCTCGTAGCTATTGAAGTCCCTTATGGATAACGCCCTTCGAAGACTTCGTTTTAAGCCACTAAAGAATCGATTGATCTTACTCTCAGGTTGGATAATAATACCAGAAGCGTACCTTTCAAGTCTTGTAAAATTTGCTTCATAGGTACCAACAGATTCATCATCCTTTTTCTTTAGTTCAGGAAACTCTTTCTCCATCTTTGTTCGGAGAATACGAGGGAAGTAATTATTGAAAAATAAGTTCTTGAACTTGTCCCATTCCATGGACTCAATTTCATCTCTTGGCCTAGTATTCTTGATAAGATTACACCATTTATCAGCATCACCTTCTAAACGATACACTGTTAAGATGACTTTATCAGCATCACCATTTATCAGCATCACCTTCTAAACGATACACTGTTCATAACATTAAAGAACTGAAAATATCTTTTCAGTAGTACTGATCCATTGTTCATCAACTAATGGATCAGTACACCCGCTGAATTAAGGTGGACGCTGTCTCATGAAGGATTCAAAAGAATGTTGCTCCTTCCTTTGCTCGTTTGGAAGTCCTGCATGATTCATAGCTTGAGAAAGTTTTGTGAGCATGGCTACAAGATTTTTCATTCCATCTCCCATAATGTTTGGTTGCTCAGGGGGACAATCATTTCATTTCCCGTCGCATTCCGCATTAACACGGTTCCTTCGGGTTCCATCCATTGACTAAAACCAAGAAGAATAGTGTGAGAAACACTAATTATAATAGGAAAACCACATAATAGAGAATAAAATTTCACACTTAGGGTCTTATCCTAGGTTATTCATGGCCATTTCTAAAACACTAAGATTGTGTTCTATGCTTAGACTTATCCTTAGGATTCTTACTAAGGCTTTCACATCCTAGTTTCCAATGTTTGACTATACCTTTCCTCTGATACCAACTGTAGAGACCTGAAGCTTGACATACATGGAAAACACATTACTTTTGCGGAATACTTAATACATAACAAAAACAGACACACGAGGATCGTAATAGTTTAGTGTCTTTGGAAACTCGGAATAAAATCTTCTAATCGTGGCGAAAGATATTAAACATCTCCTAATAAATATCTTCCCCTTTTTCTTACCTAAAACCTTTCTTTATATCCTGGGGAAAAGAACACATGAAAAGGGTGAGCTCAAATGATCAGTAAGGGTAAGCATGGATAAAATAAAACATACCATGTACATTTGAACTTAAAAAATGAACATAATGTTTAAACATCAAAAGCTTGAGCAATGACATAAAACATGGAAGTATGTAAGGCATAGATCATAAAGAAACATTAAGAATGATAAAATAGCATGGGAATAAAACACGTAATTGTGGCATCCATTAAGCACATGTAATGATTTCCATAGTATCCAAGGAATTGCTGCCAAGACCATCTTAGTGGACAAAGTCCCTTTCTGAATCGAGTTCACTCCTCATTCCAGTCCTGTAATACTGAACCAGATTAACTTACCGTTCCAGCCATGTCTATCTCATGAGATATAAATCTTTACCCAATGCATTGGAGGGAGATATAGGTCCCACCCATCTCTTAATGAAATCATTCTTACTTGTTCCACAAAATAATCTTAAAACATTCATCATAACCCAAAGAATAAAATGGGTTTCATAAACATCATCCCATCATTTCATAATCCATATAAAACAAATGGACATTTCATCATAATAAAATTGAACCATGTAAATCATAGAGACATTAAACTTGAAACATAAACATATCAAATAATGTCATCTTAGATGGAAAATGGTCTTGATAAAACATTTGAAATGAATTCTTGAGGAAAATATCCTTTCTTCGTCAAAATAATTTTCTTTTCAAAAAATGCCATGCAATTTTAAAATAAAAGTATTTTGTTGAAAATAGTCATAAAATCATGTATAGTAAGCTTCATTAAAATGAGGTGTTATGAAACCATAAAAATATGTTCACGCCGTATAAGTTAAAAATAACATTCTCCTCGTACTTTTGTCGGAAAAGTCAAAAAAGTACCTCGTAGCGTAAACAAAAGAAAGATTCCTTACATACCATGTAGTAAAATTAAAAAATGGGTAAAAAGGACTTTAAACATACATGAAAACACTTTTATAAAACATGGACATGGATGATATAAATAACCCTAGTAAATACTTACGAATAACAATCTCAGATAAAAATGAGATTTGCAAAATTATCCCTTACCTTAGGTCCGATATGCTTCGTACGTATCCGAACATCCTATATAATGATTTAAATAATGTCATTGACTTATTACAGAATCATATTCATTGTTATGATATCATATATGTTTCACTTATGACTTTATATTACCTTTTCTTTTGTAAATTCCATGTTAAAGCAGCGTTTTGGGTAAAATCATTTCATTTATCGTATGTGTTTCGACTTGTCGTTCTTGATATTATTACTTATATAATGATTTACATAATTCCATAATGTAAAAAATGATTTATATATAATATATATTCATCATATACACATATATATTATAGATCGATAAAAGGAATGAAATACACCGTTCATGGAGACGGTAGGTCGTACGTACGCATGAACTCTGTTTTCGTTTCCCTTTTGAATTGAATGGAATTAAGTAAATGACATACATATATATATATATACATAAATACAGTATCATTATTATGTCATATATTTCATTATTATTCATTATATATAATTTATAATCATTCATGAATGGTTAACATGGAGAATGAATCTCATCACGTCGTGGAGACGGTAGTCCGTACGTACGCATGAGCGATGATATCATTCCCATAATTATTGAATAGAATTGGAGTAGATGGTATAATATATCAGAATTAGTATGATTTTATAATAACCATATATAGTTATTATTTACACCATTATACCCATCCATGTAAGGTGTTGGTGGAAAAACAGATTACACCACGGCGTGGAGACGGTATTCCGTACGTACGCACTCGCGGTGATTTCCTTTTCCATAGGATGGATAGAAGGTGAAATGGGGTTGTTTCATACTTATAATAAAATATCAGTATATTAGTGATACTGATGTTATTACTTCATAATGAAACAACTAAAGAAGAAGAAGTGGAAGAAGAAATAAAGTTGAAAGAATCTGTAACGGACATTACCTCTTCTTTGAAGCGCCTCATTGAGACCTCCTCTTAGGGCATTAAAGTTGGTATTTGAAGAAGACCAGGACCTCTAGGATGTTTCTAGGGAATTGGGTAAGTGAAATGGTCAGAGGTTGTCCGAGCTTCAAGGCTCAAAATGGTGTGAGGAAGAGAGGGAGGAGGTTCCCTTTTATAAGGGAGGGGAGGGGCACCTTTGGAAATCTTAAAAATATTAATTTATAATAAATATAACCCCCTTAAAAACCTCCAAAAATGAATCATATTCGGATATTAGATGAGATAGGGTTGTAATATCATCAACCAATAAAATTTATACATGTTAGGAAATTATTTTAAACATTATAACTTGATTTAGCAATTTAATTTTATTTGTGGTAATAACATTATAAAATTTAAATTATAACAAATAATTACTTATTTGTTGTGAATTGTCCATAATTAGATAGTTTATAAAATTTTAGAACATATAAATTTAAATTTATAATTTATATATATTTCTGTGATTTTTAAACAATTTTATAATATGTTATTTTTATAAAATAACAATAGTGTCAATTTTGACACTATTTAGTAATTGATTTTTTAAAAATTTATAACAGAATGATTAGTTAGAAAAATGTTAATTAAATCAATAATAACATGTCATATTAACCTATAAAATTAGTGTAATTCATAAAAAGTCTTAAATTACATTTATTTGGGTATTTATAACATCAATTATGTAAATATTTCATTAATAAGATAATTACTGCATCATCTTTGTGTCATAAATAAATTAAATTATTTAATGTCTAAAAATTACAAATAAAATACCATTATGTAGGAAATATTTTTATATTTCTAATGAATATTTATAGTGGAATTTATCTTATGTATAACCCTATATTAAAAGTTATTTACTTATTAAACTTTGATTTTAACTATTTTAACCCTTCTTTAAATAAATTAATAATAAATGTCCTAATCTAATCCAAGTGGTCCTAAATGGTCATATTTTATTTATAAGGTTGTTTTTGGTCGAATTACACTTATCCAATAGAATTAGGACATGTGTTAGGGTAATAATAATAACATTTTTACCCTTAATTACCCTATTTACTTTTAACCGTGGTAAAAAAAAGTAAAAAGTTACTATTCACCAAAAATTATTTTCAACTCATTGAACCACATTTTAGTACTTGATATTAACAATGTCTCTTGGATTTTCAAAATTCTGCTCACAGAAGCGGTAAAATTAAGTTTTATGTAAATTTGCAAATTCTCCTAGGAGGTGGGTAAAAGACGGTGAAAAGTTCAATAAAAATTTTATATATCTAAAATTATTATAAAATTACTCCAATGAATTAAATTGAACTTATATCAGTATTATGTATCAATTTTGACCTAAAATAAATTTAAATAAAATAAATAATTATTTAAATAAAAAAGTCGGTTTTAAAATAGTAACCCAGTGTTTTCACTATTCATCAAAAATTGAAACTTTCCAGAAAAATACCAAAATTTGACCCTAGGCTTATTTTGATATTCCGAATCCAAAAATGAAGTCCATTTTGAAAAATAAAATTTAAAAATTTTCAAAAAGTGGTTATTACTATTCATAACGACTAGTTTTAATAATATTATAATAGCATATCGTTCTTTAGTGAAACTCGGTATTGCGTACGACACAAGCTAACAAGGAAGGTCGTGATTGCGTGTAAAGAAAGACAAGCTAGTGTTGTGTGTAGTGAAATATTCCTTTTATGATTTATATAAAATAAAAACAAAATATTTATTATAAAATTCTCGGGTGTTACAAGTAGCAACAAAAAAATAACATAGAGGCATCTTCACTATAACCATATGTTCACAATATTATGTCAAAGGCATGGAATGAAGTGGAATATGCTCATATATTTGTGATACTGGAGAAACATCAACATCATACCCAAAGTGGGTGTGAGGTTCATACACTGATTTTAGGAATAGATTATAAGAACCCTTATCTTTATTACACATTAATTCATGATTAATTATATAATATTAAACTTAATAAAACATGGAAGATCGATAAGTATAGTGTATTTTTGAATTAGGTACATAACATAACATATTTAACATGGGATACAAAAACATTATTGAAAACTTCCTTAACATGATTCTAAAATTCCATGGCTTTTAAAACTGCATGGGATAACCTAGGGACATACATAAGAAAGGGGTGAACTATAAAGCCTAGTAAGTGAATAAAAATATCATAAAATGAGAAAATTAATACATGTTAGACAATAGGCATGTAAATGGGTAATAAAAGGAGTGATAATCATAAACATGAATAATAAGGCATTATGTAGCATGATAATCATAACATGGGAAATGTGGAAACAACTTAAAGAAATGCATCATAAACATAGGTCAAGGATAAATTCTAATACATCATGATATACAAAGTAAATTAAAGGAATTTGGTCCTATACCTATCCCAACATGGCGTCTCATGAGACTAAACATTACCTAATGCATTGAAGCACTATATAATTCTGGGTGCACCCATCGCATTAATTTCATTATCATTCTTAAGTGTGCCACATAGATTATACAACATGGATTCAGTCATTATCATATTTTACTACATGATCAAGGATTGTGGAATAAATACATGTAAGTCCCAATTCAAATAGGTTTAACTGTATAAATTTTAATAGCCTTGATAGGAAATGGGTATGGTTTTCACTACACAATAGTTTTGGCATGGAAAAAATCCCAGTAAATTTTCAGCAGCAAAACGACATCACATAAAAATTAATAAAATGGGTTGATGAGAGATAAAGGGTTCTATCATCATTTTTACATGAAATGGTCATTAATATGGGCATATAAATTCATATCCCAATATTAGGAATTGGAAATAGAATACATAAAAAAAGTTAGGGTTGAAGCCTTATTTTATAAATAAAGCAAAGCAAATACCTCTTTTGACTGGGTAGAGGGAGACCCATTACATATCCCAAAGGCCCAATGGGCATATAGCCCATTACATGGCCTATAGGCCCAAATGTTTTGTCCCAAGGCCCATTCTGTGAATAGTACTACTATAGTACTCGTCGCTGCTATAGTTCCCACCGCCGCTACAGTTCCCCTGCTGCTATAGTGCCACTATAGTACTGCTACAGTACCCTATGCCCAATAGATTTTGAACCCCCATTTATCATATATGATTACAGGGTTCTTACCACTAATCCAAAACCCAAAAATAGGAAATAGAAGACATAAGATAATAAATAAACTTGAATAAATAAGAGAAAGTGAGGATCCCTTACTTGAGTGTGTAACTCCAAATGCTTGGGATGAGCTTATTGAAATATATAGGGAACCGTGGGAGGATTATAGAGAGTTGAGGGAATATTAAGGATGTGATCCAAGGATTTTTAGTGAATATAAATGGGATATTGGGTGAATTTATATAGGAAATGTTTGGCTATTTCTTTATTATTTCACAAACATAGGTTGTGGACTCTATATAATAAAATAAACAAAACCACAAACCTTATCTTGGTTTTTGCCCTTTTTTTCTTCCAAATGGGACTATTTTTAATTATTTTATAAGAAAAAGGTCCTAAATTAATAAAATAATAACCTTGATTATGTATAGGTGAGTCGTACTTGTTAATAAATGGTTTTAAAACCTTAAAATATATTATATCTTTTGGAGGATTCATAATGGATTTATAAAATAAGTAAAATAAACTTAAAATCACATTATTTTAAATTGAAAACATAAATTTGGTCTTGGATCCCATTTATAGTATTTATTACAACACTTTTGGATCATTATGATGTCTTAATGCACAAAGTATATTTATACAATATTTAATTTTCACATGAAAATTCGACTGTCTCAGAAAATTATGAAAAAGTAATCATTGTATAATTTAGACATTATTATTAGAAAAATTATATTCATTTTATCAAAATAATTTTCTAAATATATGAACTTTCGCTTCTAAAATAATAATTGACATTTATTGAGAAATGTTGGGTTTTTTGACAATAATAGTTTTCGAACCCTCATAAAAATTCTATTTGAATTCATGAAAATTATATGATCATTTATATTTAATAAAAAATATTTAATAATAATATCTTATTAAAATATTATTTATTTAAAAAATTCATTAATTCATCAAAATAAATTCCTTAATTTAATTTGAATATTAACCAAAAATATTGTTTTTGTTTGATTGTATCAAAATAAAAATCATTTATAAGGTAACAATAAAAGGATTAAAATATTTGCATTGTTATATAAAAAATAATTTACATAATAAAATATCTAGGGTCATAATACATTTACATTTAATACACCATCAAACTCCCTTAGGGTAAGGTGTGTGATGGTAAGACTTTTATAGGGTGGTTTGGTGAACATGGTTTGGGTCATGATCATGATAAGCTTGAAATTCTCTCATAAACAATTTCACTCATGCTTAAGTTGTTAGATCTAAACATGGTCATGGTCAAGGGAAAATATTGGTGATGTTATCTCCCTTGTAATCTCTGATAAATGGGCTTCATAGGGTATGATCCTACTGGTGGAGGCCATCACTTCCTTTGTCTGTGTCAATTGGATTTTTAAAAATCATATTTTTATACTTATCATGTGAACAATATTGAATGGAGATATTATCAATGGTAATCATGCTTAATGATATTTTAAAACTGATATAATATAATAAAACCAAATAAGTGCATGTGTTTTTTATAACCATATTACATAATAATATATTCAATTAAATTTCAAGGGGAATTTTATTTATAACAGTTCGAGTCATTAAAATCTTCCCCCCTTTAGAAATTTTTCCCTAAAAAATTTAATTTCCCACACTAAAATAGATGAGGGTAACTCTATTTCATCACCTCCTCTTTTTCCCAAGTCACTTCTTCAAACTTTTTTTTTCTCTACAGCACTTTGACAAGGTTCATTGTCTTATTTTTTAGAACTTTGTCTCTATTATCAAAGATCTTCATCAGATACTCCTCATAGGAAAGGTCATTCTCCAATAGTATCACCTCTAGATTGATTACATGTGAGGGGAATGGTATATACTTTCTTAAGATGTATAGACAGAATACATCATGTACTTGAGATAGTTTATGTGGTAATGCAAGTTGTTAGGCCACTACTCTGATGCGGTCAAGGATATCAAAGCGACTAATGTATCTTGAACTAAGATTTCTCTTCTTCCCAAATATCATTACTTTCTTCCATGGAGATATGTATAGAAATATCATGTCTCCGACATCTAACTCTAGGTCCCATCGATGATTGTCGGTGTAGCTCTTTTGTCGACTTTGAGCAGCCTTGATGTGCTATTAAATGGTCTTAACCTTTTCCACTATTTCCTCGACTATTTTAGGACCCAGCAGTTTTTGTTCCCCAAATTCATCCCAACATGCTGTTGTTTTGAACCACTTTCCATAAAGGTCTTCATAGGGATCCATTTGGATGCTAAAGTGGAAACTATTGTTACAAGATAACTCAAACAATGGAAGATGTTGATCTCATCCTCCTTTTAAGTAAATTGATAATTCTCTCAATATTTCCTCAAGTGTTTGGATAGTATTCTCAGATTGGCCATCATTTTTATGGTGATAAGCCATTATTAAGTTTAACTCGATGTTTAAAGCATGTTGTATACTTTTCTATAACTTAGAGGTGAATCTTATATCTTTATCTGATACAATCGATATTTTTACTCCATGCAGCCTCACCACTTCTCTGATGTATATCCATAAAAGTTGATCCAGTGAGAAGTCCTCTCGAATCAAAATTAAGTGAGCTATATTTTTAAAATTATATAAAAAACCCATATATCATTGTTTCCATTGGATTTCTTTGTATGTCTAGTGACAAAGTCCATGGTGATGTTTTCCCATTTCCATGTTGGTATGGGTAATGGTTTCATCATCCCCTTAGACTTTTGTATTTCATCCTTCACTTTCTGATATACCAGGGACTTTAAAGTATATTCTATGATCTACTTATTCATATTGTACCACTAATAGTGATCTCGAAGATCTAGATACATCTTTATGATTTTGGGATGGATATAGAAGGTTGAACTATGTGCATCATCCAATATCTCCTTTTTTAGATCATGATTTTATGGTACATATAGTCATGAACAAATCTTACAACTCCTTCTTTATAAACATTGAACTCTAAGGATTTGAATTTTCTTATATTTTCCACTTTCTTTTTAATTCTCACATCATTTCCTTGACCATCCTTTATCCTCTCTAGAGGAGACAGTTGAGAAATAATTTGTGAAAGGATTGATGATGTTACTTTCTGTATGATTCCCGTGTCCTTCCTTTTCAAATCGAAGAAGATCAAATCCTTCTCAATTGTCATCAATGATACAATTACTGGATCCTTTATACTTAGAGTGTCTTCCAATTTATTCACTTTCCTAGGATGGTAGTGTATTGAGCATTCATAATCCTTGATCATCTCTAACCATATTTGTTGGTGCATATTCAGCTCTTTCTATGTGAATATATATTTGAGACTTTTATGATCTTTATATATTTCGCACTTCTCCCCAAAAAGATAATGGAACCATATTTTCAAAGTGAATATTATTTCATCCAACTCCAGATCATGCATTGGGTAGTTATATTTTTGAACTTTCAACTACCTTGAAGCATATGATGTCACTTTTTCATTTGCATTAACACATAACTCAATCCCTTCTTTGAATCATCACTGAATACCATGAAATGTTATCCAATTGTGGGTAGTGTGAAAATAGGGGTAGTGATAAGCCTCCTTTTCAACTCCTTGAATCTCTCTCCACATTCATCATTCTAAGAAAACTTGACTCCCTTTTGAATTATCTTAGTAATATGGTTTTATAATCATGAGAAATTTCTCACAAATTGTCGATAATACCCATGTAATACAAGGAAACTATGGATATATATCACATATGTTGGCCTCATACATCCTTTCTTCTGTATCTGAAGGGTCAAAATATATCCCATTTCATGTGATGATATTACCCAAGAATGATATTTCCATCAACCAGAACACACATTTTATGTACTTAGCATAGAGATTATCCTTTCATAAGGTCTTTAACACAGTGCTTAGATGCTCCTCATGCTCCTCCTTTATTTTGAAGTATATTAGAATATCATCTATAATGACTACCAAAAATTCGTTGAGGTAATCTCTAAAGAATAAATTCATTAATTCCATTAATATTTCTAGAGTATTAGTGAGTCTGAATGGAAATACTATGAACTCATAGTTCTTGTACCTTGTACGAAAAGAGGTCTTGGTGATATCCTCTTTCTTCACCTTAACTTGATAATATCCCAATGACATATCCACATTGGAGAAGTATTATGCTCTATATAGCTGATTGAACAAGTCATCAATCTATGGAATAGGATAATTTTTCTTTATCTTGATCATATTGAGCTCAAAATAATCAGGTCAAAGGCCCAATAACTCATCCTTCTTCTTGATGAAGAGTATTAGTGCACCTCGTTGTGAAGCACTTGGGCATATGAACCCTTTATCCAAATTCTCCTATAGTTGTTTCTTCATCTCTTTAAGTTCCAAAACATCCATTCTATATGGATTATTGAATAATGGTAACACCCCAGGTATAATATTGATTGAAAATTTAACCTATCAACTAGGAGGAACACCTAGAAATTTTTTGGTAAATACATTAGCGTATTCCCTCATAATGGGAATGTCTTCAAAGATGATTCTTTCAATAGAATCAATCATTTTATCTAGATACACTTTCTCTTAGAAATCATAATGGAAATAATATTCATGCTTTATATGTTAGTTCTAAATAAGATTAATCATCTTCCTTTCATTTTTATAGAATCAGGGGTCAATTCACAATATAGAGAGTGATTTACTTCTCATGGAAATTTATGTTGGATCCATATAGGTAAATCCAATCCATGCCTAGAATTACATAAAATTACACCAAAGGGAGTAAGAAAAGTTTTTCTGGGAATTTCATCCCATAAATTTTGATAAGGGAGGAGTTATAAACATGGATGCAATAATTTATCCAATTTTCATTTTCACCGAAAGCTATACTTCTATGATTTGTGGTGGTTTTTGAATAGTTATACTAAACATTCATGATATGAAGGAATCCATAAAACCAAAATCAAAAATTACGTTTTTAATTCTTGAATAAATAACTAGTGTACAGGTCACCTATTTGTTTTGAGGACCCACCGCGGTAGATGTGATGAAAAAAGCTCACCCTTTATACCTTGGAGGTTATTGGTTGTCTCCAAAAACCATTAGATCAGTGCATTGTTTTTCAAGGTGCCATGGTTCCTTATAGTTAAATCAATGAACAATGAACTAAGGTTTGACTAGAGAATTATTATCCTCCAACACATTAGTGGGTTTCTCCTATCGGAAATCGCTAGCTACATGTCCTTCTATCTCGCACCAAAACCATTTCCTTATCCCCTTAGGCAATTTCCAGGGTGCTTCTTTCTATACCTTTGAAAAGTGTGATTTTGAAATTTCTATCCACTGTTAGATTTCTTCATCAGACCACCAGAATTAAACTCCACTTTCTTCTTCTTATACACATGATACCCATGAGATTATCTGATCTCCATTTTGACTTTCAGGTATAATCAGATAATTTCCTCATAGCTATAAAAGTCAAGGATTGCTAGGGATTTTCATAGACTAGTTTTAAACCCACCAATGAAGTATTCAACCTTGAATTTGATGGTAACAACAAATATGGAGGTGTATCATGGAAGTATTAAGAATTTTTCCTCATACACCCCAATAGATTTGTTGTCTTTTTTATTAAAGGAGGAAATACATTTCCATTTTAAGTTGGAGAGTGTGAGGAAAATATTTATCAAAAAAACATTTTCCATAATTCCTTCCACCCCATAATTTTGATCTCTTACTCGGGATTCATATTCTTGATCAATGTCTACCATTGGTCAGCTTCTCCATCCATATGATAAACAACCATTAGAACCTTCCCTTGTTCGGAATATTGAAGGATAAAGAAGATCTTCTCAATGGAGTTCTTCCATTTTTCTATGATGATCGGACGATCCCTTGAAATTCTGGGGCCTTTTTCACATAAAGGACTCGATTGAAACTTATTATTTTTTAGTGGGGTTTGGGAACTATTCCTAATCTAAGTTTCTATTCAGAACCTAAGTCATCTTAGAGAGTATCATCATAAATTTCACAATTTTCTCTCTCATCGGGTTGGGTATATCATTGGGGAGTCATCACATTTCCCATCACATTTATTAATTACTTGATTTCTTCTATTTTTGGGAATTTGATAGAATAAATGTAAAATTAGGGTTGAGTAGTTTTAAACTATTAAACACATAAATGGTAATTTAATCACATTAAATGGATGGCTTATAACTTACATTTATTTCATTAAATTATGAATTTCTAGGCTTCAATATATGTTATCCATCATCTATTTCCTAACATATACTATTATGGTCATTTTTATTCCCATAATAATGGTTCACAATGAACTTATGAATTTACCAAAGCATATCCCCTGGGAGTGTCAAACTAGGTCAGTATTAAGGCCCATTTTCATGTACCAGGTTACGCCAATTTAGGCCCGACTCACCTTATCGAAGTTGTTACCCCTAGGTAAATCTATTCCAGAACCATGTCCACTTGTAGTATCTATACAGGGATTTATTTTCTTGATAAACCACTCACTCTATACTTACCAAAATTTAGGGATGTTTTCTTATACTTATTCTTATCCCTAATGCTTTCACTAGAGTTTTTATCCTAATCCCAAAAATAACTAATATTTTCCTCATATACCAACTATAACAACCCTTCTCGTTATTACACATTAATTCATGATTAATTACCTAATATTATATTTAATATAACCTAGAAGACTAATAAGTCTAGTGTATTTTATAATTAGGTATATAACATAACATCTTAAGCATGGGATACAACAACATTATTGAAGATTTAATGTCTCATATTTTCCATGTACTATTTTTGGATTATTTTCGAGACCAGGTGCTGAGATGAAATGAAATTATGAGGCCTGATGCACTTGGAATAAATGTTTGAATAGAACATGCATGTGGTTTTATTGAAAAGGTGTAATAACTTCTAAACGGGTTCTCGAATCGGAAATACGAGGTCATCGTTGAACTCAGAGAGCAAGGTTCACCCTTGGTGAAACATAACATTAGTCAACATGGGTCATTTATGGGAAATTCATTGTGAGTGAAAAAATGAATAAAATAATTAAAATAAATTATTTCATTTCATTTTCCCAATGTAGTGATTGACTAGTCTTTAAATAGATGATTATGGAGAATCCCTAAGGTTTGTCGCATAACCCTGTATCCTTTTGAGGATCATTGTAGAGAGCCTTGGAGAATCCTATCAGGCGAGTGATGACAGATTTATGAATCAAAGATTGAAGAACCTCAGATTCGATGGATCTACCTACAAAAAGAACACATTAACCGTTCTTCATCAATGATCTATCTAAATCAAGGTATGGTGTGTGATTTAATTTATTTATTCCCTATTATTTATTTCTATGGTAAATGTGAATCAATTAATGAATGAATTGATTCATGGATCACGTGTATTGTTGGATGGGATTATATTTTTAAGGATTATTGGGAGAATTATCTTTTTTATTTAATTTCTTTGATTTTTGTTCTAATAAAAATGAACCTAGATCGGCATGAACATCGATCGAGGTCTGTTCCTCTTGATTGATTTATACTTTTCTCTCCCTTATTAATCATTCATCATGGGAATTCTTTTTTTGGCCCGTGACTCAAAATATATTTATCAATTGATCATTGCGTGCTTGTTTCTTGGTGGAATGATCCGGAATCATATATCCAAGATCGTAACGACATGAAGAATGTGTGATGATGGAGACAAAGTGATTCATATGATGGTGTATTCTTGATTTACCATTCTTTGGAATTATTTGGTGCACAATAGAGAATGAAAAATTATTTCATTTTCCGAGAGGATCGAAGGCCTGAAACTCATTGATTCGGTGTTGGCATGAATCATCGAGGCTCGATCTACAATTTTGTGACAAAGTGAGAGCCAGATCGGAGGCTGAAGGATCATCTAAGGTGTGCAGAGGAAGAACTACGATTCTAGAAAATCCCATAAAACACAGCATGTACACAGGATCTATATGTTTTGTGGTTCCCCCTTGGTGGAATATAGGGTTTTGGAAGAAGTTAAAAATCACACAGCTCATGACCCCTAATCACATGGTGTGTGGTCCCTCCCAAATGAACTTGGAGTGTATATTAGAGTACATGGACATAGGTTGGTTGAGTAAAAGGGCTAATTCATGCACTAGCACATGGTTCGAGCACACAAATGGGACCCAGTGTACAAGGAAATGGCATGTAAACCCTCTATACATCATGTACTCTTCTATACTACATGAACATTGTTTGAATGACATAGTCCATTTACACAGGCAGAACTCGGCATCAAGGGACACGGCGTGTAACCCCTCTACACATTGTGTAATTTTTCTTACATGGATTATATCTCTTTTCATCTATATCTTGGACAATATTCATTAGGGTTTACTCCCCTTATCATTTCCATGAAGGCTGGTATGAATTGTTTCCTACTCCTAGGACTAAGATCCCTTCAATAGTACTTCATGGATAGATTTATTGGAATCCCTCCAAGTGTCTTGGAGTGGGATCCTCTATTCATCTTCATGCCCTAGGTAGAGTTCTGGGTATCGATGTGACCAATCCTACTGGGTGTTGATCCTTTACTTATAGGGTTAATCCATATGGAGTTTTTGGTATCACCACATGGTTTGGCTATGATCATCATCTATGTATCATATTCTATTTAGATCTTTCATCATGTATTCTCTCTCATGAAGAGACCCAACAAGAAGTACCTCTTGGATGGATGTCATCGATGATGTCATACTCAGGAGTGTGTTCTCCTGGATTAGTGCTTCGTGGAATCTACAAGCTAGAATCCTAGGCTATATAATATGGTTTTGGCTTACCTCTAGACTATGTTTCTTTGATTGAGTATATCTAGATATTATTATTAGATGTTTTTCATACATATAAACATGTAGAGATGACTTTATTTCCCTTTATTATATGCATTGTGGCCTTTCGGGGTTTCCTATTGAGTATTTTTATACTCACCCCTGCATGGGATTTTCTCGCATGTTTCATGTCTTGTGAAGACGATCAACCTTTTGACAGAGTCGGATGAAGATCAGGATCAGACAGTGCTTAGTGAGACTAGATAGACCAAGGTGTGTTCTTATGGCTTTTAGAAAATAGTCCCAGTACCTTTACTTTAATTTTGGACTTGTGTTATATACCTCTTTGTGGTGGGATTATATTTGGACCTATTTAATTTCTTTACTTCCTGTCGTGATTTGGTTGTGTGATATAGATATATGCATGTATTGGTTGTTTAGTTGTTCTTAAATTTTTTCATTTTTTGGTCTTAGAGATGTGTGTGTGTACAGATACTTAGGCAATGTCTCCCACGTTAGTGATATGCCTACTCAGTACTAGTCACCAGCCCATGTCCTATTGAGGGTGGGATTGGGGAGTCACAACATAGTCTCCACTATGATGGGTCATGAAAGAGTTGTATCATAGCGGTCGGTTCTACTTTAGGACCAGGAGTCTATGATATTGGTTTAGGTAAATGGTGTTAAGTGTTTCGAGTTTGACTTCCAAGCTTAGGACTCCAGTGTTGGTGCAGCAGCTAATGTATCCATACACTAGGACATGAATAACCTTCTTTTCGACTCAGTACATGAGAACACAGGTTGTAGGGAAAACAATGGTACATGTATCATATAGTAATGGGTTATGGTTCCATGTCCTTCTTCAGTCAGATCTCCAGATATACTCATTGACCATGGTATATCTTATTTGTTTCAGGATTCATCTCTGATGTATACCAGGTAGGATTCAACATGATGATCACTAGAATGATCCCCTCAGTGATGAGGCTTAGATACAAGGATCATGTAACACCCCTAGTTTGAGTTATGTATCCTTTTTTATGCATTTTTATGTGTTTAAAGTTCTTGGGATGATTTTGAAAGATTTTGGGAGAGTTTTGAATGGTTTTGGAAGGTTTTGGAGGCCTTTTTAGGGTCGCACGGGTTGAGCACGGTTAGGGGAAACCATGAAAGAATCATAGGAAAACCATTCAAATCTAGGTAGTGGGTTCCCACGCGGTTTGTGCATTATTTTTCTAAACATATGGGGAGGATTTGTGAGATTCCTTCAAGTGATTATCATCCACACGGTTAGTGCACGGTTTTTCAAATCATGTGAGCTAACCGTGCAGCCCATTAAAGTTGGGTTTTTAAAAAATAGGGTTGGTCAGGATTTACCCTAACTCACCCATTTATTCTCTCATATGAACCCTATATGATATTTTTCTCTTCTATAGGGCTATGGTTTCTCTCTCACTCATTTTTTTAAGGGGTTTGAAGGGGTTTCTCAGTGGTTTGAAGGCGGTTCATCTCAATTAAGCCTTCTCTATTGATTTTTTTGTGGTTTTCTCTATATTTTCTCTTCCCTCTCTATTGGTTTTCTATATCTACATCTGTTTCATGTAGATATGTGGTTTTGGTTTCCTAAAGTGTTGATTTTAGGGCTTTTTGGTGATAGGCAAGGAGATCTAGAGTGGTTTTGATGGTGCAGTTTTTTGTGGGTTGATTTTTCCGGAACCCTAAAGGTAGGTGGCTTCTCTCTCAAATCCACTTGGTTAGAACTAGTGAATTTGTGTAGAGACCTGAAGCTTGACGTACATGGACATTACATTACTTTTTCGGAATACTTAATACATAACAAAAACAGACACACAAGGACTGTAACAGTTTATTGTCTTTGGAAACTTGGAACGTAATCTTCTAATCGTGGTGAAAGATCTTCAACATCTTCATTAATGATATTCCCCTTTTCTTTTCTTACCTAAAACCTTTCATTAAATACTGGGGAAAAGAAAACATATAAAGGGTGAGCTCAAATTCTCAGTAAGGGTAAGCATGGATAAAATAAAACATACCATATACATTTGAACTTGAAAACATGAACATAATGTTTAAACATCAAAATCTTGAGCAACGACATAAAACATGGAAGTACATAAGGCATAGATCATAATGGAACATAAATCATGATAAAATAGCATGTGAATAAAACATGTAATTGTGGCATCCATTAAGCACATGTAATGATTTCCATAGTAGCCAAGGCATTGCTGCCAAGACCATCTTAGTGGAGAAAGTCTCTTTCTGAATTGAGTTTACTCCTCATTCCAGTCCTGTAATACTGAACCAGATTAACTTACCATTCTAGCCATGTCTATCTCATGAGATATAAATCTTTACCCAATGCATTGGACGGATATATAGGTCCCACCCATCTCATAATGAAATCATTCTTACTTGTTCCACAAAATAAACTTAGAACATTCATCATAACCCAAAGAATAAAATGGGTTTCATAAACATCATCCCATCATTTCATAATCCATATAAAACAAATGGACATTTCATCATAAGAAAATTGAAACCATTTAAATCATAGAGACATGATACTTAAAACATACACATGTGAAATAATGTCATCTTAGATGAAAATGGTTTTGATAAAACACTTGAAATGAATTCTTGAGGAAAATATCCTTTTTTCTTCAAAATCATTTTCTTTTCACAAAATGTCATGGAATTTTAAAAGAAAAGGATTTTGTTGAAAATATTCATGAAATCAATTGGAGGATGATTCATGAAAATAAGGCTTTATAAAACTGTAAAAATCCTTTTATGCCGTATACGTTAAAAAACATTCTTCTCGTACTTTTGTTGCAAAAGTCAAAAAGTATTGTGTCGGGTAAATAAAAGAAAGATTCCTTCCATACTATGGGGTAAAAGTAAAAATGGGTAAAAAGGGACTTTAAACATACATGAATACACTTTTATAAAACATGGACATTGATGATAGCAATAACCCTAGTAAATACTTACGAATAAGCAATCTCGGATAAAAATGAGATTTGCAAAATTATCTCTTACCTTAGGTCTGATATGCTTCGTACGTATCCAAACCTCCTGTATAATGATTTAAATAATGTCATTGACTTATTATAGAATCATATTCATTGTTATATATGGTTCACTTATGACTTTATATTACCCATTCTTTTGTAAATTCATGTTAAAGTAGCGTTTTGGGTAAAATCGTTTCATTTGTCGTTCGTGTTTTAACTTGTAATTATTCATATGATTACTTAGATCATGATTACTTACATCCAGAATTTAAAACATGATATATATATATATAATATATATTCATAATATACATATATATAATAGATCAATAAATGGAAAGAAATACACCGTTCATGGAGACGGTAGGTCGTACGTACGCATGAACATTGTTTTCATTTCCTTATTGAATTGAATGGAATTAAGTATATGAAATAAATATATATATATAAATAAATCTAGTAGAATTATTATGTCATATATTTCATGATTACTTATAATATATACTTTATAATCATTCTTGAATGGTTAACATGGAGAGTGAATCTCATCGCGTCGTGGAGACGGTAGTCCGTACGTACACACGAGCGATGATATCGTTCCCAAGATCATGGAATTGTATTAAAGTGTATGTATAATATTAAATAATAAATATCACTTTACAATAATCATATATATTCATTAATTTCACCATTATACCCATCCAAGTAAGGTGGTGGTGGAAAATAGATTACACCACGGCTTGGAGACGGTATTCCGTACGTACGCACACGCGGTGATTTTGTTTTCCGTAGGATGGATAGATGGTGAAATATGGTTGTTTCATACTTATAATAACATATCATTATATGAGTGATACTGATGTTATTACCTCATAATGAAACAACTAAAAAAAGAAGAAGTGGAAGAAGAAATAAAGTTGAAAGAATCGGTAACGGACATTACCTCTTCTTTGAAGAGCCTCTTTGAGACCTCCTCTTAGGGAACTAAAATTGGTCTTTGAAGAAGACCAGGACCTATAGGATGTTTCTAGGGAAGTGGAGAGGAGAATTAGGTAGGGTTGGGGCGATCTTGAAAGCTCAAAGTGGTGTGAGGAGGAGAGGGAGGAGGTGCCCTTTTATAAGGGAGGAGAGGGGCACCTTTGGAATAACTAAAAATATTATTTTATTATAAAGTCATATTAGGTTTTTAATGGATAAAAATTGATTTATTTATAAGATAAGGTGGTTATGGGTCTAAATAATCTCATAAAATATAATTTAGACAAGTTTAGGTCATTATATTAACCTTAACTTTTAGTTTTAACTCTTAGTTAATTAGATTGACATTTACAATGTCACTTTGTATTTTTATATTATATAGTTAATAAACATACCATATACATCCAAGAGACCCCCAAGTGGTCCATTAATGATACACATATCATTATATAAGTATCTTGTACGAACCTTATATTTTTAGGAATATAATAACAATTAATAATAAAATATTTGTTTTAAAAACTATTTTATGTCAATTTTGACACTATTTGGTAATTGATTTTTGTGAAAATCATAACAGAATTATTAGTTCGAAAAAAATTTATTAAATCAATACTAACATGTCATATTAACATAAAAAATTATTTTAATTCATAAAAAGTCTCAAATTACATTTATTTGGGTATTTATAACATCAATTATGTCAATATTTCATTAATAAGATAATTACTGCATCATCATTGTGTCATAAATAAATTAAATTATTTTAAGTCTAAAAATTACAAATAAAATAAAATTATGTAGTAAATCGTTTTATCTTTCTAATGAATATTTATAGTCGAATTTATCTTATGTATAACCCTATATTAAAAATGATTTAGTTATTAAACTTTGATTTTAACTATTTTAACCCTTCTTTAAATAAATTAATAATAAATGTCCTAATCTAATTCAAGTGGGCCTAAATGGTCATATTTTATTCCTAAGGTTGTTTTTGGCCGAATTAAACTTACCCAATAGAATTAGGACATGTGTTAGGGTAATAATAATATCATTTTTACCCTTAATTACCCTATTTACTTTTAACCGTGGTAAAAAAAGTAAAAAGTTACTATTCACCAAAAATTATTTTCATCTCATTGAACCACATTTTAGTCCTTGATATTAACCGTGTCTCTCGGATTTTCGAAATTCCACTCATAGAAGCGGTAAAATTAACTTTTATGAAAAATTTAGTTTTTTAACTACCACTTAGTGGTTTCACTATTCATCAAAAATGAAAGTTTCTAGAAAAATACCAAAAAATAGGCCTAAGATATATTTTATATTATGAATTCAAAAATGATGTATATTTTACCAAATTCAAAACATATCAGTTGCATTAATTAATTTAAAAATTAATTTCCATCGTCAAAACAAATAGCGTGTTTTTAAGAAATAATAACTATCAAAAGATTGACACTTGTTTATGTCTGGTTTAAATGTGAAATTACATCCAATGACCAACATTGTATTAAATTGTAAAAATATATTCTAAATATACTTTAAAACCACTCAAATTAATAATTTATCACTATTAATTATTTCTATTAAAAAAGTTGTTTTTAATTAAAATTTAGTAATTTTCATCATTCATCAGAATTTGAAAGTTATCTAAAAAGTACCAAAATTTCACCCTAAGCTAATTTTTGATATTTCGAATCCAAAAATGAAGTCCATTTTGAAAGATAAAATTTATAAAATTTCAAAAAGTGGGTATTACTATTCATAACGGCTAGTTCATAATAATATTATAATAATATCTCGTTTAGTGAAACTTGGTATTGCGTACTACACACGCTGTCGAGGAAGGTCGTGATTGCGTGTAATGCAAGGCAAGTCAGGGATGCGTGTTGTGAAAGCTCCTTTTGGTGTAGTGTACAACACAAGACATTAATGAAATTAAAAAGAATATTTTTCATAAAATCTTGGGTGTTACATTCTACCCCCCTTAAAATGAATTTCGCCCTCGAAATTCGTTGGGGTTATAAATGGTTTACTACTCAAAAGTTTCTTTAATAGAAACCCACATCGTAAAAAGGAATACCAAAACTTTTCTTTAAAAACTAAAGTATGAAACGTAACGGTTACCCAAATTAACTCATCACTAGGTTTCCACGTAGGAGAACATAGGTGAAAATATGGATATGGAAGAAAAATCTAACCATCAAGTTCTGATGGAGAGTGGTAGAGAACATGGCTATGAAAAATCCAACAATCACAAAGCCATAAATTTGTGACGATCTAAGGTACCATCAGATTCATCGGATATAAGAGCACTAGGACAACATTTTTGGTTTTCAAGATCATTTCCCTAAAGTTGATGAAATTGGAATTAGAAGAAATACTTTCGTGATTTTGGTACAGTCTCACCGTTGGTCATTCTTTGGACAATTTCCACTTCATCTCTTAAAGAAATGAAGTTGAATTTGTCATTCGTGATGTGTTAGCAGATCATGTGATAGAATGATGGGTCATTCCATCTGTCTCAAACAAAAGGTTAGAAAAGTTATCAAAAAATACTTAAGTCCATCTATAGTGAGATTAATCATATATGGTTCCTAAAATGGACTTAAAATTCATATATCATACTGCTTAATATAATAAAACTAGTTTCTACTAAACAGGGACTTCCTATAGGCCAATGGTAGGCGATAAAGGCCATTCGCACTTCGGTTGTGGGTTTGATTCCCACAGCCTTGTCCGACGCGATGGGTTGTCGCCCATCCTGCAGGTTGTCCTTTTTCTAAAACTACATTACTATAACATCCCATCAATAGTATCGAAAAAACTTCTATCCTTAAACAATACTAACTTATGTCCAACATAATCCATTCCAATCTTTAGGCTTATCCATAATACTGCAGTCCACTCTCATTTTATAATGAAAATGATTACTAGAGATTTCATATAACAAGAATGTTAATACCATCGTTGATCCCCATATATCATAAGATATGTTTTGTTGGTCACATTCCAAACATTAGAAGGCCTTAATCATGTATTCTATTGAAAAAATGAATACCCATTGAATCTTAGAGAAAACATGAATGCAGTTAAAAGTTAACACTTTCCACACACTAAAATACTCAAAATTATATATACTCAAACCATGATATCACTTAGTACTTATATCAATCATGAGCTCATGAATACTGTCAAACATTTCATTTTTTCCTTATCCCTTCATTATGCACATATCATCTGCTTTCCAAAATATTTGAATCACTTTTCATGGTTACCGATACTATAAAATTATTGAAATCCACAATAGACTAATACAAAAATATTCTAATACACCATAAAAGTACCTCAATAACATTATTCTTGAATACCAATATATAAACACTTCAATCCATCCTATTAAATTATTTTCCTGGAATAAGTCCTTCCTTGATTTAGAAGTAACTTTTTAGGTCAGGGCATTGAGTTGGGTAATGCCCATGTTCTCCACAAATAAAACATTGAACTCCAAAACAGTCTGTCACTCTATGACCCTTTTCTCCACACAGATAACATATGTCCCTCCATTTGAGGTATTCCTCAAGGTTCTTCTTCCCTTCTTTAGAAATCTGAATCTTCCTTTCTTTATGCTCCTCAACATGCGAACATGCATAAAAGTCTATCTTCCTCTTATTTGATGAATTAGGTATACCACTAAATTTCACCTTCTTAATCATATATCGCTATGACTGATTCGGAATAATCACAATATCTTTCTCTCTAGGCATTACACAATTTTGTTGCTCATAGTCACCAATTTGTCCATTGGATTCAATGTTAACCAAATTCCTTCTGGTTCCCTCCATTGACTAAAACACAAAAAGAATTCTGTGAGAGGCAGAAATCATACAAGGAAAATAACATAATCAAGGGGGAGTACCTTCGACATCTAACATCTTAGGTTTAATTCTAATATCGTTACTATAATTCTTGGACTATAACCTATACTTATACTTAACCATAGGGACATCCCTAGATATACCTTAGAAATATCTCTAGGGATCTCACTAAAGTTCTCGCATCCTAGTTTCCAAAGGTTGACTAAACCTTTCCTCTGATACCAACTGTAGAGACCCGAAGCTTGACGTACATGGACATTAAATTACTTTTGCAGAATACTTAATACATAACAAAAACAGACACACAAGGACCATAACAGTTTAGTGTCTTTGGAAACTTGGAACGTAATTTTCTAATCGTGGTGAAAGATCTTCAAAATCTCCATTAATGATCTTCCCCTTTTTGTTTTCTTACCTAAAACCTTTCTTTAAATCCTGGGGAAAAGAAAACATATAAAGGGTGAGCTCAAATTTTAAGTAATGGTAAGCATGGATAAAATAAAACATACCATATACATTTGAACTTAAAAACATGAACATAATGTTTAAACATCAAAATCTTGAGCGACGACATAAAACATGGAAGTACATAAGGCATAGATCATAATGGAACATAAATCATGATAAAATAGCATGGGAATAAAACATGTAATTGTGGCATCCATTAAGCACATGTAATGATTTCCATAGTATCCAAGGCATTGCTGCCAATACCATCTTAGTGGAAAAAGTCCCTTTCTGAATAGAGTTCACTCCTCGTTCCAGTCCTGTAATACTGAACTAGATTAACTTACCGTTATAACCATGTCTATCTCATGAGATATAAATATTTACCCAATACATTGAAGGGAGATATAGGTCACACCCATCTCATAATGAAATCATTCTTACTTGTGCCACAAAATAAACGTAAAACATTCATCATAACCCAAAGAATAAAATGGGTTTCATAAACATCATCCAATCATTTCATAATCCATATAAAACAAATGGACATTTAATCATAAGAAAAGTGAAACCATTTAAATCATAGAGATTGATACTTAAAACATAAACATGTGAAATAATTTCATCTTAGATGAAAATGGTTTTGATAAAACACTTGAAATGAATACTTGAGGAAAATATCCTTTTTTCTTCAAAATCATTTTCTTTTCACAAAATGTCATGGAATTTTAAAAGAAAAGGATTTTGTTGAAAATAGTCATGAAATAATTTGGAGGAAGCTTCATGAAAATAAGGCTTTATAAAACTGTAAAAATCCTTTCATGCCGTATACGTTAAAAAAACATTATTCTCATACTTTTGTCGGAAAAGTCAAAAAAGTACTGTGTCGGGTAAATAAAAGAAAGATTCCTTCCATACCATGGGGTAAAAGTCAAAATGGGTAAAAAGGACTTTAAACATACATGAATACACTTTTATAAAACATGTACATTGATGATAGCAATAACCCTAGTAAATACTTATGAATAATCAATCTCGGATAAAAATGAGATTTTCAAAATTATCCCTTACCTTAGGTCCAATATGCTTCGTACGTATCCAAATCTCATGTATAATGATTTAAATAATGTCATTGACTTATTACAGAATCGTATTCATTGTTATTATATCATATATGGTTCACTTATGACTTTATATTACCCGTTCTTTTGTAAATTCTTGTTAAAGTGGTGTTTTGGGTAAAATCGTTTCATTTGTCGTTCGTGTTTTAACTTGTAATTATTCATATGATTACTTAGATCATGATTACTTACATCCAGAATTTAAAACATGATATATATATATATATATATAATATATATTCAGAATATACATATATATAATATATCGATAAATGGAAAGAAATACATCGTTCATGGAGACGGTATGACGTACGTACGCATGAACGTTGTTTTCGTTTCCTTATTGAATTGAATGGAATTAAGTAGATGAAATAAATATATATATATACATAAATACAGTAGAATTATTATGTCATATATTTCATGATTACTTATTATATATAATTTATAATCATTCTTGAATGGTTAACATGGAGAGTGAATCTCATCGCGTCGTGGAGACGGTAGTCCGTACGTACGCACGAGCGATGATATCATTCCCAAGATTGTGGAATTGTATTAAAGTGTATTTATAATATTACAGAATAAATATCACTTTACAATAATCATATATATTCATTACTTTCACCATTATACCCATCCAAGTAAGGTGGTGGTGGAAAATAGATTACACCACGGCGTGGAGACGGTATTCCGTACGTACGCACGCGCGGTGATTTCGTTTTCCATAGGATGGATAGATGGGGAAATATGGTTGTTTCATACTTGTAATAACATATAATTATATTATTGATACTTATTTTATTACCTCATAATGAAACAACTAAGAAAAGAAGAAGTGGAAGAAGAAAATAAAGTTGAAAGAATTGGTAACGGACATTACCTCTTCTTTGAAGCGCCTCTTTGAGACCTCCTCTTAGGGAAATAAAATTGGTCTTTGAAGAAGACCAGGACCTCTAGGATGTTTCTAGGGAAGTGGAGAAGATAATTTGTCAGGGGTTGGGTGAGCTTGAAAGCTCAAAGTGGCGTGAGGAGGAGAGGGAGGAGAGGGGCACCTTTGGAATAACTAAAAATATTATTTTATTATAAAGTCATATTCAGTTTTTAATGGCTCAAAATTGATTTATTTCGAATATAAGGTGGGGATGGGTCTAAATCCTATCATAAAATATAATTTAGACAAGTTTAGGTCATTATATTAACCTTAACATTTAGTTTTAACTCTTAGTTAATTAGATTGACATTTACCATGTCACTTTGTATTTTTATATTATATAGTTAGTAAACTTACCATATACATCCAAGATACCCCCAAGTGGTCCATTAATGATACACCTATCATGATATAAGTATCTTGGCCGAACCTTAGATTTTTAGGAATATAATAACAATTAATAATATAATATTTGTTTAAAAAACTATTTTATGTCAATTTTGACACTATTTGGTAATTGATTTTTGTGAAAATCATAAAGGAATTATTAGTTCAAAAAAAGTTAATTAAATCAATAATAACATGTTATATTAACATATAAAATTATTGAAATTTATAAAAAGTCTCAAATTACATTTATTTGGGTATTTATAACATCAATTATGTCAATATTTCATTAATAAGATAATTACTACATCATCATTGTGTCATAAATAAATTAAATTATTTTAAGTCTAAAAATTACAAATAAAATACTATTATGTATTAAATCTTTTTATCTTTCTAAGGAATATTTATAGTGGAATTTATCTTATGTATAACCCTATATTAAAAATTATTTTGTTATTAAACTTTGATTTTAACTATTTTAACCCTTCTTTAAATAAATTAATAATAAATGTCCTAATCTAATTCAAGTGGGCCTAAATGGTCATATTTTATTACTAAGGTTGTTTTTGGACGAATTACACTTACCCAATAGAATTAGGATATGTGTTAGGGTAATAATAATATCATTTTTACCCTTAATTACCCTATTTACTTTTAACCGTGGTAAAAAAAGTAAAAAGTTACTATTCACCAAAAATTATTTTCATCTCATTGAACCACATTTTAGTCCTTGATATTAACCGTGTATCTCGGATTTTCGAAATTCCACTCACAGAAGCGGTAAAATTAAGTTTTATGAAAAATTCAGTTTTTTAACTACCACTTAGTGGTTTCACTATTCATCAAAAAATGAAAGTTTCTAGAAAAATACCAAAAATTAGGCCTAAGCTATATTTGATATTATGAATTCAAAAATGATGTCTATTTTACCAAATTCAAAACATATCATTTGCATTAATTAATTTAAAAATTAATTCTCGTCGTCAAAACAAATAGCGTGTTCTTAAGAGATAATAACTATCAAAAGATCGACACTTGTTTATGTCTGGTTTAAATGTGAAATTACATCCAATGACCAACATTGTATTAAATTGTAAAAAAATATTCTAAATATACTTTAAAACCACTCAAATTAATAATTTATCACTATTAATTATTTCGATTAAAAAAGTTGTTTTTAATTAAAATTTAGTAATTTTCATTATTCATCAGAATATGAAAGTTATCTGAAAAGTACCAAAATTTCACCCTAAGCTAATTTTCGATATTCCGAATCCAAAAATGAAGTCCATTTTGAAAGTTAAAATTTATAAAATTTCAAAAAGTGGGTATTACTATTCATAATGGCTGGTTCATAATAATATTATAATAATATCTCTTTTAGTGAAACTTGGTATTGCGTACTACACACGCTATCGAGGAAGGTCATGATTGTGTGTAATTCAAGGCAAGTCAGGGATGCGTGTTGTGCAAGCTCCTTTTGGTGTAGCGTACAACACAAGACATTAATGAAATTAAAAAGAATATTTTTCATAAAATCTTGGGGTGTTACACTTTGGTTGCAATTAATTTGTTTTTATTGAAATTTATTGTGAATATGATGTGCGAAATCTTGGTGGAAACCCATTGGGTGAAGATTTGGGGATTTTTTGGATAAATCAGATATTGGTGTAAGAGGGTTTTCATTGTGTGATTTTAAAATATATATTTTAAAATTGATTTCTTGGTTTGGATTATGAAAATGGTTTCAGAAAATTGTTTTCTATAAAATGTGGTTTTATTAGAATGAGATGTTGCATGGAAAAGGGTAAAAGGGTGTTTTCAATAAAGGGGTTAATTATTGAAGTGAATTGGAATGTGTTGGAAGTGGTTTTGTGTTTATTGTGTGACTTGGTGCTTTATACTTGTTTGTTGATTAAGTTTTATGGCATGTGTTGATGGTGTGGAAGTGGGTAGGAAGTATCACTATAAAAGGTGATGGATATTGGATGGAAGATCCGCCATTATAGAGAGTGGTTGGGAATCACCACTTGTTGGAAATGGGTGAACGGGTTGGACGGAAGCTCCACCGTTTTGGTTGCCTTGTTTTGTGTTGCTTTGAAAGATGGAATTTGTTGGGATAATGTGTAATGGTGCTCTGGCTTATGGAATATTTGTGGCTTTCCCTTGGTTGACATGGCTTGTTAAGGGTGTGTTTGTCTTGTGGTATTGGCTACACTATTTAATGTTTTATATAAACTGTTTTATATAAATGTGCTAATGTTTTTATCCTAGTGGCATGTGTAGGGAATTAATTTGGGTAAAACCTACTGAGTATTTGTACTCAGCCCCTACTTTTTCACTTTGGTTCTTTTGCAGATATTGTTTTCCGGGACACATGTAAGGGTAAAGAATCTCATTTTTCTAGCGATTCTACATGATGTTGTGGTGATATTGTGGTTCTTGGAGCATGGAGCTTGGTGTGGAGATATGGGTGGTGTCCTAGTTATTTGGGGTCCTATTTTGTAGTCTTCTACTTGGTACTCTAATATTTGGTTTGATTGTATTGGAATTTGGGAATTGTTAGGGATTAGTTTGGTTTTCTTTTGGAAATGTATGGGTTGGATTGTTTTGTTGACATGCATCATGTAGCTTTGTTGGTAATGTCATATTTGTTCGATTGATTTCATATTAAGGTCAAATTGTTCCCCAATGAATCTTCAATCCCTTGTAATTTATTTTGAGCCTTTGGAGCCCTAGGAACGTCGCTTAAGGCCAAGTAGCATTCATCCACCCTCTCAATCCAATGGGATGGGGTGGGATGTTATAGACCGGTTCTTGAGATGTTTCCTTCAAGTGGTGCAACATCCATACCACCACCTATAGATCATCATGTGGTACTCGCAATACCATAAAATGAGGAGTGCAGGCTGAGCATGCTTCACAAGTTTCAATGGAAAAGACCCATCAAGTTCTGAGGCGATCCCGACCCATAGACAGTTGAGGACTAGCTTGAGGTGGTGACTTGAGTTTTCTATTTAGTTAGGGTGCTAGGAGATTAGATAGTGGTCCTAACAGTGAGCCTTTTTCTTGGCTCAGTAGGGTGATGGTGTGGTTTAGTTACCCTATCTTACAATGAGGTGACTCTTTCATGGATAGATTTCGAGAACCTCTTCAAAGAGGATTTCTCACTAGCTATGCTAAGGGATGTATGCTTTTAGTAGATTTTGTAGCTCCATCAGGACATCATGATAGTATCTGAGTATTAATCGAGGTTTACCAACCTCTCCAGGTACTCGATGGATATAGTTTGAGATCATTTCTTCAAGTCTTGAACCTTCAAGTGAGGTCTATGTACAGACATCCGAGCCAGTTTTATCTTTTTGTGCATTCCTACTTATGTTGGGGAGCTAAAGAGAGCATTGGTGGTTGAGAGTTTCTTGGCTGAGCATATACATTCGGTGGTTTTCAGCAATGGGAAATAAAGAGCAGATACCTCAATGGAAGGGAGTCAATGTCAGTCTCAGAGACCTAGATGTGGGATAATTTTTATAAGGAGGTGTCTGGATAAAGGATATGTAGTACAAGGCTGAAAGGGTTGGTCTAGTCAGTGCAAAGAGAGGCAGTTATACTCATGTGATGGAAAGGGACATCTCACCCAAGATTTCCCGACCCTCCATACAGCTGATAGAGAAACTACAGATGGGCCACCAAGGTAGAGACAGTGTTATAATTCGTAAGTTTTGTGGGATGGTGGATGTAGTAGAGGAGATGGGATATAAGTAAGATGTGGTCGACATTTTTTCATGTTACCACCACCACCCATAGGTGATCCACACCGGGCTTAGGCAGCTGGAGGAAAAGGGAGGGGACAGCTATAGGCGGTCAAATCTTATGACCCAGGGGCTCTAAGAATGATTCGAGGTATGAGATGTGTCTTTTCTACCTTATTTGTAGTATTTATAGACATAGGTTCTAATCATTCCTTTCCCTCCACATATCTTGTTCAAGACTTATATATTCTAGTTAAACTGTTGACTCAACCCTTACAATTGGAGACTTATACAGGAGAAGACTCAGTGATCATGCACTTATTCTGATAGTGCGACCTGACCCTTAGAGGAGAGAGTTTCAGTTGAGATCTCTTGGTTGTAGCATTGTGGTCTTATGAAGTCATTCTTGGTATGGATTGGTTATCTACAATGTATGACTAGGTTTACTATTTTAGGAGAAGGTTATAGTGTGCCCACTATGACAGAACCAAATTTTCCTTCGTTGGAAAAAATAAAACCCAAAAAGTGTAGGATGGACTCGTGCAAAGGAGGGTTCATCTGATTACTCATTAGTTGTATAACCTAAACCTTGGTACAGAAGAGTTCCTAGTTTCATGTAGTAGTGGCGGAGTACGAGGATGTATTTCCTGAAGATATTCTAGGTTTACCTCCCCACTGAGAGATATACTTATGCATCGATCTACACCCTAATAGGTAACTGATATCTGCACCAGTATATCATATGGATCCTACATAGCTTCAAGAGATATTGGTATGGTTGGAGGACTTGTATAGGAAGGTATTTTTTGACCCAGTGTTTCACCTTGGATAACCCAATTTTTATTCTCAAAGAAGGTGGACGAGAGCTTGAGGTTGTATGTGGACTGTCGATGCTTGAACCAGGTGACCATGAAATAAAAGTATCCACTACTGAGGATCAATTACCTCTTTGATTAGTTGATAGGGGCACATTTTTTCTCAAAGTTTGACCTCATATCAGGCTATCACCAATTGTGAGTAAAGGATGGGGATATACTGAAGACGAAATTCAGATGTCTCTATGGTTACTATAAATACTTGGTGGTGCCCTTTAGTATTACAAACACCACAATAGTGTTCATATGACTCATGAATTGTATATTTCAGCCTTACTTAGACCATTTTTTGGTAGTATTCATTGTATATATCCTAGTGTACTCGATGTCCGAGGAAGAGCACGCGAGACACTTAATGATAGTTCTGGACGTACTTCGAGAGCCCTAGATTTTCAAAAAGCTCTCTAAGTGCCAGTTTGGATACATATGGTCCACTTTATACATGTTATATTAGCGGATATATTGTCAATGGACCCATCCAAGTTTGAGTCAATGTTAGCATGGGAGACACCTAAGAACGTGACGGAGGTGCGGAGCTTCTTTGGGTTGGTAGGATATTACTGGAGATTCATACCTGATTTCTCCAAAGTATCAATGCCCATGACAGCTTTGACTTAAAAGGGGAATAATTTCTTATATAAATAAAATTTATAGTAAGATTTCCAATATTTGAGGTAGATTTTAATGAGTGATCCCATCTTGAGTTTTTTGGAGGAGGGTGTTGAGTACATAGTTTTTTTTTGATGCATTAGGGACTGGTCTTGGTTGTGTCCTGATGTAGAGGTAATCGATGATTTCTTATGGTTCATGATAGTTGTAACTATATGAGAATAAATACACAACCCAATATCTTGAGTTAGAAGTTGTAGTATTATTTGTGAAGATATGGAGACACTACCTGATGGGAAAGCGGTTTGACATCAATTTTGGTCACAAAAGTCTCAAGTACGTATTCTCATAGAAGGATCTCAACTTGAGATAGAGGAAATTTCTAGAGTTCCTCCAAGACTATGACTTTGATATTTTCTATAATCCTGGTAAGGGGGACGTGGTAGAATATTCTATTAGTAGGATATCTTGTTCGTAGTTGTTGAACGAGGCATCTGATCAGTTGGACTCGTTACAATTGTCATGTATGGATGGATATGGAGAATCTTGCCTCCATTCAATGGTTGTCACCCCTTTAGTCTTAAAATTATTCAGGTAGGCACAGCTAGGGGATACCGACTATGATACCCTACATCCTCAAATATCCCTAGGGCATGCTCCTAATGGATTTTCAAAATGTGGGGATCATGTCATTCTTTTCCAAGGACGCACAATGGTACCAGTGAAATTTTGGGAATAGGTTTTGAAAGAGTTTCATATGTCTACTTTGGTGGTATATACAAGTGTATAAAAGATGTATCAGGACCTCTAAAATCAGTTTTTGTGTCCAGGGATAAAGAAAGTAGTTTTAGAATTCATCTCTTGATGCCTTACGTATTATCAAGTGAAGTCTAAGCACCAAGTTTCAGTAGGTTTAACCCAACCCCTTGAGGTGCCAGAATGAAAGTGGGATGGGATAACTATGGACTTCATGAAGGGATTACCACGAAAATATAGGGGACATGATTCCATCTAGGTTATCATAGAATGACTCACCAAGTCAACCCACTTCCTAGTTATACAAGAGCAGAGTTTAGTATAGATCTTGGGACACCTCTGTATTCAGGAGATAATTCGACTCTATAGAGCTCCATTGATGATTTTTTTCTAATCGTGATGCTTGATTTGCATCCCAGTTGTGGAAGGGATTATATGAGGTGTTTAGGAACCATTTATGCTTAAGCTCAACGTTTCACGCCCATAATAACAACCAAATTGAGCGGACCATTCAGGTTTTGGAGGACATTTTTCGGACTTGCATATTGGAATTTGACCATAGTTGGGAGGATAACCTACCACTTCTAGAGTTTGCGTACAAAAAATGATACCATTCCACCATCGGTATGGAACCATTCAAGGCTTTGTATAGGTGACCCTATAGGTCACCACTTTTCTGGACTGACCTAGAAGATTAAGCACTCATGGGCCCGAAGTTGGTGTGATCTACAACAGAGAAGGTGCAGAACATCTAGGAGAGGATGAATACTGAATTGATCCATCATAAGTATTAAATTTATAGTAAATGGAGGCCTTTGGAATTCAAGGATGTAGACCATGTGTTCCTATGGGTTTCACCATAGCATGGATTATAAATATTTGGCCAGTGCGGGAAGATGTCTCTGAGGTTCATCATCCCTTTATAGATACTACATAGAGTTGGTGAGGTGGTATACCACTTATCTATACCTCCATAGTTAGACCACGTACACAACGTCTTCCACGTGTTGCATATGAGTAGGTACGTACATGACCCATCACACGTCATCGACTAGGGAAAGTTGAACATCGAGGATGGAGTGGCCTTTTCTAAATACCCATTGGAGATCAAGGATTGATAGGAGAGGATCCTTTATGGTAGATCGATCCCTTTGGTGCAAGTCTAGTGGAATAATGGGAATCTCTAGGAGAGAAACTAGGAGCGGGGGGCTCATATCCATACTCAGTACCCATATATTTTTGAGTAGCTCTTGTTTTGGTTTTTCAGGTCACAAATCCACAAGGTGGGGAGAATTTAATGTCTCATATTTTCTATATATTATTTTTAAATATTATTTTTATTGTTTTTAATACCAGGAATTGAGATGGTGTGCAATTTTGAGACCTAATGCACCCGAAATAAATGTTTGAAATATATTAAATATATTAAATAGCATGGGTGCATGTTTCTTCCTAAAAAAGTATAATAACTTCTAAAAAGGTTATTGAATCCAAAACCTGAGTGAACCATTGAACTCGGAGTGTGAGTTTTACCTTAGGAATTAATTAAAATTAGTCATCACTTTTTATTTGTGGAAAAGTCATCACGGGTGTGGAAATGAATAAAATAACTAAAATAAATTATTTCATTTAATTTTTTCAACATAGTGATTGAATCTTATTTAAATAGATGATTATGGAGAATCCCCAGGGTTAGTCGCACAACTCTGAAGCCTTTAGAGGATCGTTGGAGAGATCCTTGGAGTATCCTCTCAGGAAAACAATGATGAATTTTTTAATCAAAGATCGACGAACCTCAGATTCGACAGATCTGCCTATGACAATGATTCAGTAATCATTATTTATTAGTAGTTTATTTGTGTTAGGGTGTGTGATTTAATTTTTTTATTCCCTATTATTTATTTCTATGATGAATTTGGATCAATTGATAAACGGATTAATTCATGGATCGTGCGTATTGTGGGATGGGATTATATTTGGGGGGATTATTGGGATAATTACCTTTTTGATTTTATTTATTAGATTCTATTTCTAATGATAACGAACCAATATTGACATGAACATCGATCAAGGTCCATTCCTCTTGATTGATTCGTGATTTTATCTCCCCCCATTCATCGTTCATCATGGGCGTTCTTTGTTTGGACCTCAGCTCAACAAATCTCGATAAATTAATCATTGTGCACTCATTTCTTGACACAATGATCCAAAATCAGAGATATGGGATCAAAATGACATGATAGAGGTGAGACAATAGAGATTGAAAGATTCAGATAATGGTGGATCCTTGATTTTGCATTCTTCGTCTTCGGCGCACAATAAATAATGATGAACGATTTCATTTTTCGAGTGGATCAAAGGCCCGAAACTAATTGATTCAGTGTTGGAATGACTCATCAAGGATTGATATATAGTTTTGTGGAAAGGTGAAGACTAGATTAGAGGTCAGAGGATTGGACAAGGTGTGTGGAGGAAGAACCAGGATTCTAGAAATTTCCATAGAACACGGTGTTTAAATAGGATTTAAATGTCATGTGGGGACCCCTTAGAAGAGGTTAGGGTTTTATAAGATGTTAAACATCACATGGTGGGTGAACCTTGGTCATATGGCATGTGATACATACCATATGAACTCAGTGTATACCTTAGAGTACACTGACATGGGTTGGTTGAGTAGACAGGTTGAGTCATGTACTGGAAAATGGATGGAGCACACAAACAGGGCCCTATGTACAAGGACATTGCGTGTAAACCTTATACACTCTATTTAATATTCTGTAATACATGAACACAGTTTTAATTTCATGGTTCATTTACACAAGAAGAACCTGGGGTTAAGGGACACGACATGTAACCCCTCTACACATCGTGTACTTTTTCTTACATGGCTTAGATCTCTTGTCCTCTTTATCTTGGAAAAGATTCGTTGGGGTTTTTTCTCCTTATCATTTCCCAGATGGTTGGTATGAATCATTTACTACTCCTAGGACTAAGATTCCTCTAGTGGGACTTCTTGGATAGATTCATTGGAATCCCTTCGAGAGGCCTAAAGTGGGATCCTCTATTCATCTTCATGACCTAGGTAGAGTTCTGGGTATCGATGTGAACAATCCTATCGAGTGTCGATCCTATACTTAGCGGGTTAATCTAGATAGAGTTGTTAGTGTCACCCCATGACCTTGGTTGTGATCCTCATCTTTGTATCATATTCTCTTCAGATCTTTCATCATGTATTCTCTCTCATGATGAGACCTTATGAGCAGTAACTCTCATAAAAACATCATCAGTACTATCGGACTTAGCATTTTGTTCTCCTGGATGAGTGCTACATGGAATCTATCAGCTATAATCCTGGGTTGTATACTATGGTTTTCGATTAACACTAGATTTTGTGTCTTGGATTGAGTATATCTGGATATTATTCTTATATGTTTTGTAGACATATACCTATATATTTATAACTATTTTTCCCTTTATTATATTATTTGTGGTTTTTAAGGGTGTCCTACTGAGTATTATTATACTCACCCCTGCACAGGATTTGCTCGTACATGTCATGTCTTGTGAAAATGATCAACCTTTTGATAGATTCCTAGGTGGACTAGGATCAGGTGGTTCTTAGTGAGACCAGACAGACCAAGGTGTGTTCCTGCAGCTTTCAAATAGCAGTCCTAATACCTTTACATTCAAGTTGGAATTATGTTATAAAATTATTTGTGGTAGGATTTTATTTGGACATTTTTAATTTTTTTAATTCCTATCGTACTCAGGTTGTGGGATATATATGTATTCATGCATTGGTTGTTTAGTTGTTCTTACATTTCAGCATTTTGTGGGCTTGGAGATGTGTGTGTGTGTGTGTACAGGTACTTAGGCAATGCCTCTCTTGTTATTGATATGCCTACTTAGTGTTAATAAATATCCCCTAGCCTATTCAAGGTAGTCTTGGGTATTTGTGGCACGGACCCCGATAGGATGGGTCGTGACAGAAAAATTCCTTAACATGCTTCTAAAATTCCATGGCTTTTAAAACTACACAGGATAACCCAGGGACACACATAAGAAAGGGGTGAGCTATAAAGCATGGTAAAGGAATAAACATTTCATAACATAAAGAAATTAATACATTTTCTAAAATAGGCATATAAATGGGTAATAAAAGGAGTTAGAATCATAAACATAAATAATAAATCATGATGTGGCATGATAATCATAACATGGGAAATGTTCCAACAACTTAAAACACTGCATCATAAACATAGGTCAAGGATAACCACCAAGAAAACATGATATATAAAGTCCCATAAAGTAATAAATTTCACTCCCTATACCAATATGAAATCTCATGATACTAAACATTACCCAATGCATTGGAGTGCTATATAATTCTGGTTACACCAGTCACATTCATTTCATTCTCATGCTTAAGTGTGCCACATAGATCATACAACATGGATTATTTAATCATCATATTTTATTCCACGATCAATGAGTATAGAATAAATACATGTAAGTCCCAATTCAAAGAGGTATAAGTTTATAAATGTGAACACTCATGACAATAAATAGGTATGGTATTCACTGCACAATTGTTTTGGCATGGAAAAAATCGTGATGAAATTTCAGCAGCAAAACAGCATCACATAAAAATTTCTAAAATGGGTCGATGAGAGAGAAAGAGGTCTCTAATAATTTTTATATTAAATGGTCAGTAATAGAGACATGTAAATACACATCCCAATATTAGGAATTGGAAATAGAATGCATAAGATAATAAAGAAAGTTGAATAAAGAATAGAAGGTGAGAATCCCTTACTTGAGTGTGTGACTCAAAATGCTTGGGAGGAGATTATTGAAAGATTGGGGGTGCCTTTGGAGGACTCTATAGAGGGTTGAGCTGATTAAATTCATTATTCAAGGATTTTGATAGAATATAAATAGGATATTGGGTGGTTTTATATAGGAAATGAGTGGGGATTTCTTTATTATTTCACAAACCTAGGTTTTGGACTCTATATAATAAAATAACCAAAACCACAAACCTTACCATCATTTTTGCTCATGATTTCTACTAAATGGGAATTTTTTTCATTATTTTAAAATGAAAATGTCCAAAATTAATAAAATAATACACTTTCTTATGTGGAGGTGAGTCATACTCTTAAAGAAAGTATTTTAAAACCTTAAAATATATTATAAGTTTTGGAGGATTCGTAATGGATTTATGAAATAAGTTAAATAAACTTAAAGTAACATTATTTTAAAGGGAAACACATATTTTTTCATCAATACCATTCATAGTATTTATTACATCACTTTTGTGTCATTATGATGTCATAATATTCAAAGTATATTTATATAATATTTAATTTTTACCTGAAAATTCGACTATCTCATAAAATTATGAAAAATTCACTGTTGGATAATTTCGACATTATGATTACAAAAATAATATTCATTTTATCGGAATAATTTTCTAAGTATTTTAATTTTCACTTTTAAAATAATAATCGACATTTATGGGGAAATGTTGGGTTTTTTAACAATAACAGTTTTCGAACCCTTATAAAAATTACATTTAACTTCATAAAAATTATATGATAATTTATATTTAAAAAAATTATTTAATATTAAATTTTTATTTATTTTTTATTTATTTTAAAAGTCCATTAAATCATAAAAATAAATTCCTTCATTGAATTTGAATATTACCCAAAATTATTGTTAGTATTTTATTTTATCAAAATAAAAAATATATAAAGTAACAATAATAAAATGAAAATATATAAATTATTCTATAAAAAATAATTTACATACTCATATTGATAGGGTATTGATACATATAAATTTAATACACCAGTAAACAACCTAAGGGTAAGGTGAGCGGTGGTGAGACTTTTATGGGGTGGTTCGGCAAATATGGTTTGGGTTGTGATCTTTATGAGCTCTAACTTCTCCCATAAACAGTTTTGATCATTCTTAAATTATTGGATCTCAGCTTGGACATGGTCAAGGGAAAATCCCATTAATGTTATATCCCTCAAAATATATGATAAATGGAATTCTTAGGGTAAGATCCTACTGGTTGAGGCCATCACTTCCTTTTTCTTTGTCAATTGGATTTTTTAAATCCCTATATTGATACTAATCTTGTGATCACTATTCAAAGACTATATTATCAAAGTTAATGATGCTTAAAAATATTTTAAATCTGATAAAATATAATAAAACCAACTAAGTCTATGTGTTTTCTATAACCATATTACATAAAAAGATATTTAATTAAATTTCAAGGGGATTTTATTTATAACAGTTCTGGTCATTACACAGAGAGGCAAGGGCATTGATTTTTTCTAGAGTAAAACATTATATATATATATATATCTAATTATTTAATTAATAAATTTATTTTTATAATATATATTTCAATATACATTTTCAAATCAAAATCACTTAACAACTACAATTTTAATTGGTTGATAAAGTTAAACATGTAAACATATTGAAAAAACACATCTTTTTGGAATTACACACAACAAATCAAGAAATTAATTATAACTAAATGCAAAATAAACAAACATTATCCACATAAGTAATAATTAATCTCCTTCTAATAATAACAACTTGTTACTCTAACAACCTATAAACATGAATTTAATGGTAAGGATTTCACATTTTTATATTACCATGACCTTTAAAGTTTTTAGTTTTATATAATTAGTAAAAAATTACATTAACAAGTATATATGACCATACATTGTACATTTTTTCCATAAAAATGAGTCTTTAAGTTTTCACCCATATTTTATTCAAAACAAATTTTCTTCTTTTAGTATGATTCCAAAGTAAATGTTTTACCTTATTATAGTTTATACTCATACTTAGATACTATGAAAAACAATTTAAAATGCATGATGAGCACAAAAAATATCAATAATGAACATAAAAAATAAAGGAAACTCGTTAAACTTGTGAAAACATTACAACCCATGAAAATGTTTATCTTTTACCATAAAAAAAACTATGAGGAGGTAAATAAATCATTTCACATATGAAAACTAACCTTTTATCAAATAAAAAATTTTAAACCCCATTATTGAGTATGGGAAAATCATGAAGGAATCTTTATGCACATGATAACTCATGGAAACTTCTCTTGTAAAAAAAATTTCACCTTTAAAAGTCCATAAAATTTTCTTTCCATGAGAAATCAAAATATTTATATAAAACCCTTAGAAAACATGAAATAGGTATCTTGCATAATCATATTCATTACCTATGTTCACTCATGATTATCTCATATCGAAATAACTAATTCCCAATTAATTCTATAGGAGTAAACTACCTGGTTATTTCCCTCACTTTTCAACATTGAAGAATAAATCATTATTGAGTGTATTGGATAGATATATCAAGATCACCCAACATCATGAGCTATATAGATATTAACCATCATTATTAATAATTATATAGTAATATATCATGAGAAAAAAAAAATCTTGCATTTTTTCATCATTAAACCCTTGAAAAAATCATTTGAATCCATAAGAAATGGTACTTTCCATTTTTTTTTAAATGGATAAATATTTATTTCTTTTGAAAAATATAAATGAAAAAAAAATCCTAGATGAATAATAATAGGTTCTTCATTGAAAAACAATGAAAATATTTAAAGTAATATTTATAAATAATAATGGCTATGGTGATGGGAAAAATTGATCAAGATGTATATATTAAAAAACATTCTTTTTTTACTTTTGTAAAAAGACTTTTTAAACTTTGTAAAGAAAATTAAAAATAATCAAAATTACTATTAACAATAGTTTATGTATAAATAATAAAAGTTTATAAATATTTAAAATAACATGTATATAGAGGTAAAATATTTGAAAGGAATACTTTAAAATAAGGTTTAAAAGAAAAATCTATTACCTTAAGTCCCACCTAGATTCATACATTCTCTAAATCATGAATAATAAAATTTATTTAGTTATTTAATTTATTAAGATGATTTATGTTCATTAAATTATCATTATTCATTTTAATTCATTTATTTCAATGTTTTATTTAGTTACTAAATCAGTTAAGTTGATGTCAAATGTTTTGAGGATGTTCGGTTCATAATCCCAAATCAACTTTGGTAGGTTGATCATGGTCAAAGGGGTCATTATTCCATAATCTAGAAAATATTAATCATGAAATAATTTTCATTTTTATACATTAAATATAATTTTATAACTATCCTTAAAAGTTGGACATGAAAAATGAAATGCGTTGTATCGTGGAGGTGGTAGTCTACACATACACATGAGAAACGTTATCATTTTTCTAAAATATGGAAAGGAAATGAAATAGATAAATTTTTAACTTTATATAATCATAATAATATTTTTAAATATAATATTTATTCATTAAATCTATCCTTATTACCAACCATGTAAGGCATAAATAAAAAATGAATTGAATCGCTTCGAGGAGGCGGTCCACACATACCCGTGAGTGATGCTATCATTTTCTAATGGATGGAAGGGTAAGAAGGTGGATATTATATTATATTTATAGGACTATAATTATTTAAAAAATATCATATATATTTATTAAATCCATCATAATAACCATTATTGTGATTTGATGATGAAAAATGAAACACATCGCTTCGTGTAGGTTGCAGTCTACACGTACACATGAGCATTGTTTTCATTTACTATAGGATGATAAAATGAGACTAAAAAGGGTTTTAACATAAAAAAATAAATTTTAAATTTATTTTAGATACTTATTTTATTATTTCATCATGTTTATGATAGGTTTTAAGGAGTTAGAATAAGAAATAAACATGAAAGAACTCAGTGAGGAGTTATACCTCTACTTTGGAAAACCTTCTTTAGATTACACCTTAAGCCTTATAGATTACCATTTTGGAGGGAAAAAGCTCTATAATATGGGGATTATTGTTAGGAAGGTTTTTTGGGTAGGTATTGGCTGAGCTATAGTGATCAAATTTTGTGAATAAATGAGAAGAGGAGGATCCCTTTTATAAGTGAAGGGAGTAATACTCTTGTAATTATTCTTAACCTTTAAATATTATAAATGTATTAATCGTGATAAATTGGCACTAAAAATATTCAATTTCAAATATAAGGTGATAAATTTCTAAATAATATTATCCAATAATATTTAATATTATATTTTTTTACCTTATAACAAATTTTTAACCATAGTTAACATGTTTTATCATTTACTATGGTGATAACAATTTACCGTCATTAATATTCATTATGAATAAAAATTAAATTGAACTCATTATAAAATTTGAACCTCAAAATTAAAATATGAAATCCATTTTTTAATATCCAATCTATATAATTAGAATAATTTAATTTTAATAAAAGAACACAAAATGGAATAAAAACATTTTTTTAATGCGTTTTGAAGCCTAAAATAAATTTATACCAAAATAAAGAATAGTATTGATTTATATGGAATTATTTGTAATATTTTTAGTAAAATGGTAAAAAAATAATTTTAAAATCAATTGAAAATTTAATTTTACTTTTAAAATATTTTAAAATAAATGACAAATTTTATAAAAAACAATATTTTCACTATTCACTCAAAAACCCAATATTTTCATAAAAAACTCCAAAAAATTCTCTTAGATAAATTTGATATGATTATATAAAAAATTAATTCCATTTTATCAAATTTAATTTCTAAAATTTAGAAATTTAACTTTAAAATAAAACCATATAATACATAGAAAACACTTTAGTTAGAATGAAATTATTTCTTTTTTCGATTTGAAAAAAAACTTATTAAATTATTTTTAAAATATGATGTATATGAATCCATAAAATAATTAATTATAAATAATAATATTAATTAATTACTAGAACTACTTGGGCTTTTATATTCTTCTCCCCTTTAATAAATTGTGTCATTTCAATTTTATTTATTACTTGAACAAGTGATGGTATCTTTACCTCATAGATTTTTATGATTCCGATATTGATTCCTCAATCATGTGATTCCTCTATAAAACATTGACCTATTGAATCACATTATTTAAAAATACTTAGTCTCTATGTTCCAAAATATGAATCATATTTTCTACATTGGAAATATTCTCTTCCAAATGTATCATCTTAAGGCTCAAAAAATGAGAGGCATCGGGTACATATTTCTTTAACAACAAAACCTGAAACACATCATGTACCTGAGATAAACTCAAAGGTAAGGAAACATAGTAATAAATTGATCCAACTTTTTCTAAAATTTAATATGGTTCAATAAATCATATACTTAACTTTCCCTTCTTACCAAACCTCATGACACCTTTCCATGGAGATGTTTTATGAAATACATGATCGTCTACATCAAATAAAAGGTTTTTCCTCCTATAAGTTGTATAACTCTTCTACTTTCTTTGAGATTCCCTCATGTTATACTAGATCATATTTACCTTCTCAAATATTTATTCTACCAGTTATAGTCCCAAAATATTCCTCTCACCAACTCCATCCCAACATGATGATGTTTGACACCATTTTCCATATAATGCCTCAAAAGGTTTCATCTATGTACCCTAATGAAAATTGTTTTTATAAGAAAATTAAACTAATTAAGGATGTTAATCCCAAATTTCCTAGTAATATAATGATAAAGATCAAATAATATCCTCCAAATTCTAAATCATTGGCTCTTACTATCCATCATACTGAGGATGAAAATATATAATTAAATTTAATTCTATACCCAATGACCTCTGAAGTATTTTCTAAAAATTTAAGGTAAATCTAGGATCACGATCAAATAAGATAGAGAGAGAGAGAGAGAGAGACTTCATGTAATGAGACTATAACTTTAAGGTAGAGTCTATAAAGGTTATCTAAATACATATTATCTCAAATAGAAAGAAAATTCTTAGATTTAGTCAATTGATCAATAATGACCCAAATCACATTATTACCTCGATATGCCTTTGTAAATACCACCATGAAATCCAAATATATATTCTCTCATTTTAATTAAGAAACTAGAAAAGGCTAAAATACCCTTTTTAATAGTTATCTATCAACATTTAATGGTAAAATTAGTAATATATTTTTTTAGTTCATACCACTAATAATATTCCTGAAGGTCTCTATATTCCTTAGTGTTATTAGGATGAATATAAAATTGAGATCTTTGAGCGTCAGTAAATAATTCCTTTTTAAACCAAGAATAAATTAGCACACATATCCTCTTTATAAATATTATAAAACCTTACTTTTCAATGTTAAATTCAGGAAACGTACCCTTCTTAACAAACTCTACTCTTTCTTGCAAGCAAAGATCTTCCTTTTGAGCATGATTAATCTTATCTAGCAAGGATTACTGCGTTGACACTTGAACCAAAAAATAATACTTCCTATATATATTTTTTCTAGGCTAACATTCATTAAATAAATAACCAAAGGATCATGTTTAAAAATTTTAATAGATGATGATGCATTATATTTTTGACCCAAGGTATTGTCTACTTTTTTATCATTAACTAGATGATAGTGAATTTTGAAATCACAATAATTTATCAATTATAATCATCTTATCTGAATCATGTTCAATTGTTTTTGAGTGAAAATATTTTTCAAATATTTATGGTCAGTGTATATTTCACATTTTACCCCATATAAAATATGTATCCATATTTTTAAAGAAAAAACTTCTACAGCTAATCCAAGTTCATGCATATGATAATTAAGCTCATGGGTTTTCAATTGATGCAATGCATATGTAATCACTTGATCATTATATTTAAAAACACAACCAAGTCCCTCTAATGAAGTGTCAATATAAATGAAAATTTTACCTTTGCTTTTTTTAAAGGCTAAAACTAGAACATTAATGAATATTCTTTTAAATTACTAGAATAATTCATCACATTCCTTCGTCTAGATGAATTTAAATCTTTTTCAAGTTAACTTGGTTAGTGGGATAAATAACCAAGCAATGTTTTCAATATACCATCAATAGTAATTTGATAATCCAAGAAAACATTGAATCTTAGTAACATTTTTAGGTCTTTTCCACTCTTTCACCACTCTAGTTTTATCATGATTAATAGTTATTCCATCTTTAGAAACAATATTCCTATGGAATGAAATCTATTGTAACCAAAATCTACATTTGGTAAATTTTGAAACTAAATTATTTTTTAAAATTTTTTAGAACAATAATTAGATGTATTTCATGATCCTCATAATTTTTAGAATAAACAATAATTTCATCAATGATAACCATTAAAAATTTATCTAAATACCCATGGAAAACTTTGTTCATAGGATCTATAAATATAGTGGGTTCATTCCTTAACCCAAAATTCATAACCATAAACTCATAATAGTCATACCTAGTACAAAACCTTATTCTCATAATGTATTTATCTGTCACTTTCAGTCATTAATACCCATAATTGAGATCAATCTTTGAAAAATACATAGCACCTTAGAGCTGATCAAACAAGTCATTGATATGAGGAAACAAATACTTGTTCTTTATTGTGATGTTATTGAGTTCTCTATAATCAATGAAAAGTCACATAGAACCATCCTTATTTATGAAAAAAATAGGATCACCCCAAGGTGAAGTGCTAGGAAAAATGAAAACTCTTATCAAGAAACTCTTGTAACCACTTTTTAATTCTAAAAAATATACTATAAACATTAGATAAGGGGTTTTGGAAATTGTATTAGCTTATATAACTAATTCAAAACTGAATAAAACTTTCCGTTCAAGAATAAAACTAAGAAATTCATCAAGAAATTCATTTATATATTCATTTACTACTGAAACATCCCTATTTTGATTTGTTTCCTTCTTTTCAAAAATATGTGAAAGATAACTTTCACTCCTGTATTTAATCAGTTTCTCATATTAATGATATGTTATCAAAGGTATGAATTCACTCTTATATAAAAACTGAAACTCATTTAGAAAAATTATTTCTTTAGATCTACAATCTATTTTATCACAATAAATCAAAATCCAATTCATACCCAAAATAACATCAAAATATACAATGGTAAAGATAACAAGGTTTGCAGGAAAACCCATTCAACAATTGATAATAGGAATATTTCTATAAATTCTAATTTCCTTTACACTACATGTGGGAGTTTTTACCAAAAGTTTTTACATCATTTATTAAGATGGTATTTCTATTTTACTTGAAAATTTCCTAGAAATAAAATAATGTAGACATCCTAAATAAAACAATACGTTGGCATGATCCAAAAAATAAATAATATACATGTATCTACTTTATTTGATGGTCCTACATATATCATAGTATTAAAAAAATATTTTTCCACTCCTTCCTTCATCTGGTCTTAATGATTCCCACCTTTAGTAAATAAATGAATGATCTTACCAAATGAATGTCGTACCACATCAATAAAACCTTTCTAATTCAAAAAAAATCTTAAAATGTATTTTACCACATTTATAACACATGGGGATTACCTTTAGATTTCTTAGTTGACTATTTCTTCATTTCATTCCCCCTAGATTACTTCTTTATCTTGTTATCACATGTTAAGTGTCAAAAAATCCATCTCAACTTTCTCATCACAGAAAAATGTCCTTATAAATTTTAAATCCATGAGAGGCTGAATCTATTTAAATACTTGGTTTTAGAACTGTGTAAAATATATCATTTTTCTCTCATGGTCTAGAACAAAAATTTTTGCATACCTATCATGTCTAATAAAATTTTCTTTATAAATATCCACTAAGTATTCTTAATTTTGTTTCGACTACAAAAATTGACATTTCATTTTAAGTTGAATAACTTTAATAAAATACTTCTCAAGAAAAAATCTTTAAATACCCTCAACTATGTCGAATTAGTCTCATCCTTTTCCTTAATATTCTTAATCTAAGACCATCATAGACCGTCTTCAACTTCAAACCAATAAATTAAAAAAATTACATTTTTATGTTCCTTATATCCAAAAACATAAAATATCTTCTCTAATGAATTTATCCATCCTTCAGCATTCACCATCTCTAAAGATCCTATGAAAGTCGAAGAGTGTTATTTCATGAAATGATCTACAATAAACATGTTCCTATACATAGAATTTGATCATTCTATTTCATGGTTGACACCATTAATAGCTTTCATTAACTAATTTAACACTAATACAAACTTCTCTGTTACAATCATTCCAAGTTAGTTATTTGGAAGGTCACTATCTCTTTGATTCCTTCCCACTTTAGCTTTCTTATTTTATTTTCTAAATACCATTATAAATAGATATGGATTAGATTGAGTGATATATAAATACTCAAAATCAATATCATGATAATATAACCATAAATCTAAATCTCTTAAGAGTGTCTTTTAACATTCTATTAACCTCAAAAGTTATCCAAACTTTGCTCTGATACCAACTATAACAACTCATTACTTTAACAACCCATAAATATGAGTTTAATAGAAATTATTTCACACTTTCACATTCCCATGATCTTTTGGGTGTATAATTTTAGATAATTATGAAAAATATTATATAAAAAAATTGGTCACTTCAACACAATGTAAATTTTTCCATAAAAATAGGGCTTTTAGTTTACATCCTTATTTTATTCAAGATTATTTTTCTTTTAATAAGATGAGTCCAAAGTAGAAATTTTTACCTTGATGTTGTTCTGAATCAACCATAGATCTTGTGAAAAATATTTGAAAATATGGGATGAGTATAAAAATGTTAGTAAGGGTTATAAAAAATAAAGGAAACCCATTAGTCTCGTAAAAACATGAAAACTATGAAAATGTTAACCTTTTTACATAATAAAACTTTGAGGACATAAATAAAAATTTTCCGCATGATAATCAATATTTTACCAAATAAAACATTTGAAACCCCATTATTAAGAATTGTAAAACTATGAATGAATCATGATGTTCATGAGAACTCATAGAAACTTCCCTTGTAAAGAAAACATTACACCTTTAAAAGTTTATAAACATTTATTTCCTCATGAAATCAAAATATTTCCATAAAAAACCTTAGAAAACATGATATAGGTATCTTGGAGCATTATATTCGTAACCTATGTTCATTAATGTTTATCCCATGTCAAAATAATAAATTAATAGTTAATTATATATTAGTAACCTACCCAGCTATCTCCCTCATTTTTCACCTTCAAAGACTAAATCGTTACAAAATTAATTGGAGAACTATATCAGGTTCACCCATTTTCATGAGCTATATCAGGCTCACCCATCAAAATATATAATGATCAAGTATTGTATCATGAAAAAAAACATTTTTAATCTTTCACTTTTTCAACATAAACCCTTGAAAAACTCATTTGAATAGATAATCAAAAACACTTTTTGAGAGGAAGGGGATGCGCCCGTAAGGGGAATAGCGGCGATTAGGTTTCCATTCATCGCCACCCGCTCCCCCTCTGGCCTTCTCCCTTGCCTACAGATCGACATGTTCATGGTTGAAGGCCCTCTTCTTGCATGATCCCATCATCACCCTCAGCTTTTTTTCATCGTTTTCTGGCCTCTTCATCAAGGAGGCGGGACAATGCTCCAGGGTGCGGGATCTGTGTTTCGTTTTGGGGTTTTCAATGGGATCTGTATAGATCGTTTGTGATTTGGGAAGATCTGGTTAGAGGGTGTGTTCTCGAAGGTGGTGATGGGTTTCTGTTGTTCGGTGTTCTGGTATGACTTTTCTTTTCGCACTATGTGCTTGGTGATGTTCTGGTTTTGTTTCGGATGGATTTTCTTCTTCCCATTGTTTTGCAATATATTTTGCTGTGTAATGGTATCGGTGATGATTTCGGCGATGTTTGTCGGGGGTGTTTCTGGCTCTGTTTGCCATGGTGATGATGAACGTTATGCAGTGGTGCCCCCGATGACGACGACGGTCACCGGCGTGCGCGTGATGAGGCATGTCTGGATGGGAGATGTGTGGTATGCCGGTACTCTCCTCCGGCAAGATGATCGGGGCTTGCGGTGGCATCTTGGTTGCTCGTCTGGGGTGGCGGTGACACACCTCTCGAGATGTCTTGATTTTCGGGTCTGTCAGTGCGTGGATCGAGGTGCATCGGTCCTCAGGCCCGCGTTTGAAATTTGAATTTGGTGGTTGAATTTGATGTGGTGGTAGATGTCGAAACGTGGTGTTTGGGTGTTTGGGTATCGGAAAACCGGAAACTAGTTTGCGATGTAGTGAATTTGAAGTGGGAAATCATGTATTGGGTACCAGAAACCCTTAAACCGGCTTTTATAAAATGAAAAAAAATTATTTGCAGGCAAAAACACTTTTCATTTTCTCATAAATTTATGGAGAAATATCTCTTTCTTTAGAAAACTCCAAATGAACAAATATATATAGAAGAATAGTAATAAATTATTATTTGAAAAACCATGAAAAATTGTAGAGGGTTCTTGATAATGAATAATGTTTATGATGGTATGAAAATGTGTTCAATCCATAAATGTTAAAAATATATTATTTTTTCCAATTTATAAAAATTCGATAATGTCCCATATGAAAAAAGTTGAAAGAATTACTTTTTAAACCTTTTTAAAGAATGTTTAAAATAGTCAAAATTTCCATTAATTATATTTGATACATAAATAAGAAAATTATTAAAATATTTAAAATAATATTTATATGGATATAAAAATATTTTAAATAAATACTTTAAAATAAGGTTTTAAAGAAAAATCTCTTACCTTAAGTCTCATCAAGATTTTTATGTTCTCTAAATCATAAATAATATAATTATATCAACTATTTACTTATATAATAACATTTTTTGTGTTCATTCCATTATTATTATTCATTTTATTTCATTTACTATCATTTTTTATTTAGTTACCAAATTAATTAAATTTACATCGGATTTTTTGAGGACGTTCGGTTTATAATCCCAAAACAACTTCGGTAGGTTGACCATAGTCAAATGGGTCATTATTATATAATATAAAAATATTAATCATGAAATAATTATCATTTTTATGTATTAAAAATAAATTTTATAACCAGACTTAAAAGGTGGACATGAAAAATGGAATATGACGTATCATGGAGGTGGTGGTTTGCACGTACACGTGAGTGATGAAAAGAAATAAAATAGATAAAGGTTTAACTTTATAGAATAATAATTATATTATAAATACCATATTTATTCATTAAATCTAAAACATTTTGTGCCCTTTTGGTCCATTACTTTTCTAGTTTTGAGTGTTGGAGGTGTTCGGGGGAGGTTCTGGGAGTTTTTTGGTGGAAGATGGAGGTGTAGAAGAACTATTGTTGGAAACAAACGTCGTGTAAGTGTATTACACGACATAAAAGTTTTTTTATGAATTTTATATGGAAATTTCATGACGTGTGAATTTTTTAGGTTAAATAATAAAAAGGTGATGTGTTTTTCAACCGAACCTGGAATCCCAGGATTACATGATGTGAAAGGGGATTACACTTCATGAAATTCCCCAATGTTGTACAGTTTTAAAGGTTTCAACCACTGGGTTTTTCTCAAAAAAATATATAAAGTGGATATTCTATCATTATACACTTCTTAAGTCCTTATCCTTCAACTTTTATAGATTCCTTTCGATGGGGATTGATCATTGGGCTTCCATATTTGATCTGTGGTGAGTTCTCCTCTCGTTATCATCCATTCCCTTATGTTCTTTTTCAGGGTTTCACTACGGTGCTACGGTTTGGTTTGGGTTGTGTTTTTAGGATATTTTTTGATGATCTTTTGGTGTGGTATAGGTTTATTTGTGTTTTCTTGTGGTTTGGTTGTGGTTTGTGGGCGTTCTTCTTCACCCTACGGTGCACAGCAAGTTGAAAAAACTTCTTTGAGATAGGGATTCCCTTGTTTCTCTTTATTGTGTACCATGTGGGAGGGGTTTAATTTTTTTATCTATGGATTATGGTTTTTATATCCTAATCAAATATAAATAATTGGTTAAATTTAATTTTAACGGGTAAATGTGGTTTGATTCAAATGTTTTTACAACCTTTATATGATTATGATATTGTGATTATTCGGGCTTGATGCCCCGTTGAAAATTATGGCCATTGGGGGGTTTATTTTCATTGTATATGTGTATTTTGACTATTTTTATTGTCATGATAACACCCTAAATTGAAATTTTTTAATTACTTATACTTTTCTAATTAAATGGTTGCCCCAAGATTTTGATTTGTGTGATAACACCCCTAAATTAAAGTGGATTGTGATAAAATTCCCCTTTATAACCCTATAAAAATGATATTGATGTGTTATGGTTGTTTGATTATTCTTATGGTATGGTCATGTGTGTTTTCAATGGGGTTTAGGGTGATATGTGGTTGTTTGGTCGTTCTTTTGGGTGGTGAGGAGGTGTTTTTTTTGCCGTACTTTTGGGGTATTGAGGAGGTGGTTTGTTTGGTCGTACTTTTGGGGTGGTAAAGAGGTGGTTTGTTTGGCCATACTTTTGGGGTAGTGAGGAGGTGGTTTGTTTGGTCATGATTTTGTGGTGTTGAGGTGGTGTTTTCTTTGTTCTAGATGCCTGAGTAGTGATGGAATAAATAAATAATTGTTCAATAATGTTTGGAATGGATTGGGTGGTTTGGTTAATGGAATGAGAATTGTTAATAAATAATTAAATGATGGTTTTTGTGTTTAAATGTGGTTTATGCTAAATAATTAAATTATTGGTATGATTAAATGAATTGGTTGGAAATGTGAAATGGAGTTTGTGGCTTATTGTGTGGTGTTATTCATTTAGAGGTGGCAGAAAATGTGTTGATGTTGTGAGTTGGTTGGTTTGTTTGTGAACCCATAGGTTGGGCTTGTGCATTTAATATTATATATATATATATATACTTGTATATTCTTGTGATTTCTATAAGAACCCCACCCATGTCGTTCACTATGTGTCGACACCCACATAGTCATGTGGGGGTGTTTTTTTCCACATCTGGTGAGGATTACGGATGGCTACGTACCCGCTATTTCTCACTCTCTCTTCCATGAAAGGAATGTATTGCATGGTCTATGATGGCTAGAGGTATTTTAGTGCATTAAATGGAGGTCGTGATATCCTAGGTTTTTTGGGTGAGGTGTGATGGCCCATGTGTTTTCAGGTGGGATGAGATATGGTTGTGCTTGTGGGGAAGCTTTTGGTGGGGATCATTCATGGTAGGAGGAGGGCACGATGTTCATTTCCTATATGTTCATAATAACCTACTACTCTGGTTATAGAGGTGGTTGTGTTGTGGCCCAGGTTTCTGTGGGCGAGATGTGATGTGGTCTTACTTGTGGGGTGGCAAGCCCAGGTGTCTGTGGGTGAGTTGTGTTGTGACTATGCTTGTGGGGCAGTGTGGTATACAAAAGGGATGGGAGCATCAGGACGTACAATTTTGGGAGTGAGAGCGGCATACCAATGAGAAAGAGGTGTGATATACCCTTATCAATGTGATTATTGTTATGTTGTATTACTTGAATTTTGTTATTTGTTGAGCATGGCTTGGAGTGGTTGGTATGGTTAGTATACCTTGATAGGTGTTGTTTGGTTCTATTGTTTTCTCACAGGTGCATTAATATGCTTATTTCACATGTGCATGAGATACTTGAGTATTTTCTATTGAGTATACTTGTATTCTCACCCTACATATATAAAATTGTTTTTTGGTTTCTAAGAAGATCACATGGACCATGTTGGATATTACTAGCTCGAATCCTTAACAGTTTTTGTGTCGCTTCTTTAGCTTTACTTTTGGTTATTTACTTTGGAGACTTTTATAGTATCAATTCTATTTATAAATGCATTGTGGGATGGTTTTTTTTTCTTATATATATATTTCATGGAGTTTATTTTGGTTTATTCGTCTTATCTCCCGATCCTATATTATTATAGATATTAATTCCTCCCATACATGAGATTTGTATACCCTCAGTGCTATCACCAACCCAGGGCCTACTAGATGTGGGGATCGAGTTTCATTATCTCTCTCCCATAATTATGATATCTTTAGAGGTAGGGGTCATGATAGAGTGGTATCAGAGGTGATGGTTGAGAGATAGGATGGATTTTGGAGCAGTGAGGATTGCATGAGGTGGTATGGAAACAGTTCTAGTTGGAATTTTTGTGTGACATAGGATCGAGAGAAAATCTAGGACATGGGATTTTAGGTCACCCTATGATCCAGTGCATGAACTCTAAGCTTATTTAATGACCAAGTGATATGAACCTTCTTGTAGGGTAGAAACCTAGGAAAGGTACATACATCGTAATGACTTGTGTTCTTATTTGTATTGGGTTATTTTGAGAAATTTTAATTGGATAACACAATGAATTAAATGAGTTAAAATTAATCTTAATAAAAATTATACACTTACCAGGCTTAGGAATTTAGTTGTTAACCTTTCAATTAAGGCTCATATTTATCAAGTGCATGTGGCTCAGGCAGTTGAGGTTCATAAGTCTAATCTAGTTGATCTTCGTAGGGTTGGTCCGATTGAGGAGGATGATCAGTGGTAGAGGACATTGCGTTCTTTCCAGTAGTAGTATTTGGGAAAGTATTAGGTTGGTGTTTCATATGTGGAGATAGAGAGTTGGCTAGAGGATCTCAAGATCACTTTTAGTTAGATTCGGGCCCCGATGGAGTACTTGATCACTTTTGCGATCAGTTTTATATGGGGAGCTGCAATTCAATGGTGTATGTTGTATTTGGGAGAGCCTAAGGAGATATATGCTTTGTGGGTCGAATTATATAAGGAGTTCCAAGAAGAGTTCCTTTTTTTGACCATGAAGGTGGTAAAGAGGTAGAAGATTCTTTTTATTCAGTTGGGGAGCATGTCAGTGAGAGAGCTGGGAATCGAATTCAAGGACCTTCTGTGTTTTTCCCAAATCTTTTTCTAGATGAGGAGTCTCATGTGATACTTCTTGAGGAGGCACTTCGTCCTTATATCCAGTAGGTGGTTACTCCTTTTACGTTTTCGACGTATCTGGAGGTTCAGAATAAGGCATAGTTGATTGAGTGGATTCACATGTGAGGAGGTTTGTCATTAGAGGTTAACAAAATGGGTTCATTGAGGAGTAGAGTTGTCATTGGAAGGTATTAGGCACCGGGACCTTTGAGGTTTAAACCGATAGGGATTCGACCTCAGTAGCTTCCTTTCCGGCCTTCTGGGTCCAGTGGTTTCCATGATTTATATAGGATGTTTTTGATAGTGTGTTTTGGTTGTGTCCATCACCAGAACTAGTGCCCGGTGGTTCCCTAAGCTCAGTTTGGGGGAGGTGGACAAGTTCAGTGCCAGATTCAGTAGCAATTTCCAGTGAAACTATTTTAGCATCAGGGGTAATATGTTTTTTCTCCACTGAGTGGAGTGTAGTAGGTAAAGGCCAACCTCAGGATGTTCCTAGTGTTCAGGGACCACAACCCAAGCATGGATATGGAGGTGTTCGTCAACAGAGAAAAAGAGCAGTTGGGAATGGTTAGTTGTATGTAGTGGAGGTAGAAGTTCTAGAGGGGACAAAGATCATCATAGGTGCAATCAGTTTGTTTAGTACTCTTATTTATGCCTTGTTTGATTAAGGGGCTTCATATTCCTTTATTTCACCCACTCTAGCCCATTCTCTAGGAATATAAATGGAGATTCTTCCCACACCCCTATTTTTTAGTACACTAGTATAAGGTCATACCATCTTTTTAATGTGTTTTGGGGGTGTATACTCGTAATTAGACCGCATCAGTCTCATTGGGATCTTTTCATGCTACAGTTGTAGCCATACTATGTCATCCTCATCATCGACTAGTTGTATTTAGTGTATGTTATTATCGAATTATTTCGAAACAAAGTTGTGTTTTTATATTTTGATGTCCAATGATTGGTTTTCCTTGAAAAATAGGGTTTTCAGGTGGGCATTCATCATGTGGATCCCCTTCTTTCCTTGTTGACTTAGTTTTCAGTAGAATCAGAAGATGTTTAGATAGTGGAGGTTCCCAGGGTTGTTAGAGAGTTATTTTATGTTTTTTCTAAAAGTTTTTTATGATACCGCATCAACATGATGTTGAGTTTGGGATAGGATTGAATATCGGTGCTTCTTTTATTTTAATGGCTCCTTATCGAATGGAACCTTTTGTGTTGTGGGAGTTGAGGATTCGGATAAATGATCTAATGCAAAAGGTTTGTATCCCTCCTAGTGTGTCATAATGGGGTGCTCTATTGTTGTTCTCCAAGAAGGTAGATGGTAGTATGAGGTTTTGTATAGACTACTGGAGGTTGAATCAGGTGACAGTAAAAAATTGTTAACCTCTCCCAAGGATAGATGATATTTTCAACCAACTAAGAGGGGAGAGTTGGTTTTGTAAGATCAATCTACGGTCTATATATCAAAATTCATGGGTGAAGTATGGAGATATCCTGAAGACTTCCTTCATATGAAAGTATGAGAACTTTGACTTTTTGTTCATTTCATTTGGTATTATGAATGCACTGACCATGCTCATGGGGCTTATGAACTCCATGTTCTGTGAGTTCCTGTATCGTTTTGTTGACGTATTCATCAATGATATCTTAATCTAATCGAAGTTATAGAAGGATAATTTCGATCATGTTAGAACTATATTGTATGTTCTTTGACCCCACCAGCTATATGGAAATTTTTCCAAGTGTAAGATCTGGACACGAGAGGTTCATTTCCTTAGGCATGTGGTGTCTCATCAGGTTATGGTAGTAGACCCATCGAAGGTTGAAATAGTTGTTTCTTGAGAATCACCCAATAACATGGTATAAGTCCATAGTTTCCTTGGTCTCATAGGATATTATTATAGTTTTTTTACCTAATATCTCTTGATTTGAAACTCTGCTGACAGCTTCTACTAGAAAAGACCAAGATTTTTTTTGGAGTGACAAGTTCTAGGAATCATTCGATTACCTTAAGGGGAAGTTAGTCGGTGCTCTAGTACTTTAGCTAGTGGAGGAGGGTGTGTTATATGAGTTGTTTTGTGATTCTTCCCATATGGGCTTGGGATATGTGTTGATACAGTAGAGGGAAGTGATCTCTTATGGTTCTAGGAAGTTACACCCCCACAAGTGTAACTATTCCACCCATGATTTGAAGCTACTAGTGGTTGTGTTTTCACTGAATTTATGGGGAAATTACCTTATTAGGGGGAACTTTATGGTCTTTACAGGTCATAATAACTTTAGGTGTGTGTTTTCCTAATGTGATTTGAACTTACGGCAGTGGAGGTGGATGGAGTTTCTTCAGGATTATGATTTTGATATCTCTCTAACCATAAGAAATGGGAATGTTTTAGTCAACGCTTTGAGTAGGAAGTCATGGAATGGTGTTGTTTGCGAGTCTTATGATTCTTATAGAGTAATGGATGAGTTTGAATCCTTTCACTTAGATACAATAGTGGATGGAGGCAGAGGCTGTTTGTTTCAAATGAAGGTGCAGTATTCTCTAATATAACAAGTGGAGGAGTCTCAATAGTGAGACTTAGAGGTAGAGGTGATTCTCAATCATGTTAGTCACAGTGATGCTCTATAGGGATGATCAGAGGATAGTCAGAACTAGATGTTTTTTCATGGGATATTGTTTTTTTAGGTAGAAATGTGCAAAGGATACCTTCATGAGTTTCATAACTCAACTTTGGTGGTACACTCAGGAGTTTCCAAGATATACCATGGATTTAGTATGTAGTTTTGGTTTCCCGAGATGAAATGGGAAGTGGCAATGTTTTTGGAAAAGTGCTTAGTTTTCTTGAAAGTAAATTTCAAGCATCATGTTCCTGGTGGTTTTTTGTAGCCCTTGGATGTTCTTTAGTGGAAATGGGATGACATATCGATGGATTTTTTCATATGGTTACTCAGATCTCAAGAAGGTTGTGACATTATCTGGATGATAGTGGATTAGTTGAAGAAATAATCCCACTTATTAGTGATCAAGTAGTTGGGATTAGTGTATTCTTTGGCTAATAAGTACGTGGATGAGGTGGTATGGTTTCATGGAGTTATGAGGTCCATTGTTTCTAATCAGGATGCATGTTTTACCTCATTAGTCGAGAGGGGATTGCAGCATGGTTTTAAAACTCAGTTATACCTCATCACTACTTTCCACCCTCAGATAGATGGAAAAATAGAACAAACTATCCAGATGTTAGAGGATATGTTGTGTTCATGCATATTGAACTTTGGTGGATCTTGGGTATGACACCTGCCCTTGGTGGAGTTTGCTTATAATTATAGCTATCACTCTTCTATTGGAATGGATCTATTTGAGACTTTGTATTGAAGACTGTGTCACTCTCTGTTGTGATGGATGAGGGTTGGGGAGACAACTGTTCTTGGTCTTGATGTGGTGTAATGAATGATAGATAAAGTTTATCTTGTTCATGAGGGGATAAAAGCATCACAGGACTGGCAGAAGTCTTATGTCGATCGCAAAAGGGGGCCCTTGGAGTTGAGGTTGGAGACCACGTGTTCTTGAAGGTTTCACCTCAACTTGGGAAGTGGAGGTTTGGAAGAGGGAGTAATCTTACTCCTAGGATTATTGGACCCTTTGAGGTATTGGGGCGAGTTGGAGAGGTGGTATATTGGTTGGCATTGCCACTGTGGTTGGAGAGGATCCATGACGTCTTCCATGTCTCTCGACTTCATCAGTGTCTTCACAATGACTCCCATTTCATTGATAGGGGATATTTAGATATCGGGGATGATGTGATGTTTTTGGAATGGCCAGTAGAGATCCAAGATCGTCAATAGAAGGTACTACATGGATGGAAAATTCCTTTGGTTCATGTGTTGTGGGGGCATGGTGGCATAGAGCATAGTAATTGGGAGTAAGAAACATAGATGTGTGCCTAGTACCCAGAGTTTTTTTGAGTTTTTCTTTGCTATGTTTTTCTTGTGATGTGGTTTTTGGATCCTTTTTGTTTTATGAGATGAGTCTTTTTTCCTTGGTTTGTGATGTGTGTGGTATGATGTGTGATGAAGTCTAGACATATGAAAATGGGAGGACCAAATTTCTAATTGATAAGCATTAATTACGATTATATTAACCTTGTAGAGGCAAGTCAGTGCCACCTAGAGAGGATAGTATCTTGACATGGAGAATGGAATTCCCTTATTTGTGTGTTCAGGATAGTGTGGTTCATTGGTTGAAGTAGTTGTTGTCTTGGGTAGCATAGAGGTTAGGGTTGTTTGGAAGTGGTTGTGTGGTGATGTAGTTGTGTGAGAGGAGATGGTTTGTAGTTGTGGTTTTTTGGTGATGAGGTTGTGCTAGATGTTTTTGATCGTTTGTTTTGGTGTGTTTGGATGGTGGTAATTTTTTAGGTATGATGAGATCCTTGAGAGGTATCTTATGGGATGGTTGTTCAGAAAAAATTTTCTTCTATGATTTGTTTTATATTCTTGAGGGAAAAATTCATTTGATAGGTATATTATGTAATGGTTCATACCCTTCTGATCTGTTACTTTTCTAGTTTTGAGTGTTGGAGGTGTTCGGGGGAGGTTACAAGAGTTTTTGATGGAAGATGGAGGTGAAGTATAACTACTGCTGGAAATAAACATCATGTAATTATATTACACAATGTGAAAGTTGGTTTCACAGCTTATCCAGGGATGGTTAATGATGTGTGACTTTTTAGGGTTAAATAATTAAAAGGCGGCTCATTTTTTGGTGGAACCTAGAATCTCAAGATTATAAGACGTGAAAGGGGATTACATGTCATGTAATTCCCCAATTTTGTACAGTTTAAAAGGTTTCACTCACTCGGGTTTTCTCCAAACCCTACATATAGTGAATCTTCTCTCATTCCAAGCATCTGACGACCTTATCCTTCTACGTTTGGAGATTCCTTTTGACGGGGATCGATCCTTGTGCTTCTGTCTTCAATCCATGGTGAGCTCTCCTCTCATTCTCATATGTTATCTTCTGTTCTTCTTCAGGATTTCACTATGGTGGTGCGGTTTGGTTTGGGATGTGTGTTTGGGATGCATTTTGATTATATTTTGGTGTAGTATAGGTTGATTTTTGGTTTCTTGTGGTGCGGTTGGGCTTTTTGGGCGTTCTTCTTCACCCTATAGTGCACAGTGAATTAAAAAATATTATTTTAGGTAGGGATTCCCTCATTTATCATTATTGTGTATCATGTGGGAGGGTTTTAATTTTTTTATCTATGGATTATGGTTTTTTAGGCCTAATTAAAGATAAATAATTGGTTAATTGAATTTTAAGGGGAAAATGGGGTTTGATTCACATGTTTTTACATCCTTTATATGATTATTATATTGTAACTGTTCTGGCTTGATTCCCTACGGAAAATTGTAGTTGTTGGGGGATTTTTTTGTGATGGATATACGTATAGTGACTATTTTGATTGTTTTTATAACACCCTAAATGGAAATTGGTTAATTAATTATACTTGTCTAATGAAATGGTTGCCCTAGGATTTTGGTTTGTGTGATAACAATAATAAATTAAAGTTGAAGGTGATAAAAATCACCTTTGTAAACCTGTAAACATGATCTTGATGTGTTGTGGTTATGTAGACATTCTTATGGGATGGCGATGTAACACCCGACCCCTCTAGGCTGGAGCCAGTGTATTACTTGTGATATTGGCATGGTTAGAAGGAATGAAATTCCCGAAGGAACGATCAGTTTAGTAGTCTTGAAGAAACTAGATACACATATGTTTCTCAAATTACATTGGATAAGGTTACATCTAAGAACCCAGATCTTCGTTTCAGGTACGCCTTTCGTTTTTCTGGAGTTTTTGAGAAAAATAAACTTTCTGGAAATTTTTGAAGTACACGCCGTGTACTCTTTTCCCGCTCGAAGATGTGTACTGGCCATGTCCGAGCCACACACACAGTGTGTAGGGGTGATGTGGAGGCCGATTTTGGTGGAGTACGGAAAGACCTAGTACACACCGTGTACTCTAAAAGTACACGTCGTGTAATTTCTTTTTTTTCACTAAACGGACCGGGGTTGCGCCTGACACACAGAAACATCTTCTTCTAGGTTCCTTTCGTCCGAGAGCACCAAGGATCCACGAATCTTCGACGAGCCCCCGCCTCTCCATCCGTTCTCCAATTCGAGCACCATTGATTGCGTTGGAATCGAAGCAGTGATTTCTCCCTTCTTCTTGATCCTTGTTTTCCAAATCCTCATATTTCTCTTGTTATCATGGTTTATGTGTTTCAGACATTTTCTCAGATCTACGATGTTCTAAGGATAATTTGTCATCACTTTTCACATATATCGATCCCCTAGCATCAAGGTAGGTGGTTTGTGCCTTTCTGTAGAAATTATTTGAGTATTTTGTGCAAATTCCACCAATACCCTTGAATGGGGTATTGTGTGTTTCCTATTTTTCCCATGTTGTTTCCTTCTATGCTTGATTTCTTGAGTAGAGGTAAATTATTGTAAATTTTGGATATGTTATATTGTGTTCATGTGCTTTGCATTGCATGTTTTTCTTATTAGGAATTTTTAGTTGCAATTCCTAGTTGTAGGATAGTGAAACTATTATACTGTTATGTTGTTATGCCTTAGAATGATAGCCAAGTATTTCGTGAGGTTTACTTGGGCGATACTCGCGCGCTGATCATGTTAATTTCACAGAACTGTGAGAACCTGGTATAGTAGACCATAGGGAGAATGGACGTAAGGGTTTCTCCAGAGTGTCTTTTAATACGATGCGAGACCATAGGGGGAATTAACGATGAGTGCTTCCCTAGAGAGTCTGTAGTTCCTCGACGCGGGCCACAGGGCGAATGAGATGTTGAGTGCTTTCCTAGAGATCCTTTAGCACGATACGATACTATAGGGGAAATTGACGGTGAGTGCTTCCTCAGAAATTTTACTCTTAGCTAAACCAAAGGGGTGAGACTATTTGTGCCTCCTAGAGGGTTTCTAGTACTTATAGGTTGAACCATAGGGGTTAGGATGTGAGAGATACCCAGAGGGTTTCCTGTTTTCTTCTTGTTGCTGGTTGTTTACTTGTGTACTTTATATGCTAGAACTGTGGATTGTAGCTATTGTGTGATTTTCTATTTACTGCTTCCTGCACTCTTACTTTCTTTGTATTCATTGACTGTTAGGAAAAAATCTTTGGGTGGTTGCCTTCTGGAATTTTATCTCACACCCTGTTTGGGCCATGTTTTTGGGCCCAAGCAGACTATGTTTTTGCAGGTATAGATAAGGGCAAGCGCCCTTCTACTTCAGGTGTTTGACTTGCTGTGGAGTTGGAGAGCATGAAACTGAGCTACGGCTTGCGATGCTGTTGGAGTTTCTTTTTCTTTAGTAATTTGTGTTCAGTTTTATTTCAGCATGTTGTTGTGTTTGTTGTTTTCCTTAGATACATGTACCTGCTACATCATTATCATCATTTCTATATATTTACTGTTCCGTTATTTGGTTACAGTTATGTATGTTGTTACTAATTCCACTATTGGCCATTGTTTTCCTTACCTTGTATACCTTACCAAATGAGGGCATAGTTTCCCCAATAAATTACCAAGGCCCTCGCTGTTAGTCGGCGGCCTCTGGCGTTTAGGGAAATTCACTTGAGGTCATGTGGCGAATCGGGTACGGGGCACCAATGGAGGGGCTCCGGATTCGGGTCGTTATAAAGTGGTATCAAAGGGAGGTTTCGATCCTCCAAACTGTGGGTTATGGGCCCACTCGAATCGGAAATTCGTGGGTCATGATCCTATTTTCTCTTGTCCATGACTATAGGAGATGCCAAGATTTGATTCCCAGGGAGTATGGGCCCTCACGAATCGGAAATTGGCACCTCCTTTTCTTGTTTTCTGTGTTTTCTGGGCTTCTATGCAGTTTCTGAGCTACTGCCCTGAAAAAACCAGAATACATGGTGTGTACTTTTTGAATACATGCCGTGTAGTTTTTAGATCATGTCACTGACCGTGTGAGTAGGGACACGCAGTTATAGAAATAACTTCAGGAACACGCCGTGTACGGTAGGTACACACCATGTAGTTCGGAGCCGTGTACCCGGCCGTGTCACTAACAACACGGGTTGGGAAAGCTCGATTAGAATATGTCGTGTTCTAAAGGAACATGCCGTGTAGTCCTGTACAAGTACCCAGCCATGTCACGAACAACACAGGTCGGCGTTACCTTCTCTTCGACACGCCGTGTTGTTTTCAGAACACACCATGTGGTCTTGTTCAGGTACCTAGCCGTGTCACGAACAACACGGGATGGTGTCACCTTCACCTATACACGTCGTGTTTGTTCGAAACACGCCATGTAAGGTTCAGCCATGTATACAGCCATGTGTTTAACAACACGGGCCGCTGAAGCCTTGTCTAGTACATTCCGTGTTTGTTTAGAACACGCCTTGTAGTCTCGGGTTAAGTCGGACCATGTGGGTTAGCCATGTAAAGAGACTCGGGCAGGGGAATAGTTTTCAAGTACACGTCATGTGTTGGGTCAACACGCCATGTAGTTTGAGGTGTTACACGACTTGTAGGGTAGGAGTACACGCCCATGTCAGTGGCTTAAGAAGACATGCCATGTAGTTTTTATACACGCCGTGTAGTCGTGTTTTGTAAACTTGTGTGTTTTCCTTCCCCTGTTCCAGTTTTGTACTCTTGTGTTCTTCGTCTTTGTTTTTATGATCTGAGGTGTACTTTTGATCTTTCAGAGATATGCCTCAGAGACGTCCTCTAATTGTACGTCTGTCGTCAGGCAGTGATCAGACACCAGATATGGCTGATCAGGGACTTCCTGCCGATCCTCTAGTCGGGCCAGCCTTGGCACCGGCTGTCATACCATTTGCAGGTGTTGATTTGCAGTTCAGGGAAGGTTTTATGAGGATGATGCAGACTTTTTAGGGAGTACCACCTCCTGCCTCGACTATGGCAGACTTGACGTGGGTTTTTCAGCAGCAGCATCTTCCCTCGTTCTTGGGGGAAGGAGGACCTCAGGCTGTAGAGTCATGGCTGTAAGCCATGCTGACTATCTTCGAGCATCTGGAGACACCTCCAAAGAGTCGGGTCAATATCGCTACCTACATGCTCCGAGACTCCTCCAAGAGGTGGTGGGACGTGATCTCATAGGCAGGTCATCAGCAGGTTATGTCATGGGAGGATTTCCAACGCGTGTTGTACGATTACTTCTACCCGGAGACCCTGAGGGCCGATCGAGCCTAGGAGTTCATGAGCTTAGAGCAGGGTACTCTTTCTATCATGGATTATTCCTCTCATTTCACCAAGCTGCAGCATTTCACACCCCTCCGGGATGGGAGTGGGGTGTTCTTAGCAAGGAAGTTTGAGGATGGTCTCAGGAGGGAGATCCGCTCGCAGGTGAATCTCTTACATTTGACTTCCATCACTTCCATTGTCAACCAGGCGCTGATTGCGGAGCGTAGTATGAGAGACTCTGGAGCTGCGATCCAGGGCGGTTCTGCTTCCAGAGCTAGTTTTCCTCCAGATGACAGCAAGAAGCACCGTAGAGAGTCTATGTGTGGTGATCCGAGGAAGCAAGATGCATCATCAGGCAGCTAGGTGATATGCTACCAGTGTGGCCGGTCAGGGCACATGAGGTCGTAGTGCTAGAGAGACCTTGTGGAGTGCCGATCTTGTGGAAAATGGGCCACCTTAAGCGTTTCTTCCAGGTTTTCTCACCATCAGCTAGTCACTGGGGTTCTTCCATGACTCCTCATTCAGGAGCAGCACCACCAGTTTCTCACCAGTCAGGGAACTGGAGTTCTTCCTGCCATTCGGGCCGAGGTTGAGGTCGAGGCCATGGCAGTCTGCCACTAGTCCCTCAGCACTAGCAGGGAGGTTCAGCTCAGAGTGGTCAGCCAGGGGCGTAGGGCCGCGGTGTAGGCCAGTCCTTCACCATGGAGCAGACCTATCTGGAGCAGGATCCCGACCCTTCTACAGTTTGAGGTACGATTTTAGTAGCCTCAGTTTTATCTTCAGCCCTTTTCGATACTGGTGCTACACATAGCTTTATATATGTTTCTGTCATGGAGAGCCTTGGGCTCTGAATCTTTTCTTTTGTCAACTCATTGACACTAGACACACCTTTGGGGACAAGGACATCTAGTGTAAGTCAGTGTAGAGAGTGCCCTCTCGAGGTTGTAGGGTATCATTTCTTATGGGATCTCTACGTCCTAGAGATGACAGGCTATGATTTCATTCTTGGGATGGACTGGTTGGTTCCCTTCCAGGCAGTCGTCGACTATTATCACCGTAGAGTGAGTTTCGTTTCACTAGAGGGTGAATTTTTTCTTCATATAGGCGAATGGGATGTTCAGGCGAGTCGAGTAGGACTCGAGCATCATGGGCCAGGAAGGGTGACGGCCCAGATTTCTAGTCTTTATCTGGATGACCATGGGACCTCATAGTTGGACTTTCCTCCAGTGGTAGATCGTTTCAGGGATGTCTTTCCAGATAACTTTTCGGGTTTGCCTCCGGAGCGTGAGGTAGACTTTTCTATTGAGCTCGTGCCAGGAGCATCACCAGTGTCCATTCCTCCTTATACGATGGCTACACCTGAGTTCCAGGAGCTCAAGAAGCTGTTGGAGGAGTTGTAGGCAAAGGGTTTCATCCAACCCAGTACTTCTCCTTGGGGTTCACCTGTCCTGTTTGCGAAGAAGGCAGATGGTACCCTTCGGCTTTGTGTGGATTATCAGAAGTTGGACCAGTTGATGGTCAAGAACCGATATCTCTTGTCGAGAATAGATGACCTCTTTGATTAGCTTCAAGTAGACCGGGTGTTCTTGAAGATCGACTTGAGGTCCGGTTATCATCAGTTGCACATTAGACCATCAGATATACCTCTGACAGCCTTCAGGAGCAGGTATAGTCTATACGAGTATACAGTCATGCTATTCGGTCTCACGAACGCGCCTGTAGTTTTCATGGCACTGATGAACCGAGTGTTCCATCCCTACTTGGACTCCTTCGTCGTGGTATTCGTGGATGATATCTTGGTGTACTCTCACACTCGACACGACCATGACACACATCTTGAGATCATTCTGAGTACACTGAGAGAGTATCGGCTTTATGATAAACTTTCGAAGTGCCACTTTTGGATGGAACAGATTCACTTCTTGGGTCACGTCATCTCAAAGGTGGGATTATCTATGGACCCAGAGAAAGTGAGAGCTGTAGTCTCCTGGGAGCAGCCGAAGAACTTTTTTGAGGTACAGAGTTTTCTAGGGCTGGATGGATACTAAAGACGCTTCATTCAGTACTTTTCACGCCTAACAGCACCTTTGACAGGTCTGACCATGAAGGGGGCGAAGTTCTTATGGTCAGATTCTTGTGAGTTGGTCTTTCAGGAGCTGAAGGGAAGGTTGACGTCGACACCGATACTAGTATTTCCAGAGCTAGGCAAGAGCTATACAGTCTATTGTGATGTTTCAGGTATTGGTCTAGGAGCTATGCTTATGTTGGGAGATGGATTCATTGCGTACGGGTCTCGGTAGTTGAGGCCACATGAGAAGAACTACCCGACGCATGATCTGGAGTTGGCAGATTTTGTTCATGCCTTACGCTGTTGGAGACACTATCTTCTGGGAGAGCACTTTTTGGTCTTCACTGACCACAATAGTCTCAAGTATATCTTCACTCAGTGTGATCTGAATCTGAGGCAGTGCAGGTGGGTTGAGTATCTTCAGTATTTTGATTTTGAGCTTGCCTATACGCCGGGAAAGGGAAACGCAGTGGCTGATGCGTTGAGCAAGAGAACTTGGATTCAGGTAGTTCAGGAGGCCAGTAGTGAGTGGCAGCTTATGGCTTTGTTCTCTGAGATGCGTCTGGAGGTGCATGAAAGATAGGGATAGACCCTCCTATCTTCTGTAGTTGTTACCTCTACACTACTTGATCGGGTACGGATGAGGCAACTATCAGACTCAGAAGGTTTAGTCATGTGGGAGAGTGTGTCAGGAGAGGACCCTCTTTCTGGATGGATAGTGGGTGAGGATGAGATCTTGTGTTTCCAGGGATGTGTATGGGTGTCAGCAGACATACGCGAGGAGCTGATGCGGGATTTTCATTCCTCAGTTTGGGTAGTTCATCCTGGTGTCACCAAGATGTATCAGGATCTTCATCGCCAGTACTGGTGGCCAGGTATGAAGAAAGATGTTGCTGGATTTGTCATGAGAAGTTCTACTTGTCATCAGGTGAAAGTAGAGCATCAGCGACCAGCGGGGCTTTTGTAGCAGTTACCCATTTCGGAGTGGAAGTGGAACGATGTTGCGATGGACTTCGTGACCGGGTTGCCAAGATCGCCTCAGGGAAACAATGTTGTTTGGGTTGTTGTCGACAGGCTCACGAAGGTTTCTCACTTATTTCCGATCAAGGAGACCTTTAGTGTCGATGATCTGGGACGACTTTGCATTAGAGATATCGTTCGTCTGCATGGAGTTCCACGCTCTATTGTTTCAGACAAGGATGCACTCTTTACTTCTCGGTTCTGGAAGGGACTTCAGAAGTCTTTGGGTACCCAGGTACTTCTGAGTATGGCATACCATCCCCAGACTGATGGCCAGTCCGAGCGCACGATCCAGGCGCTTGAGGATATGCTCCGAGGTTTCATCCGAGACTTTTCCAATTCTTGGGAGAAGCATATTCCTCTGGTGGAGTTCGCCTACCAACAATAGTTTCCCGGTGACCATTTAGATGGCACCATATGAGGCTTTGTAAGGTAGGCCATGCCGATCACCCTTATGCTGGCTGGAGGCAGGAGAGGTAGCTTTGTTGGGACCTTGTCTTATTCAGGAGACTTCAGACCAGATAGAGCTGATTCAGAAGAGGATGACTACGGCACAGCCTCAGCAGAAGTCTCATGCTAATCAGTGGAGATGACCTCTGGAGTTCGAGGTCGGGGATCAGGTTTTCCTGCATGTTGCACCGAGGTTGGGACACAAGTGGATTCGAAGGCAGGGTAAACTTTCACCACGGCACATCGGGCCGTTTGAGGTTTTGGAGAGAGTGGGGTCGGTCGCCTATTGGTTGCAGCTACCGTAGAGGTACCGAGCCATGCACGACATCTTCCACGTCTCTCAGCTCCGACGTTACTTTTCAGGCCTGTCTCATGTCTTTCATCCTGAGGAAGTTGATCTCGAATCGGATGCATCGTTTGAAGAGCATCCCATCTGGATTGTCTATCACAGTATGAAGGATCTCCGTGGGTGGTATTTCCCTCTTGAAGGGGTGCTATGGTAGCATGGATGAGTACAGGACTAGACCTGGGAGAGGGAGTCCGATGTACAATCATAGTGGCTGGAGCTATTCGGGGATTCTTCTTCAACGCCTCGCTAGAGAAATTTGGGGATGAATTTATTTAAGGGGGGAAGTTTGTAAGAACCCTGATCTTCATTTCAGGTACACCTTTCCTTTTTCTGGAGTTTTTGAGAAAAATAAACTTTCTGGAAATTTTTGAAGTACACGTCGTGTACTCTTTTCCCGCTCGATGCCATGTACTAGCCGTGTTTGGGCCACACACACGATGTGTAGGGGTGACGTGGAGGCCGATTTTGGAAGAGTATGGAAAGACCTAGTACACATCGTGTACTTTCTTTTTTTTCACTAAATGGACTGGGGTTGCGCCTGATGCACAGAAACGTCTTCTTCTAGGTTCCTTTTGTCCGAGAGCGCCAAGGATCCGAGAATCTTCGACGAGCCCTCGTCTCTCTGTCTATTCTCCGATTCGAGCACCATTGATTGCGTTGGAATCGCAGCAGCGAGTTCTCCCTATTTCTTGAGCCTTGTTTTCCAAATCCTCCTCTTTATCTTGTTATCGTGGTTTATGTGTTTCGGACGTTTTCTCATATCTACGACATTCTAAGGAGAATCAGTCGTCATTGTTCACGTATATCGATCTCCTAGCATCAAGGTAGGTTTTTTGTGTCTTTCTGTAGAAATTCTTTGAGTATTTTGTGCAAATTCCACCAATTCCCTTGAACGAGGTATTGTGTGTTTCATGTTTTGCCCCTATTTTTTCCTGCTATGCTTAATTGCTTGAGTAGAGGTAAATGCTTGTAAATTTTGGGTATGTTATACTGTGTTCATGTGATTTTCCTTGCATGTTTTTCTTATTAGGCATTTCCAGTTTCCATGCCTAGTTGTAGGATAGTGGAACTATTATACTGTTATGCTGTTATGCCTTAGAATGATATCCAAGTAGTTCTTGAGGTTTACTTGGGCGATACTCATGGGCTGAGCATGTTAATTTCACAGGACTGTGAGAACCTAGTGTAGTAGACCATAGGGAGAATGGATGTAAGGTCTTCTCTAGAGTGTCTTTTAATACGATGTGAGACCACAGGGGGAATTGATGATGAGTGCTTCCCCAGAGAGTCTGTAGTTCCTCGATGTGGGCCATAGGGGGAATGAGACGTTGAGTGCTTTCCCATAGAGCCTTTATCATGATACGAAACTATAGGGGGAATTGACGGTGAGTGCTTCCTCAGAAAGTCTACTCTTAGCTAAACCAGAGTGGTGAGACTATGTGTACCTCCTAGAGGGTTTCTAGTACTTGTAGGTCGAACCATAGGGGTTAGGCTATGAGAGCTACCCAGAGGGTTACCTGTTTTCTTCTTGTTACTTGTTGTTTACTTGTGTACTTTATATGCTAGAACTGTGGATTGTAGCTGTTGTGTGCTTTTTTGTTTACTGCTTCCTACACTCTTACTTTCCTTGTATTCATTGACTCTTAGGCACAAATCTTTGGGTGGTTTCCTGCTGAGATTGTATCTCACACCCTTTTTGGGCCATGATTTTGGTCCCAAGTAGAATATGTTGTTACAGGTATAGATAAGGGAAAGCGCCCTTCTACTTCAGGTGTTTGACTTGTTGTGGAGTTGGAGAGAATGGGACTGAGCTACGTCTTGCGATGCTGCTGGAGTTGCTGTTGCTTTAGTACTTTGTGTTCAGTTGTATTTTAGAACGTTGTTGTGTTTTTTGTTTTCCTTAGATACTTGTACCTGCTACATCATTATCATCATTTCTATATGTTTACTCTTCCACTGTTTGGTTACAGTTATGTATGTTTTTACTGCTTCTGCTATTGACCGTTGTTTTCCTTACCTTGTATACCTTACCAAATGAGGGCATAGTTTCCCCAATAACTTACCAAGGCCCTCACTGCTAGTCGGCAGCCTCTGGCATTTGGGGAAATGTGCTTGAGTTAATTTGGCAAATCGGGTATGGGGCACCAGTGGAGGGGCTCCGGATTCGGGTCGTTACATTACAAGATACAATACATAACAAAAACTCAAAACTGCATCCATAGGAACTCAAAAGAAGACCTTCTCTTCATCACCTTTCGATAGTATACAATGAAATGGGTGAGCTCAAATGCTCAGTAAGGGTTACAAATAGTGGAAGCATGAGTAAAATAATAAGTGAATCATAATCAATCTGACATAATCAATACAACATAGTGAGTAAATGAAAAACTAATTCCATTAATAAACTAAAAATGAAACCGCATCCATAGATTTTGTCATAGTGAAAGCCTCATGGATAATAATAATAACTGATAATGAATAAATAGAATTATTATTAATTTGACGTCATGTATCTGTCACATGAAACCATAATACCGTAAAAACGGTTTAGTTCTGTGGGTAGAAACTCGTCTGATTTTTGGAAACAAACTCGAAGGGTTTGTCGCCAAACTGTTTTGTCTCATGAGACCTACCGATGCATCGAGGGGCTATAGAAGGACCCACCCACCACTTCATGTCCAAATAATTCTTTATAAATTGATTCAATACAGTATAAATAATCCTTTTCAATATCCATAAAGTATAGTATATGGATTCATCAATATTTCCATAATTAAAATAACTTTCCAAATAAACACCGTGTGTAAGATGGTATACAGTTTAGACAACAAACATATCCATCACATGAGATTATGGATATTTAATATAAATATAATTTCAAATGAAAAGTGATCTCAAATGGTCATTAGGTACACCACATAAGGATTATTAGGTGCACAATACAAAGTTAGTCACAACGAAGAGGTAGTTGAGACAAAGTCCCTTACCATAATGTAATCAGTCGAATCATATGACCAGAACGTAATGAAAATAAAATGAATCATCAAATAAAATGAATATAAATAGAATCATTTTATTTTATGTCAAATGTAAGTACACATATACCACATATATCAAATAAGTGGCGAACAATGAAAATCTCACAGAAATGAAAGTGAGATGAGAAACCCCTTACCTTTTGCTCTAGTGTGTTCTTGATTGTTCTTAATGAGCTGAATAATCAAATTTAGATTCATTAATTAATAATTTCAGAACCTAATGAATATGTAATTGATATAATATAACCGTATTAAGTTCATTAATGGTCTCTTTTATGGTTTTAAGATATTAAATATTATTGTTTTGGAAGCATTTTCTTACATGGTTTTCATGGTTCGTTTACTTATTTCCATGAATGGAAGTTCATTTGAATCATTGTTAAACATACAGAATTGTTAATACATCTTATTAATGAAATTAAGTATATATAAATGATCTTATAATGATTTTGAGTTATATACCTTGATGATGATTCATTAGTTAAAACGTTAATGATGTTTGTTTAGATCGTTTTATTGGTTCTTTGATAATAACAACCTCATTTTGTCTTATAAATTAGAACCATGAGTAAAAAAGAATTCCAGAACCATGGGTGAGTCATAAAACATATATTATAACCTGTTTCAACCATATAAATGGTTTCATGACCATATTTTAAATAATTAATGGAAATTGAGATTACATCATCTACGATGTCGGTAATTCGATACATCACAGACAATGTTTTTAATTCATTGAACATGTGGGGGAAAAGAAGAAGATTGATGATGAATTTCTCATGAACATGAGAATGCCCAGAATATACAAGATTCTGTAGATTTCATTCCTCTTGGTTAAGAAGAGATGAAGAAAGAATAAATAAATAACTTAAAATAAAAGAATAATTTTGAAATCGCTTACAAATATTCGGCAGCCTAACGGCTACGCAACATGGTTTTAGAAAATATTAAAAAGAGAGGGGAAAAGGGTAACCTATCCAGAAATGAATCAAAATATAGAGTAGATCAATAATAAGAAGAAAATAATAACATGGTATGGAAACTTGAAAGATATACCACATAAAAGAGAACTTGAAAGGAAAAAGAAAGAAATTGAGAATTTTCTTACCTTGTAGAATAACCCTTAGAACTTGAAGGTTGGGACCTTGGGGGCCTGATAAAACCTTGGGAGGACTAATATGAAGGTAATGAGGCCATAAATTTGTTGAGTGAGAATTGGGAATGAATTCAATGAAGGGAAGAGTTGGTATTTATAGGAAAAGTGAGGGATTATTTTAATAATTTTCAACGGACACCTCATGAGTGGTTTTTGCAAAACCATGGGCTTGCCCATGGTATTTGCTCATGGTATAAGCCACTTGGGACACCCCACATCTTATTTAACTATACACAATTCTACCAGATTTATGACATCATTATTATATCATTAATGATGTCATTAACACACTGAAACTAAAAAGTGTATTTTTTACTATTCACTGAAAAATCAACTGTTTCAGACAAAATCCCAAAATTCAACCTAACCATTTATTGGCGTGTAGATTTCAAAAGTGAAATCCATTTTTCAGAAATAATTTTCTAAATATTATTAATTTAATTTTTAAATAAGTTCATAGTTAATTCGAAAAATAACAATCATAAAGTGCAACTAGTTTTATTTCTCATTGAAAAACTAATTAAGATAACATTATATTATTTCCATAAGAAAATAAAATAATAATATTATTTACTATTCATAAGGGTATGTTACTATTCATATTACTATTCATATGGGTATGTTACTATTCATATTACTATTAATATGTGTATGTTACTATTCACAAAAAAAAAACAAGTTTGTTCTATCAGACTTTAAATGACTTACTGAACAAAACTCTAGATGACCATTTTTCAAAATTCAAAACATAGAAGTGAGAAATTTATGTTTAATGGCTAGGTTTTAACTATCTTCTAAATAACCTAGTGTTGTTTCAAATGAAAACAGTGATGAATAGAATGTAACTCAGTGATGAATAGAGAAACATAACATAAAATGTTTGGGGTACTACAGGAGATGTGTGGTTGAAATGGGGTGTGGGGTTATATGTGGTTGTTTTCCATTATTTTGGGGTGGCAAGGAGGTGTTTTGTTTGGCTGTACTTTTGGGGTGGTGAGAAGGTTGTTTTTTTGTCCCTACTTTTGGGGTGGTGAGGAGGTGGTTTCTTTGTCCATACTTTTGGGGTGGCGAGGATGTGGTTTTTTTTGTGCTTTTGGGGTGTCAAGGTGGTGTTTTCTTTGTGCTAGATGTGTGGGTAGTGATTGAATAAATAAATAATTATTCAATAATGTTTGGAATGGCTTGGGTGGTTTGGTTAGTGGAATGATAATTGTTAATAAATAATTAAATTATGGGTTGTATTATTAAATGTGGTTGATGCTAAATAATTAACATATTGGGATGATTAAATGAATTGCTTGGAAATGTGAAATGGGGTTTGTGGCCTCTTGTAGGGTGTTACGCGTTTAGAGGTGGCAGAAAAAGTGATGATGTTGTGAGTTGGTTGGCTTATTTGTGAACCCATAGGTTGGGATTGTGTGTTTGATATTATATATATATATATATACACTTTTATATTCTCTTTATTTCTATTTGCACCCCACCCATGTCACACACTATGTGTCGACAACCGTATAGTCACGTGGGGTGTTTTTCCAACATTTTAGTGAGGAGTATGGATGTTTGGGTACCCTCTCTTTCCTGATCTCTCTTCTAGGTGAGGTAGGTATTGCATGAGTTGTGATGGTTGGAGGTCTTTTAGTGAATTAGATTGTGGTTTTGATAGCCTAGGTTTTTGTGGGTGAGGTGTAGTGGCCCAGGTTTTTTCAGGTGGGATGAGATATGATTGTACTTGTGGGGAGGCTTTTGGTGGAGGTCATGCATAGTAGGAGGAGGTAATGAGTTTGATGTCCTACATGTTAAAGATAACCTACTACTTTAGTTATAGAAGTGATTGTGTTGTGTCCTGTGGTTGAGATGTGATGTGGCCCTGCTTATGGGGCAACAAGCCCAGGTGTCTACGGGAGAGGTGTGTTGTGACTGTTTTTGTGGGGTGGTGTGATATATGGAAGGGATGGTTGAACCAAGATGTACGATGTTGGGTGGGAGAGTTGTATACAAGTGTAAAAGGGGTGAGGGTACCCTTATCAATGTGATTCCTATTATGTTATATTACTTAAATTGTGTTATTTGGTGAGCGTGACTTGGTGAGGTAGGGATGGTTAATATACCTTGAAAGTTGTTGTTCAGTTCTACTATTTTCTCATAGGTTCATTTGTATGATTCTTTCACATGTACATGATAGACTTGAGTTTTTTCTTCTAAGTATACTTTTATTCTCATCCTACATATATAAAACTATTTTCAGGTTTCTAGTAGGATTACATGGACCATGATGGACATTACTAGCTTGGATCCTTGACAGTTGTTGTGTCCCTACTTTAGATTTACTTTTGGGTATTTAGTTTGGAGACTTTTATTATATTAGTTTTATTTATACATGCATTTTGGGGTGGTTTTTTGTTTTATTATATATATTTCATTGATTTTATTGTGTTTGATTCATCTTATCTCCTGATACTATATTATTATAGAGGGTAATTTCTCCCATACATGATATTTTTATACCCTCGGTGCTAATCGCCAACCCAGGTCTTACTGGAGGCGGGACTCAGGGGGTCATTATCTATCTTCCTTCAATTATGTATCTTTAGATGGAGGGTTTTGTGAAAACTTTTATCCTTATGACCATCCATGTAAACCAAAAATAAAAAATGGATCACATACTTCATGGAGGTGATTTTCCACACGAATGCACGAACAATGTTATCATTTTCCAATGGACATAAGGGTAAGAGGGTAGATATTATCTTATCTTTATAGAAATATAATTCTGAAATAATATCATCTATATTTATTAAATCTATTATAATAACTATCCATGTGAGGTGATAATAAAAAAAATGAATCACATTGCTTTATGGAGGTGGTAGTCTACATGTATGCACGAACGATATTTTCTTTTCCCATAGTATGGAAAAGGAGGGTGAAAAGGGTTTTACCATATACATAATAAAATTTTAGTATATTAAATATACTTATGTTATTATATCATCATTTTTATGATAGGTTTTAAGGAGTTAGAATAATAAATAAACATGAAATAACTCAGTTAAGAGTTAAACCTCTTCTTTGGAAACCCTCCTTTGGATTACACCTTAAGACTTCTAGGATGGTATTTTGGAGAGAATAAAACCTATAATACGTGGGGAGGATATTTTGGAAGGTATTTTGGTAGGTATTAGTAGATCTAGAGTTCTCAAATTTTGGGAATAAGTGAGAATATGAGGTTCCCTTTTATAAGTGAGGGGATTGGAACTCTTGTAATTATTCTTGACATTAAAATATTATAAATGTATTACTCAAGATAAAGTTACAATAAAATAATAAAATTTTGATTTTTTTGTGATAAGGTTCAAAATTATCTTATCCAACAAGATATATGATGATATTTTGTGACCTTATCACACATTTTCAAACCTCACTAACCCATTTTACCATTTATTCTGGTGATAATAATTTACCAAGGTAATTATTCATTATGACCAAAAATGAAAATAAATGCATTAATAAATTTAAACCTCATGATTATAAATATTAAATCCATTTTTCAATATTCAATATGAAAAAGTGGAAGAAATTAATTTTAATAAAAGAATACAAAATTCAATGAAAAATAGTTTTTTCAAAAAATGTGTTTTAAATCCTAAAAAATAAATTTATACCAAAATAAAGAATAATGTAGAATTATATGGAATTAATTAGATTATTTATATTTAAATTGGAATAAAATTACTTTATAACCAATCAAAAATATAATGGTATTTTTTAAATACTTGAAAAGAAATTATAGTTTTTATAAAAATTGATGTTTTTACTATTCACCCAAAAAAATCAATCCTTTCAAAAAAATATCAAAAATTCACCCTAATAAAACACTAGTGAAAAAATGGGTTTTCAATGTAATTTTTTTAAATTTTATTTAATTAGATTCATCATTGTAGGTGTAGTTACCCAACCCTAGAGAGCCAGAGCTGATGTCTACTATTAATTACATTGGCATGATTACAAGGAATCAAATCCCAAAAGAATGAGAGTTTAGTAGTCTTGGTAAACTAGATATAAACATGAGTCTTTTATTACAAAATAATACACTAATTACAACATAATTTTTTCCATTATTTCTAAATAAATAACATTGAGAATAATAACTTCATTCCATCTAGCATATCCTTGCAAATCCTTCTTAGTGTGATTCTTAGATTCCTCAGGAAAGAAACATAATAAGAGTGATCTCAAATACTCGGAAAGGGAAAAATATAGTGTAAAAAATAATTAATCAATGGGAATAATAATTATTACATGGTAAATAACTAAACTCACATGCCATATAATAAATAAACCGAGAGGGAAGTTCATAAAAAATATGGAAAGGTAATAACTAGAAATACATGCCATTCAAATAACTAGATAAGGAAAAATAAATATGGCAAGGTAAGAAACTAAAACACATTCCATTTAATTAATGAACTTAAATGAAATGTATCAATAAATATATCAATGCAAAATATCATGGATGAATAATAACTAAAACTAATATGAGGGAAATTCTTTCTTAATGGACGTCATGTATAAGGTACATGAAAACCTCTACTATCAAGATCCACCCTTTGAATAGTATAAAACTATGGATATAAACCCCTTTAATTTTCCCAAATTATTTATCTCATGAGAACCTATCTATGAATTAAGGAGCTAGATAAAGTCTGGGCTCTACCCATCATTGCATGTCCAAAGCATTCTTCAAATTGAGTAAATTATTTAATTAATAAAAAATATGCCTTATCAAATATCTATATTGAATAAAGAATACAGATTTAAATTTTTATACCAAAATAATCAAATACAGTCAAAGTAGACATCATATGTAAAGATGAATATGATTTAGTGAATAGTAATATCCATGATAAATGAAATGGATAATTTATAATAAATTCAATGTTCAATGATCATAGGAGATTTATTATTTAAAGGAGAATAAAAAATGAATCAAGGAAGTTAACGTGAATAGTATCCTTGTCCAAATAAATCAAAAACCATCCATAGGAAGAAATATGATGGTATCAATACAATATATCCCAAGTGGAGTAAAAATAAGGGTTGTTGTCATTGATGACTAGAAATAATAAAAAATTATCTTTTAAAAACATTCATGAAGAAAATATATTTTATTATGAAAATTGTTTTAAAAATACTTTTATTTGAAAATAAATTTGAAAAATATTTTTCTTTAAAAAGTAACCTTTTAAACATGAAAAGAAATCTTCAAAGAAATGATGGCGGGTAAATTTGTGTAAGTCATACGGGGTAAAAGGATCATTCTTTTTGTATGATTAGAGGTTATAAAAATGCCTTGTTCAAAAAGAGAAAAGAACAATCCTTTGAAAACATTGTTAAAAGAAAAAGGGTAAAAATTTCTTTACAAAATCATTTTAAAAACATTTTAATAAAACATGTAGGTTCTCCGACTAAAGGGAGAAATAAAGTTGGGTTTTCTGAAAAACATTTTATAAAACATTTTAAGTACCAAAGAGTGGGAGAATATTACTAATACTCTAAAATGTTCATGAATAACCATAGAATAATTAAAGGGTTCTTTGAACAATAGTTATATAATTTTCTCAAATGGAAATTCCATTGAATGGTCTTTAGTATTAATCTTGAGGAAAATAATCTTTAAACATCCCAAAGTGTCTCATACCACTTTAAAACATTTTAAATCATAAGACTTGTGAAAGAATAATATTAAACAAAATTTATAATATCATGATAATAAATATATTCATGATATAACATTTCAAAGGTAATATATATACATATAAAAGAAAATATGTGCATAAAAACAATTAAGTCTCAATATAATGTAAATTGAGATGAAAATATCTTACCTTGAATTTCCTTTCAGGTGAACATCCTTTAACTTTATGTATAATAAACTTATATTAATTATATAATTTCTTGATAACATTTTTCATGTTAAACATTAATTTTATTTCACTTATTACTTTGTTGTGTACAACTACTTAAATAATTAAGTTTAAGTCGGGTGTTTTGACCAAATTTGATTTATGTGTCAAAATTACTTTGGTAGGTCAACTGTGGTCAAAGGGGTTATTATATAATATCACTATAATAATAATCATGACATAATTATCACATTTAAAAATCCATTATACATTTAAAAATAATTATTAAATATGGTTATCAAAAATGAATCAATGTTACGATCATGGAGGCGGTAGGTCGTACATATGCATGAGTAACATTATAATTTTTCAATGATCGTTATGAAAAGAAGATAAGTAGAATTATATATTTCTATAATTATAATTATATCATAAATATAATATTATTTAATCATATATAATTATATATATAATTCTTTTAATGAAAATGGAATCACATCGTGTTGAGGAGGCGGCAGTCCACACGTCCACGATCGACGTTATCATGTTTTAGTGTGAAAGGGTAATAAAGAAAATGATATATATATATATATATATATATATATTTTCAGAAAGGTAATTATTTCATGAATATCATAGATATTTTTTTATGTCTCATATTTTTAATTATAATTATCCTTTATATATTCCATGTATAGTTTGAATGAATCACATCGTTTTGAGGGTGCGGTAGTCCACACTTCCACAAATGATGTTATCATTTTTATAAAAAATCTTTAGTATAAATATATGTGTTGTAAAAGAATTATGTAAGCTTAAGTAAATAAAAAATATCATATATAACATATTTAAATAGATTTTCCATTATAATGTCCACCATGAGAGGTGGTAAATGAAAAATGAACAATCATCATTTCGTGAGGCAGTAGTTCTCCATACACAGAAACAGTTTGTTCGTTACCCATTGGAAGGAGGTGTGTGTAATTGTAGGTATAAATAATAACATAAAAACATTCTAGTATATGTAGGATAATTTTTTTGTTATTTAATCATGAAATAAGAATATTATAGGGAGTGGAGAATCAAATTAAAGAAAAGAGAGTGTTGGAAAACATTACCTTAAAAATCAGGTAACTCGTTTTGGTTTATAAAAAAGGGATTCCTTGGAAGTATTTCAACCCAAAGGAAGGATTCAAGGTATAGGGTAGGTATTTTTGGAATCTATTTGGTTAGATCTTGGTAAATCCTAAGTGTTTTGAGAGGTTTTAGGAAGTGGTAGAAGTGGTGACCTGTTATAGTGGAGAAGGAGTGGCACTCTTGTAATATTTTGACATAGGAATTCTTACCACATTTTTCATGTTTCAAGTGGATCCAATAATCATAAAAATTCGTCAAAAGATAGTATCTGTTCAATATATGTCCATTAAATATATCTTGGAAAATATTATAGGTCATTTTGGTCCATATGGTTAAGGTTTAGTCCTTTATTGAGTTTAATTTAACCTTAATTGTTGTAATTAATTTTAATTACTTTCACTAATATTTTTGGTAAAAAGAACATTTATTGTTATTATAAATTATAAATTATTATGATTCCAAAATATTAAATCCATTTTTCAAAATTACATTCATATAAGTGGTATAAATTAATTTAAAATTCAACCCGTAGGGGGGTTGATAATGCAGGGTTTTAAAGTAAAAAACATCTGAAAGTTTTTTATGTTTTTATAATCAATTTCAAAGTGAAATTGATTAAAATAAAAATAAATTTAATTAATTTATAAAAATATTTTCTAATAAAACTTTAAACCCAATTAAAATTATAATTTAACCTCATAAATAAATTAGATAAAAAAACAGTTTTGAACTAAAATTTGGTATTTTACCTATTCATTAAAAATGAAACTTTACAGAAAAATGCCAAAAAAATCACCCTAAGATAATTACTATGTTTATATTTCAAAAATTAAGTTTATTTTGAAATATTAAATAAATTAAAGTGTCCAAATTCATATTTAAAAAGGGTTCTCCATTAGAAGGCGGTAAAATCACCTTTATAAAAATATAGGTTTTAATGTGTAAAATAGATTTTATTATTATATTATGCCTATAAAATATAATGTATGAATATAAAAAAATATTTTATTGAATATATATTTCATTAAAATAATTCAATAATTTTAATTAATTATTTTTATTAAGATAAAAAAAATTTGGAATCATAAAAATGATAATACTTCTTTTCATATCTAATTGGTTCTTATTTTCGTTTGTCATTAATTGGTAACCCATGAATTCATTTTATATTTATATAAACCATAAATTTTCATAATTTAGTTAATAATACTCATAAAAAATAATTTAATGGCTATTTTATATCTCATAATAGTTTAATAATATATTATTGTTCGATAAACCTCGGTCTTGCGTGTAATGCAAGCCGTCGAAGAAGGTTGCTCTTGCGTGTAATGACTGCTAACTCAGTGTTTCATGCATTGAAATATATAGAATATATTTTAAATAGTAAATATATTATAAATAATCTTGATATTAAATTCCCTTATGTTCTTGGTGTCGCCTGTCATACACGCTATTGAATACAATGTTCCTACCATATATTTTCAGGGTATTACATTCTACCATCCTTAATTAAATTATGTCCTCAGAATTAAAACCCGATCTTGGTGATATTTTTTTTGATATTTACTAGATTTAAAATCTCACATTGTGATAATGGTTGGTAAAACATCCTATCCAAAATGGATAATGGGAAGTACACGGGTTAAATGGAAAAACATATAACTAGGTCTCTAAGTAGAAGAACATCAGTGGAAAGTAGAGATATGTAGTTGGAGGAAAATCATAAATATTTATAGGGAGTGATTGAGTTCATCAATTATAAGGCCCCAAACTTAAACATTATATAATATTGAATTAAGTTAATAATTCACATTGAGTATCTTTTCAGTTTTAGAGCTTTAGAGAATTATGTCATAACTTATACATAACAACTTAAATATTACATGTAGACACTTCTACTCAGTATCCATTTTTTCTTAAAATAAAAAACTGTTAAAAGAAAAAAGAAACATGTTTAGTTTTATGTTTTAAACATATTGACTTTTCCTTGATACCATCCTTGACCCTATTCCACTTTAAGTCATGTGAAAAACATTTCAAAAACTTATGATGAGCATAAAAATCCCAGTAAGGGATACACAAAGAAGAAAAACTGTTAGTTTTTTAAAACAACATGAAAACCATGAATACTTTATCATAAGTAATACATTTCACCTTTGTGAAGTATTAAATAATCTTCACTGAATAAAATCTCATTTCTTGCCCTTTTTAAACCAAAATATTACCATAAAACTCATAGAAATCACACATAACATATAAAAGGTAAACTTGGGACATAATCATTCTTAAATAGAATAACTATACGGTCGACTTCCACAATTCATTCTTACAAATGGAATAGCCATATGGTCTACTTCCATACCCAATGCATTAGAGGTTATAATGTAACCACCCATCCTTGGTTTATCACAGAATCACCCATTATTTGATTTATCACGTAACCACCCATCAAATTTCCAAGTACCCTTATATAATCATCACCCATAAAAGATTTCAAATATCAACATTTCAATAATAAAATTTCATTTACAATCAAAAATAATAATTTCAAGATGTTGAAATAGTAAATACATTTTCAAAACCATTTTCAATACCAAAATATGTAAAAAGGGTATGTGGTATTTATTTTCCATTTAAAAAACATCACGTCTTGTTAAAGAAGCAAAATATCAAATAATTCTCATAGTGGCGGAAAGGTCATTGTCACCGCATACGTTAAAAAGAAACATTCCATTTGTAATTTAGTAAAACTCTACATATAAAAACATTCCCTTTGAATGAAATTAAAATTCAATGGGGTTTATACATCGTATAAAATAAAGTCGTGTATAAATCAAAATATGCCTCAAAGAAAGGAGATTGAGACAAAGTCCCTTACCTCATCTCTGACTTGACTCGTTCATTCTTTAATTTCCTGAATAGTAAACTTAAGTTAATTTATACTTGATTCAGAACCTTTTTCAATTTTATCATTCCTTTTATATCACTTATTACCTTACTATAACAATTATTTAATTATTTGAGTTTATATCGGACATTTTGTCGATGTTCGGAACATGAGTCAAAAATGAACTTGTTATAATTATAAATTGTACATGTGGTCAAAAGTCCATTATCCCCAGAATTATATTAATTTTTTAGATATAATATATATCATATATATCCAGTATATATGTATTTATAATATTCTATATCATTTGGATATAATAAATGAAATGCACCGTTCATGGAGACGGTAAGTCGTACGTACGCATGAATGATACTTTCATTTTTTTTCATATTTAAAGGAATGAAAACTAAATGAAAAATAGGTATATTATAATTATAGTATAATATATATGTTATATATGTTACATAAATTCATTAATTCCATCCTTTATACATTCCATGTATAGAATGAACGAGCCATATCTCTTGGAGGGGGTGGTAGTCCGCACTTACTCAAATGAAATTATCATATTTATACAACATGAAAAGTATAAAGGTATGTTCTAAATGAGAATTAAAGTATAATATAGATAAAATAAATATCATATATAATTACAGTTCCATCATAATTTCCACCATAATAGTTGTTAGGATAATATTGAACAATCATCGTTTCGTACGGCAGTAGTTCACCGTCAAAAGAAACAGTATATTCCATACCCATTAGATGGAGGTGTGTGTAATTGTAGTTTGAATACTTATCATAAAAAAACCTAGAATATTTATGATACTGGTTTTTTTATGTAAAAAAAGAATAAAAAGATCATAGGGAGTGGGTAATTAAAAATAATGGAAAGGATCTTGAGAGAAGACGTTACCTCAGATCGGGTAACTTCTTTCGATTGGAGCCTAAGGGATATTTTAAATTGCCTTATGCATAAGATAAGGCTTCTATGAGGAAGGTAGGGATGTTTGGATCTTATTTGGTTAGAGTTTTTAAAATAAAAGTGGGCTTGAGATGTGTGAGTAAGGGTTAGAGGTGTAGTCCTTTTATAAAAGGGAGGAGGGGCACTTTAAGAAAGTTTGAAAGTATTATTTTATTATTAAATGATTTTCGAATTATAATAACACCAAAGTGATACATTTCGAATATAAGAAGATTTTGGGTCTAAATAATCTAATCCAATGGGTTTTATACAAGTTTAGGTCAAAAAATTAACCTTATCATTTAGATTTAACCCTTAGTAAACTTATTTAACTTTTACCATGTCTTCTTCTATATTCATAATATATGGTTACCATAGTTACTATAAAATGACAAGAGACACAAAAATGAATTATTAATGACATTTTTAACATAATATATGTCATTTTTCCAAATATTATATTTTTAGGACTATTATATCATTTAATAAAATATTAATTGATTTAAAAACTCATTTATGTCAATTTTTATACTATTCATATCCTGACTTTTTAAAAATCCATAAAAACTTTACTCGTTCAAAAAAACATCATTAATTAAAAGATAAAAAGTCATAATCATCCATAAAATTCTTTTATGGTATAAAAATTTTCAAAATAAATTTATTTTAATTTTTATAATCTCATTTATTTAAAACATTCATTAAAAAGGTATTCGCTACATCATCATTTTTTCATAAATATATTTATTTATTTGATGTATAAAAATTATAAATAAAATACCATGATGTAGGAAATTTTTGTATCTTTATAATGAATATTTATAGTCTAAATGATAACTTATATAACCCCATATAAAAAATTATTTACTAAAAGATACATGTTTAGGTTATATTTTCCTTAACTTTAAATTAAAAGTAATTAAATGTCATTTTCACACACAAGTGGCTCCATGGGGTCCTAAAATCGACCCACGGATACCCATGGTCAGACATATCTCATGTAATAGGGTTAGTACATGTTCTAGGGTAATTTAATATGATTATAATATTATTTTTTACCCTTATTTACCAGATTTACCTTTTAACCATGGTAAATAAAATATTTGCTGAAGTTACTATTCATAATGTATAAAAATAAAAGTTACATATTTAAAAAAATTGGACCTCCTAATTAAAAATATATAATCCATTTTTCCAAATTCAAAACACAAAATTTTCAGAAATTAATTTAAAATTAATTCCCATTGTCAAAACCAAAAAGCGTGTTTTTAAGAAATAAAAACTACCAAAAGATTGACAAGTGTTTATGTCTAATTTCAAAGTGAAATTACTTAAAATGACCAAAATTGGATTAAATGATAAAAATATAATCTAATTAAACTTTAAAACCAATTAAAATAATAGTCTAATCATATAAAAAAAATAGATGAAAAGACAGTTTTTGACTTAAAATGTAGTATTTTCACTATTTAATAAAAAATGATCTTTTTAAGAAAAATACCAAAAATTTACCCAGAGTAAATTTTGATGCCCCACTTCCAAAAAAGAAGTTTATTTTTTCAAATGGAACATATAAAAGTGAAAAAAAACTATATTTAAAAAGGGTTCTCCATCAAAAGGTGATAAATTGACGTTTTTTAGAATATTAGAGTATTTCATGCTTAAAATCTGATTCATTCTTATTTTAAGCCTCTAAAATTTATTGGATAAATTTAAAGACATTTAAAAAACATGTGTAATCATAATATGGTTAGTTCTATTCATTCCCGATAATACAACGGCTAGGCGTTAACTACCATTTAAAATAATAATATTATATTATTATTTTTCAGTATGACTCAACCTTGTGTGCAACGTGAGATTTCGAATAAACTCATTGTTGTGTTTCTGGTATTCCATCGAACATAGCATACCATTTAAAGTAAAATTAATATTTAATTCACAAATATTAATAAATATGAAAAATTCATATTCTTTATTTACATGGGATGTTACATCCTCCCCCTTTTGGAAATTGCATCCTCGCAATTTTATTCACTTATCAAATAAGTGGGGGTATTTATCCCTCATAGAATTTTTAGATTCCCATGTTGCCTCTTCAACCATATGGTTTTTTCACAAAACATTTACCTGATGGATTACCTTATTCCACAAAACTTTCTCTCTGTGGTCAAGAATCTGGAATGGTTATTCCTCATAAGAAATATTCTCTTCCAACTGAACTATCTCTAGACTCAAAAGTAAGAAATGGATCCAACATATACATTCTCAACATTGAAACATTAAAAACATTGTTTACCTAGAATAAACTTGGAGGTAAATCCACTATGTAGGCAACTGATCCAACTTTCTTCATGATTTCATAGGGTCCAATGAACCTTGGACTCAGCTTCCCCTTCTTACAAAAATGCATCACACTTTTCCATGGCGATACTTTGAGAAAGACATGATCACCTACCTTGAAAGAAAGATCCTTCCTTCGATTATCTACATAACTTTTCTGCCTACTCTGAGTTGTCCTCATGTGTTTCTGTATCAACTGAACTTTCTATGTCATCTCTTCTACCAATTCTGGTCCCATCAATTTCCTTTCACCTACTTCATCCCAAAAAGCTGGAGTTTGAAACCACTTCCCATATAATGCCTCAAATGGAGCCATCTGTATACTAAAATGAAAACTGTTATTATAAGAAAACTCAACCAAAGAAATATGTTGGTCCCAACTTTCCTAGTAATCCATTGAACAAGCACATAGAATATCTTCTAATGTCTTAATTGTTCGTTTTGACTGCCCATCTAATTGAGGATGAAAAGTTGTACTGAAATTTAATTCAGTTCCCAAGGACTTCTGAAGTCCTTTCCAAAAGTTATAAGTAAAACAGGGATCATGATCAGATACAATGAATAGGGTAAATCCATGAAACCTGACTATCTCATGAAACCAAGAAAGTTTATCTGGAGACAGAGTATCTCAAATAGGAAGGAAATGGGAGGATTTATTCAATTGATAAACAATAAATCAGATTGAATTATTACCTCGAGATGTCTTCGGTAGTCCCACAATGAAGTCCATAGATATATTTTCCCATTTCCACTGGCACTGGTAATGGCTGAAGTATCCCTTTCGGTAACTGTCAATATTCTTTAACCTGCTGAAAAGTCAAACACTTCACAGTAAAGTCAGCAATATCTCTTTTCATTCCATCCCACCAGTAATACTCCCTAATATCTTTGTACATCTTAGTACTGTCAGGATGAATTGAAAACGGAGAACTATGAGTTTCACATAACAACTCTTTCTTCAACTGTGAATCACAAGGCACACATAATCATTTCCCAAATATCAAAATACAATCATTATCAATGTTAAATTCAGGAAACTTACCCTTTTGAACCAACTCTACCTTTTTTTTCAACTCACTGTATTCCTTCTGCGCTTGCTTAATTCTGTCTGAGATAGATGATTTCACTAACACCTGAAACAAAATAGAGGAATTTACTTCACCAATAACTTCTATTACAAAGTTCATCAAATCATTTTTAAAATGATCTTATTCCAAACGTAACATAGTTAATATAGCATTACTTTTTCGACTCAAATCATCAGCCACTTTATTTTCTTTTCATAGATGGTAATAAATCATGAAATCATAATACTTGATTAATTCCATCCATATCCTCAATCTCATGTTAAATTCTTTCTGAGTGAATATATACTTCAAACTTTTATGGTCAGTGTATATTTCACATTTTACTCTATACAGATGATGCCTCCAAATTTTTAAATCAAAAACAACAACAGCTAATTACCAATCATGTGTAGGGTAATTTAAGTCATGAGGTTTCAAATGACGTGAATCATAAGCAATTACCTTATCATTCTACATTAGGACACAACCAAGTCCTTTCAACGAAGTATCACTATAGATAACAAATTCACCATCTCTGGAAGGTAATGTCAAAACTGGAGCATTCACCAATCTTCTTTTCAATTCCTGAAAACAATCATCTCATTATTTTTTCCAAATGAACTTAACACCTTTTTGAGTTAACTTAGTCAGTGGGCTAGATAAATGTGCAAAATTTTCAACAAACCTTTGGTAATAGCCTTCCAAACCAAGAAAACTATGAATCTCGATTATATTTGTGGGTCTTGGCCATTCTTTAACAACTTTTTTTAGCAGGATCAATAGTTATTCAATTTTTTGAAACAATGTGACCAAGGAATGAAATTTTTTGCAACCAAAACTCACACTTTATGAATTTCCCGTACAATTTCTTTTCTTTTAAGGTTTGCAAGACAACCCTTAAATGACTTTCATGTTCCTCTTTACTTTTTAAATATACCAAAATGTCATCAATAAACACAACCAATAAATTATCCAAGAACTCAGGGAAAATTCTATTCATAAGATCCATGAATACAGCAGGTGCATTGGTAAACCCAAAAGGCATAACTACAAATTCATAATGGTTATATCTAGTACAAAACGTGGTTTTCAGAATGTCTTCTTCCTTTACTTTCAACTGATGGTACCTTGACCTCAAATCAATCTTCGAAAAATACTGATCTCCCTAGAGATAATCAAAAAAATCATAAATATGAGGAAAAGGATGTTTGTTCTTAAAAGTGATATTATTCAAGGCTCTATAATCAATGAAAAGTCTCATTGAACCATATTTCTTTTTAACAAACAAGACTGGAGCACCCTAGAGTGATGTGCTAGGTCGAATGAAACCTTTATCTAACAACTCTTGTAATTGTTTCTTTAACTCTAAAATTTCAATTTGAGTTATTCGATAATGGGGTTTTGAAATTGGATTAGCATCAGGAACTAAGTCAATAGTAAATTCAACTTCACAATTAGCTATAATACCAGGAAACTCATTAGTAAAAACATCAAGATACTCATTTTCTACTAGCACATCATTAATCTAAACAGTTCCTTTATTTTCATAAATATGTTCAAGGTAACATTAATTTTCATCTTTCACTAGTTTCCCAACTTCCTTATATGTTATTAGAGATAAGGGTTCATTCTTGTACACAAAATGAAAGTCTTTCTAAAAAGAAACCTCTTTATCTCTACATTAAATCTTAGCATGGTAAACAGAAATCCAATACATTCCCAAAATAACATAAAACTATACTAGAGGCAAAACAATAAGGTTTTCAGGTAAATTATTTCAACAAATAAGTATAGGAAGATTCTTATAATTTATTTTTTCCTCAACATTTCCCCCATGTGTTTTTACTATAAGTTCTGGATTCATTTCTTGAGGTGGAATTCCAAATTTACCCAAAAATTCCTCAGAAATGAAAGAATGTGTAGACCCTGAATCAAAAAATAAAATTGGAATAATCTGGAAAAAAACAAAGTACATGATGACACTTTATTTGATGGTCCCAAATCAACCGTAATAGTAGCAAAATATTTTACTCCACCCTTCTACTTTTGATCTGTCTAGTTTTCACCCTGGGTAATCAACTTTGGACACACATTGGAATAATGCCCAAACTCATTGCAACTAAAACATCTTATTGCTATCTTTTCATTGACTTCTTGATCATCTTCCTTATAGTTAAGAGCAATATGACCAGTCATACCACATCGGAAGCACTTTCCAGATTTTGAGAGACGTTATCCAGTATTCTTTTTACCACACTTCTCAAAAGATAGAAATTTAATTTTCTTACCTCCAAGCTTCTTCAATGAATACTTTCCATTTTCCTTCCAACTAGACCTCTTCTTTTTCTTGCTCTCATGGAACACATGACCATCATAAAACTCCATTTATACCTTCTCGGCACATCTGAAAAGTTTCTTATATATTTTGAATTCATGGGAGGATAATTCTCTTCGATATCATGGCTTCAGTCCTAAGTAAAATCGATTTATCTTACTATTAATATCTCAAATGAAATTTAGATCATACCATGCTAGTTGAGTGAATTTTTCTTTGTAATCAGCCACTGATTCATCCTCCTACCTTAATTACAAGAATTTTTTTCCATCCTAAGTTGAACTGTCTTAGGAAAATATTTCTCAAGAAACATACCTTTGAATCCATCCCAACCAATAGAATCAATCTCCTAAATGTCCCTGATATTTTTAACCATCGACCACCACTAATCTTCTTCTCCATAAAAACGATAAATAGCAAGACTAACCTTTTGATTTTCTATACAACCCATGACATCGAAAATCTTTTCTAGTGTTTTGATCCACCCTTCATCTTGAACAGGGTCAGATGATCCTCTGAATGATGGGGGATGTTGCCTCGTGAAATTCTATACTATAGACATGTTCCTCTAGGGTTGATCTAGTTGATCTCATGCATGTATACCACCACAATTTAGATCCTAATTCAACTATTCCATTACTACAAAAAACTATTCAGTTCTGATTCTAACCATCTTGGGATGCTGATTTGGAAGGTTATTCTCCTCTGTATGCCTTCCTAGCTTTGATGCCCTATTTCCTCTATGGAAAATCATGTTGAACAAACAAATGTTAGACGAAGCAACATGGTAATCTTCAAATGCTATATCATTTCAACTTGACCATAATGTAAAAATAATTTATGTATATTCTATTAACAAAATTATAACTCCAAAAGTTATCTAAACTGACCTCGAATGCCAACTATAAGGCCCCAACCTCAAACAATACATAATCTTAAATTAAGTTAATAATTCACATTGAGGATATTTTTAGGTTTATAGCTTTAGAGAATCAGGTCATAACTTATACATAACAACTTGAATATTACATGTAGACACTTCTACTCAGTATCCATTTTTTCACAAAATAAAAACTATTACAAAAAAGTAACATATTTAGTTATATGTTTTAAACAGCTTGACTATTCATTGATCTCATCTTTGACCCTATTCCACTTTAAGTCCTATGAAAAAAAATCAAAAACTTGGGATGAGCATAAAAATATCATTAAGGGATACACAAAGAAGAAAAACTATTAGTTTTTTAAAAAAAACATGTAAACCATGAATACTTTATCATAAGTAATACTTTTCACCTTTTTGAAGTAGTAAATACTCTTTACTGAATAAAATCTCATTGCTTACCCGTTTGTAACCAAAATCTTACCATAAAACCCCTCAAAATCACACATAACATATAAAAGGTAAACTTTTTACAAAATCATTCTTAAATGGAATAACTGTATGGTCAACTTCCACAAATCATTCTTACAAATAGAATAGCCATATGGACGACTTCCATACCCAATGCATTGGAGGTTATAATGTAACCACCTATACTCATTTTATCACGGAACCACCCATCATTTGGTTTATCACATAACCACCCGTCAAATTTCCAAGTACCATTATATAATCATCACAAATAAAAGATTGAAAATATCAACTTTTCAATCATAAATTTTCATTTGCAATCACAAGAAATAATTTCAAGATATTTAAATAGTAAATACACTTTCAAAACCATTTTCAATAACAAAATATTTAAAAAAGGTTATATGGTATTTATTTTCCATTAAAAAAACCATCAGGGTTTGTTAAGGAAGGAAAATATCAAATGATGCTCGCAGCGGTGGAAAGGTCGTTGTCACCTCATACGTTAAAAAGAAACATTAACTTTGTCATTTAGTAAAACTCTATGTAGAAAAATATTCCCTTTTAATTAAATTAAAATTAAATGGGGTTTATACACCATATAAAAGCAAGTCATGTATAAATCAAAATATGCCTCAAATAAAAGAGATTGAGACAAAGTCCCTTACCTCGTGTCCAACTTGACTCGTTCGTTCTTTAATTTTTTAAATAATTAAATTAAGTTAATTTATACTTCCTCAGAAACTTTTTCAAGTTTATTATTTCTTTTATATCACTGATTACCTTTCTATAACAATTAGTTAATTATTTGAGTTCATATCAGACATTTTGTTGATGTTTAGAACTTGAGTCAAAAATGAACTTTTTATCATTATAAATTGTACATATGGTCAAAATTCCATTATACCCATAATGATATTCATGATTTAGATATCATATATATCATATATATCTAGTATATATGTATTTATAATAGTCCATATCATTTGGATATAAGAAATGAAATGCACCGTTCATGAAGATGGTAAGTCGTACGTATGCATGAACTGTGACGAACCAACCTGGGTCGACCCTGAACTGGTCACCCGATCTGGTTCGCGACATGGCCCAAGAGGCATTCCTAATCCTCCCAGGCTGGCAACAAGTGCCAGGGCATCAATAGAGGAAAATTGGGAACGATTTTTCCCAGTGAAAATAAATAAAGTAGTGGAAAAAGTGGACTAACGCAAAGTAAATAAACAACACGAAAAAGAAAGAATGACTAAAAACAACACACTAACCTGAACACAACCAAAAACTCCACATGACCTCAAGTGTCACTCTCAAGCACAACCAAGTCTCACCCATGGAAAACAAGCTCGATTCAAACATGCAACAAAACTGAAAAAAACAGGAAAAACACTATAGGCGTGAGTATTAAAACTCAGTAGGCGTACCTAAAAAACTATTCACAATGCACTACCTTTTAATAAAGAATTCACTAATTCCAGTTTTGAACTAAAGTATATAAAATATTGGTTTCCACCCACACTTTCATTTCTAAAACAAGTAATATTCCATTGTCCTTTTTAATTTAAAAACAAGTTTAATGTTTGAAAGAAACAGGTACATTTCATTTTAAAACATTTTTGCGAAAAATTTAGAAATCAAAATTTTAGTTGTTAATCAAAAGGAAAATCACACACAACACACAACACACAACAATATAAATGGAAAAAGTGACACACAGGGTCCAAAAACCGAACTAGACCTCTCCATCGTCTACCACATACAATAAACACTAAAGAAAACATCAGTAAAACCTAGGAGCTCATGAACAGTCCAAAACGTACTATATATGTGACTCATCCTGAAGGCATGCCTACTCTCGGTGATTTTATAATTCCCAAACGCTAGGTATCTCCCTACCTGGCCTAACCGAGGGGCCCAATCCCCTAGCAGAGTGTCATTTGTACTAAGGGCCACTAGCCAGTGCGTAATCTAAACTAGTGCAGTAATCGTTCTCAGAAGATTCACTTACTATTATAGGTTCCCATGTCAACATGTATAATAAATAGGGGTAAGTCAACAATGTCAAACAAGCAACCAATTCCAATGCACAAACATCACACACAAGAATCTCACAAAATCGTTGAACACAACAAGATCACCCATGTTTTATCCCAAAGAAAGTTTTCTCAAAATAATTTTTTTCATCAAAGTTCCAAATGGGCCATAACCAACCAATTGACACCAACCTATTTTCAGAAGAACCTACACACGCCAAATCATTTCCAATAAATCAAAGTAACACCACTTTCAATCTCTAAACCATTTGAAACTTCATTTAAGAAATCCATTTTAGAAAGTCGAACAAATTTGAAACCCAAGCCGTTCTTTAAAAGAAATAGAATTTACTTCTAAAGGACTATCAGGCATTTTACCAACACTAATGATGCACATTTAAAAGAAAACACTTTTAGACAATTCCAAAACAAGAGGAAACTGCTATCCTCCACAATGAACATTAATTCTAAAACATGTTATTTAATATTATTTACCAACAATCTAATATTTAATGAAATAACAAGAAATTAATAATTTCTAAATATAAAGGCAAGTGCAGTGGGGACCTACCTCAACTCGCAGCTCGAACACGACAACGCGACACTCCTCGCACAGACACACAAGCACATGCAAGCCTATGATCGTGGCCCCGCCAACACACTGCAATAAACGTACAACAAAAAAGGTAAATAAACATGGACTTAAAACAATCCAAACAAACAACCAGTGAAAAAGAACCACCTCAGCATGTTTTCAAAACACAACTCGCACCTTCAAAACGATTTACTAAACCCTTTTAAATCCACAAAGTGTTTAAAAAAAACCACACAATAACAAAATAAGTCACTAATCATTTTAAAGATCCAATAGACCATTTTAAGAAAACACTTAGAGTGCACAACCTGACAAAAGAACACAACACGATGAGATCAACATTTAAAAACACGTACACCTAAACACATTTTCAAAACCAGGCTCGCATCACCCACATTATTTAATAAAACATTTAAAAATTTATAAAACAAACATTTTGAAAAGTATATTTCAGCATTAAACACATGAAACCAACTCAAGAATCATTTAATTAATTCTAAAAACATTAAACTACGAGCAAGGGCTAGTGGGAATAATTATACCTTTTCATACAAAACCCGTCAAATTCATACCACAAGTTTGAACAATTTAATTGCACACACAACATCAATTCACATAAATCGGGTGAAGAATATCAAACGCAACTAAATTATTTTAAAAACTCAATTTACACTAACTAATTAATTAGATCATATACTAAATTAATTAATTAAATTTTAAGCACTAGAAAAACACATGGAAACAAGAATTCGGTGAACACGTAAATTTAAAGGTGACATGCAAAGGGTTCATACCTCAACTCCAATGCGGAATGAAAAATCACGCTTCGAACCGGTGCAAAGCACCATGCGCACCTCAAATGCACTTGCAGGAAGCACAAAGAGGGGTGCAGGGGAGTGCAGCCAAGGTGTATGGGTTCGCCGAGGCCTGTTCAAAAGGAATGGGGTGTCCGGACAAGAGATAGGGAGGCAGGACAGCCAGAGGGGAGTCGGAGAGGTGTCGGGGCGTCTGCTGGAAGATTTAAAGGGGGTTCAGTGTCGGGGTTCCACCGATGAAAGGCAGGAGGTCGGCTGGTGCATGACTGGTGTGGTGATCACCTACAGAAGGCGGGTGTCAGATGGTTGGTGCGGACCGTGGTCGGATAGAGGAAATAAGGACAGCAGCTCGGTGATGTAGACGGAGTGGGGAAGGGGAGTCGTGGTCATCCGGACAAAGGGAAGGGAAGCACGGATGGGTGCTGGTCGGCCCGAGCAGGGAAAGAAGTCTGGGCGTGCCCGCTGGAAGGGTGGTGTCGGTAAGGGAGATCACCGGAGGTCACGCGTGGCTAGAAGGGGTTTGGTCTATGGGTGCATGGTCGGGGCGGTGCAGCGCCGGTTGGAGGAAAACGGAGGGGCGCAGCCTGCTCTTGCGGGATGGATGGAGGTGCGATAGGAGAGGTCGGTGGGTGTAGGTGTCGCACAGAAGAAGAAGGGGGATAAGGGGGGGTTGGCAGCGTGTGGGGGAGTGGGAGAGGAGATAAGAGAGGGGAGAGGGTAGTGCTAGGGTTAGGAGGAGAAAAGAAAAAAAGGAAAAAAAATAAAAATAAACAAAAGAAAAATAAAATAAGAACAAAAAATAATAAACATAAAATAACAATAAGAATAATCAAAATAAGAACATAAATAATCATAATAATAAAATTTAAAAAAAATAGTTTTCACCTAAATAAATAAAATAATTAAATTTCTAATAAAAGTAAAAATAAAATAAATAACTATTTATATAAATAATACTGATAATAAGAATAATAATAATAATTACAACAAATTTAATCTATAATAATAATAACATTAATAACATTAATAACAATAATATTAATGACAATAATAATAACAATAATAATAATTAAACTTCTAAATGGTAATAATAATTAATAACTTTCACAATAATAATAATTATAATAATAATAATAATAATAATAATAATAATAACAACTACAACATAAAGATAATGATATCAATAATAATAATTTTTATAATGATTTTAATAATAATAATAAGGATAATAATAATAATAACAATAGAAAAATTCAGTAATGGTGTTATTATCTTCCTCATTTTAATTTTAAATAATTTTTATTTTCTTAGTATTATTAATTTGATATCGCAACCTCGCAGCCCATGCACAACTAAAGCGCTCATGCGCGGACCGTGTGGTAGCTTCTGTCTGATCTAGAAGCAGTCACACGGGTGCCTGGGTTGACCGCACGGCCTTCGCTAACCGTGAGGTGCCCGCGCACTGGCTAAACTAATAATAATAATCATACTGATAAAAATATAAATAATAGAAATACTCTTTTTTTCATAATAATAATTAAAATTATTAGTGACCATGAAAATTCTGACTAACGCAATAAATTAAAAAGTTTATTCATTTTAAATTTTCTGAAGACAGGAGGGTCATGGAGAAGCCTGGGCGAAGCCGCGCAGGGTTTCAAAAATGCACTCCGGTTGTGCGCCCAGTGACGTCAACTAAAAAATGCACTCTTTTTAACTAAACTCAAAAATCTTTTTCAGGTTTCAACCTGAATCTGAACAAAAAAATTTAAAACCAAATAAAATAATAAAATAAAAATAATAGATAAGTTGGGGTGTGACATGAACGCTACTTTCATTTCCATTTTCATATTTAAAGGAATGAAAACTAAATGATACATAGGTATATTATAATTATAGTATAATATTTATGTTATATATGTTACATAAATTCATTAATTTTATCCTTTATAGGTTCTATGTATAGCATGAACGACCCATATCACTTTAAGGGGGTGGTAGTCCGCACTCCCTCAAATGAAATTATCATATTTATACAACATGAAAAGTATAAAGGTATGTTATAAATGAGAATTAAAGTATCATAGAGATAAAATAAATATCATATATATCATATATAATTACATTTCCATCATAATGGCCACCATAATAGGTGTAAGGAGAATATTGAACAATCATCGTTTCATGAGGCAGTAGTTCTCCGTCCACAGAAATAGTATGTTCTATACACATTAGATGAAGGTGTGTGTAAGTTTAGTTTGAATACTTCTCATAAAAACAACCTATTATATTTAGGATACTGTTGTTGTTATGTAAACAAATAATAAAAATATCATAGGGAATGTAGAATGAAAAATAATGGAAAGGAACTTGAGAGAAGACGTTACCTCAAATCGGGTAACTTCTTTTGATTTGAGCATAAGGGATATCTTGAATTGCCTCATTCCTAAGGGAAGGATTATATAAGGAATTTAGGGATGTTGTGAGATTATTTGGGTAGAGGTTGGACAATCCAAGTGGGCTTGAGAGGTGTGATTAAGGTTTAGAGGTGGTGTCCTTTTTTAAGAGGGAGGAGGGGCACTTTAGAAAAGTTTGAAAGTATTATTTCATTATAAATTTATTTTCTAATACTAATAAGACCAAAGTGATATATTTCAAATATAAGACGATTATGGGTCTATATCCTCTCATCCAGTGGGCTTTAGATAAGTTTAGGTCACAAAATTGACCTTATCATTTATCTTTAACACTTAGTAAATTTATTTAACTTTTACCATGTCTTCTTGTATATTCATAATATATGGTTACCATAGTAACTATAAAATGCCAAGAGACCCAAAAATGGATCATTAATGACATTTTTAAAATCATATATGTCATTTTTCCGAATATTATATTTTTAGGACTATTATATCATTCAATAAAATATTAATTGATTTAAAAACTCATTTAAGAAAATTTTTATACTATTCATATCATGGCTTTTTAAAAATCCATAAAAAACTTTATTCATTTGAAAAAACTTCATTAATTTAAATATAACAAGTCATAATCATCCATAAAATTCGTGTATTGTATAAAAAGTTTCAAAATAAATTTATTTTAATTTTTATAATCTCATTTATTTAAAACCTTCATTAATAAGGTAATCACCACATCATCATTTTTTCATAAATATATTTATTTATTTGATGTCTAAAACTTATAAATAAAATATCATGATGTAGTAAATATTTTTATATTTGTAATTAATATTTATAGTCAAAAATATAACTTATATAACCCAATATAAAAATTATTTTACTAAAAGATACATGTTTAGGTTATATTTTCCTTAACTTTAAATTAAAAGTAATTAAATGTCATTTTCACACACAAGTGGCTCCATGGGGTCCTAAAATCAACCCAAGGATGCCCATGGTCGGACATATCTCATATAATAGGGTTAGGACATGTGTTAGGGTAATTTAATATTATTGTAATATTATTTTTTACCCTTATTTACCAGATTTACCTTTTAACCATGGTAAATAAAATATTTCCTGAAGTTACTATTCATAATTTCTAAAAATAAAAGTTACCTATTTACACAATTTATACCAAATAATTAAAAATATGCAATCAATTTTTCCAAATTCAAAACACAGAAGTTGCAGAAATTAATTTAAAATTAATTCTTGTTGTCAAAACCAAAAAACGTGTTTTTAAAAAGTAAAAACTACCAAAAGATTTACATGTGTTTATGTCCGATTTCAAAGTGAAATTACTTACAATGACCATAATTGGATTAAATGATAAAAATATAATCTAGTTAACCTTTAAAATCAATTAAAAGGACAATATAATTATATAAATAAATTATATGAAAAGATAGTTTTGACTTAAAATGAAATATTTTTCACTATTCATTAAAAATAAACTTTATCATAAAAATACCAAAAATTACCCAAAAATAAATTTTGATTCCCCACTTATAAATAAGAAGTTTATTTTCTCAAATGTAATATATAAAAGTGAAAAAAACTATATTTAAAAATGGTTTTCCATCAAAAGGTGGTAAATCGTACTTTTAAAGAATATTAGAGTATTTCATGCTTAAAATCAGATTCATTCTTATTTTAAGCCTCTAAAATTTATTGGATAAATGTAAAGACATTTAAAAAGCATGTGTAATCATAATATGGTTAGTTTTATTCATTCCTGCCAATACAATGGCTAGGTGTTAACTACCATTTAAAATAATAATATTATATTATTATTTTTCAGTATGACTCAGCCATGTGTGCAACATGAGATTTCAGAGAAACCCATTATTGTGTGTCAGGTACGCCAACAAAAATAGAATCCCCTTTAAATTAAAATTAATATTTAATTCAAAAATATTAATAAATATAAAAATTTCCTATTATTTATTTATCTAGGATGTTACATCAATGAAAAACAATTGAATGATCAAAAGTTGAGGGCCTCAAAGCCATAAATATTTAATGATTTAAGAGAGCATCGATTCAATATAAATTAAGTTATTAGGATAATATTTTATTTCAAAGTCATTTTCCTAATGTTGGGTAATTTTTTTAATAACAAAAAATATAAGGAAACATTCTTACATGATAGGTTTCAATTTCATATGAAAAATCCTAACTTTTGGTTGTGATTTCATAAAATTCTAATTCATTCCTTTAACCCCAAAAATTAATTACCAATAATGAATTTTTTAATGCTTGAAAAACTAAAATAAAATGTTAAAGGATATTAAGGCCTGTAAAAGAGTGACAAGTATAACTATTTGTCCTTAACTATCTTCCAAAACCAATATGGTTAATAGATTAATCTATAATACTCAAAAGTGAGACTACCGGTTCATCATTAACATTTATTCATCAAATTTTTTAACTAAAAATAATGAAAATTTAACCAGTAAATTACGTTGGTTAGTTGTTGGTGTTAAACCCTTATCGTCCTTTGATCATGGGTTCAAGTCTTATGGCCTTACCAGACTTGATTGGTTGTCAACCAGCATATAGGTTTTCCCTTTCTAAAATCATATTAATATATTTTCCAAAATAAATATGATGTACATCCTTGAAATTATGTTAATCACTAAATATCCCTTTAAATAAGGTTTTAATACAATCCTAATACATAAATACTTCATCCATTTATTTCCACATAGGTCCTTTATTGGTCTAATGTTTATCCATAATATCATTTGTAGGTTTTCTAAATCATGACACCTTATATTCAATTTAAAACACATTAGGTTTAACCTAGGTTATTCATTATCCAAATCCTTCATAGTAGTTTGAAAATAAAATGCGAATTTTCCTAAGAATATCCCCCAGGAGTGTCAAACTAGGTGCGCAATAAGGCCCATTTTCATGTACCAAGTTACCCTGAGTCGGGTCCAAAATACCTTGTTGGAGTTATTACTCCTAGGTTCATATGTTTTAGAACTACGTCCACTTGTAGGATCCAGATAGGTATGTATTTCTAAAAAGGCCCACATAATCTCTACCTTACCAAAATTCTTGAATGTTCTTCTATACTTATCCTCAAATTCTATCTTAGGTTTATTTTCTCTAACCTATGTTTTCCAAAATCTAGTTCCTATGTTTTCTATTAAACTTTCTTTTATGATATTTGTAGTGACCCTACCCTAGAGATCTAGAGTCAGTGTCTTCTACTAATTACATTGGCATGATTACAAGCAATCAAATCTCAAAGTAATGAGAGTTTAGATGTTTTTTAAACCATATACATACATGAGTCTTTTACTACAAAATAATACACTAATTACAACATATTTTTTCCCTTATTTATAAATAAATAACTTTGAGAATAATAACTTTATTACATCTATAATATCCTTTCATATCTATCTGAGTATGATTCTTGGATTCCTGGGTAAAGAAACATAATAAGGGTGATCTCAAATGCTCATTAAGGGAAAAATATAGTGGAATAAATAATTAATCAATGATAGTAATAATCATGACATGCTAAATAACTGAACTCACACACCATATAATCAATAAATAGAGAGGGAAGAGAATAAAAAATATGGAAAGGTAATAAATAGAAATAAATTACATTTAAATAACTACATAAGGAAAAATAAATATGGAAAGGTAAGAAACTAAAACACATGTCATTTAATCAATGAAATGAAAATGAAATGTGTCCATAGATATTTCAACACAAAATATCATGTATGAATAGTAACTATAACTAATATTAGGGAAATTATTTCTTAATGGACGTCATTTCTATTTCACATGAAAACCTATACTGTCAAGATCCATCCTCTAGATAGTTTAAAACTGCAGATATAAACCCATTTAATTTATGAAAAATATTTGTCTCATGAGAACCTATTGATGAATCGAGGATCTATATAAATTTTGGTCTTAATCCTTCATTTAATGTCTCAAATATTCTTTATATCTAGTAATGGGTTTAATTAAAAAAAATATGCCTTAACAAATATCTATATCAAATAAAGAATATTAATTTATAAATATTTCTCCAAAAAATCAAATAATGTCAAAGTAGACACCATATGTAAAGAGGTATGTGGTTTAGGCAATATTAATATCCATGATAAAAAAATTGATAATTTAGAGGAAATTAAATGTTCAATGATCATAGGAGATTGAATATTTCAAAGAGACTAGCAAATGAATCAAGGAAGTTAACGTGAATACTATCCTTGTCTAAATAAATCAAAAAACATATAGAGTAATAAATAGGATGGTATTAATACAATATATCCCAAGTGTAGTAAAAATAAGTTTTATTGTCATTGATGAATATAGATACTACAAAACAGTCTTTTAAAAATATTTTTGAGGAAAATATCCTTTTATTATGAAAAAAAATTTGAAAAACCTTTTCATTTAAAATAAATTTTTAAAATATTTTCTTTAAAAATTAACCTTTTAAACATGAAAATTAATATTCAAAAAAATGACGGCGGGTAAATCCGTACAAGCTGTATGAGGTAAAAAGAACATTCCTTTTGCAGGGATAAAGGTTAGAAAAATGCATTGTTCAGAAAGATATGAGAATATTCCTTTGAAAACATTTGTAAAAGACAAAAAAGGTAAAAAATTCCTTTACTAAATCATTTTAAAAACATTTTTGGAAACATTTTAATAAAATATTGCTTTCAAAAGAAAATAGGTTCTCCAACAAAAGAGATAAATAAAGTCAGGTTTTCTAAAAAGACATTTTGAGTAGAAAATATTGGGAAAATGGTATTAATACTCAAAAATTATCATGAATAACCTGAGAATAATGAAATTTTTTATTGAATAATGGTTATATAATTTACTCAAATGGAAATTCCATTGAAAATTCATTAGTATTAGTCTTCAGGAAAATAATCTTTAAACATCCCAAAGTGTCGCATACCACTTTCAAACATTTTAAATCATAAGCCTCATGAAAGAATAATGTTAAATGAGACTTATAATATCATGATAATAAAGGGATTCATGATATAACATTTCAAATTCAGTATATACACCATATAAAAGAAACTAGGTTCATAACAAAAATTAAGTCTCGATGGAATGTAAATTGAGACGAAAATCCCTTACCTTGTGTTTCCTTTTAGGTAAATGTCATTTAACTTAATTTATAATAAACTTATGTTAATTATATACGTTCTTGATAAAAGTTTTCTTTTTTATAATTAATTTTATTTCACTTATTACTATGTTGAGAACACCTACATAAATATCTAAGTTTACAACAGGTGTTTTGACCAAATTTGGTTTATGTGTCAAAACTACTTTGGTAGGTCAATTATGGTCAAAGGGGAAATTATATAATATATCCAAAATAATAATCATGAAATAATTATCATATTTATAAATAAATTATACTTTAAAAATAATAATTAAATATGATTATGAAAAATGAATCAATGTTGTGATCATGGAGACGGTACGTCATATGTATGCATGAGTAAGGTTCTCATTTTTTCAATTATCATTATAGAAAGAAGGTAATTAGAATTATATATTTCCAAAATGATATTTATATCATAAATACCATATTATTTAATCATATATACTTATATATAAAAACATTTAGGTGAAAAAATAATCACATCTTGTCAAGGAGGTGGTAGTCCACACGTCCATGATCAATGTTGTCACTTTTTAGTATGTGAAATGGTAATAAAGAAAATGATATATATATATATATATATATATATATATTATTTCCAAAAAGTTAATTATGTCATTAATATCATATTTTTTTTATGTCTTGTATTTTTAATTATAATCATCCTTTATACATTCTATGTATAATGTGAACGAATCACATAGCTTTGAGGGGGAGGTAGTCCACACTTCCACAAACGATGTAATTATTTTTACAAAAAATGGAAAGTATAAAGATATAAGTTCTAAAATAATTAAATAATCATAAGGAAATAATAAATATAATATATAACATATATAAACATATTTTTCATCATAATGGACACCATTAGAGGTGGTAATGGAAAAAATGAACAATCATCGTTTCGTGAGGTAGTAGTTCGTCGTACACAGAGACGGTGTGTTCATTGCCCATTAGAAGGATGTGTGTGTGATTTGGGTAGAAATCATAACATAAAAACATCCTAGTATATTGAGGATAATGATTTTTTTTCTAATCATTGAATAAGAATATTATAGGGTTTGGAGAAGCAAATAATATAAAAGAGATCATTGGAAAATGTTGCCTTAAAAATCAGGTAACTCATATAGGTTTATACCAAAGGGATTCCTTGGAAGGATTTTTTACCAAAGGTAGGATTCAATATCTAGGGTAGGGATTTCAGGAAGCTATTATTTTCATATATTTTTCAAACCTAAGTGGTTTTAGAGGTGTGAGGAAGTGGGAAAAGTGGTGGCCTTTATAGTGGAAGTGGAGTGGCACTCTTGTAATATTTTGAAAAATGAATTCTTCCCATGTTTTTCATGTTTCAAGTAGACCCAATAATGGAAAATATTATATGAAATATAGTATAGTGTCTATATATTTCTATAAAATATATATTTGACAAATTTATAGGTCGTTTTGGGCCTTATGGTTACGGTTTAGTCCTTTATTAGGCTTAATTTAACCTTAATCATTGTAATTAATTTTAATTACTTTCACTAATATTTTTGGTCAAAAAAAATTTGTCATTATTATAAATTATAAATTATTATAATTTTAAATATTGAATCCATTTTTTCAAATTACAATCATATAAGTGGGAGAAATTAATTTAAAATTCATCTCGCATGCGAGACAACAATACAGGTTTTTAAAGTAAAAACGTCTGAAAGTTTGCTATATTTTTATAATAAATTTCAATGTTAAATTTATTAAAATAAAAAAAATATTAATTTATAAAAAATATTAACTAATTAAACTTTAAAACCAATTAAAATTATAATTTAACCTTAAAAATAAATTAGATGAAAACGTAGTTTTGAACTAAAATTCAGTATTTTTAACTATTCATTAAAAATTGAAACTTCACAAAGAAATGACAAAAAATAACCCTAAGAAAATTCCTATGTTTATATTTCAAAAATTAACTTTATTTTGGCATATTAAATCAATTAAAGTGTCAAAATTCATATTTAAAATGGGTTCTTAATTAAAAAGCGGTAAAATTGCCTCTATAAAAATATAGATTTTTATGTGTAAAATAGAGTTTCTTATTATATTATGCCTGTAAAATATAATGTATGAATGTAAAAATTATTTTATTGAATATATATTTCATTAAAATAATTCAATAATTGTAATTAATTATATTTATTAAGATAAAACTTTTTCTGAAGCATAAAAATAATAATATTTCTTTTTATATCCAATTGGTTCTTATTTTCATTTGTCATTAATTGGTAACCCATAAATTCTTTTTATATTTATATAAACCATAGATTTTCATAATTTAGTAAATAATATTCATAACTAGTAATTTAATGTCTATTTTATATCTCATTATATTTTAATAATATATTATTGTTTGATAAAAATCAGTCCTATGTGTAACAAAGCCATCGAAGAAGGTTGCTCTTGTGTGTAATGCACACTAACTCAGTGTTGCATGAATTGAAATATATAGAATCTATTTTAAATATTAAATATGTTGTGAAGTATATAGATATTATATTCCCTTATGTTTTTGGTTTCATGTGCCATACATGTTATCGAATACAATGTTCCTGCCTTATATTTTCAGGGTGTTACATTCTCTCCTCCTTAATTAAATTACTTCCTCATAATTTAAACTCAATCTTGGTGATAGATTTTTTAGTATTTCCTAATTTTTAAATCCCACATCATGAGAATGGTTTCTAAAAAATATTCTATAAAAGGGAGAATGGTAAGTACAAGGTTCATATGGAATAATATATAACTAGATCTCTAAGTAGGAGAACATTAGTGGCAAGTAGAGATACGTACTTGGAGGGAAAGCGTAAATATTTATAGAAAGTGATTTATTTCATCAATAAAAAACAATTTAATGATCAATAGAAATTTTAGGGCCTCAAATACATAAATCTTTGATTATTTAAGAGACCATTGGTTCAATAGAAATTAAGGTATTATGACAATATTTTATTTCAATGTCATTTTCCTAATGTTTGGTAATTATTTTACTGACTAATAATATAAGGAAATATTCTTACTTTATAGGTTTTAATTTAATATGAATAATATTAAAAAAAATCCATCGATAAAATTATAATTCATTCCTTTACTCCCATAAATTAATTAACAATAATGATTTTTTTCTTCCTGAAGAACTAAAAGAAACTTTTAAAGGATCTTAAGGCCTATTAAAGAGTGACAGGTATAACTATTTATCCTTAACTATATTAAAAAACCAATATGGTTAATAGATTAATATCCAATCCTCAAAATTGATACTAATTTTTCATTATTAATATTTATTCTTCAAATTGTTTAACTAAAAACAATGAAAAATTAACTAGGACATTATGTAGTTCAGTGATCGGTGTGAAACCCTTATCGTCCTTCGGTCTTGGGTTTAAGTCCTACGGCCTTACCGAACTTGATTGGTTATAACCCAGGATATGAGTTTTCCTTTTATAAAACCATATTAATATATTTTACAAAATAAATATGATGGAAATACTTTAAATTGGGTTAATTACTAAATAACCCTTTAACTAAGGTTTTAATACAATCCTAATACATAAATACTTCATCCATTTACTTATACATAGGTACTTCCTTGGTCTGATTTTTATCCATAATATCATTTTTATGATTTATAAATCATGATACCTTATCTTGAATCTAAAACGCATTAAGTTTAACCAAGTTTATTCATTGTCAAAATCCTTCATAGTGGTTTGTAAAGAAAATGTGAATTTTCTTAAGCATATCCCATGGGAGTGTCAAACCAGGTGCATAGTAAGGCTTGTTGTCATGTATCGGGTTACCCTGAGTCAGGTTCGAAACACCTTGTCATAGTTATTAATCTAAGTTACATATGTTCCAAAACCACGTCCACTTATAGTATCTAAATAGGGATGTATTTCAAGGAAGACCCACATAATATCTACCATACCAAATTTCTTGTATTTTTTTCTATACTTATCCTCAAAGTCTATCTTAGGGTTATGTTCTATTACCAATGTTTTCCTAAATATATTTCTCAATGTTTCTAATAAACTTCCTTTGATACCAACTAAATGGACCCAACCCCAGAGAGTCATAGTTGGTGTCTGCTACGAATTACATTGTCATGATTACAAGGAATCAAATATCGAAGAAAGGATAGTTTAGTAGTATTGGTAAACCAAATACATACATGATTCCGTTATTACAAAATAATACACTAATTACAACATATTTTTTCATTATTTATAAATAAATATCTTTTATAATAATAACTTTATCCAATATAGTGTATCCTTTCATATCTTTCATAGTATTTATCTTGAATTCCTAGGGAAAGAAACATAATAAGGGTGATATCAAATGATCAGTAAGGTCAAAATATTGCGGAAGAAATAATGAATCAATGAGAATAATAATTATAACATGGTAAATAATTGAACTCACATGCCATATAATCAATAAACTAAGAGGGAAGTGCATAAAAAATATGGAAAGGTAATATCTAGAAACAAATTCCATTCAAATAACTAGATAAAAATAAATAAATATGTCAAGGTAAGAAACTAAAACACATTAAATTTAATAAATGAACTGAAAATGAAATGTATCCCTAGATATATAGACAAAAAATCTCATGGATGAATAATAATATAAACTAATATAAGGGAAATGATTTCTTAATGGAATTCATGTCTAAGGAACATGAAAACCTCAACTGTAATGATCCATCCTATGGACAGTTTAAAACTATGGAAAGAAATCCATTTGATTTACACAACTTATTTGTCTCATGAGAACCTATCGATGCATCGAGGATCTATATAAAGTATAGTATCCACCCATTATTGCATGTCCAAATCATTATTCATATTGAGTAATCAATTAAATTAATAAACAATATACATTATTAAATATTCATATTGAATAAAGAATATGAATATATCAATATTTCTCCAAATAATCAAATACTATAAAATTAGAAACTATATTTAAAAAGGTATATGGTTTAGGAAATAGTAAATTATAAATGAAATAAATAATTTAGGGGAAATTCAATGTTTAAGGATCATATGAGGATACTAAAAAATGAATCAAGGAAGTGAATGTGAATACTATCCTTGTCCAAATAAATCAAAAACCATCCAAAGGAAGAAATAGGATGGTATCAATATAACATATCCCAAGTAGAGTAAAAATAAGGTTTTTTGTCATTGATGAATATAAATACTATAAAATGATCTTTTAAAAACATTCTTGAGTAAAATATCTTTTTATTATTAAAAACATTTTGAAAAAACTTTTCTTTTAAAATCACTTTTGAAATTATTTTCTTTAAAAATTAACCCTTTAAACATGAAAAGGAATCTTCAAAGAAATAACAGTGGGTGAATTCGTACAAGCTGCACGAGGTAAAAAGAACATTTCTTTTGCACGGTTAAAGGTCAAAAAATGCCTTGTTCAGAAAGAGATAAGAATATTCCTTTGAAAACATTATTAAAAGAAAAAAAGGGGTAAAATTTTATTTACCAAATCATTTTAAAAACATTTTTTAATTTTTTTAATAAAACATGGTTTTTAGAAGAAAACAGGTTCTCCGACTGAAGAGAGGAATAAAGTCATGTTTTCTAAAAAACATTTACTAAAAAAATTTGTGCACCAAAGAGTGTAAAAATGGTACTAATAATAAAAAATTGTCATGTGTAACCAGAGAATAATGAATGGTTTTATTTAAAATTGTTATATAATTTCCTCAAATGGAAATTCTATTGAAATGTCATTAGTATTACTCTTGATGAAAATAATCTTTAAACGTCCCAAAATGTCCCATAGCACTGTGAAACATTTTAAATCATTATCCTCATGAAATAATAATATTAAAATAAACTTATAATATAATGATAATAAATTTATTAATTATATAACATTTCAAAGGAATTATATACACCATATAAAATAAACTAGGTGCATAACAATAATTAAGTCTCAATGGATTGTAAATTGAGACGAAAATCTCTCACCTTGTGTTTCCTTTGAGGTGAATGTCTTTAACTTCCTGTATAATAAACTTATGTTAATTATATACTTGTTTGAGAAACTTTTTCATGTTTATCATTACTTTTATTTCACTTATTACTATGTTGTACACAACTACTTAAATAATTAAGTTTACATGAGGTGTTTTGACCAAATTCGTTTTATGTGTCAAAACTACTTTGGTAGGTCAATTATGGTCAAAGGGGTTATTATATAATATATCTAGAATAATATTCATGAAAAAATTATCATATTTATTAATAAATTATACTTTTAAAAACAATCATTAAATATGGTTATGAAAAATGAACCATCGTTATGATCATGTAGAGGTAGGTCGTACGTACGCATGAGTAACGTTCTCATTTTTCAATGACCGTTATGGAAAGAAGTTAAGTAGAATTATATATTCCCATAATGATAATTATATCATAAATACCATATTATTTAATCATATATACTTATATATATAATTCTTGTGATGAAAAAGGAATCACATCGTGTTGAGTATCCGGTAGTCCACACATCCACGATCGACATTATGAATTTTTAGCGTGTGAAATGGTAATAAAGAAAATGATATATATATATATATTATATTTCAATAAAGGTAATTATGAAATGAATATAATATATATTTTTTGAATGTATCATATGTTTAATTATAATCATCATTTATATTTTCCATGTATAGTGTAAATGAATCACATTGCTTCGATGGGGCGGTAGTCCACACTTCCACAAAAGAAGTTATCATTTTTACACAAAATGGAAATTATAAATATATATGTTGTGAAGTAATTAAAAAAGATTAATGACATAATAATTATCATATATAACATATATAAACATATTTTCCATCATAATGGCCACCATGAGAGATGGTAATTTAAAAATGAACAATGATCATTTTGTGAGGTAGTAGTTCATAATACACATAAATAGTATATTCATTACCCAATAGAAGGAGTTGTGTGTAATTATAGGTAGAAATCATAAGATAACAACATCATAGTATATTTAGAATACATTTTTTGTTATGTAGGCATGGAATAATAATATTATAGGGAGTGGAGAAGCAAATGAAATAAAAGAGATCGTTGGAAAATGTTACCTTAAAATCGGGTAACTCCTTTTGGTGTAAACCAAATGGATTACTTGGAAGGATTTATGCAAAAATGGAGGATTAAATTTATATGGGAGGGATTTTTTTAATCTATTTTGGAAGATATTGTTCGAACCTAAGTGGTTTGATAGGTGTTAGAAAGTGGAAGAAGTGGTGGTCTTTTATAGTATTGGAGGAGTGGCACTCTTGTAATATTTTGACAAAGGAATTATTCTGACATTTTTCCTGTTGAAAGTGGATCCAATAATGGAACCAATTTGATAAAGGATAGGATTTTATTGATATATTTCCATAAAATATCTCTTGGAAAAGTTTATATGTCGTTTTGGTCCTTATTGTTAAGGTTTAGTCCTTTATTAATCTTAATTTAACTTTTATCGTACTAATTAATTTTAATTACTTTCACTAATATTTTTGGTTGAAAACAAATTTGTTCTTATTAAAAATTATAAATTATTCTGATTCCAAATATTAAATATATTTCTCTAAATTACAATCATATAAGTTGAGGAAAATAACTTAAAATTCATCCCACGGAGGGGGTGACAATACGAGCTTTTAAAGTAAAAACGTCTGAAAGTATGATTCGTTTTTATAATAAATTTCAAATTGAAATTGATTACAATGAAATAAATTGTATTAATTGATAAAAATATCATATAATTAAACTTTAAAAACAATTAAAATTATAATTTAACCTTATAAATAAATTAAATTAAAAAGTGGTTTTGAACTAAAATTCAATATTTTTAACTATTCATTAAAAAATGAAACTTTATAGAAAAATACCCAAAATTCACCCTAATATAATTAATATGTTACTATTTCAAATATGAAGTTTATTTTCACATATTAAATCAATTAAAGTTCCAAAATTCATATTTAAAATGGGTTCTCCATTAAAAAGTGGTAAAATTGTCGTTATAAAAATACAGGTTTTTATGTGTAAATAGAGTTTTTTATTATCTTATGCCTATCAAACCTAATGGATGAATATAAAAAATATTTTATTGAATATATATTTTATTAAAATCATTCACTAATTTTAATTAATTGTTTTTATGAAGATAAAACTTTTTTGGAAGCATAAAAATAATAATATTTCTTTTTATATCCAATTAGTTCTTTTTTTTGTTTCTCATTAATTTGTAACCCATGAATTCATTTTATATTTATATAAACCATAAATTTTCATAATTTAGTTAATAATATTCATAACTTTTAATTTAATGGCCATTTTATATCTCATTATATTTTAATAATATATTATTATTCAATAAAACTAGATCTTGCGTGTAACGCAAGTCCTCGAAGAAGGTCACTCTTGCGTGTAACATATACTAACTAGGTGTTTGATGCATTTAAATATATAAAATTTATTTTAAATAGTAAATATATTGTAAAATATTCAGATATTATATTCCCTTGCACTCTTGGTGATGTGTGTCATACACATTATCAAATACAATGTTCATACCTTAGATTTCTAGGGTGTTACAGTAAGTGATGTTGTAAATAGGTATTTTATGTGAGTTATTTTTAACTAATGTGAAAAAATTATTTCATTTCATTTATCACATAAACTATCTTAGAAAATATGAAGAAAAAAATTATAGAATAGGAAGTGTATTTCATATCTTTTATATAATAACTGATGCAAAAGATAGTTTTTTTCAATTTTTCATATTGGTTATAAAATAACTGACATGAAAAATATCTTTTAAAAAATAATTTTCAGATACTTTACCCCAATAATATAGTATTTGTAAAAAAATAAAGTTTCATAATACAAAAAAAATCACTACTTTATTCAAATCATTTTAACTTTATAATTTGAAATTTAAACTTTCAAATATATTTTAAAAATAAACTATAACCTAATCAAACCTATGAAATAATCTTCTCATACTCATTGTAAGAGATTTATCTCTTTTTTAGAATAAGGTAAATGGCCATCAAAAATCTAAAAATTTAAAGAAAAACAGTTAACAAGGATTATCAATATAATTATAAGATAAATTAAAGGAAAGCTTATAATAAAATCTAACCTTTTGGAATTTTGTAACTATCCTATTTGAAATTATTTCAATCATAAATCTTAGAACATAATATTCACTTTTCTTTAATCCTTATTGATTATGGTAGTTCTATTTCAAAATAATTTTTCAATTCAAAATAACATTTTAAGTACTTTCAGACAAAATGTTGTATTTATAAATGATAAGTCACCTTTGCACACATATATTTGATCTATGATTTCCTTTTTCCTTTTTCCTCGCTAAATTAATCTCATTCCCTGTTTGAAAATTATATATATGAAATAAAATTAAAATTCACTATAATATATAAGTATTCAAATAATCAAATTTATCTATTCAATACTTCGCTAAAATTTTCTCACATGTCACCATGTATGGAGCATAACCAATAAGTTGTATTATATTTTAGAAAAAAACACACAACATCGAATGACCACTAATACGCAAAAAATACAATGTGAGTGGTTATTTGGTTAAGATAAATGACACTTTAATAAATATATGTTTCATACCCTTCAAAATTAGGAAGCATCCAACACTGAATTGCATTATTTTGAAGTCTTTCATAAATATATATTATTCTTTCTATATCTTTCATTGACTTCATTAATGGTGAAATGAATTGTGGATCAAAAAATTCATATACTGATGTCATATCATAATGAATAAAAAGTGTATAAAGACACTTAATATGTAACCAACATAAGTATTAAGTTTAATTAAATTAAATTAATTAAAATAAATGTGATATCTGACTTTATGTGTAAAATACTTATATCACACTGATACCCAACAAATCTTCAGTTACAATCTCCATGATATCTCCCTTTAAAATCACACGGTCATATCACACCCACAAATTTTAGAATCCATTTGAAGCTTATAAACTTCCAATAATAAATATGAATATGTTGATGATTTATCAAGTCCAAAAGAAGTAGTATTTGAAGTCATGGTGTTATGTAAATGTTTTTGTCGAGCTAGTATGTCTTTAAATTTAAAGTATTCCTATAAAATATGTATATATTAAAATGTTAAAATAAATTTAACTTCAATATGAAATAAAGGATATAATCTATGCATACCATGATGCTAATTTTTTGGAAAGTTCTAGATGGAACAAATAAAAAATGGATAATACTTTTTACAACTATAGTGACCTAATCTGTAGTAAATGGTACTCTTGTTGATCTATCTATAATATCTTGAACTATTACCCTAAACTGATCCATCTCCATCTATTGATAATATACAGTATCCTCTATATAATATATAATATCATATGTAATAATATGATACTGAGGATCCTCAACATATAACTTATAGTAGATGGGAATCTTTAGAGGCATTGGTGTAGGAGCTAGATATGCAGAAAAGGTGAAGGAGTGGGATATGAATACGAAGGTAGAGAGGTGGGGTATGCAACCTAAAACTATCTTTGCATGTTTGAAAAAATTGACTATACCAAAACTCTAATCATATCCTCCATCATCCCACCCATATCCTAAACTTTAGCTTCTAAACCTTATATTTTCCCTTTATATATGTCCTCCTTTGATGAATCTCTAAAATGACCAAAAATAATTGTGACTCGTGCACCTACCTCGTATCCTCATACATGACCTTATGTTTGGGATTTCCTAATATAGTAGCTAAAATATACTCCATACCCTTAGGTGTGAAAGTCCCTTATGTGATCTACTCCTCAATGGATTCCTGTATAGAATATTTGAAACATTAATTAGTGAATCACAAAATATAAATAATTTAAATAACTTAAATAAATTAAATATCTCTTTAAAATCCTCTCAACCATATCCCTTGAATATTCTATAAGATATATTACATGTTTTCCCATTTGACCCCTCTTCCATTTTTCATGTCTAACTGGGGGGAGGAAAGTCAACCTATGCAGATCCCGAAGAACTAACTCTCATTTTTTTTTTAAATTTGGCCCTCATTTGTTCTTCCAATGACATATACCCAACACAAGATAAATTATGATGGTATATGTTTTTGGATTGAATCTACTGATTAGATCCCCTCATTTATTGTAAACTAAGGACAAACAAATCATTAATATGATCATTATTATATATATAAACTTTTAAAATCTTTCATTGAACTTACCAAAAATGATTCTTATCGTCTACTTTCAACAAAACCCTTAAATTTATATTCATCTAGAAAAGGATATATTTCACATGGATATTCATTTTTTCTTAAACAAAAAAATTAAATCTGATGTGAGGGTTCATTTAAAATCCCTCTATCTCCTAGAAGAAAAAGATAAACATTTATTTCTAACTTTTCTGGTGTTAGGTATATCATATATGATTTAATAAGAAGGGGAAAATTTTATATTATTAAAAATAGGTCATGATAAGTAAAATAATAATAAATGGGCTTACCAAAATTATCTCCCATAATTGAGATATTTTTTCTTTGTTTAAATTTCTCCAATCATAAATTAAAATGATAAATTTATCCTGATCTTTTATTACAAAAAAAAGTCTTATGTTTCTTTGAATTTGGACCCCTGAGATTATCATTATCATCAAACTCAATATATATCATCCGGTCATGGATATAGGAAATAGATAATTTTGGTAAATGTACACTACCATGTTTACCAACCTTGGAATCCTTCTCTTCCCCCATGGAAGTAGAAGGATCCTATACAGAAGTATGAGTAGGATCCTAGGTAGAATTATGTGTATGATCCTCCCTCAAAACACGAGGTGACTCACCTATTTGATCTATCATTATCTTAAAAATAAAATTAATAAACAACTCGTATAAAAATATACAAATCCAACTCTTACATATAAAATTAAATAAAAATGTAAAAAATATTCAATAAAAATAAACAAAACCGAACACATTTTTATTCATATTTGTTAAATTAGTTAACTAAAATGATAAAAAAAATGCTAACAACTTCAATGATAGGTGAGATGATATAAATTGTGGAAAATGAAAATTAAGTAAAATAGTATACAAATTCAACTATTACATATAAATTTGAATAATAATGTTAAAAAGATACAAACAAAATGATACAATACAAAACAAACCACTCTTTATAATATTTTTTAGAGTAGTTGACAACAATGTTAAAAAAATAATAAACAATTTATGTGACATCAAATGAAATAAAAAAATAAAAAAAACTAAAAATATATTATATAAATCCAACTATTGCATAAAAATTTTCATAACAATTGGAAAATGATACTAACAAAACAAAAATAAACTAAACAAAAAAACTAAAAACAACTCTTTATATTATTTATTATTAGTTAAAAATGCTAAAAAAATATTGACAATATTTATGAAACATAAAATGATATGTAGAGAAGAAAACAAATCATAATTAAAATTTTATATAAATCCAATAGTTACATATAAATTTTAATAATTAAAAAATAATGCAAACTAAACTAAACTAATCAAAACAAATAATTTATTGTAACATCCTGGTTCTGAAAGATTCCTAGAGGTGCCCCATACCCGGTTGGTCACATGGCCTTAAACACATTTCCATGGAAGTGGATATCTCACATAAATCATCATTGTCGTTAAGTTTTTCATCACCAGAATATGGTTTTTCCCTTACAAAACGATAGACCACTACACATTTTTAATGTCCCAACTCAGGTGCCACTAAATAGTGCCCCGATCTGATGGGTTGCATTCCCTCAAGCACGCATCCCCATATGCTAGAGGGTGACAACTAATAGTGAGGGTCTGGTAATTTATTCATGGGGAGACTATACCCTCTTTTATCATAGTAAAACACCAATGTAATCAAATAACAATAAACAAGTGTGGAAGAATATAAATAACCAGAAAAATACCAAGTCACATGATAGTCAAAACAAGAAATACAATACTCAACTAAAAAGGGAATGCATGCTATGACAATGCAAGTTTCAAGTGTCTACAATGCAACTAAAAGTAAAGACACAAAAACTCCAAAGCGAGTCTCAAACCACGTCTGGTTCCCTTACCCATTCTCAATTCCCAAACAGCAATCTGTCCTAGGTCCTTGCCCTTATCCTGTCTTGTAACAACCAATTTTACTCAGGTGCCGATCAGGTGGCCCGAATAAGGTGTGATTACAACTCAGTAGGTCACCACCAACAGTTTCAAAAACAAGTCCAGTCAAAAGACAGTGTATGAAATTCTAAGAAGTAATAAATACAATTCATAATTAAATAGTTATCACATTTTCATTTATTCTTTAATCAACACATTTGACTTGGTTTCAATTCATGTCTCCCATTTAAATCATAATTCATTATTATCATTAATTTGGTGTTGAATTCCATGTCAATCACCCCAAATCTCATTTGGTGTAGGTCATCATGTCTAACAACCCTCGTCAAATTCTATGCAGATCATCATGTCTAGCACCCCACATCACAAGCGCTTGAATAACTATTTGGGAGGAATGTCATGTTTAAGTCCCAACTTCTCAATTTGTCTAGAACAGCATGTTTAGCACCCACATTCTCAATCATTTCAATAATTCATTAATTCACAATAATTAACAACATCATTCCCTTACTAATCCAATGGTTAGTTAAACATATCAAAGTCCATTAGTTAACCTAACAATTAATTAAATACATAAGTAATTAATTAATTCATCAATTAATTAATTAATCAACACAAATGTTATCCAATAATTAATTATTCACAATTAATTATCCAAATCAAATCTCAACTTGTCATAATTAATTTCATAATTAATTTTCTTAATTGATATCATGTCACATAATTAATTCACCATTAATTATCTCACATAGCCAAACATAATCTCATAATTAATTCCCCCTGATTAATTATCTCAAACCCAACTACATTCTATATCTCAAATATAATATCCCAAATCATAAAAAAAAATTCTACAAAACAATTATCTATTTGGTAATCTCCTTAGTTCCAAGATTAAATCATCAATTAAATCACCAAGGAAACCACAAGTCAATCCCACATTCCTAATTACTCCAATTTAGGAAATCAAATATCAAGGGAAGCTAGAAATTAAATAATATCACATACACATATCAAATCCACTACTATGTGAGATTGATTTAGACCACATACCTCAGTTTGTTGATGAATATTATCCCAACAAAAATCCCCAAAATCTGAACAGCACAACGATGTCGATCCAGATCCAGATCTAAATCCCTAAACCCAAAATTAAGATCAAAAGAATCAAGATATTACAAATCTAGATCTAGATCCCAACTCATAGGTTTAGATACATGGAAACAATGGAGATCTTCCATGAAAATATCAAGTAAAGATAGAGGAAAGAATGTAAGAATCAACGGGATGAAATCCACTTACTAGGAAGAGAGAAAATCTTCAATCCAGGCTTTAGATCTCAAAGAAATGTGTTTGAATCACCTTGGAATCCCTCTAGAAGGCTCTAGGATCACCTATAATTCTTCAATCCTGATCCTAGGTCAAAATATAGGGGTTTTGAGGGTTTGGGTGATTTAAAAACTAATTTTTGTATAATAAAACCATACATGCATGGTTTTCTGGGAAGGGGCGCATGGTTAGTGTAAATTGTGCACCAACTGTGCGGACCTCTCTGTCCAGGTCCTCATGATTACCTGGGTTTAGGCGCATGGTTTTTTAAACTGTGTGAAAACCATGAATATCCCTCTATCCATATATTTTTCTTAAAACTTCATCCAAACATGCCCTAAACCATAATTCTAAATAAAAGGTACTTAAAAATAACAAAAAGTACCAGAAAAACACACCTGAGATGACTCTAAAAAGGTTGAGATCTTACAATCTCCCCACCTTATAATAGCTCATCCTTGAGATTCACTCCCAAACTTCACTAAGATTTTGAGCCAAAAATATTGGGCCATTGATCCCTTATGTCTACTTCTAATTCCCAAGTTTCCTCTTGAACACGTATATGTTTCCATAACACACGAACTATCGACACAGTCTTTCCACACAACACTTTCTCACTATGATATGGTACAAGTATCAGATGCTCCTCAAAAGACACATATATATCAAGGTAAAAATTATCCAAATAAATCACATGAGAAGTTTTGGGGTGATACTTCCATAGTTTTAACACATGGAAAACATCATGCATAGCATTGAATTTCTGTGGAAGGGCCAATCAGTACGCCACTAACCCGATTCTCTCTGCTACCTCAAACGGTCCTACAAACCTGGGTGCTAACTTTCCATGCCTATGTATCCTGCAGTGACCCAACCTAGGAGACACCTGAAGTAATACATGATCACCCTCTGTAAATTCTAAGGATTGCATCCGTCTATTAGCATACGACTTTTTCCTACTCTGATCCATATACATATGTTTTCGAATCAACGGAACCAGCTCCGACGTCTCCTCCATGATACTTGGTCCCAAAAACTCCGACTCACCCACCTATATCTATCATAGAAGTGATCTAAAAGTTCTACCATAAAGTTCATCATATGGTACCATCTGTATAGTTTCTTGATAACTGTTGTTATAGGTGAACTCAACTAAAGTTGAGTGCTTCTCACAAGAACCATTAAATTCAAGCACAGATTCCCACAGCATATCCTCTAACACATGTATGGTATTCTTTGACTACCCATCTGTTGGTGGGTGGAAATCCATACTTAACAAAACCTATATTCCAAGAACCTTTTATAAGCCCTTCTAGAAGCATGAAGTAAAGCATGAATCGCAATCTAAAATTATAGTTTGTGGAACCACATGAAAATGAACTATATCCTAATCATAAATCTCTCCCAAATACTCTACTATGAAGGTTTCCATAATAGGTAAGAAATGTGATACCTTCATTATTCTATCCATAATTACCCAAATAGTATCATTCTTCCTAAGTTTCCTTGGAAGAACTACCACAAAATCCAAAGTTACATTGTCCCACTTCCATTTTGCGATAGGCAACGAATGCAATAGGCCTCTAGGTTCTTGATACTTTTCTTTCACCTACTGATAGGTGAAACACATTGTTACGAACCCTGCAATCTCCTTTTTCATGTTTGGACACAAAAACTATCGTCATAGTTCATGGTAGATTTTTTTCACCCCAGGATGTACCGCCCACTTCGAGGCATGAAATTATCACATGAGTTCCTCTTGTATACTTCTAGGCACCACAACCCAATTCTTTACATAGATGACCTCATCCTCATCTATCAAATAGTTTGAAGGTTTCTACCCACCTTTAAGGCTTTCCCTTAAGTATAAACACTCTGGATCATTGTAATTCTTGTCCCTGATTTGTCTCAAGAGTGTAGACTCTACTGCTACTAAAACCAGACTCATCTTATCCTAACTCTCCCGAACCACCACATGCATTTCAGCTAGAAAAACCATCATATTCCACTCTATACTCAAATCATGTACCAACTGAGTCTGAGTTTTCCTGCTTAAGAAATCAGCCACACTATTCCAATTTCTAGGTGTATATTCTAGTTCAAAATCAAAGGACTTCATATACTCTACCCATATTCACTGCCAAAGATTCAAGTCACACTGTGAAAAGATGTACCTCAAGCTTTTGGGATTTGTAAAAACAGTAAACTTTTAACCCAAAAGATAGTTTCACCAACACTTAAGAGCATAAACCACCACAACCAACTTGAGGTCATGCATAGGTTAATTATGTTCATGTTTCCTCAACTGCTGAGACCCATACGAAACAACTCAATCCCCTCACATTAACACAGCTTTGAGTCTGATCCCAGAAGTGTCACAATACACTGTATACTCCTCACATGACTCAGGTAAGATCAAAATTTGTGTCGATGTTAATAAATTCTTGAACTCCTGGAAATCATTCTCACATGATTCTATCCATTCAAACTTTACCCATTTCTTTGTCAAACCTCAAAGAAGCGCTTCCAATCAGGAAAAGTCCTCGATGAACCTACTGTAATATCTAGATAATCCCAAAAAATCTTCAAATATCAAAAACATTTTTGGGATGCTCTCAAGAAACCACTACCTAGACTTTCTCTAGGTCCACTGCCACACCTTTTTCTGAGATGATGTTCCCCAAAAGGTGTACATGATCAATCCAAAACTAACACTTAGATAGTTTTGGGTATAACCAGTGCTCTCTCATTGTACTCAGGATGATGTCAAGATGTTGGGCATGATCGTCATAAGTCTTAGAGTACACCAAGATTTCGTCCACAAAAACTACCACAAACTGATCCACGTATGAATGAAAGATCATGTTCATCAAGGCCATAAACACTGCTAGAGCATTTTTCAACCCAAACAGCATCACGAAAAACTAATAAAGTCTATACCTACTTCTGAAAGTAGTTCTTGGTATATTAGAAGTCCTAAATCTCACCTGATGATACCCTGATCTCAAATCAATCTTTGAGAACACAGAAACTCCCTTCAGCTGGTCAAAAAGATCATCGATACGTGGAAGAGGATATCGGTTCTTCACAGTCATTTTATTAAACTTCTTGTAATCAACACACAAGCATAAACCCCCATAGTCCTTATTTGAATACAAAATGGGTGATCCCCAAGGTGGAGTAGCTGGATGGATAAACCCATTATCCTTTAATTCCTCCAACTGTGTCTTGAGATCTTGAAGCTCAATTGGTTCCATTCTGTAAGGTGGAATAGACATTGTATCAGCCCCAGGCATGAGCTCCATAGTGAACTTCATATCTATCTTAGGTGGAAACCCTGAGAAGTCTTCAGGAAATACATCTTGGAACTATTCTATAATTGGTGGAAGGACATCTTTCCTACCACTCCCATCATTGATAAAAATACTATGAACTTGGACTGTGATCTCTCCCAGTTGTTGATTAATAGTCCATGCTCCGCTTTCATGGAGATCTCGTTCTCCATGATGAAAATATTGGTCGCCCTTATGAGATACAAAGGTCACTCTCCGGTGGTAACAATCGATGTGGGATCAGTGGGCGACTAACCAGACCATACCCATAATCAGGTCAAATCTCCTCATATCAAGGACATAGAGATCCCAAAGAAAATGATACTCTCTAATCTCTAATGAACATCCCTTGCATAAATAGATATCTCTAGACCGTGTCCCTAATAGTGTATTGATATTCATTACCCTACCTATGGAATTCACCTCCAGGCTCAAACCATTAACAAGATTAGTAGATATAAAAGAATGAGAGTAACCAGTATCAAACAAGGAACTAGATAAAGTAGAAATTACTAGAGTAGTACCTCTCATTGTCTATGGACCAGTCTCACTCTCCATAAGTGTAGCCTTCACTGCATATAAATTTCCTACCCTCTTCGTTGCGGCGTTGTCTGACTCCCCTGAGTAGCACCACTTTGCTGATATGGGCAATCTTTCCCAAAAGAACCATGTCCAATACCTATACATCCAATTCTAGTAGAACTCCAACTACTGGGACTATATGGTGTAGAAGACCCTCTTCCCACACTCTAACTCTGAGCAGATGCTCCCTCAACACGAGTCTGTCGCTACTTCCTACAGAACTTCTATAGGTGTCCCATCTTTCCAAAAAACTGGCACTCCACTAGTGGTCAAGGACAATGTGTGTGATAGTGTCCTGTCCAACCACATTGGTGGAAAATCACATGAGTATGATTCTGTGAAACTATTCCTCCTTATTTCCCACCTTACTTTCCATTGTCCTGACTAAGTTTCTCATAATGGTGCTTCCTACTCTCAGAAGGTGCACTCCCTGATCATCTAGTGACACCTACCTATCCAGTACTAGAAGCCTCCTTCAGGTTCCCCTCTAAAATTAGAGCCCGATTCACCACTTTTGAGAACTTCTTCAGCCAAAAGATATTCAACTGGTACTTAATTTCACATCTAGGTCCATCCTGAAAATGTTTTTTTGAAGAATCATCATTTGTTTCCAATGTTGGAGAAAAAAACTATAAATCTGTGAAACATTTAGCATAATCCATTATTTACATGCTTATCTAGGTTAGATGCATAAAATATGAAGCCTTGTGTAGTCTCAGTGTCTCTGTATAGAAGTGTTCCAAGAACTTCTACAGAAATCCCTTCCATAACATGTCATCAGTATGTCCAAATCGTACATGAATGTCCCTCCAGCGTTTCACTGACCCCGAAGCATATAAGAAGCCAACTTGACCCTCCTCTCAGCCAGAGTCTCTAAATGGTCAAGTATCATCTCTATGGACTCAATCTAGAATTCATCTCCCTCAAGTCCACCCTCTCTAGTAAAATTTGGAGGGTGTTGCAGCTAAAACTCCCTTGTCAACTCAGACATGCTTTTCAGAACCCGCATTGGGTCTCTTTCCATAAATTGCATGAAATGAGAAAATTTCTCTTGGAAATGATCCCCTACCTCCTCTGTTTAAACCAATGGTTCCTCAAGTTCCCATTCTGGAAGTTCGTTCCGATCCAAACCCCTTAGTCTCCCTCTCAACAAGAGTCGTGGAGGCATATCTCTACGAATCCAAACACACATATTAGGTCTCATAACACAACCTTATAACATTTATGTAAGAGGGGAAATAAACACAATAAGATTCAACATGTCCCCCCCCCCTTCTCCATATATTCAACACTGTGGCCTTATCGCTACCCTTAACCATCCTAATCCTAGGTCTTGGTTAATAAGGGTATGCACATTCTCATTAATTGATTCCCACAATTAATTAATTATATCATTTCAAATTAATTAATTAATCAAACCCATCTCATTATTCAGTTTTCTCATTAGACACCCCTTTATTCTCATTTTGCATCATTATTTTAATCTCACAACAAGGAAAAACAGTTCAAGTTCAACAAGTTACCCATAACCTATTTTCCTATGAGTTCCTAGAATGATGAATGTCACAATAACCCTGAGTACCTAGAATGATTCATGCAGACTCAAATCTCGTGCCTCTTTAGGCCACAAAACAAAGTTCAACAATTGTCAAAACAAATACCACATCACACCACAAGTGTGTCACCCAAGGTGAACTAATATCCAACTGTAACAAAAAACATCAATCACAAAAATCCCACCCTGAGTACCCAGATTTTCCCTCATACATGGATTTTAAACTCCCATGCATGAGATCATTACCAAGCCCCAACTTATCCTAGTATCCTATCTACCTTTCCCAAAATAGTAATACAAAAGAAGAATAAATAAAATAAAACCTCATTTGATGCCACTTTGTAATGTCTTGTCCTAGGTTCCACTAAACGGTACCCCAAGCCGGTGGGTCACATGCCCTCAAGCATGCCTCCCTGTATGATAGAGGGTGACGACTCACAATGAGGGTCTAGTAAGTCAGACATGGAGATACTATACCCTCTTTTATCAGATTAAAACACTAATGGAAGCAAACAAAAATAAACAAGTGTGGAAGCATATAAATAACCAGATCAATATCAAGTCACATTATAGTCAAAACAGGAAATACAATACTCAACAAAAAAGGGAAAGGTTTCTATGAAAATTCAAGGTTCAAGTTTCTATAATGAAACTAAAAGTAAATACAAAACAACTCCAAAGCAGGTCTTGAACCATGTCTGGTTCCCTCACCCATGCTCCATTCCCAAACAGCAATCTATCTCAGGGTCTTCCCTTATCCTATCCTATAACAACAAAGTCTTCTCGAGTGCCGATCAGGAAGCCCGAATAGGGTGGGAGTATAACTAGGTAGGCCACCACCAATGGTGTCTAAAACATTCCCAGTCAAAAGACAATGTATGTAATTCTGAGAATCAATAAATACAATGCATAATTAAATAGTTATCACATTGTCATTTATTCTTTAATCAACACATTAGACCTGTCTTCAATTCATGTCTCCCATTTAAATAATAATTCATTATTGTCATTCATTTGGTGTTGAACTCCATGTCAATCACCATAAATCTCATTCAGTGTAGATCACCATGTCTAACATGCCTCATCACATTTAGTGCAGATCTCTATGTCTAGCACCCCACATCAAAAGTGCTTGGATAACTATTGGGGAGGAACGCCATGTCCAAGTCCCAACTTCTCAATCGGTCTAGAACACCATGTATTTAACCCACATTATCAATCATTTAAATCATTCATTAATTCATAAGAATTAACCATGACATTCCCTTACTAATCAAACGATTAGTTAAACATATCAAAGTCCATTAGTTAACCCAACAATTAAATAAATACACAAGCCATTAATTAATTCATCAGTTAATCAATCAACATAAATCTTATTCTATAATTAATTCTTCATAATTAATTATCAAAATAAAATATCAAATTGTTATAATTAATTGTGAAATTAATTATCTTAATCAACATCATGGTACATAATTAATTCACCATTAATTATCTCACATATCCAAACATCATCTCAAAATTAATTCCTCCTAATTAATTATCTCAAACCCAACCACATTCTATATCTCAAATACAATATCCCAAATGATAAACAAATTCCTTAAATCAATTATCTATTTGGGTATCCCCATAGATCAAAGATTAAATCATAAATTAAATTACCAAGATAACCACAAGTCAATCCCACATTCCTAATTACTCCAATTTAGGAAATCAATTATCAAGAGAATCTAGCAATTAAATAATCTCACATACACATATTAAATCCATGACTATGGGAGTTCAATTTAGAACACCTACCTCGATTTTTTTACAGATTTTATCCCAACATAAATCCCCAAAATCCAAGTGGCACAATGATGTCGATCAAGATCTAGATATAAATCCCTAAACCCGAAATTAAGATCAAAAGCATCAAGATCGTGAAAATATAGATCTAGATCCAAAATCCTAGATCTAGATCTCAACTCATAGGTTAAGATCCATGGAAACAGTGGATATCTTCCATGAAAAGATCAAGGAAAGATAGAGGAAAGAATGGAAGAAGCAATGGGATGAAATCCACTTACCGGGAAGAGAGTGGATCTTCAATCCGGGATTTAGATCTTAAATAACAGTGTTCTAATAACCTTGGAATCCCTATAAAAGGCTCTGGGATCACCTAAAATTTGTCAATCTTGAGATTAGGTTGAAATAGAGGGGTTTTGGGGGTTTGGGTGATTTAAAAACTAATATTTGGATAATAAAAACTTGTGTGCATGGTTTTCTGGGTAGGGGTGCAAGATTAAGGTAAACTGTGTGCCAACCGTGCAGACCTCTTTGTCCAGGTTTGCACGGTTACCTATGTTTAGGCACACGGTTTTTTAAACCATTTTCAAACCATGCATGGACCTCTATCCATAGATTTTTCTTAAAAATTCACCCAAATGTACCTAAAACCAAAATTTCAAATCAAAGGTACTTCAAAACAACAAAAATTACCTGAAAATGCACTTGAGATAACTCCAGAAAAGGTCTGAATCTTACAATGTTTTATGGATCAAGAACATAGAAAAAAATTCACATGTTTTCTCATGATAAAAGGATTAGTTGTGTATTCCAATCTATTCATATTTACTAGTTTCATACCAAATTCATCTTTTTCACACAATTATTACTGATAACCCATTTTTAGTTAAACACTATAACTCAAAATTTAATATAATAAATCTCCCATATTTTTTCAATAAATCTGTAATATGCACTTGATGCAGAGATTGAGTTTTTTCCCTTTTCACTTGAAAAAACCATTGCTTCTGTAAATAGTAATACACTGTTATTTGGAATTGTACTTATGTTTTCTTAATCTTTAGTATAAAATGTATAACAATTAATTCCATACTTTGACCATGTTATCAAATTTAAACCTAGGACACCCTCTAACCATCTTAATATTTCTATTGCATCAGATCAATATGAACTATCTCTTTGATCCATGGAAAAAAGTTTTGTTATTCTCATTAAATATCAACATACATTTCTTCTTTAGATAATGTTTTTTTAACATATTTATATGTAATTTTATATATGTATGAACATCATATATATTATTAATGATGCATAAATATGTTTGATTTATTTTTTTCACCTATAAATGATTTTACTTTCAATCCATGTATCATGTTTCTCTCAAAACCAACTCATTTAAAGTGATATTGATGCAAACAAATGTGCTCCATTATAGAAAAGTAGTTTATAAAAAATATGAAACCTCATAAGGAATATACTTCTCAACAATGGAGGATTTTAGTCAATATAGATTCATAAAATATTATTTCAATATCTTTATTTAACTTTCAAAAAGATACATTCAACATAGATATACATGATCATAGTGCATTATTTCTCACAATAAATTCACCATGATATCAAAAAAATATTACAAAAATTTCATCTCTGGTTTAAAACGTATAGAAACTACATCATTCTTCAAATTATTCAATGAATTTAGATCAATCAATTTTTTACAAATAGAACTGAAAAAATAACACGCCTTCATGATACTCATTCTAACACAAATGAGGAGTATTCCATGAAATGAAACCAATATGATTTTTTGTATCATGACATGGAAATCATGGGATTTCATTCCTGTTAACTTTAAATATTTTAGTGAAACAAAATTTTTTATGTTTGAAGAATAACCCTATGGAAATTTGATATTATGGAGGAACTGGAAAAAAAATTATACAACTTGGATAATGTATGAAAATATGGAGCCAGATATGTTTATCTTCTGTTAGGAGTGGGTGCTAACTCCAATTATATTCCCATTAATAGTAAGTCTAATATTTCATTCAACCCATCCTTAGTCTTGCCTTTAATATCTAACAATGTTCCAATCAAACTATTGCAGATATTATTTTTATAATGCATGGAATCAATTTTATGTTTGAACTCATGATATTTCCAATATAGAAGCTCAAAAAATATTGATCATTTCTTTCATATATTTCTTTCATTTCCATGTTTTTTTTTCTTTTTGAATGTGGCATCAATGATTTTCTCCCTCTAAAAATACTCATCGGTTGATAGAGGTTTTAGAGAAATATAAATTCATATAAGTAATTGAATTCATGTTTTAATCTTCGATAAGAGTGATCTATAGACAAAAACCTTCGTTGACCTATGTATATTTTTTTATCCCATGTTGTAGTTGATAATTTGAATTTTATTCTTCATAAATGGGACAATATTTATACCCCTTAACACAATAACCAAACAAATTTTCAATTGATGGGAAGACATTTATAATAAACATAATTATTACATGTAGTTAAAAATTTTCCATTTTATAATAATAATACACTTTGATACCTTGCTTCCATAAATGTTTATAATCATTGATTAATGGTGAAAATAAAACATAAATATAATTTCCAAACTTTTTTGGTCTAAAAATCATTAAACTCAACATGATATATTTCTAATTTATATAAAATTCAGGAGAGAAGTTTAAAATACCAATAAAATAGGACAAAAACTATGTTTTCTACAAATTCCCTGATATGAATTCATTTCATCTATGCATAGTCCAATTCTGATATTTCTAATTCAATTTCTAAAGGTATGAAGCTATTGATCAATTTTATTCCACTATAGACAATCAGTTGGATGATGTAATTTTTTTATCAAATATTTACTCATCTACATGCCATGTTAAACATTTTTCATCATTTAAATTTGAAAATAAACACTTTAAATGGGTAATTATAGAAAAATACCAAATTTTCTTTGCATGAGTCTTGGTAATTGAAGAAATTAATTTTTAATTGTTCTTTTAAACTTATACCTTTATATACCACATTTAGGACACTCTAACAGACTTTTATATTCCTCTCTATATAGAACACAATCATTCAGGTATACATGTATATTATTGTACACCAAACCCATCAGGTATAATATTTTATTCACATTATAATACGTATCTGGAAGATTGTTTTCTTTATGAAGTGTGTCTTTCAACTATTATAGAAAATTTATAATACCCTTATCACTCCATCCATTTCTGTCCTTTAAGTTAATCAATCTTAACACTATTGGTAAAATCATAAATTTCATACAACCTAGATACAATGGTTTTTCAGCATCACTATATAGGCACTTTTCCATTTGTACTTTCTCAATTACCTCTACTCCAATATCATGAATCATTTCTTCAATTTTATCTGACATATCATCTTGAAAATCTTCATCATCAATAGATCTTGAATTCAACCTAATTTCACAATTCCAAATCTAGGGACTAAAACTTGGACTAAAACTATAATAAAATAAGTGATATTTAATTTCTCTATTTTACAACTTTGTCATGTTTAAACATTGAAAACATGGCCATAAAAATATGTCAACATTTAGAATATTTAGTTTGTAAATTTTCAAAAAATTATCAACTCTTTCCTCATATTTATCAATGGTTCACCTTTCCTTATCAAAATATAACTCATTATCACCTATTAAAAATTTCAAGCATTGAATATAAGTTATTTTATATTTAAATTGAACTTAAAATTTACTTTTATAAACAAAAATACAAAAAAATATCATAATATAAATGGTCAAATGAGTTTCGAACATTTTGAATTTTTTTTAGTTTTAAAAAATATAATGGGAGTCTACACACACGTTTTAGAATTAAAATATAGTTGATTAAAAAAATTATTTGTATAATAGAAAATATAAGAAAATAAAAAATAGGATAGTGATAATGAAATACACTAAGTGAAGTAGTTTTATAATGTATTTTGTTATTCTTAAACATAAATAGTAAAAAAAATATTCCACATATAATATCTAATATTAGAGAGTGAGGAAACAAGATATTACAAAAGTCATGATAGATGGAAATATTACAAACTTTAATAATAAAGATAATATAGTATTGTTGTTTGGAAAGGGATGTTTGGAAATATATTTATTATAAATAAATAATGATTTTTTATATTAATATAATAACATAAATGAAGTGATTGTTTTTAGAAAACCATTATGTGAGAATATTTTTCTACATAATTTAACCAGGTTATGTGAAGTAAAGTAAATTTTGTTTTTTCAAAGGATAAAAATGCGAGAAAAATAAGCTTGATTTTAGGACTTGAATTGAGATATTTAATAAAATATCAAAATAATAAATTGGTTTCTACATGATCATTATAAGGGAATGAGTGACCTAATAGGTAAATACTTATACAACCCATTACATAATTTTTTGATGTATTAAAAACCTAAAATACCCCTTCACAATTTAAGCAAACAATATATCTTAAAACCCCAAAACACTCTTTCAGTAAATTAAACATACCTTACATGCCTTGAAAAAGATAATTAGTAAATTAAAAATAATTTAGATGTTGTAAAAAATCAATGAAAGATTTAAAAGTCACTTTTTTATTAAACGATCATTCAATAAATATAAAACCTATTAAAAATTCATTCAAGAAAATTAAACATACATTAGATGTTATGGTACCCATTAAATAATCATTCAACCAAATATAAAACCCATTAAAAAACTTAAACACCCATTAATTAGAAAATTAACACGATTTATTATACATATTCATAAAATAATCATTCAATCAAATAAGTTAAAAATACTATTTCATAAAATTAAAAAATATATTAATATGCGTGAAAAATAATAATTGTGAATACAAACTGTGAATAAATATTAGAGAAGTGATGACATAGGACACTAAAAAATGAGAAAGTTATGGAAAATGTAGAGAATGAAATTATTAGGAGTGACAGAGGTGGTAAGAATGGAAATGGGGATGAAGAATGAGAGAGATTGATTATTGAGGGAGGTTCGGGAAAACAATTAGGGTTTGTAATGGGTGAAATTGAATGTGTGACTAAAAATATGAAAATTGATCAATGATTTATCATTTTTTTTTAAAATCTACATAATTTATATAATAAATGATTTAGATAACCTAGTGTCTATATTTTTTTATGTCAAATAAAAATAAATCGATGTTATAAATAATTTATCACTTCAGATTTCAATAACTGAAGTAGTATATACGACATTAAAAACCAGTTTTTCACTGGTGTAAATTTAATATGTTGGTATCAAAATTGAATTCTATTTTTTAGAATTTAATTTCTAAAATTTATAAATTTAACTTTTAAATAAAACCATATAATACATGGAAAACACATCAATTAAAATAAAACCATTTATTTTTTTCAATTTGAAAAAAAAATCATATAAAATTATTTATAAAACCATGATGAATATGAATCTATAAAATGATTACTTATAAATAATAATATTGATTAAATATCCACAAATTAAATATATAAAATATCTATGTGGATTTTATGTTTTACTCTGACACATAGAATGATATCATGATTGTGATCCTTCATTTTTTCATGTCTTGTTTGAGTTTAAGGACACTTGGTACTTTTCCAATGGAGTTTTCATTTATTTTCTTGTTATGAATAATTAGGTGGAATAAAGGATATGATTATGTTAGATTAATAATCTCAAAGGCTATTTTAGATGTCCCATGGGAATCCATGGGAGCATCATTTTCAATATCTCAACATTTGGGAGATTGTCTATGCCAACATCTAGGTATTTATGTCACCAATTATATACAAAACATTTGGTGATCCCCCTTCTCTGATACTGAAAGAATATTGATATATTGATATTTTTAATGGATGTATGTCATAACCCAACCTAAAACTACTCTATTAATTCATTTATTTTCAATTTATTTTTATTTCTCTCTTCTACTAGGTAGTTTTTCTCTAAAATTGGGAGTTTTGGGCATGCATTTCATGGTTCAAAGTTTTCGAAACCATATGGAAATCATGCATAAAATCAAGCAATTTTAATAGATCTAAATCACATAGTCAGTGGATTTTTTTTCAAACTGTGTGTCCTTACCATGCTTGGTAATCTTAGTTCCCAGTTGAGGGTCTACAGTTTTCCAAATGGTGTGTCCAAACTAGGACCAGTTCCCCGATTCATTAAAATTCCAAAATCATTTTTTTCCCTTGCTTAGTTTTAATCTCAAATCACCCCCCCCCCATTCCACCTCACACATTCTAGGGTCTCCACCATTCATCTCCCACTCATCTCCTTTGTGATTTCAAGTGAATTATTCACGTTCTTTACATGAATATTCTATGTAATCCAATTTAAGGAATATTCCTTCTCTACCCCCTTTGATTTTCTCTTTAGTTCTTACCCTACCATGGTCTTGACAATCTAGGGTTCATGTTACATAAATTTTAATTTGTGTTCTTTTTCTTTATTAAGGTTTCATTTGGTCCTTATTGCTTCTTTGGTCCTACTTGAGGTGGATTTGATTAGCTATTTTTGAAGGCGATAAGGTTTTAGGTAGGTTACTCTGTGTCTGGATCTTTAAATTTAAAACTATGATTTATTCATTTTTATTATGTTTTTTTCATAATATTATGAAGTAAATGTATTATAGAAATTTTTTTGATGAAAAATATTTGTTTCTTTCATGTTTTATATATTTTTATATATTTTTTCTAGGGGTTTCCTTTATTAAACTATGTTTTAAAACTTGTTTGGAAAAGTTAAGCACATCAAGGGCTTGATTGATCTTTCAAATGGTTTTTAATATGTGATTTTGAAATCCCTGAGGATCGTTTGGTCTTCTGGTCTATTTTCAATAAAATACTAATAGCATGTTTGGTTCCATAAATACATTCAAGGTGTTTTTTAATTTTATAACCTATTAGTATGACTTATACACATATACATATATATATACACACTTTTGTACATATTCACACAAATTTATATGAATATGTACATTAGGAAAAAGGGTATTTATATATATATATATATATATATATATATATATATATTAAGGTGCATGTGTGTGTAAGTGTGATAATGGTTTTCAAAACCAAAAATATATAAAATAAAATTTGTTTTACAAATGATAAATATATCTTTTTAAATATTGATTCTCGATCAACACTTTTAAATGATTGCTTTTAAATTAAAAATCCTTCTTAAATTATGACCCTTTAATAATAGAACTTGTATGTGTTTGAAATATGTGGCTTGTGGTATGTTCCTGGTAAGGGGGCTATGTATTTTTTATGTTTTATAATGAATAAAAAGGGGTTTCACTTAAAATGGAACTCGGGGTGTGAAAGTGAAATGCTTGATTAAGAATGAAATGTACGATATGTGTATATATGTTAAATTGATAAACTCACCTCTATTTATATTTCATGGGAAGACTTGGGTAGTTAGGAGGGAAGTCTAAGTGTGTAAGGACTCAGCCTTAAACATTACATAATCTTTAGTTTTAGTCAATAATTTACTTTCTTTCACTTTTTATATCTTTTTAGGTTTAGAGTTTTATATAATTAGGCCATAACACATACATTAAAAAACCATATAATACAAAGTGGTCACCTCTGATTAGTATCCATTTTTTCCACCATATAAAACTTTTTAAAAAAACATCATTTCTTTCATAAAAACTCTTCGTGACTTTCAAACAAACTTCATCCTTTACCTTACCCATCCTAAGAAAAACATTTAAAAATTTGTGATGAGAACAAAAATCTCAATAAGGGATTCGTTTACCTTTATCTTAAAAGTTATTTGATCATATGAAATAAAACATTTTCACACAAAAAAATCACTTTTTTCTCAAATAAAATCATTAAAACCCCTTTTTGGTGACTTAGAGAATCATATTCATAAAAAAACTTTCAACCCTCTTTAAATTAGAATAACCATATGGCCGAATTCCAATATAATCATTACCTAATGCGTTAGAGTAATATCTAGGCACACCCATCATTTAAGCTATAATGATTTCACCCAGTTCTATATGGGATTCCCCAAATTTTCCTTGTAACCCTTTGATTTAATAAATTCCTTTAGCATGGACTGAATTTCCAGTTCATGTCACTCTCTCTAAAAAAATATGGGATTCCCCATCATATAAGTTGTAATGGGATCACCAAACACTATCTTGGTTACCCCATCCTATAAGTTATAACAGGCTCACCCAGCAGTATTTGGGCTGCCCTATTGTATAAGCTATAACAAGCACACCCGGTTCTATTTGGGAACACCCATTTATCATGTATAATTCTCTAGTACCATAACATGAATAAAACATTTTTATACTTGAATCTTTTAAAAAATATTTTAAACTCATAAGAAAATCACTTTTTGATTTCAAAATACCCTTTTCTTTTAAAAACCCTTTTTCAATTCCAAAATACCCTTTTCTTTTTAAATACAATTTTCAATGACAAAATACGGAAAAAATGGGGGAAAGGGTTTTATTTTAATAAGACATGGAATATTTAAAATGAATCTAGAAATAAAATAATGGTCATAGGGGTAGAAAATTCATTCTCACTGTGTACTTTAAGAATATAACATTCCTTTTACCATTTTTTAAAATGTTCTTTTTAAAACACATAAAAAGATTCATTTCTGAAAACCACCGAAATAAAGTAAAAGCAATATAAAATTTAATTTATAAATATTTTATTTCCATATAAAAACTTTCATTAAATAATTTTAAATACATGGATGTGGAAAATAAAGATTTTGAAAGAAAACATTAAAAGATAATTTTTTTCAAAGAAAGGTCCCTAAACACTTAGGAAACACTTGAATCATAAAACCAATTAAATAATAACATTAAACCAAACATTAAATGTAATTATAATAGATAAATAAAATATATATAATATTAGGGGATTGTATATACACCTTATAAAATAATATAGGTGCATAACATCAAAAAAATCCTCAATGAAAGGAAATTTAGACGAAGTCCCTTATATTGTGTCTGACTTGTCACATGTGTATTTATATTCCTTAATAATAAACTTATGTTAATTGTTTACTTTATTTATAAACTTTTTAAAGTATATTATTACTTTTATTTATCTTATTAACAATTTATATACAATTACTTAACCAATTAAGTATAATTCATATGTTTTGACTATATTTGGTTTATATGTCAAAAATGACTTTGGCAGGATGACTATGGTCAAAGGGGTCATTATATAAACATATAAATAATAATAATAATTAAATAATTATAATACTTATACATAAATTATACTTTTAAAACCAATCATTAAATATGGTTATGAAAAATGGATTAACGTTATGATCATAGAGATGGTAGGTTGTACGTACGCATGAGTAACATTTCCATTTTTCAATGATCATTATGGGAAGAAGGTAAGTAATATTTTATCTTTAAATAATGATAATTATATCATAAATACCATAATATTTAATTATATATACATATATATATCATGAGGATGAGCACGTAAGGGGCTTCACGTCTCTAGGTCTTCTCCCGCCGCCGCCTTCCTCCTCTCCGCCCCGGGTCATCTGGATCTCTTCTCATATCCTTGATCAATGCAGTTGTGGTGTGGATTCGTCCTTTGGCAGCGTCATGCGGGCTCGTCCTCTTCAGTGAACCTCTTTGTGACCTAGCTTTCTCCTCACCCTAACCTGTAGTCTGGTTAGGGTTTCTCTCGGCGTCGCGGTGTCGGTCCAAGAGGCGGGTTCAGATACTGAGACCTAGGGATGTCATTGTGGGTCGTATCGTCTATATGTGCTAGGAGGATCTGGATTTTGGGTTCGGTGATGAAGGTAGTGACGGGCTCTCCTTATCTGGCTTGTGGAGTGGTGGTTTGTTCGGGTGGCCCCCAGATCTGGTTTAGTTTTCATCTTTTGGTTTGATTTCAGTTTTCGGAAATGATTTTGCGATGTTCTTGGTGGTGTGAAGTGGCATCTCGGTAGAGGTATGGTTCCAATTCCCGTGACTAGTCGGGGCGAAATCGTGATGGTTCCATTTTTATGATTTTTGCATTTTTTGTTGATTCGGTGATGATTTTTGGATTTGTTGATGTTGGTGTGGTGCTGTGTGGATCGCGGGTCAGGCGAAAGTGGTGTGAACACCAGTTTTCGATGGTCACTAGTGTGTTGTTTTTGTGTTTGAGTTTGTTAATCACTTGTTGTTGTTCTCTTTGGATGGGGACAATGACGTCCTGATGTTTGGTGGTCGTCAAGAGTTGTATCCTTCAACGGAGACGGTGAATATGAAGCTCTCCGGTGATCCGGTTGATGAGGATAAGTTAGAAACCACGTGGTGTTTGTTTTGAGGTAGGTCATGGCTCGAGGCGGCAAAGAAATCGAGAGGACCCATGCTTCGAGGCCGTCGGTTCGTGGCTCAAGGTGCGCGGTTGATTTGTTTTTGAAGGTTTCAATTTTGAAATTGAGATGTGGTGGATTTCGAATGTGTGATGTTTTGGATCTTTGTATGGTTACCACTTTCCAAAAAGTGGCTTTTATAAAATACCAAAAAAAGTTTGATGGCTACATATATATATCATCCTAGTGATGTGGTGATGAAAAAAGGAATTGCATTACTTCGAGGAGGCGGTAGTCCACACGTCCATGAATGACATTATCACTTTTTTAGTGAATGAAAATGTAAGAATTAAAAAAAATATTATAATTAAATAATGATAAATATTTCATTAATATCATAATTATTCATTATAATTACCCTGATTACCTTTCATGTAACGCGTTGGTGAAAATGAATCACATCATTTCGCGAAACTGCAGTCTATCAAACACATGAGCGACATTATCATTTCTTATATAGTATTGAATATAAAAAGGGTGTATATTATATAATTACTCCATAGGTATAAATATTTTATAAATAACATATATAAACTTTATATCCATCATCATACCCATCCATGAGAGTTGGTAATGGAAAAATGAACGACATCGTTTCGTGTGGCGGTAATTCGTCATACACACGAATGATGATTTTATAACCCATTTGATAGAAGTGTGTGTGATTTTAAGTAATAGCCTTAACATAAAAAATATAAGTATATTTAAGATACTTATTTTATTATATAATCATGGTATAAGAATAATTTAATGGGTTTAAGGAAGAAATAAAATAAAAATGCTTGTTGGAGAACGTTACCTCTTCTTTGGGTAACTCATTTTAGTTTGCACTAAAGTCCTTTCTTGGTTAGATTTATAAGAAAAATATTGCTTTTATAATTATAGGAGATAATTTTATAATTTATTTGTGTAGGGTTTGGTCAAAAATATTGTTTTTGAATGTTTGAAGGTAGGTGGAGAGGGTGTGGCCTTTTATAAGTGAGGTGAGTGGAACACTTGTAATTTTTTGAAAGAGTGAATTCCAACCATATTTTGTTCATGTCACCAGGCCCCAATAATGGTCAATTACTGTTAATATAAGGTATAAGGTCTAAATATATCTATAAAATGTGTTTTGGACAAGTTTTTGGCCATTTTTACACCTTATATTCTAAGTTTAACCATTAAGTAAAATCGTTTGTACCTTAGATATTGTAATTAATTTTAATTATTTTCACTAATTACTATGGAAAAAAATTAATTTTACCATATTAGACATTATAAATTATTATGATTCTGAATATTTAATCCATTTTACCAAATTCAATTCACATAAGTGTCGAATTTTAATTTAATATTAATCTCGTGGACGCGACGAGACAACAGGTTTTTAAGAAGCGTATTTTTTTTAGAAAATGATGACTCTTTATTAACTCTATGACTAATAATAATCACTGTAAAAAATTAATTTAATATTTAATTATATATAATATATAAATTTCATTTAAAAAATTCCACATTAGGTATTATTTTAATTAATTAAAAATCATAAACATTATTTATATTAAAATAGTTTTTAAAAAACCCATTTTTAAACCTAAAAACAAACTTATACTAAAAACCAATATAAAGTTAATTAAAAAGTAATTAATTGGATTAAATATAACTAAATAATACATAGGTTACTTTAAAATATATTCAAAACTTATTGGGGCTTTCAAATTACATATTTTACTGAAAAGAAAATACTTTTTACAAAAAATAGGTATTTTCACTATTCACTGAAAAATCAATATTATCCAAAATTACCAAAATTTCACCCAAAGTAAATTTTGATGTAATTATTTCAAAAATTATATTAATTTTATATAATTAAAATTCTAAAATTTATAAATTAATCATTTAAATAAAACCTTATAAGGGAAGATTTTGGTTAAACTATTTCCTTTTTTACTTAAGAAAATACTTAATATTTTTATAACTAATATAACTATCTAATTTATATTAATAAATATGAAAATGGTTTAATTTATCATTATATGGGTTGTTACATCCTTCCCGTCTTTTAAAAATTTCATCCTTACAATTTTATTCACTTATTAAACAAGTGGGTTTGTCTTTCCCTAATAGCAATTTCATATTCTCATTTTTCCTCTTCAACCATATAGTTTTCCATAAAACCTTAACCTAGTGAATCACCTTATTACGCAACACTTTTTATCTACAGTAAATAATATAAATAGGTTGTTACTCATAATAAAGGTTATCTTCCAATTGAACTACTTTCAGGATCAAAACATGAGATGAATCAGGCACATATTTCCTTAACATTGAAACATGAAATACATTGTGTACCTCAGTTAAACTCAGAGGAAAATCCACTTAGTAGAAAACTAATATGAATCTCTTCAGTATTTCATATGATCCAATGAACTATGGAATTATCTTCCCTTTATCCCCAAAATGCATAACACTTTTTCATGGAGAAACTTTGAGAAAGACATGATCACTTACCTTGAAAGACAGATCTTGTAACATCTCAAACCCAGATGTCACTCAACAGTGCCCTAAGACCAGTTGGTCACATGGCCTCAAGCACATATCCCTAAACTATAGAGTCTTCCAACTAGAAATTAATGCCTAGGGTGTGTCGGTGGGGATATTATTCCCTCTCACCAGAGTGTAACATAGTGGAAAAGTAATAAAATTCAAATAGTTAAAGTAGTAAATCATACAAATAATAGATACACAACAGGGGTAGATAATAATATTAAAAGGAATATCATATACAATGATGATGATGATACATGTTATATGTCTCTAATAGAGAATCTAAAACATGTACAAAATAGTACAGTACAATACATGTCCCAAAATACCAAAAACACCAAAAGTATTATCTCCTGATAGCATCACGAGCCTCAGCTTGGTCCCATGTTCCCCTTCTCCTAAGCATGGTGAAAAATCAAGCATCAAACTATGGGCTCTTTCCTGGGTCTCTACCTGCATCTAAATAGTCTTTTAAGGTACACAACAGAGGCCCAAATAGGGTGTGAGATATAATCCCAGTAGGTAACCACCCAAATATATATACAATACAAGTTGTGCAATATAATAAGCTAAATAGTGTGCAAGTGAGTAGGTAAGAAATATGAAAGTAAAGTTCTGATGGAATTGTTGTAACAAGCAAGTGATACTATATAACCATACCAATATCCCTATAAAACAAGTCTTAGATCCTATAAAAAGGCATCTATAACAAATATAAATAACTAACATGGATTCGTTGTACATCCATACATATCATGTCAACCATGGACTTCCCATATAGTCAAGTGTCAGAGTAACCATGGCCAATCCGTTCAACTAATAATACAATATTTTCCCACAGTTTTATCGTATAATCAAAGTTTCAGACCAATAATGGTCAGATCTAAGGAATAGAAGACTAAGTAATCCTTGTCGATCCCTAAGAGAATCTTGATGGAAACTCAGTAACGATACCTGTTGGAGTCCTAGTAGCATTTCATCCGAACATATCCTATGTGAGTCCAAGAAATCCATATCTAAGGGGTATCAAGACCCAAGGAATCCCATGGAATCAAGACCCAAGGAGCATACTCTATTTAAGGCATCCACTACTATGTTAAAGACCCATGGGAGAACCATCCATGGAATCTATAAAAATCATTCATCAATCCCATTGAATTACCAATTCACAAGTATCTAATTAAAACCAATGAGTATACCAACTCATTAACCACATTTTGTATTCAAGGGAAACCAGTGAGTATACCCACCCATTAATCAAATTATAAGAAATACAGTTCATGTTTTTACCCACTCATTTATATAATTTATAAAAAATATACCTAAGAAATACAAATTCCAAATAAATAATTTAATAAAGAATCACATATAAGGGAGGAAACACATCTCTTAACAATAAATTTGATTCATTTTATTCACATATGGGATTCCTCCATCTAGTAAATCTTAATAATACACCCCTCAGGTGGTTCAAAAAAGGGAAATTTAAAGTTGATTACATAGAACACCCCATGGGTGGTATTTGGTTGGGGAATCAACCTCCAAAAAGTCTCATGGAAGCAAAAGGGCATCCCTAATAGGTTCTAATTTAGTTAATTCAATTAATAAATTTATTTTCAAGGCCACACCGAAACTTTTAGAGGGTGTCGCAATGGAAACTAGCCTAATAAAGAACCAAAACCAGTGAGAAAAATATAGACCACTTATCATATCTCGATGGCAGAGTGTTCATCTAGTATAAACTCTTGATTCGACTCAGGTCAAGACAAAATGAAGAACATATGAAGAACCTAAAATTAGGGAATATTAGATTTCACCTAAATAGTATATCTAATACTAATAAGAATGGAAAATGACTAAAAAGGAATTGGGAACTCATCGATGTGGATCCCATGAGACTGACGACACTTTAATTGGAGATTAGATGGAGGACATATCTCAAATCCTAGTTTATTCACTGAAGATAGCTTCAAAGGGATGTGCTCGATTTCCATTGAAGAAATGATAAACTAGGTTTAAAAATAGATTTAATTAGGGTTAAAATGATAATTTACCCAAAAAATCAAAGGGTCACAAGGTTTAGTCAAATGGTTTGGCCAAACCATGTTCCAATCATGTAAGATTGGCTTTAAGAAAGGGCACATCACATGATATGTCCACATAGTTTTACTAACTATATGCAAACCATGAAAAACTCCACTATCAAAATTGTAGACATTCCTTCATGGCCATGCACCTCAAATAAAATGGTTTATTATAACCATGCAAGCTTCCCCTACTCTATCCCCATGTCTTGCATAGTTTTTCAGATCATGTGTCCTTCCCCACATGGTTTAGACAAACCACACGCCATGCCTTTTTCAACCCAAAAGCTTGGTTCTAGGCTCCAAATAGGCCCTATACACCCTCCAAACACCCCCGATCAAATTATGTACTCACACTAGGCCATAATTAAGCATTTAAACCAAAAGAAAAAAAGGATTCACACCTTGTATGAAAACTCAGGTTCTTATAATCTTCCCCCCTTAAATAAATTCATCCCCAAATTTCCCTCTCAAGTGTGGTCAAGTTTCATCTAAGAACAAATCTGGCCACTGATCATGTATGTCAGCCTCCCGATCCCAATTCTTTTCCTATAAATACTTGTGCTTCCATAACACTCGTACTAGAGGAACTGACCAACCTCAAAGAACTTCTATGCTCCTGTCAATGATAAAAATATGATTACCTCAAAGGACACATCTGCATATAAATCAACCTCCTTGGGATTAAAAGCGTGAGATTGGTCTGAGTGATAGTGGCACAACTAAGATACATGGAAGACGTTGTGTATGGATTAGTACCTCTGAGATAACTACACCTGATAGGCTACCAGCCCAGCTCTACCCAGAATATCGAACGGTCCGACATATCACGGTGAAATTTTACCCTATCTCCTAATTATATTATGTCCTAGCCTTGGTAAAACATTTAAGAAAACCAGATCCGCGACCTCGAACTCCATAGGTCATATGCAGTGATTGATGTATGATTTTTTTCAAAACTGCACAGTATCGATCCACTTCTGAATCAACTGGACCTACTCAAAAGTCTCCTACATGTGACGCAGTCCCAGTAAAGATTCCTTTCTTACCTCTAACCAGCATAGTGGAAATCGGAATTATAAGGCCCCAGCCTTAAACCTTACTTAATATTGAATTAAATGAGTAATTCACATTGAGGATCTTTTCAGGTTTAGAGTTTTAGAGAATTAGGACATAACTATTACATCTCAAAAGATTACAAAGTAGTCGCTTCTACTAAATTTCCATAAAATAAAAACTCTTAAAAAGAAACATGTATTGTTCCATGTTTTAGGTAGCATGACTTTCCCTTGATCCCATCCTTGACCCTATTCCATGCTAAGTCCTGTGAAAAACATTTCAAAGACTTGGGATGAGCATAAGAAGCTCAGTAAGGGTTATAAAAATATGGAAAGGAAACATGAGTTCATATATACATAAGAATGAAATCATACTTTACCCATAAAACATAGGCATATCAAATCATGAATAAATCATAGAAAACATAAGACATAAAGGTAACTTGAGGAATTCATAACATTCTTACGTAGGGAGTAACCCTCTTGGTTACGTTTGGAATACCCATCACAGTATATTCCCTAAATCTCTTCAGAGAAACCTTAACGTTTCACTCCTTCGCGTTACCCAATGCATTGGAGAGCTATAACGGGCTCACCCGCCCTTAGTTTATCACGGAACCACCCGTTCTTCATAACAATGCCCAAGGACCATAACATAATCGTATCACATAAAACATGCATAAAGGAAACATATCATTTCCACATTTCAATCACAATATAACATTTTAGTATATTGAAATAATGAATCCATTCAAAAAGAAACCATTTCCAAAACCATTTAAAACATTTAATAAAGAGATTTTTGAATCAAAGTGTCCCATACCACCTTGAAGCTTAAAACTTTAAACCATTAATATCCATATAAATAAATCCTTAAAACCATTTTGAAAACATGGATATTAATAAGAACAAATAATTAAAACATTTAAAACGATATTTTGGTTAAAGTGGTTTTACCAAAATTAGAGACGCTTGAATACAAAAATTGAGGAATAACATTTAGTCATAAATTTATAATATCATGAGAATAAATGGATTCATGATATAATACTCCAAAGGACAGTATATACACCATATAAGAGTGAATTGGTGCATAACAACAATGAACCCTCAATAGAAATGTCAAATGTGATGAAATCCCTTATAAAGAAGGTATCCTTAAATTAAGGACAAATAAATCTCAAAAATATGTGTGAAAAATATATATACACCCAATATAAGTGGATATTAAGTGTAAAACAATAAAAGGTCATTCACACATATTCAATGGATGACATATTCAATGACTACAAGTTGAACCCAAAGAAATCGAAATTGGGTTAAAAAGTTCCCTTGACAGCCTAATGGCATCACATCAAAATGAGTTGATGAGAGATAAAAAGTGTATCTCATCACTTGGACATAAAATTTACATCAATAAGGATATATGAGAACATATACCAACATAACAATATTTAAATTAAAAGACCCAATAAAAGAAGTCTTTTAAAAAAGAGGAGGGTGAAAGGTTCCCTTACCGACTTGGGTATCTTTCAAAACATACACCCCATGAAAGAAAGACAATAGATCATTGATGTAAATACTCATAAAAGAAAGTATATTACACAAAGAGTAGAACAATTGGCAGTACATACACCACTCAATGGAATTTGTGGCAAATGTAGCATAAATCTCACAGGAATAAAAGTGAGATGAAAAATCCCTTACGAAAACTCGGCAGCCTAACGGCGTCACATAAAACTTCCGAATATGGATTGATGAGATCAAATAGGGTATCTCATCACATTAAAATAAAATTTACAGCAAGATTAATATAAAATAACATCCCACAACATTACAAGGATGAGTTTAAAAGAAGTGACATAAAGGAGAGTACTTAAAAAGAAAGAGAGAGGTTAGATCTCTTACGAAAGTTCGGCAGCCTAACGGCGCCACTCAAAACTTCCAAAATGGATTGATGAGAGAGAATAGGGTCTCTCATCACATGAACATAAAAATTACAGTAATTTTAATATAAAAGATCATCCCAATAACAAGAAATATGAGCTTTAAAAGGAATGACATAAAAGTGTGTACTTAAAAAGAAAGAGAGGAGTAGGATCCCTTACCTCGGGTCCGACTTGACTCGATCGTTCTTTAATCTCCTGAATAATAAACTTGAGTTAATTTATAATTCCTTAAGAACCTTTTTCAAGTTAATTATTACTTTTATACCACTTATTACCATGTCATAAACATTATTTAATCATTTAAGTTAATAATATTTGTTTTTCCGATATTTGGTTCTTAAGTCAAAAGTGGACTTCTTACAATTACATGTTGTTCGTGTGGCCAAATGTTTATTATATCCAGAATTGTATTCATTATGTAGATATCATATATGTCATATATATCCAGTACATGCATTCATTTATAACATTACATAATCATTTAGAGGTAAGAAATGAAATGCACCGTTCATGGAGACGGTAAGCCGTACGTACGCATGAACGCTACTTTCATTTCTATTTCATATTTTATAGAATGGAATAATAATGATATAAGGGTATATTATAATTCCAGTATAATATCATATATAATATCATATTTCCATCCTTTATACATCCCACATATGGTATTTAACGAATCAAATCACTTTGAGGGGGCGGTAGTCCGCACTTCCTTAAATAAAGATATCGTGTATACCCATAATGGAAGCCATAAAGGTAAGACAAAAATGAAAAATACAGAAGCATAAATAAAAAATAAACATATTATATATCATATATAAAAATAGTGACATCATAATGGCCACCTTTGAAGGTGTTAAATGAGTATTGAACAATCATCGTTTCGGGAGGCAGAATTTCACCATCCACGGAAACCGTATGTTCTTTAACCATTTGATGTAGTTGTGTGAGAGTGTAGCTCGAATAAATCTTATAAAAACATCCTAGTATATTGAAGATACTGGTGTTGTTACAAAAGAAGTAAATAAAAAGAGTTTAGGGGGTTGGAGAAGCAAAATAAAACAAATGAACATGAGAGAATGAATTACCTTTAAAAGTGTAACTCCTTTTGATTTGAGCCTAAAGGCTTCCTTTGAAAGGATTCTGCCCAAAGGGAATCCTCTAGGATGAGGAGAGGGATGTGGAGAGAGTAAATGGGCAGGGGTTGGCCGAGCCAAAGGCTTGAGGAGTGTGTTAAATGAGGTAGAGGTGGGGGCCTTTTATAAGAGGAGAGGAGGGTCACTTTTGGAAAGTAAAGAAATATTACTTTATTTGAAAATGTGTTTCGGTTTCAAAAGGTCCCACATTGATATAATTCATGGATAAGGTGATAAGGCTTCGAAATCCACTCATCCAATAAGTTTTGGACATGTTTAGTTCATAGATTTTACATTATCTTTCCATTTTATTTAAATCGTCAAATAATGATGTCATCGCTGCATCATTATTATGTCATAAATAATTTAATTTATTTAATGTCTCAAAAATTATAAAAAAAATAATATGATGTAGGAAATCTTTTTAGATTTCCAATGAATAAATATAATCAAAAAGATTACTTGTATAACCCCACTTAAAAATTGTTTTAGTAAAACATATCATGTTTGTGTCAATTTTACTTTTACATTAAATAAAATGTTATTTATGTCATTTCCCAACCAAAGTGGATCCATGGGGTCCCCAAGTTGACCCATGGCTTGTCTTGGTCGGCCATGATACAACCAATGAGGGTAATACATGTGTCAAGCTCATCTTATTTTATTAAAGCATTATTTTTACCTTAAACTACACTAATTACCACTAATCGCGATTAAAACTTAATAAGTTACTATTCACCAAAAAATTATTTTAATCTCATTGAACCACATTTTACTTCTTAATGACAACCATGTATGTCGGATTTTTTGAAAATCAAAACACAATGATGGAAAAATTTCATTTAAACGGAAAATCAGTTTTTATAAGTACCACTTAGTGGTTTCACTATTCATCAAAAATTGAAGTTTTTCAGAAAAATCCCAAAAATTCACCCTAAGCTATATTTGATATTCTGAATTAAAAAATGAAGTCCGTTTTACAAAATTCAAAACATATAAGTCACATTAATTAATTTAATAATTAATTCCCGCTGTCATGACAAATAGCGTGTTTTATGAAACAATAAGTATCAAAAGATTGACACTAGTTTAAGTCTGATTTCAAAGTGAAATTGATTCCAACGACCACTATTGGATTTAATGGTAAAAATATTTTCTAATTTCACTTTAAAACCAATTCAAAATATAATCTAATCATATAAATAAATTAGATTAAAAAGTGGTTTTGAATTAAAATACAACATTTTACACTATTCATTAAAAAATGAACTTTATCGGAAAGATACCAAAAATTTACACAAAGTAAATTTTGATGTCCCGATTCTTAATAAGAGTTTTATTTGGTCCAAAAGAATGTTTAAGATTGAACAAAACTATATTTAATGATGGTTCTCCATCAAAAGGTGATAAGTGAACCTTTAGTGAAAACTAGGGCATATACGCCTAAAATTGAATTCTTTCCGTATTTTAAGCCTTTATCTTTTATTGTATAAATGTAAAAATATTTAAGAACATATATAATCATATTTTAGTTATTTCTATCCATTCCCGCCATTACAACGGCTACATGTTAACTACCATTTAAAATAATATTATTTTATTATTAGAGTGCAACGTAAGATTCCCAAGAAACCCGTTGTTGCGTGTTGGGTACGCCATCGAGCATAGCGTCCCCTTTAAAGTCATTTAAATATTTTATTCACAAATATGGATAAATATGAAAATGTCATATTCCTTATTTACCTGGGGTGTTACAGGAATGGTCCACCGTACAAAGTCTCATAAGGTTCCATCTGTATAGTCTCATGATAGTTATTGTTGTAAACAAAGTCAACCATGGGTATATGCCTATCTTAAGAGCCCCAAAATTCAGGATGCATGCTCGTAGTATATCCTCAAGCACCTGTATCGTATGTTATGACTGGCCACCAGTATAAGGGTGGTATGATGTTCTCATAAGCACCCATATACCTAGTTCCCTCTGCAAACTCTTCCATAAATAAGATGTAAAGTATGCATCCCTATCTAAAATGATAGTGTGTGGGACTCCATGAAGTTATACTATCTCATGAATATACAACCTCCCAAACCCATCAACACTAAAAGTCTCCTTGATTATAAATAAAAGATATACCTTTTTGAGATTTTCAATAACAACCCACACAACATTGCTACCTAAAGGCGACCTTGGTAAACCAATCATGAATTCTGTCGTGACATCATCCCATTTCCACTCTAGAATAGGTAAGTGATAAAAAAAAGTCTGGTTAGTCATTGATGTTCCACCTTCACCTACTAACTGATGGAACACCTCATAATTAAACTAGCTACCTCATGCTTCATACCTGGCCACCAATACTGACAGTGTAATTCACAGTACATCTTGGTGACTCTGGGATACTCTTTCCAATATGAGGCATGAAAATTCCCCATCAAATCCTTATGTATGTCCACAAGAAACCAAAAATGACCATGGATACACAGAATATCATCCTCACCTACATTCCAACCAAGAGGTGGGTCCTCACCTACCACGCTCTCCTATAGCACTAGGCCCTCTGAATCTGATAACTCCTACATCCTCACTTGATCCAGAATAGTATAGGTCACAACTAAGGATGATATAAAAGTATTCCTCTGACTATCCTACACCTCTAAGTTAATATTAGAGAATAACTCCATAAGCTTCCACTCACAACTTTCCTACTGAACTTCCTATATATGAGTCCTCCTATTCAGTGCATCAGCCACTACATTGCCTTTACCGGGTGTGTAGGCAAGCTCAAAGTCAGAATACTATAGGTACTCCACCCACCTTTGCTACCCCATATTTATATCACACTATGTAAATATGTACTCAAGGAATTTTTTTTCTGTATGCACTAAAAAACACTCTCCTGGTAAGTAATGTCTCTATTAATGTAAATCATGAACAACTGTAGATAACTTGAGATCATGCATTGGGTAATTCCTCTCATGTGGCCTCAGATGTCGAGACCTGTACTCTAAGACACTATCCCCCTACATCAGCACTGATATAAGCCTGATACCTGATGCGTTATAATACATATTGTATCTTTTTCCATTCTCTAGCAATATTAGGACTGGTGCTGAAGTCAATCTCCCTTTCAGCTCCTGAAAGGATGTCTCACAGGTATCTTTCTAGAAAAACTTCACACCCTTCTTAGTCTAGCCCATCAACGGTGCTGCTAAGCATGATAAGTCTTGTATGAAATTCATATAATATCCAGCTAGCCCCAAGAAACTTCATATGTTAAAAATGATCTTGGGATACTCCCAGGAAACTACATCTATTACCTTCTCTGGGTCTACTGATACTTCTTTCTTTGAGATAATGTGACCCAGGAAGTGAATTTGATCCATCCATAAGTGGAACTCTTTGATCTTAGAATATAATGGATCCCCTCTCAGTGTATCCAAAATTATCTCAAGGTTTTTGGCATGGTTATTTCAATTGTGAGAATACACCAAGATATCATGCACAAAAAGCACCACAAACTAATCTAAATAAGGATGGAAGACTCGATTCATCAGATCCATGAAAATTTTTGGTGCCATCATGAGACCGAATGGCATAACTAGATAAACATATAGACCATACCTTCTATGGAAATTTTTATTAGTTATTTCTGTAGCTCAAACACATACCTGGTGATATCCTAACCACAAATCAATTTTTGAGAACACCTGATCTCCTGGAAGATGATAAAATATTTCATCTATCTATGGCAAGGAATATTGGTTATTAACTATTAGCTAGTTCAATTTATGATAATCCTTGTATAGCCTAAGGTTACCATCCTCCTTTTTCACAAAAATAATTGGTGAACCCCATAGATAAGTACTAGGTTGAATAAACCCCTTTGCCTCCAAATACTACAGTTGCCTCTTGAGCTCTTGCAACTCTATTGTAACCATATTAGAAGTTTGAATGGATATCGGTGAATCTCATGGAACTAGCTCAATTGATAACTCAACCTCTCTCTCAGGAGGTAAAACAGAAAATTAATTTGGGAACACATCCCTGAAATGATCAACCACTAAAGGAAAGTATACCTGATGCACTCCTTGATCATCCAAATACAAACTAGCAATCTAGGATATCGTTCTTTCTATCCCATGAAGCTCTAGTCCAATTCAGCTCACCTAGAAATCCCATTCACCCTTGTGAGTATAAATTTCACCCTCTTGTGATGTGAAAGACACCCTCTAGTGATAGCATTCAACATAATCTTGGTAAGAAATTGGCCATTCAATCCTAAGTATGACGTCAAACACTATTATTTTGAGTAAAAAAAGATTCCAAATGAAGTGACATATTCCAACCTTAAGGGGGAACTCCATGCACAAGCATACATCCTCCCTTTTGATTCCCAATAGAGTGTCTATCATCATAACACTCTTATAAGACAGTATAATGAGCCCAAGGATTTTCACCATAGGTGAAGATATGAAACTATGTGATGCACTTGCATCAAAAAGTGAATATGAAATAATAGAGGCCACTAAGATCTTACCTCTCACTGTAGATAGTCCAGTGCCCTGCTACTTGGGGGTAAGCTATAAAAAATAGATCCATACTGAACCACAACCCTATCACAAAACCTCACTACCCAGAGTAGGTCCACTCTGATGCCTCTGTGTAACTGGTGCCTAGCTGACTCAGCCACGACCACCACTGCCTCAGATTGATCGAATGGAACTACTTCAGTTCCCTACCTGATGTGGAGCTAATAAATCTACTCCTGAACCTGGTTTCAGAGATGACCCCCTACCACTCACTTCTAGAGGGAAGGTACTGTAGAAATGTTGCACATGACTCATCTTGTCGCAAGCTTGGCACTCGACTGGGTCATAGTCGCATTGATTCTTCATGTGTCCCAATATGCCACACTAATGGCAAAAAACCAAGCTACTATTACTCACATCCTAATTGGTACTCGTCTCCCAAGAATCCTCAAAACATTTCTTCCTACCACTAGAAGTCGGGCTAATGGGTTGAGAGACTATACTACTTTTCTCTGCACCCCCATATTTTCTCAGGTTCTACTCTATAATAAGCACCTGATTCACAATTTCAGTGATAAAGGTCAATATGAACATTTTGACCTGAGATCGAATGACATATATGATACCTTACTCGAATTGTCTTTCCCTCGATAACTCATCAGCAAGGTATGTTAGCAAAAAACATTCTATCTCTATAAATCATGTCGAGTACTCTATAACAATCATAGCACCCTATTCCAGATGCATGAACTCACTAGCCCGATCTTCCCGTAGAGTCTTAAGGTAAAAGTATCCATAGAATCTAGTTTTTAAATCAACTCAAACCATGTATCGCCTCCTGTCAACCTGGTTCATAACATCTCACCAGCGCTTTGCTTCCCCACAAATCATATATATCACAAGCTTCACTTTCCTCTCATGAGGTGTCTCTAGATGCTGGAAGATCTCAAGCATAGTCTCAAGCCACATATTAGCAGCCTATGGATCACTATCCCCTGAAAATGTGGGAGGATGTTGCTGCTGGAATACATATGTCAGCTCATCCATAGACAAGGCAGGTTTTGGTGCTCCTTGAAAGTCTGCATGGAGTGATATAATCCCTCATGGAACTGTGCCACATCACCTGTGTCTGTAACAATAGTTGGTTCCACAAATGGAACTATAAGAGGATCCACTGGTATCCCATGGGCCATCACCTCCACAATATGGTATTCTCTTCTCTCATGGTGTACGAAAATAGTTCATCATGGTTTCATTCATCTGCAATGCCAAACACACACCTCAAAAAAGAATAATATCAAAGGTCATAGCTCAAAACCCTAGGATAGATTAAAACATTCTTCTAAACAATTCATACCACACATCCTAATCCTAAATCTAGGACTGTAAAAGAAATAGTTGAAAAAGTCACTAGAGACACTACCTCTTTCCCACTCAAAAGTTGAGTATAGGTTGAGTCTCTATTTCTAAGTTCACGTTTCCATTTTATTTTTCATATTTCTTTCTATTATTTCACAATTTATTTAAAATTTTGAACCAAATGGTTCACCAAATTCAAATCCATAAGGTATCATACTCCTTATGAATCAAAATGATGCACCCACCTAATTCATACCATAACACATTCCATAAAGTCTATCATAGCAACAAGTATAGCTATCACAAAACCTATCACAACACATGCAACAAGTAATGCATACTAAATGGCATAGCATAATGCATGGCATGTGATTCCTATAAATTACCTAAAATGATACATGAGATGGAATACCCTCATCTCATTGGGTATCAATAGAAATAGAACCCTCAATCGTATCAATATTAACATCACAATATAAGTGTGTCACCCAACGGTGGAATCAAATCAACTGTAATAGTCAAAATCCTGGAAGGATAAAATTCATTTGAGGAAATTTGGATTTTTCATGCACGTGGGTTAGCTACGCCCAAGAACGTCTCATTAGAAAATTCCAATACCTTTATATCTTTGTCTATTGTCTCAAACTAATAGACCAGAAAAAGAAAAAAAACTCTGATACCACTTTTTAACATCCTGGACCCAGATTCCACTCAATAGTGACCCGAGCCCGGTTGGCCACATGGCCTCAAGCACATCTCCCCAAACGGAATAGGTTGTCTACTAGAAATGAGTTCCTAGGGTGTGTCTGTTGGGAGACTATGCCCTCTTACTAGAGTGTAACACGTTATAAAAGCAACAACGGTCAAATAGCGGAAGCAGTAAATCATACAGACAATAGATACATAGTAGGAATAGATAACAATATCAAAAGGAAGTTCATATACAATAATGATGATAACACATGTCATATGTCTCTAATAAAGAATCCAAAATAGGTATATAGTAGTATAGTATAATACATGTCCCAAAATACCAAAAAGACCAAAATTACTATCTATTGATAGCATCACGAGCCTCATCCCGGTCTTGTGCTCCCCTGCTCCTAAGCATGGTACAAAATCAAGCATCAAACTATGGGTGCTTTACCCTATCCCTACCTGCATCCAAATAGTATGTTCAGGTACCTAAAGATGACCTGAATAGGGTGTGAGATACAATCCTAGTAGTTAACCACCTAAAGATATATACAATACAGGCTGTTCAATATAATAATCTAGACAGTGTGCAAGTGAGAATGTAATCAATATGGAAGTAAAGTGATAATGGAACAACTGTAAAAATAAAGTGATACTATATAGCCATACCTAGATCCCTATAAAACAAGTTTCATATCCCATAACAATGTATCTATAACAAACATAAATAATCAACACAACCTCACCATATATCCATACATATCATGTCAACCATGGCCTTTCCATATAGTGAAGTGTCAGAGTAACCATGGCCAAGTTGTTTAACCAATCATACCATATTTTCCCATGGTCATGCTATATAATAAAAGTGTTAGACTAAGAAGGGTTTAATCCAAGATGTAGAAGACTAAGTCATCCTATTCGAGTCCTAGGAGTATCTCGACAGAAACATGGTAATGGCACTGGTTTGAGTCCTAGAAGCATTTCATCCAAACATATCATACACAAGTCCAATAAATTCAGATCTAAGGGGTATCATGGCCCAAGGAATCCCATAGAATCAAGACCTAAGGAGCATACTCTATCCAAGGCATCTAATACCATGTTCAAGACCCATGGGAGAACTTTCCATGGTGTCTATAAAAATCATTCATTAATCCCATTGAATTACCAATTCAAAAGAATCCAATTATAACCAATGAGTATACCCACTCATTAACCACATTTCATGTTCAAGGGAAACCAATGTGTATACCCACCCATTATTCAAATTATAAGAAACACATTTCATGAGTTTACCAACTCATTTATACATTTCTTAATAGAGCCATCTATGAAATATAAGTTCCACATAAATAATTTAGTAAAGTAACACATGAAAGGTAGGAAACACGTATCCTAACAATCAATTTGATTTATTTTATTCACATATAAGCTTTCTCCATCTAGTAAATCTTCAGAACATACCCCTTGGGTGGTTTCACAAAGGTAAATTTCAAAGTAAATACATGGAACACCCTATGGGTAGTCTTTGGATGGGGAAACAACCTCCAACAAGTCTCATGGAATCTAAAAGGTATCCCTAACAGGTTCCAATTCAATTAATTCAATTAATCAATTTAGTTTCAGGGTTTCTCCAAAAAGTTTAGAGGGTGACAGGATGGTATCTAGCCAAATAAAGCACCAAAACCAATGGGAAAATATAGACCACCTACCATAACTTGGTAGTAGAGTGCTCATCCAATATCAAATCCTAATTTGACTCGGATTGAGAGAAAAATGAAGAACATACAAAGAACCTAAAATTAGGGCATATTAGACTGTACCTAAATAGAATAACAGATACCAATAAGAATGGATAATGGATAAAAATTAATTAGTAACTCACTGATGTATATCCAACAAGACTAACGGTACTTGAATCGAAGATCAGACAGATGAGATATCTCAAATCCTAGTTTAGTCACCGAAGAGAACTTCAAAGGGATGAGCTTTATATCCATTGAATAAAATAGAAAATATGTTTATAAATAGATTTAATTAGGTTTAAAATAGTAATTTCAAAAAAAATTAAAGGGTCGAATTGTTTGGTCACACAGTTTTTCTAAATTATGCACTAATCATGCACGCTTAGCTGTAGGGAAGGACACATCGCATGGTTTGTCCACACGGTTTGACTAACTATGTGAAAACCATGAAAAAACTCTACAGTTAAAATAGAAAACATTCCCACATGGTTGTGCGCCTCAAATCGCATGGTTTAATCTAACCATGTGAGATTCCCTTGCTCTCTACCCATTTCTCACATGGATTTTCAAACCGTGTGTCCTACCCTAAACAATTTATACTAACCATGCACTAGTCCTTTTTCAACCCAAAAGCTAGGTTTTGGGCTCCGAACAAGATCTAAACACCCAAGAAACACCTGTGATCAAATTGGGTATGCACACTAGGTTGTAATTAAACATTTAAACCAAAATAAAAAGGATTTGTACCTTATACAAAAACCCTAGTTCCTACAGATCTTTCCTCCAGTTATCTGCACAACTTTTCTATCTGCGATGAGTTGTAATCATATGATGTTGAATCAACTACACCATCTCTTCCATTTTCTCTACTAACTATGGTCCCATAAACTTCCTTTCTCCTATATCATCCCAAAAATATTGTTTCCAACACCGATTTCTATATAATGCCTCAAATGCTTCCATCTATATACTGAAATGAAAACTATTATTATAAGAAAACTCAACCAAAGAAATATGTTGACACCCACTTCCCTGGTAATCCATTAAACACAAACAAAGGATTTCATCCATGGTTTGAATCATCCTATTAGATTTTCCAATGGATTGAGGATGAAAATTGTACTGAAATCTAATTCAGTACGCAACAACTTTTGAAGTCCTTTCAAAAAATTAGATGTGGACCTAGGATCATGATCTGATATAATGGAGAGAGTCACTCCATATAACCTGAGAATATCCTTTAGATACAGTCGTGAAAGATGATCTAAAGATATTTTATCTTGGGTGGGAAGGAAATTTTTATATTTTGTTAACCGGTCAACAATAACCTAAATCGCATTGTTACCTCCTGATGTTCTTAGAAATCCTGCCATGAAATCCAAGGATATATTTTCCCATTTTCAATCTAACACTGTAAAATTTTGAAGTATTCCCTTTGGTATTTTTCATTATGCTTTAACATGATGAGAAAGAAAACACTTCATGGTAAAGTTAGAAATATATTTTTTCATTCCATCCCACCAGAAATACTCCCAAACCTCTATGTACATATTGGTGCTACCCAGATGAATGGAAAATGGAGAACTATGTGCTTTACTTAATAACTCTATCTTTAATTGGGAATCACAAGGCACACATAGTCTTTTTCCAAATCATAAAACACCTTTTTCATCAATATTAAATTCAGGAAACTTACCCTTCTTAATGAATTCTATATTTTCCTACAAATATTGATCCTCCATCTGAACTTTATTACTTATTTATAATAAATTTGACTACATTGAAACTTGAAATAAAAAAGAGGATTTCCCTGCATCCATAAATTATAGGTCAAAATTTATTAAATCATTAATCAAAGGGTCATGTTCCAACTGTAACATAGTTAATATAGCATTATTTTTTTACTCAAAGCATCATCCACTTTGTTTTCATTTCCAGGATGGTAATGAATAGTGAAATCATAATCCTTGATTAGTTCTACCTATATTATCTATTTCATGTTTAATTTATTTATGAGTGAATATATACTTCAAACATTTTTGATCGGTTTATATTTCACACTTTACCCCATACAAATGATGCCTCCAAATTTTTAAAGAAAAACCCACAATAGCTAATTCCAAATCATATATAGGGTAATTTAACTCATGAGGTTCCAAATAACGTAAATAATATGAAATTACCTAAACATTTTTCATTATGACATGACCAAGTCCTTTCAATGAAGAATCACTATAGATGAAAAATTCACCATTTCTAAAAGGTAGGTCCAAAACTAGAGCATTCACCAATCTTCCGTTCAGTTCCTAAAAAATCATTAAATTATTTTATCTAGATGAATTTAACTCCTTTTCATGTTAACTTAGTTAGTGGTCTAAAAATTTGTGAAAATTTTTCAACAGACCACTGGTAGTAACCCAATGATGCAAGAAAACTTTGAATCTTAGTGATATTTGTGGGTCTTGTCCATTATTCAAAAAATTTTGTTTTATTAGGTTCAACGGTTATTTTATATTTAGAAAACAATATATCCAGGGAAAGAAAAAAAATTAACCAAAATTTAGACTTGCTAAATTTCTCGTACAGTTTCTTTTATTTTATGGTTTTCAAAATAACCCTTAAATGACTTTTGTGCTCCTATTGACTTTTAGAATATACTAAAATTTCATAAATAAACATAACCAAAAATTTTTTCAAGAACTTGTGAAAAATGTTATTCATAAGTTCCATAGATACATAAAGTTCATTATATAACCCAAATAGCATAACTATAAACTCATAGTGACCATATCTAGTCCAAAATACAGTCTTTAGAATGTCTGCTTCTTTCACTTTCAACTGATAGTACCCCAACCTCAGTTCAACCATCGAAAAATACTAATCTCCCTGGAGCTAATCAAACAAATCATCTATATGTGGAAAAAGATTCTTTTTTTTAATATTGAGGTTATTTAAGGCTCTATAATCAATTCAAAGTCTCAGTGAACCATCTTTATTTTTAATAAACAAAACAAGAGTACCCCATGGTGAAGTTCTAGGTTGGATGAAACCTTTATCTAATAACTCCTATAATTTCTTTTTCAATTATAAAAGTTACACTTGATCCATTTGATAAGGGTGTTTAGAAATAGGATTAGCATTAGGTACTAAGGAAAAAGTAAACTCAAACTCCTGATTAGGAATAACACCAAGAAAATCATTAGGAAATACATCCATGTATTCATTTACTACTAGAACATAACTAATTTAAGAAGTTTCATTATTTTCAAAAATGTGAGCTAGGTAAATTTCATTGCCACTACTAATAAATTTCTCATATTTTTGGTAAGTTATCAAAGGCATGAAATCACTAAACACAACTTTATTATCTCTACAATCTATCTTAGCATGATAAACTGAAAGACAATCTATACCACGAATAATATCAAACTCTATTATGATCAGTTCAACAAGATTTTTAGGAAATACCATCCCACTGATAATAATAGGAATATTCCTATAAATCTTGGTTTCTTTAATACTTAAACCTGGAGTTTTCACCAAAAGTTTTATCTAACTTTCATGAGGTGATATTTCAAATTTACTTTCAGAATTATCATAAATTAAAGAATGTAAAGCTCCAGAGTAAAAAAGGGTATTTTTATAATGAAAATACTTAAGTAACATACCTTTAATCACTTCATTTGATGGCCCAACATCAACTATAGTATTAGAAAATAACCTTGATATGCCTTTTGGTTTCCAATCATAATGATTTCCATCCTTTGTAACTAACTTTGGACACATGTTATCACAATGACCCAACTTGTTGCAACTAAAACACCTAACTTTTTTATTGTTATCAATTACCCCATTCTTTGGTTTTTTAGGACTATTTTCTTTATAGTCAAGAGCCCTGTGACCAAACTAACCACACTGGAAACACTTCCCATATCCTATAAAAAATTCTTTGAAATTTCATTTACCAAACTTAGAACATTTTTGGGGGATTACCTTTGGACATATTAGCTGGTTTTTTCTCTATTTCTAACCACCTTGACCATTTCTTACTGTTTTCATCTTAAGTAACATGCATTTTAGTAAACTCCATCTCACCCTTCTCAAAAAAATGAACCACTTTCTCATAAATTTTAAATTTTCATGTGGCTAATGTTCTTTATAGACTTGGTTTTAATCCTAAGTAAAATATATTAATTTTACTATCAGTTTCTCGAATAAATTATGGCGCATACCTGGCCAATCTTGTGAATTTTTATTCATATGAAGATACAGAATCTTCATCTTTTTCCTCAATTCCAAGAATTGTTTTTCCGACCAGAGTCAAACAACATTTGGGAAATATTTCACAAGGAAAATATCATTAAATGTTTCCTATTCCATGGAATCAAGATCATATTTCTCTCTGGTATTATTAACCAAATACCATTATTGATTAGCTTCACCTTAAAAACAATAAATGAAAATAGTTACCTTTTGTCATTCTGAACATTCCATGACATCAAATATATTCTCTAAGAGATTAATACATCCTTTAGCTATCACGGGGTCAGATGATCCACTGAAATATAAGGGATATTACCTCATTAAATTATCCACAATAAACCTGATCATTCATGGTAGATTAGGTTCCTATCTAGCATGGATACCACCACTATTTATAGTTTGTGTCAAACGATCCATCACTACAAAAAAAATGTTATGTTATGATTCCAACCATATTGGGATGCTGATTTGGAAGAATATTTTCCTATTAGTACCTTCCCAGTACAGCTTCCCTATATCCTCTATGTAAAAATATTCTAAATAGAATTAGTTTAGAAGAAGAAACATGGTAATATTTAAATACTATATCATTTTAACTTAACCATAAGGTAAAATCTTTCAAGGGTATGATATAATCATTATTCTAACCTCTAAATTTATCTAAGATAACCTCTGATACTAACTGTAAGGACTCATCCTTAAACATTACATAGTATTGAGTTTTAGTAAAGAGTTTAACTTATTTCACTTTGAGTATCTTTTTAGGTTTAGAGTTTTATAGAATTAGGCTATAACTCATACATTACAAAACCATAAAATAAAAAGTGGAAACTTTCGATCAGTATCCATTTTTATCACCGTATAAAACATTTTAAAACAAAACATTATTTCATTTATCAAAAATATTAATGAATTTCAACTTAGATTCATCCTTTCCCTTTCTCGCCCTTTGAAAAACATTTGAAAACATGGGATGAGCACAAAAATCTCAGTAATGGATATAAAATAAAGGAAAACAGTTATTCTAGTGAATGCATGAAAACTCATATAATGCTTACCTTTATCTTCCAAGTTATCTGAGAATATAAAATAAAACATTTTCACATGAAAACACACACACTTTTTTCTCAAAGAAAATAATTAAAAGCCATAGCAAGTAATTAAAACCCCTTTTTGTGACTTAGATCATCATATTCATAAAACCTTTTCAAAACCCTTTTAATTGGAATAACCATACAGAAAATGTACAATATAATCATTACCTAATTAATTGGAAATCTATTTGGATGCACCCATAATTTAAGCTATAACAATATAACCTTTATCTATCTAGGTCACCCTATTATATAAGATTTAACATGATCACCTGATGCTATATGGGCCACCTCATCATATAAGTTGTAACGGGATCACACAAAACTATCTCGGTGCACCCATTTATCATGTATAATGCTCAAGTACCATAACATGAATAAAAAAATTTATTCATTCACTTTTTAAAAACTATTTTAAACTCGTAAATAAATCAATTTTGGATATAAAAATACCTTTTTCTTTTAAAAACCCATTTTCTATACCAAAATGCCCTTTTCTTTTAAAAACCCATTTTCAATACCAAAATACAAAAAAAATGGTAAAAGGGTTTTATTTGAATAAAACATTAAATATTTCAGAGTAATATATAAATAAAATAAAATTCATGGTGGTAGAAAATTTATTGTCATTGTGTACATTAAGAATAGAACATTCGTTTTACCATTTTTCAAAACGTTCCGTATAAAACACATAAAAATATTACTTTTTGAAAACAATTAAAATAAAGTAAAATATATATATATTTATAATGTACTTTATAAATCATTTATTTCCATATAAAATCTTTTATAATATCATTTCAAAGACATGGACATGGAAAAGGAAGAGTTGGAAGGAAAAAATTAAAAGATAATATTTTTCAAAGAAAAGTCCCTTATCACTTAGGAAACACTTGAATTGTAAACCCCATTAAAGAATAACATTAAACAAAAATTTAAATATCATTATAATAGATAAATTCATGATATATCATCTCAAGGGGTCTGTATATACACCTTATAAAATAATATAGGTTCATAACATCAAAAAATGTCTCAATGAAAGGAGAGATGAAGTTTCTTACCTAGTGTTTGACTTGTCATGTGTGTCTTTATATTTCTAAATAATAAACTTATGTCAATTATTTATTTTCTTTATAACATTTTTCAAGTATATTATTGCTTTTATTTCACTTATTAACAAATTATATTTAATTAATTAATCAATTAATTTTAATTCGAATGTTTTGACCATATTTGGTTCATGTGCCAAAAATAACTTTGGAAGGATAACTATGGTCAAATGGGTCCCTATTTAAAAATATTCAAAATAATAATCATGGAATAATTATAATATTTATATATAAATTATAATTTTAAAACCAATCATGAAATATGGTAATGAAAAATGAATTAATGTTACAATCATGGAGATGGTAGGTTGCACACACGCATGAGTGATGTTTCAATTTGTTAATGATCAATATAAAAAGAAGGTAAGTGATATTTTATCTTTAAAAATGATAATTATATCATAAATTACATAATATTTAATTATATATACTTATATATATATATATCATCCTTGTGATGTGGTTATGAAAAAAGGAATCACAACGCTTCGAGGAGGCGGTATTACACATGTCCATGAACGACGTTATCACTTTTTCAATGAATGAAAATGTAAGAAATAAAATGGAATAGTAGAATTAAAGGATTATAAATATGTTATTAATATCATATTTATTTCATTTATATCACATATATTTCTTATCATTACCCTTATTACCTTCTATGTAATGTGTTAGTGAAAACGAATCGCATTGCTTTGTGAGGCGGTAGTTCATCGTACACACAAGCGACGTTATCATAAATTATATGGTATAGAATATAAAAAGGGTATATAAAATATAATTAATCCATATATATAATTATTTTATAAATATCATATATAAACTTCATATCCATCAGCATACCCAACTGTGAGAGGTGTTAATGTAAAAACAAATGACATCATTTCGTAAGGCGGTAGTCCACCGTACAAACGAATGATGATTTTGTAACCCATTTAATGGAAGTGTGTGTGGTTGTATGTCTAACCCTTAACATAATAACATATTAGTATATTTAAGATACTGAGATTATTATATCAGCATGGAATAAGAATAATTTAAGGGGGTGGATGAAGAAAAAAATAAAAATGCTAGTTGGAGAATGTTACCTCTTCTTTAGGTAAATCCTTTTGGTTTGAACCAAAGGCATCTATTGGTTTAATTTTTTCTCAAAATATTTATTCTAGGATGATATTATAGAATTCAAAATTTTATTTGACTATTTATTGTCTGAAATAATTGTATTTTAAGTTGTGAAGAGAGGATTAGATTGGGTGTCCTTTTATAAGTGAGGTGAGTGGAACACTTGTAATTTTTTTAAATAGTGAATTACAACCACATTTTTTTCATGTAACTAGGACCCAATAATAGTAAATTATAGATCCTAGAAGGTATAAGGTCCAAATATTACCATATAATTGTTTTTTGACAAGTTTTTGGGAATTTTTACACCTTATTTTTTAAGTTTAACCATTAAGTAAACTTATTTTTACCTTAATCGCTATAATTAATTTTAATTATTTTCATTAATAAATTTGGTAAAAAATTAAGTTGAAATTATTAGAAATTATAAATTATTATGATTAAAAATATGGAATCCATTTTACCAAATTAAATTCACATAAGTGGTAAAATTTAATTTAATATTAATCCCACAGACGCGGCGAGACAACGGGTTTTTAGGAAAAGTATTTATTTAGAAAAAGATGGTTCTATATTAAATCAATGAGTAATAATAATCATTGTATGAAACTAAATTTATATTCACAGATATATAATCTATAAATTTAATTTAAAACATTTACCATTAGGGATTATTTTAATTAATTAAAAAGGAGAAACATTATGCATTTTAAAAGGGTTTTTAGAAAAAACCTGTTTTTAAACCCAAAAAAATAAACTTATACTCAAAACCAATATAAAGTTGATTAAAAAGTAATTAAGTAGATTAAATATAAATAAATAATATATAGGTTACTTGAAAACATATTCCAAACATATTGGGACTTTCAAATTACTTAAACTATTGAAAAGAAAAGACTTTTTACAAAAATATGTATTTTCACTATTCATTGAAAAATCAATATTTTCTAAAAAATTCCAAAATTTCACCCAAAGTAAATTTTGATATTATAATTTAAAAAATTATATTAATTTTATAAAATTCAAATTCTAAAATTTATAAATTAATATTTTAAATAAAACCTTATAAGAAAAGAGTTTAGTTAAACTATTTCCATTTTGATTTAAAAAATACCTAATATTTTTATAACTGATATAAATATCTAATTCGTATTAATAAATATAAAAATGGTTTTTTTATCATTAACTAGGTTTTTAAAAGTTTAAAATTATAATACCTTTCTATTTTAAGAAGAACACTATTTTTTATACCATACACAACACCAAATTTAAACAAACCACAATATACTATTAAAATATTATTATTTAATGTAACAATTACCTCCTAACCGTTGAATTGGAGGGTATGAATAGTATTAACTAAATTATGATGTTTATATATATATATATATATATTACCTATTTTATAAAAATTCATTGATTAATGTTTAGGAAGTAAATACTCAATTTTTAGTAAGCTTATTTTATGCTTCAAAAATACGTTTTCTTCATAAATGAATTATATTTCATTTTAGGAAAAATATTATAATTAATTAATAGAACTTATATATATATTATTTTATAAAAATAATATCACTTTTTAAATCATCATATCAAAATTATCATTTGGTGAAATTTTTGGATTTTTCTAAAAAGATTGATTTTTCGATGAATAGTGAAAAATACCGTTTTTTATTAAAAATTGTATTTTTGTTTCAAGGATTTGAAAAGTGTCATTTTGTTTTAAAATTATTTAAATATAAAATTAGTTATATTATATTACTAAAAATTCAATTAAGTACATTGGAATCAATTTTATGATTTAATTTGGTATAAAAACATTGTTTATATATAAAACGGCATTTTTCTAAAAAAACTCTTTTTCATTGCATTTTGCGTTTTAATTTTAAATTAATTACTTCCACTTATAGAAATTTAAACATTAAAAATTTTTTCCATATTTTTAATTATGAGTTTTAAATCTTTAAAATAGGCATCTTTTATTTTTAATCAATATGAATAGTTACCATGGTAAAATTTATCACCTCGGTAAAGGGTAAATCGAGTTAATCTAGGTTAAAACTAAGTGATGATGTCGTAATTTTTCATCCTAATTTTAATTAGAGTAATTTAATTATACCCTTATCACATTATTATTTAAATTTATTTTTTTAATGTACACTTTTCCAAGAAAATAAATTATATAATATTTAAATCAAAGAAAGTTACAAAATGCCACTCTCTTAATTTCAAATATCTCTTATGTGTTCACATGGGGAAAAAATAAGTTTTGAATGAATATTGATGGTAATTTTGTTCATAATTAAATTATATTTATGATTTTAATTTATTTATATTTTTTAGTTATTATATAATTACCATAAATTCTTATGCAAAGCTAATGCAGTATTTATTCAATTCAGATAAAAATAAAATTAATGAATTTAAAAAATATTAAAAGTGATAAAATATGAATGAGTTAATGTAAAATATGAATTTATATATTTATATGATGTATTATAAAGTTTTTAAATAATTATATTCTAATTATCCATTTGTATTGATTTATTTAAAGTCAAATTAAATGAATAGTGTTAAAAATGACATTAATGATATTTTATAATAAATTATATTTTATTAAATGATTTAAAATTTATAAAAACTTAGATTTGAAAAAATTAATGGGATATGGTTTTAAACATAAAACATAATCCATTTATCTGTTTTTTTTTATTTTACAGTAACATCATTAACAGTTAAAGTGTAGAAAACTTTAATATTATGGTAATTTCCAAATGGGTTAACGGAGGGTTAAAACTAAATGATAAAGGATAAAACATACCCAAAACATGTAAAAATTTTATTTAATGGGATTATTTAGACTTATAATCAAATTATAGTTAAATTTTAACAATTTTTATTCATTTGGATATGAAAAATAATTTATTTTTATGTAATACTTTAAGAAATTTCCAAGAGTGCCCCTTCCCTCAATTATAAAAGGGAACCCATTCCTTCACTTATTTACACCACTTTGAGCCATATATATTGAAAAAAACATACCCATTAATCTTATAAACATACTTATCCAAGTTCTATAGGTTTTTTTCCTTATAAAAGTCCTACCCTATTCTCTTTAAGAAGAGGTCTAAAGGAAGTCTACTGAAGAAAAGGTAATTGTCTTTAGTGAGTCCTTCAAGTTTATTTCTTCTTATACTTATTATTAAAGTATTTTACCAATAATAATATACTATATATAGTATAATAAATATACTGAGATGTTATTATGATTATTTTTCAACCATATTCTATTTATTTTCCATCTTACGACAATCAAAAACATCGCTTGTGCGTATGTATGGCTTACTATCACCACATAGCAGTATAATTCGTTTTTCATCATCATTTCACTTGAATAATTATAAATATGGAACTAATTAATATATATTATATATATTAAATAAACATTATTTTTAATAAAAATATCATATGTACCTTCTTACCTTCCAATCCATTAGAAAATAATAATATCGCTCATTCATATGTGTAGACTACCACCTCCACAAAACGATGTGATATGTTTTTCATTTATTCTTTACATAGATATAAATAAGGTTAAATTTAATGAATATATATGATATATATGAAATAATAATTATTCTTGAAAATTTATTTATTATTTACCTTTCTTTCATCTCATCCATCAAAAAATGAAAACAACATTCATGCATACGTACGGCCTACCATCTCCATGAACGGTGTAATTCATTTTACTCTCTATATCTTTTATGGGTGACTATAAATATATATATATAATGTATATATATGACATTTAAACCATTAATAACTTTCTTTATATGATGTAACCATTATAAAAGCGCAATGTTTGGAACTATCGAATCAAAACATACTTGAAAAACAAAGCAGTTAACACCCAAAATAATGATAATAATAAACAATTATTAACAAATGGGTGATAAAATATTATAAATGGATCATATATGATATTATAGATATGAATATAGGTATGGTATGTAATTATAATAAATTAAAATTTATTATACAGTATATTAGATCACCTACGAGGAAAGTCAAGCTTGAGGTAAGGGATATCGTCTCAATTTCCACTACATCGAGACATACTTGGTAATATGATCCTACTTAAATTTATATGGTGTATATACTATTCCTTTGAGGTATTTAACATTAATATATATTTATTCATGATTATTAAAGTTCAATTCAATTTTACTCTTTTAAATAGTTTTCATATTTTCTTCCAACTTTTCCTCCCTTTGGGACTTGAATCAAACAAAGAAATGTTTAAAAGAAAAACCAATCTTATTTCTCTTTTGATTAGATATATTTTTATTCCATGTCCATGTTTTCTTTAAAATGTTTTAAAAAAATCTAATAATTCTAAAATTATTAATCAAAGTACACTTTTACCCATGTTTGAATTTTTTTTTTTAAATGGTTAAAAATGAATCTTCCAGTCATTTTCCAAAGAAGGTACTTTTCTTATAAAAGTGTCAAAGGAATGTTTTATTTTAACTTATATAGCATGAACATACTTTTTCACCATCATGACCATTCAATTTTTTTAATATTACAATAAAATTTTACAAGTTTATTTTCAAATAAAATGTTTTCCTTGATATTTTTTAAATTTTTAGTTCTTAAAAGTGAATTTCTAAGTGAAAAGGATATTTTCCTCAAAAATGTTTTTAATGATCATTTTATGGTATTTTTATTCATCAATGACAACAAGACTTTATTTTAATTATTCATCATTAAGGATTTTTCATAATTATACTATCATTTGAAACATTTTCTTACTTTTGATCATAATATATTACATTTCTCTTAAATATCCATATTCTTTGTATCATAGATATGATTATTTTATAAACCATAAAAAATTTCTACATAAGTTGTTATACTTTGAAAGTATATGATTGAATGGGGAATTATTAATAAATATGTATTCTTTACTCAATATGAATAATTTTTTATAAGGCATATTGTTCATGAATTAAATTGATCATTCGATATATGAGGAATGCATTAGACATGTAGTGAAGGGTGGGGTCTGGAATTATATATCTCCTCGATGAATTGATAGGTATCATGAGAAAAAACAATAATATAGAATTAAATGGGTTTTTAGTGTATGTATACCCATAGTTTTAAACTATCTTGTCACAAGGCCTCAATGGTCTAGATACCATGATGTATGAGATCATGGAATCTAATATCAAGCATTTCCTTCATTGAGAATTTAGTTATTATTATTCATGAGATTATTGCGTTGTAATTATCCATGGATTCGGTTTTTTCTCAAGTTATTGATTAAATGGTATGTGTTTCCAGTTATTTACATTACCATATTGATTATTCCTTATTTATTCACGATAGATTATGTTGTATGTAACCCTTACTAAGTATCTGAGATCACCCTTTTATTTGTTTTATTTTTCACAGATATAAAGAAGGATATTATGAATAATATCAAGGATGAAAGAATGTTTCTATGTCATGTATTTTATATTTTCAATGTGATATGGAAATAATGTATGTATCTAGTTATTTAATACTACTAAATTATTTGTACCTTTTGGATGGGATTACTTGCATCTAGTTCTAATGTAATAATGAAGACACCATCTTTGGGTTACTGGAGTTGGGGTTGTTATATTTGGTATCAGAGAAAGTTTTGTACAAACCTAGGGAACTATATTTTAAATAAACATAGCTAATATGAGACTTTGATAATCCTATATAGCATTTGAAAACTTTTATAATTATATGGATATTATTTTATAACTCAATATTCACGATTATTATGAGTTAAATCAATGTGTTCCATTATTTAGTGATGGAACCTAACAAAATAAAGGGAATCAATATTTGTAGAAAATTTAAGGATTTCCCTGCTAAGAAAACTAATGTGGCTTGTGTTTGAGATAAGAATATCATGGATATATTAGGGCATTTGACTCTAGTTATGATAAATAACATTGCCCATATAGAACAACCTGTTGTTCCACATTGTTATCCACCTTTGTTAAATCACTTAATACGACAAAAGACTCCATCTTTTAGTGGAAATACTAATCCATTGGAAGATGAGAAATAGATTAAATCTATCAAAAATATATTCCTAGATTTTGGATATAATGAAAGTGAAAAGTTTATTCTGTAAGATTATTATTTAAAAATAGATACTGATCAATGGTGGTCATTGATCTAGAACACTAAAGAGTCTAAATAAATAAAAAGTATGGAATAGAGAACTTTTAAAGTGATTTTATTTGATAAATGCTTCCCTTAGGAACAATGAACTGAAATGGAGAGGAATTTACTTACTTTGAATTAGAAGGAAGAAGGAAGTTTGGCAGAGTAAGAGGAAAACTTTACAATATTATTCAGGCATTCCTTGAACTATATATGTAATCTGAAAATCATTATTGACCATTTAATTTATGGGATTAATTTGAGCCTCTAAAGGGTACTATTTTCTCAAAAAAATCATCATATGATGATATAGTATCAAGTTTTATTAAGATGGAGAATTAATTTTATAGATTCTATCAAGATAATAAGATATTGGATGAGAACCAAGAAAAAGGGAACATATCAAAGAAGAAGAATGGAATAAAATAATTTCCATCGTGTAAAAATTATGGAAAGAAACATCCTATAAATTTTCTAAAGAGAATGGGAGTCTCTTACATGTGTATATATAAGGGTCATCTGGATAATGATTATAAAAAAAATAAAGAATCCACTCTTGTCTTGTGCTTTAACTATGAAGAGATGGGGAATTATTCAAACTAGTTCCCCAAGCACCAAGGGAACCTACCATAGAAAAATACAATGGGAGAAGTTCAAGCTTATGATATTACTAGAGTTAAAGTTTAATGATTAAAATATCAATGTATTTGGATTTAAGAATTATATCAATGATATTGTGGTTATAAGAATCATGAAATATATAATGGTTTTGTTACATTGGTCTTCTTTAAGAATTTTAAGGCATATTTTGAATGGTGATGATGACCAAGAAAAGTGATTTAGTGGTAAGGAGATATTTTTTAGAATACAAGAATATGGTTCAGATAACTCTGAATGTGTTTTAGATGTTTATTTAATGATGTGTTTTTCGGATAAAGAAAATATTGAAATTGAAAAAGTTAATGGGGTAGTATTGGTGACCTAGAAAAATGGTGAGTGATTTGATGAAAAAGTAATTTATGATGTATTTTACTGCATTTTTTTATGGGATATATGGAATAAGAATAAAGTTAATAGTGATTTAAGTTATTGATATATATGATTAAGGTATTTAAATTTTTGTAATGTGCCATTATGAACTGATTTATGTTGTTTAGGGGTAAATTTTTGATCAAATTTTTGGGTTTTTAATATGGTCAGAAATATTTTAAAGGATTATTAAGGTAAACTACTTATGGAATGGATTAAGTTGAAATTTTCATATTATTATTTGAGGTTAAAGTATGATTTATCATATCAGATAAATTGTGTTAACCATTTTTGTTTTCGTAAATATTTAGAGTCCAAAGGAATGAATTGTGGATCTTATGGTTTATTAAAAGTTATTGAGGTATAAAAAAATCATCTTGAATATTCATTTCCTGGTGTAAGAGATGAAGTGAAAATTCATCAAAGAACAACTAAAGGATGAGATTGTGATTATGACATGGAAATAAATAAAGTAAGTTTATTTTTTGAGTTATTTATCTGGATATTAAAAGAATCCCTCAACTTTAGGAAATTTACCTTGAAATAAGAATTTTATTCCTTTACTTTTCTTATCCAAAAATCAATGGTCTTTTAACCCATCATAGATTTACAGTTTTGTGATGGTTAACATTCTCATGACCATGTTCTCTATTACTCTCTATTAATATTTGGGTGTTATTTTTCTCTTCTATGTCCATATTTTCACTTTCCACTGATGTTACCCTATTTTTAAACCTAGTTTTATGATAACCATAGTATTTCCCTTTCCCTCTTTTAAGAGGAAATCTTATTAGCCCTTTTTACGATGTGGGTTTTCCACAAAGGAATTTTCAAATGAAAAACCCTTAGTTATCAAACACTAGTTAAAATTATGAGGAAAAAAATTATTTAGGGGGTAATGTAACACCCTAATGTTTTAAAATAACACTATGTTCGATAGCATATGCAATATTCAACACCGAGTCTAAATGAACCACAATATACTATTAAAATATTATTATTTAATTTAAAAATTATTTCCTAGCCGTTGAATTAGACAGTATGAATAGAATTAAAAAAAATTATGAAATATATATAAAGTTCCTTCTCAATACAAATACATTGATCAATTCTTAGGAAATAAGTACTCAATTTTCCGTAAGGTTATTTTATGCATCAGTTATACGTTTTCTTTAAAAAAGGATTTTATTGATTTTTGAGAGAAAATATTATAAATAATTTCTTATACTTATATAAATTTTATTTTATAAAAATAAAATTATTTATTAAATCATCATATCAAAACTATCTTTGGCTGAAATTTTTAGATTTTACTAAAAATATTGATTTTTCAGTGAATAGTGAAAAAACCAATTTTTATTGAAAACTGCATTTTTGTTTCAAGGATTTACAAAGTTTCATTTTATTTTAAAATTATTTAAAACAAAAAATAATTATATTATATAATTAATAATATAACTGAGTTTATTGGAATCAATTTTATGATTTAATTTGGTATAAAAACATTTTTTATACATAAAAAAGGCATTTTTTTGAAAAAAAAAACTAATTTTTTTTGCATTTTGCGTTTTGATTTCAAATTAATTGATGAAACTTATATAAATTAAATCCTAAAAAAATTATTCCATATTTTTAATCAATTAGTTATTTTTTTTAAATAGGACCCTTTTATTTTTAGTTAATATGAATAGTTACCATGGCAAAATTTATCACCTCGGTAAAGGGTAAATCGGGTTAATCTAGGTTAAAACTAAGTGATAATGTCATAATTTTTCATCCTGATTTTAATTGGAGTAATTTAATTATACCCTTATCACCTTATTATTTAAATTTATTTGTTTAATGTAAACTTTTCTATAAAAATGAACTATATAATATTTAAATCAAAGAAAGTTACAAAATGCCACTCTCTTAGTTTTAAATATCTCTTATGTGTTCACAGCGGGAAAAAAATAAGTTTTTAATAAATATTTATGGTAATTTTTTTCATAATTAAATTATATGTATTATGGTTATTTAATTATAATTTTTAGTGATTAAATAATTACCTTAAATGCTTGTTCGATGCTAATACAGTATTTATTCAATTCATAGAAAAATAAAATAAATGAATTTAAAAATGTTAAAAGTGATATAATTTGAATTAGTTAATGTTACCCAAGAATTAATAGATTTATATTACATATTATAAATGTGTGAAATCATTATATTTGAATTATCCCATTATATTGATGTATTTAAAGTCAAATTAAATGAATAGTGTTAAAATGACATTAATGGTATTTTATAATAAATAATATTTTATTAAATGATTTAAAATTTATAAAAAACTTAGATTAAGATAAATTAATGGGATATTGAATTAAATTTCAAACATTTTCCATTTATGGGTTATTTTTCATTTTATATTAACATCATTAACACTTAAAGGGTATAAAACTTTAATATTACGGTAATTATCAAAAGGGTTAACGGGGGTTAAATCAAAAAGATAAGGATGAAAATATACCCGAAACTAGTTCATATTTTATTATATGAGATTATTTATAATTATAATAATATTATCATTTAATTATATCAATTTTGATGCATTATTTCATGAAAAATAATATATATTAATTTAATACTTTAGGAAATTCCAAGAGTGTCCCTTCCCTCAATTATAAAAGGGCACACCTTCCTTCACTTATTTATATCAATTAGATCTATATAGATCAACCAAAACCTTACCATTAATCTTATAAACATCCTTATACAAGTTATAGGGGTTCTTTTCCTTCCAAAATACCTACCCTAGTCCCCTTAAGAAGTGATCTAAATGAAGTCTATCAAAGAAGAGGTAATTGTTTTTACCAAGTCCTTCAAGTTTATTTCTTCTTATACTTCTTATTAAAGTATTGTACCCATCCTAAGATAATATATAATGTATAATAAAAATAATAATATGTTATTATGATTGTGGTACATCCATATTCCATCTTTGTTCCATCCTATGAAAATCAAAAACATCGTGTGTGCGTACGTACGACTTACCGTCTCCACATAGCGATGTAATTATTTTTTATCACTATTTAATTTGAATCATTATAAAGATGTAAATATTTAATATATATGATATTTATGAAATAAATATTTTTTTTTGATTAAAATATCATATATACCTTCTTACCTTCCAATCTTTTGGAAAATGATAACGTTGCTCGCGCATACGTGTGGACCACCACCTCCACAAAGCGATGTGATCCATTTTTCATTTACACTTTACATAGATGGTAATAAGGTTAAATTTAATGAATTTATATGATATATATGAAATAATTATTATTATTTAACTATTAATTATTATTTACCTTTCTTTCATTCCATCCATCAAAAAATGAAAACAACGTTCATGTGTAAGTACGGCCTACCGTCTCCATGAATGGTGTAATTCATTTTCCTATCTCTATATTTTATGTATGAACCTAAAAATCAATATATTTAATATTTATTTTATTTATTTTATTTATTACATTAATAAAATTATGGATATTATGTTACTATAATAAAATTACATGTTCTGTAACTACTAAATCAAAACATACTTGAAGAACAAAACAATTAACACCCGAAATAATGATAATAATAAAATATTATTAACAAACGGGTGATAAAATGTTACAAATGGATAATATATGATATTATAGAAATGAATATGATTTTTTATATAATTATAATAAATTAAAATTTATTATATAGATGATTAGATAACCTACATGGAAAATCAAACTTGAGGTAAGGGATATCGTCTCAATTTTCACTCCATTAAGACATATTTTGTAATATGCACCTATTTACTTTTATATGGTCTATATACTATCTTTTTTAGGTATATAAAATAAATATTTATTTATGTATGATGATTAAAGTTTAATTCAAGTTTACTTATAACGTCCCCAACCCAGAAGCCACTAAATCAGTGCCTCGAGGCGGATCGCCAAATGACCTCAAGTGCGCCTCCCCGTACGCCAGAGGTTTCCAACTAGTAGAGAGGGTCTAATGGATCATATGGGGAATAATATACCCTCTTTGAAAGATTAATACATAGTAAATAATATATTAAATAAAGGAAATAATAAACAATAACCCATAACTATGCATTACCAACCAAATCCCAAATAGGGTACAACCACAACCAAATAATAAATATGTCATGTCATGCTAATAGTACCATAAGTGAAGAAAACCCAAAATAGGACAAGAAACTGAATTCCCCAAAATGGTTCCTGACTCTAAGTCTAGATCCTCATCCATGCACATCCTAATCCCAACTTAACTCCCTAGTATAGGGTTGTTGCCCTTGTCATGACCTGCAACTGTGAAATATGATCGGGTACCCAATGGTGGCCCGAGAAGGGTGTGAGTAAAACTCAGTAGACTACCACCAAAAGTGTCTACAAAATATCCATTCTAAACAAATAGTTCATTAAAGTATGAAATGAATGAAAAGATAAACCAAAAGACAACTTGGGTTCCATTAGTTAACAATATTCACTTTAACCATTTCCATCACTATTTCTATTTTCATCATGTATACTATCTTAAATTACTAAGTTCACTTTCCATTACATGATCATGGGTTAGGAATTTACATATTTTAATTAGTGGCCTAATCTAGTAAATTTATCATGCATAATGGAATAAATCAAGCTTCATATCTCACTAGGAATAAACATTTCAATATCAAATACACCACACTTACCTTGGAGCCTCGTTCCATGTAGTCTCATAAAATGCATCTGTTAGGGGTATAGAGCCTTAGTCCCCTTCCCTAACCCATGCATTAAAGGGTGGGATTTATATCCTCAGTCTAACCTAACTCGTGAACATAGATCCTCAAGTCAAATACCCTGAAAAAACTAATCCATGTGCACATTCTTATTTATCCATTTACTAAACATACCATATCAAAAACCATACATAATCAGTATAAATAACAATTCACATTTCACATTTCAATTAACACATGAATCATCCTTATGCCATAAACCCATTAACACATTTACCAATTACTTAGTATAACCCATTTAACCCATTTCCCTTTTCATGCCTTAACCCATTTATCATATTCGACACTTTTCATATATTAGCCCATTTTACATATTATACAATTTACATACATTAACCCATTTGGCATATTTGAAAATTCCCATACATTATCTCATTTGACTTGTTCATCACTACCCATATATTGATCCATTTTTACACATTAACCATTTCATATTCCTTAATTCACTTAAGCATTTCCTTTCCAATTTCACAATCCATTTGACACATTCACACTAATCCATTTAACTCCATTTTCACATTATTTCAAATAACCCCTTATGCTAATACCAATAACTAGACAAAACTACTATTGGTTCCAATCATAATTTAACTAACATGTCAACACTTTAATCATGGGATCTATTTCAATATAATTCAATTTCATACTTAATACTACCATGCTCTAAGTTCAGGAATGTTGGCGCACCCCATGGGTGGCCCTAAATCTATCAAATAATCCTCTACGCATACCACAGGGATCGTGAGGGATTAATTTATTCATTTAGTCAACCATTTCACCAAAAAGTATCAAATAAACCAAGATAAAAACAAGAGAAACTCAAGAACACAACCATACATGCACAAATCTATGATAAAACCATGGGATATAACTTGTAGACAATCTAACTCAAATCCAATGATGAACACACCCTTAACCTTTACCTTAGATCTAGATTTAATCACCCATTGAATCCCCAATCTTTGATTCACTGGAAAAAGGGTGTTTTAGGGCTTCATAAGAATATAAACAAATCTACAAGCCCAAATCCAGAAAAAATAAGCAAGAGGAAGATTAGACTCAACCAGAGCTTCAATATGCAACCAACTGTGCTCTAAATGTCCTTGAATCGAAGGATAACCACCCTTGGGAATATTTGGGGTTGGAGTTTATCACTAAGGTTGGAGGAAAAGGAGGAGGAGGAAAATCAAGTTGGATAATTAAAATCTCGAGGGGGGAATTGGTAAATTTTCATTTTTTTAAAGGGTCGCACGGTTTGGAAAATTGTGCACCAACCATGTTCTTGCCTTTATCCAAGAGGGGTTGAGTTATATAGTTACCTGGAGAGGAATGCATGTTTTGACATACCATGTACAAACCATGTAGAATTCTACTATCCAAGGACACATGGTTTGTCCTTCCCCTTTCATGGTTTACTTAACTATGCTCCCTTCCTTCTGGCTAGCATGGTTTGGGAGCATGGTTATCTCTTATCGTGCGCCGACCATGAAACTTAAATTGGATGGCAAAATTCATTTTTATTTTATGTCTTGAACCCCCAAAACACCCCCGAACCTCCTCATACACCCATTAAACATTAAATTAGCCAAATTTAAGGGATTAAAACTGAAACTTAAATGAAATCATACCTCCATAAATTCCAAGATCTTACAACCTCCCCACCTAAGAATGACACATCCTCAAGTTTCACTTCCAAGCATTATTGAGCTTCTGAAGTAAAAAAGATCAGGCCACTCGACCTACATATCCATATCCCTCTCCTAAGTCTCTTCCTAATCATTACCATACTACCAAAAAGTGTGAACCGAAGGCATGGTCTTTCCCCACAAGAATTTCTCATTATGACCCACAACACGAACTAGATACTCCTCAAAGAACGCATCAACTTCTAACCATACATTAAACACTAGAACTCCAAATGGAATCCTAGGAAACACTACCTAAATTGCAACATAAGGAAACTTCGCACACAACATCATACCATCATGGAAGATCCAATCAGCACCCCATTGGCCCGATCCTCTCGTAACTCATGACCCAAATCTCTCGGCGCCATTATACCCTGCTTTCAAAACTCAAACGGTGACCCAAACTCGACACCACCTAAATAAACACACAATTTCTAAACCAGATTTCCCAACTTAATTAATCCACCACTCGAGGATTGACAGTCCCATTCCATAATTGTACATACAAAATATAACCACAACACTCAAAGAACTCAACCAATCAAACCCAAGCCAATGCTTGATATAATATACAAAAACACCTGAATGGTAATCACTCGAGTCCATCCAACCCGAAACACTGATTTTTTCATCAACCAACTGCTTTCCTGTTGTGGTTCTCTCCCATCGTACACTTTATCTCACCCCCATAATCTTTTGTTGATTAGAACCTACACTATCAAATAAACACTACTAGAACCTCAACTCAACTTTCACCACATACCTGGAAATTTTCTAAACTCACCACATCCAAACATCTATAAGAATTTCACCCCTTTATGGGCATCTAACCTTTCCATTGAAACCACCCAAGAGGAAACCCCTACACCATTCATTCATGGGATAGGAATAAATTGGCCTCACATAAGTACGAATTCATTTCCAAAAATCACTCACCATGAAAAACATCATATTGGATGTGAGTCACCAATTACCAAATCTGTTCCTTTTACCATATCATGTCAGACCACCCCTGACAGGCTTTTCCCAGAACATCCATCTTCTACTTTTGGCATGCTACCCCCTTCTTTCAGCTTACCAAGGCACTTACTAACTTTAGGTATATCACTATCATCGAACACACCTACTGGTGTCATTCCCTAACTTCTGGTATAACCCCACCATCATGACATCCATTGTCCTTCAAACCATCATCTTGATCCACCACATCCACCAACATTCCCAACAAAAGCACTCCTACCATCCATACACTGAATAAAGATGGATAAACTCTTACTCTAAACCATTCCAATATTTGAAACATACTTTTTTTCTCCATTACTCCTACCGAAGGTGTTCTATGACTCAACACATTTATCCCTTTCTCCTAACCGAGTCGATCTTTCCCTGGCTGACTCATCCTGGAAATGGTTAGTTTCACTATTGTCATGACACAGCATCACATGGCCAAGGTTCCTTCACACTTCAAGATATTCCTATGTAACCCAAATACACCTACCCGAGTCTATGCCTGATTCTTGATGGATTTCTATAACTCAACCTCCCATGCCACAAAATGTTTTCATGTCTTGCCACGCCCCTTGATGACTTTTAAACAGGAATCTAAATTTTCATTTGGAACCACCCTGGGCCCAAATCCAATGCCTGGATCAATCAACCACCATAATCAAATCCCATCTAGCCTCTCTAATAGACCCAGCACACCTCACATGTTACTAATTGGAATATCGATGCCAGTACATACACCCCATGCTCTACCCCACACATCTAGGATTGAATTATTACTCCCCACCTTAAGAGTGTCATTACCATCACTTTCATCAAGTAATTCCAACCACCATGGATCACAATTTGATCATAAGATGAACCCAAAAACTTGGACATGGCTGTAAAACTTTTCCCATAACAACAAAACCAACATCACCTGATACTCATTCTCAGTTTTTGAGGATGGAACCCACAGCATTCATCGACACTCAGTCCATCCTGAGTACCTCACCCATAAATTTTTGATGGTGTACATCCCACCATATATCTCCATATATATTGTTTCAGGATCACAAACTTTAGGATGTCCCACATCTAACCCAAAACACATTCAAGTCACTTGGCATAAATCCATAGCTTTCTTAGTGTACCTAGGACGATGTCAGGATTTTGATCATGATCGTAGCTAGATAAAAGTACGCTAATAATTTTTCAAAAAACACCACCACAACTTATCCATAAATGATTTCACCTCCCAATATGGAACACCGTGACTTTCCAAGATTTTAGGGCTTCCCTGACTGCACACGTGTTATCAGTGCTTAACCACCACCGCTCGGGCATGATTTCCAACCAAGACTCACCACTACTCTATGACCATCCGTCAAATAGCCATGAACCAACGTTTCCTTTGGAACTACTACCACCACATCACGTGAGTTCTTCAAGCATGCCCCCGACAGTTAACAACCAAAACAAAATGGTCCACCACACCAACCAAAACCAATGATCTCTCGCATAACCACGCTTCTCACTTTAGTTTCATAAGGAATGATAAGTGCTTATCCCAAGACACATGTTCTCCCATCCTGAATAGACTCATTCCTTACCAATGTGTTCCTACATCTAGACCTCATCAGAGTCCTCAAGGTCTTATACCTTCCTAAAACCACACACTTAAACCAAATTTAGATCACATTAGACAAACATCACAAGATCCTAGCCCAGCACCCATTTATTCATCTGACCTTGCCTCCTTGTCTATCAGTCCCATCAGCCTCAATGCATTCTTAACATTTCACCCAACAACCAGACCATTCATGTGAATCAGCCCAACCATGTGACCACCCTCACCTTGAGTGTCACCAACATAACAAAAGCCTACATCTATGTTGTATTCACCTTTCCTCATCTGAAATCAACATTGAGGTCTCCATTAATATTTGTCCAAACAAATGGTTCAGACATCCAAATGACCCAACCCTTCGAAACTAACTTCACACCAACCACAAGCACTCAAGTGCCCTTCTGAATGGTCAATGGCACAACCATACCATCCACTGAAACTTGATGGTACTCATTATGCATTGATTCCACCTCTAAATTATCTCTCGTGCGTAATATTTGAAGGCACCTACAACCCTAGGATAACCTCCCATGAGGTCACCCTTGATTTTCCCAATACAACTAACTCGTTTTCATAACTTGAGTTGCATCTCCCAAAACCATTTACATTCCCACTTTACCATCTAGGAAAAACTACACCTGTCCAAATCCAAAACGTCCATCCATGCCTCATGCACCCAATAGCACTAAAAAAATCAATGACCAGTCTCACAGGTCATTCTCAAGGATCGAACAATGCCAACTTCCCAAGTAGGGTAAGGGAAAAAATCACTATCCTCACTCCCTCTAGGCCACATACACCAAACTTCCAACAAGTCACCACTCACAGGTGGCTCTCCCGCCCTCATTCCGTAGTACTACTTCCAATACACCATGATAAATATTCACTTTAGGTTTCACACCAAGCATACTTGTACACACACATCAGCACCATGATCCAAAACTTCTCCCAGTCTAGGGTCTAAAACACATCTCGCAAGGCCTAAGCTCACATGGGTCACCACACCAATAACAAAACACCCATCACTAATTATTTCATAACCGAAACACTCATTCTTAAGTCCAACATACAACCCACACACTTACAACCCAAATGGGTTACCACCTTCACCTTATCTGTAAACATCTCAAAACCTCATGGTCGCAACCCTATCGGAAGCATCGAAAGTAACACCCCTCTATCCACACATCGAGACTCATCATGGTCTCTTGACATATAATCAAGATATCTTCCTAGGGAACTCTCATCACCCAAACCACCCATACAAGGGATAGATATGAAACACAAGGAATACTCAATATCTTTCTTCATGAAAAGTTTCATCATCACGCGTTCTTTTATAATTAACATCACCATTTTTAAACCCAAACGTTCAAACTTTATAATGTTTTATTAACCAAAAATTTAAAAAATCCCTACTTATTCAGATTCATACATCAAAATATCTCCATAAAAAAACATTCCAAAGAAAAACCAATCAGTTTTGACCACAATAGAAAGTACACCACCTAACAAACTCAACTCACTCCACATACAATATACCAACGGACGTGATCACATCTCTAATACTACCCTCAACCATTCTTATCATGGGTCATGTTTGTCATTGATTAATCCAACTATTATAGATACAAGTATTTAATTATACACCCTCTTTGGAAACCATTTCCACTTTCACAACTCAAATATTTCCCCTTTACGTACCTTTCCCATCTTAAAACTTGTTACAAACATTGTTCTAACTCATTCACAACCCTCAAAAGGCATAATTCTTTAACCATTTTTACCACTACGACATAAATATTTCTCTTTCAAACACCATTCAATCTTTAAAATTTATCATAACCAATAATGTTAACCCATTTATAACATTTCTTTAAATGTGCTATTCTCCCAACCACTTATACATTCTTTTTAGTTTACTGATTTTCACCATCTTTATTAGAAACCATTTTCTTAAAATTTCAATGAAGGTAAAATGCATCTTACCATCCATGTCCCACACACCCATCCCTTATGTGCCTATCATGATACATGCCACCAATATCCCTAGGTGCCTAAAATGATGCATGAATACACAACCTCGTGTCATTTTTTCCATGATAAAAATATCATAAAATAGTCACATCACACAACAAGTGCATCACCCAATGGTGAAATATCATCCAACTGTAACAGTATATATCAATAACAACAATTCCCACCCTGGGTACTTGGGTTTTCCCTTGTACATGGGTTAGCTACTCCCAATAACGAGCTTATTGTAAAGGATCAACGTGTCTTAATCTCATGTCTACCATCCCCAAATAGTAAGACTATAGGAAAGAACTACTCTAATACCACATTTTAACATACCCGGCCCGGAATCCACTAAACTGGTTCCCCGGGCCAAGTCTTCACATGACCTCAAGTGCACCTCCTCATACGCCAAAGGCTACCAACTAGTAGAAAGGGTCTAATGGATCATGTGGGGCAGACTATACCCTCTTTACTAGAGTGATCCACAGTATATAAGATATGAAATAAAGTAAATAATAAACCATAACCCAAAACTATGCATTACCAACAAAATCCTAAATAGGGTACAACCACAACTAAAAAATAAATATGTCATCTCATGTTAGTAGTTTCATAAGTTAAGAAAACCCAAAATAGGACCAAGAAATGAATTCTCCAAAATAGGTCCTGACTCCAAGTCCATATCCTCATCCATGCACATCCTAAGCCAAACTAAACTGTCTAGCATAGGGTCATTTCCCTAGTCCTAACCTACAACTATGAAATCTACTTAGGTACCCAATAGTGTCTTGAGAAGGGTGTGAGTACAACTTGGTAGGCCACTACCAACAATGTCTACAAAATATCCAGTCTAAACAGATAGTGCATGAAAGTATGAAATGAATGGAAAGTTAAACCAAAAGACAACTCGGGTTCAATTAGTTAACAATATTCACTTTAACCATTTCTCTCACTATTTCCATTTTCATCACATATATTTTCTTCAATTACTAGGTTTACTTTAAATTACATGATCATGGGTTAGGCATTTACATCTTTTACACAGTGGCCTAAGATAGTAAATTTATCATGAATAAGGGAATAAATAAAGTTTCCTATATCATTAGGAATAAACATTTCAATATCAAATACATCACACTTACCTTGGAGCCTCGATCTAGGTTGTCACATCAAATGTATCTGTTAGGGGTATAGAGCCTCATACCCCTTCCCTAAACCATGTATTATGGGGTGGGGTTTAGAGCCTCAGTATAACATGGCCCATGGGCATAAATCCTTAATTTCAACACCCCATAACAACCAAGCCATGTGAACATGCTTATTTATCCATTTACCACACATACCATATCACAAACCATATATAATCAATATACATAACAATTCACATTTCACATTTCAATTAACACATGAATCATCCTTATTCCATAAACCCATTAACACATTTATCAATTACTTATCAAATCCCATTTAACCCATTTCATTTTTCATGACTTAACCCATTTAGTATATTCGACACTTTTTATATGTTAGCCCATTTTACATATTCCACAATATCCATACATTAACCCATTTGGAATATTTGACGATTCTTATACATTATCCCATTTGAATTATTAATTACTACCCATTAATTAATCCCTTTTTAAACATTAACCATTTCATATTCCTTAATTCACTTAAGAATTTTCTTTCCAATTTCATAAACCATTTTACTCATTCACACTAATCCATTTAACTCCCTTTTCACATTATACCAAATGACCCATTATGATAATACCAATAACTAGACACAACCCATATTGGTCCCAATCATAATTTAACTAAAATTTCAACACTTTAATCATGGGATCTATTTCAATATAAGTCAATTTCATGCTTAACACTGCCATTATCTAATTTCAGGAATGTTGGCACACCCCATGGGTGGCCCTAAATCTATCAAATCATACTCAACGCATCCCACGGGGATCGTGATGGGTTCATTTATTCATTTAGTCAACCATTTTACCAAAATCCATCAAATGAACCAAGGGAATAATAATATAAACTCAAGAACACAACCATACATGCAAAAAGCTATGACAAAACCATGGTATATAACTTGTATACCACCTACTTAGAATCTGATGATGAGCGCACCCTTAAACATTTCCTTAGATCTGGATTTAAGAATCCCTTGAAGCCCTAATATAAGATTCACTGGAAAAAGATATTTTTAGGGATTTGGAAGAATATGAACAAATCTAAAATCCCTAATCTAGAAAAGAGAAGAAAGAGGAAGATTAAACTCACCTGGAGCTTTGATTTTCAACCAAAGGCACTTTAAAATGGCCTTGAATCGAAGGAGAACCACCATTGGGAAGATTTGGGGGTTAGAATTCATCACTGTGGCTAGAGGGAGGAGGAGGAGGAGGAAAAGAAGGTGAGATAGTACAAATACAGAGGGGGAAATTGGTAATTTTTCATTTTTTTAAGGGCTACATGGTTTTGAAAACCGTACGCCTACCTCTGTCCAAGAGGGGTTAAGTTGCATGGTTTCCTAGAGAGGCCAGCATGGTTTGAAAAAACATACGCCAACTGTGAATAATTCCACCATCCAAGGTCACATATTTTGGCTTTCCCCCTTTCAAAGATTACTTAACTGTGTGTCCTTTATTCTGGATATCACGATTTGGGAACATAGTTATCTCTAACTATGCGCCAACCATGAAACATTCACTAGATGGACAAATTCCTTTTTATTTTATGACATGAACTCTCAAAACACCCCTGAACCTCCCCATACACTTGGTAAACATTAAATTTTCCAACTTTAAGGGATTCAAACCAAAATTTAAATGAGATCATATCTTTATAGATTCCAGGATCTTATATTACTCTATTAAATAGTTTCCATATTTTCTTCCAACTTATCCTCTCTTTGAAACTTGAATTAAGAAAAGAAATGTTTAAAGGAAAAAAATCTTATTTATCCTTTGATCAGATATATTTTTCTTTCATTTCTATATTTTACTTAAATTTTTTTCAAAAAATTTTCTTACAATTCTAAAATAATTTATCGAAAGAAAATTTTACCCATGTTTGACTTTTTTTTAAAATGGTTAAAAAGGAATCATCCTATCATTTTTCGGAGGATGTAATTTTCTTAAAAAAGTGTGAAATGGATTTTTTTTTTCTTTTAACTTATATAGCATGAATGTAATTTCCCACTATCATAACCATTAAATGTTTTGAAGCTTCCTTTATAGGTTTTCAAGTTTATTTTAAAATAAAATTTTTTTCTTAATATTTGTATCATTTTTAATTTTTAAAAGTGAATTTCAAACTAAAAAGTACATTTTTCTCAAAAATGTTTTTATGGATATTTTTATGGTACTTTTATTCAAAAATGAAAACAACCCTTTATTTTACTTATTCACCACTATGGCTATATTATAATGATACCATCCTTTGAAACATTAACTTATTTTTATCATTGGATATTATATTTCTCTTAAATATACATATTCTTTGTATCATGGATATGATTATTGCCTAAATTGTACATCATTCCTATATATAGTGTTATAATTTGAAATTATTTAATTGACTAGGTAATTATTGATAAATTGTTATTATTTAATCAATAAATATATTATTTAATAAGGAATATTCTTCATGAATTAATTCGATCGTTCAATATATGAGGAATGAATTGGACATGAGGTGATGAGTGGGGGATAGAATTATATAGCCCCTCAATGCATCAATATATCTCATAATACAGATTAGTAAGCTAGAATTAAATGGTTTTTTGGTGTATACCTAACCAAATTTTTAAACTGTCATGGCATAAGGCCTCAATGGTATAGATATCATGATGTATAAGATCATGGTGTCTAATATTAATAATTTCCTTCACTATGAATTCAGATATTATTATCCATGAGATTACTTCATTGATACTATCCATGGATTTAGTTTGTGCTCAAATTATTGATTAAATGGAATGTGTTTCCAGTTATTTATCTTGTCATATTGATTATTCATTATTTATTAATGATAGCTTCCAATGTTTATAACTCTTACTAATCATTTAAGGTCACCCTTTTATATTTTTTTCTTTCCCTAAGATATGAGGAAGAATATTATGAATAATATCAAGGATGAAAGAATGTTTTTATAAAATGTATTTTATATTGAAAATGTGATATGGAAATCATATATGTATTTGGTTCTTCAAGACTACTAAACTATTTAGTCCTTTGGGATGTGATTACTTGTATCTGGTGTCAATGTAATAAAGAATACACATACTGGATTTGGGGTTATTACACACATGTTTCACTAGATTAGTATTACATTCTAGATAGTGTCCCTAGGTTTACTAGGTTCATATTATGGTATTTTCCCCTCAGTTAGGTCAGGTAGGGAAATACTGAGAGATGGGGTGGATTGTTTTGGTATATAAAACCGGTCATTTATTATATTGGTATCATTTATATCCATCCTAGAATATCATAAATAGATCTTAGGTTCCCATGATGACTATTTTATATGTATTCTATCTTTCCATTATTTTTTGACACTGTTATGAAATTATTTCCACTCGTATGTATTCCTACTGAGGATTTTACATTATCACATGTTCTTATTTATAAAATGGTTCGTTGAAAAAACTATCATTCTGTAGATCTTGTTTTGAAAATAAAAATGGGAAATCATTTTACAACTATCATCTTGCTACTTGTTTTGGAAATATATGAAAACACTATATATATATATATATATTAAAACTCGCATGAAATGGTTTTCTAATTAAAGGTAAGGCATGGGGTGTGGTTTTTTTGGAATCCCTTCTAAGAATCCTGATTCTCACACCAAATTTTTCATTTTAGTTTTAGGATTGGTTTTGGATTTAGGTCTCTCATGAAGCGAAAATTTTATGAGGTTGGTGGTGACTCTTGAGGTCACACATAGGTATGTTTAGTTGTTTTTTCTTTAAATTATAGTATTTATTTTATTTATTATATTCATATTTGTCTTTTCTATTTTATTCTTATGGGATAAATCATTCTCAGTTGAGTTATGCTTAATTCCCAACACTAGTTGTCAGTCTGTGGTGATCAGGAACGTGCCTAGATCCATGTCACGGGCTGTCTTGAGTGTCCAGTTACGGGAAAATTTGGGTTAGTTCATGAAAAAATGGTATCAGATCAACCCTTGTTATTTGGGGATGTTTGGTAGTTTTGATCTTAGATTATCAGAACTCAAGGTTGAATCATGAGTGGGTGCATCATCACCACCCTCGTATGATGATACTTGAGTTACCAAGGTAGTTTGGGATGATTATGTCTCTAAATTGATAATTGACCCTCAATTATTTTGATACATTGAGTCTTTATTTTAGTATTTTGAGTTCATTTTTTAGTTTTTTTGTGTTATTATTGAGAAATATGAGGTTGGAGTGAAAATTGGGAAGCAACAATATAGCATACAATTATTGTTTATGGTCTAGAAAAACATGTGCAAACCGTGAAGCCATGTCAAAGGACTTCTGATAGGAATCGCACGGTTAGAGCATGACCCTCCAAGTCGTGCGACCAAACCATGTGCAGTTTTCAATTTTTTTATTTTTTTATTTTCAATTTCTCTAGGAATATTTATTTTTATTATTCTTTTTATGATTGATTTAGGATGTTTTATAATGATTTATATGATATTTTATGTTGTTTCAATTATTTTGGATTGGGATTTTGAAATTAATTCTTCAAAAATTTATTTCAAAAGATGTGAGTGGGATATTTATAGTTAGTTTTGTATTTTATAAATGAAAAATAAGTTTTGAGATTTTTTTTGAAGGTGATTAATGAATTAGATTGAAATTGTGAGATTTGTAAAACTATAATTCTGAGAGGATTGGGTTGAAAATGTTCTTAAAAGGGGGGATTTTATAAATGTTTGAATTTAAGAAATTTTTTAAATTGAGTGGTGTATTACTTTTTAGTACTATTCTAATCGTATTTTGGGATTGGTTTAATAGTTTATATTTGAGATTTTAGAATTTGGATTATTTTTTTAATTGTTTTTTGTGCTTCTAGTTTTTTAGATTATAGCCCCATCAAGTTTTGTGTAACCTTTCAAGGAATATATAGGTGATTCTTACTCAGTGTGCCTTGTTGGTTGACAAAAATATCATCCTAGTAAGTTGATTTATTTTATTTGGATATAAAGCCTTGTGGTCCTCATCCAATGGCTCGATATCGGGATTTTATCTTGAATTTTCTAGAGTTAAACCTTCCACATTTCTTCAAACAGTAAGATCCAGGAAAATATGAGGAATGGTTGCGAAATATTGAGGATATCTTCTTTATACTTGAGATTTTATAGCCTCTCAAGATTAATTTTTACACCTTTATATTATAATTCTTGAGTTGAAAGTGGTGGAATTCCATTCTTTGGACAAAATCACAAAAGGACCACTTGTGGGAAGGCTTCAAAGATTTTTTTATATAGTAACAGTTCCCTGAAGTTATGAGGATGCCAAAGGCTATGGAGTTGTATGGTCTCAAAAAAGGATATTCAACTGTGTTGGAGTATTACAAATTTTTTTCTTGAGTTGGTATTTTATCTTTTATATATAGTTGGAGATGAATCCTTGAAGGCTTGAAAGTTTTGAAAAGGCCTTCAACCAAATCTTCTTTTGGCAGTGACTTCACTCAATCTCAGCACTTATAAAGAGGTGATAAGGTAGGTTTTTTAGGATGAAGTTATATTATATGGAGAGTTGGAGGTGGTTGATGTCTCACCTATCCATGGAAGAGATTGTGACAGTTCCAGTAAAGGGATAGTGAATTAAGATGGGTTTTTCCTATTGAAAAGTGGTATGAAAAACCAGTTGTGCTTCTTCTCACCAGAATCAACTAAGAGTAAATCTTCATTACACCACCAGTGCAGAAATACAAGGTATAAGAAGTATTAATTACAAGAAGCACAAAATACCTATCATACCTATGTTCATATGGGGAACCTATAAATATTCTAGTGAGCTTCATTACTTTTTGAAATGGAAATATCAAATATTGGTTCATGCCCAACCCAGCCCCACCCATGAGATGAACTGTGAACTATTCTCTTTAAAAGTTTTATTAGGGAAGGATCATTGGGTTGGTGTGTTCCTTGGTTTGGGGATTCTCATTTCTCTTATTTCCATGAAATTTATTTTATTTCTGGTAATCTTATCATAATTAGGATTCTGATGTCACCCTTAGTTAGTATCTTTCCTTCCAAATTTTAATTCCAGCCATTGTTTCTAGGTTCATCTTGTTTGATTCCTTAGTCAAACTATCTCCTTGGATATTTTGGGGGGGGAAAGGTGTCATGGTAGGGAGAATTATTACACCATGACTTGACACTACTCTACTATTACATTTATTTTTTAGTTCTTTTTATCTCTCTCTTATTTTTGGGTAGTTTTTCTCTGAAATTGGCAGTTTTAGGGCATGCGGTGTGTCTCTCATGGTTTAGGTTCATGGTTTACCAAACCATTTGACAACCATGCAATAGGTTATGTAATTTTAATAGGATCAAATCATATGGTTGGCATGTGTTTTTTCAAACCGTGTAGCCTGCCTATGTTTGGTGTTCTTGGTTCCTGATAGAGGGCACACAGTTTTCCAAACCATTGGTCCAAACCATACACAATACCCAGATTCATTAGAATACCAAAATTACCTTTTTGACCTTTCTCAGTTTTAACCCCAAATATCACCCCTCCTCCTATTTGACCTCACACATGTCGGGGGATCCTCTCTTCATCTACCACTTATATCCTTAGTGATTTCAATTGGATTCATCATGTTATTTGTGTGAATATTCCAGGTGATCCCTTTTAAGTCATCTTCGTTCTCTCCTTATTTTATTGTCTCTTTAGTTCTTACACTAACATGGTCATGGTGAACTAGGTTTCATGTTAATTTGATTTTAATTTGTGAATTTTTATTTTTTAAGGTTTAATTTGGACTGTATTTCTTCTTTAGACCTCCTTGAGGTGGATTTGAGCTGCCATTTGTGAAGATGAAAATGTTTGAGGTAGTTTACCCTACGTTTGACCCTTTAAATTTAAAACTATAATTGATTGATTGTTCTAATGTGTGTTTTCATTATATTATGAAGTAAATATATTATAGAAAATGGTTTTGATTAATATAATTTGTTTCTTTCATGTTTTCCATACTTTTCCTATATTTCTTCCATAGGTTTACCTTATTAAACTATGTTTTAAAACCTATTTTGAAATGTTAAGACCATCAAGTGCTTGATTAGTCTTTCATATGGTTTTATTATGTGATTTTGAAATCCTTGAGGATGTTTTGGTCTTACAATTGATTTTAAATAAAATCCTAATGGCATGTTTGGTTCCCTAAATAGATTAAAAATGATTCCTAATTATATACCTATGAATATAACGTGTACACATAAACACACACATATATTTATATAAACTTTTGTACATATTCACACAAGATTGTGTGAATATGTACATTGGGACAAGTGGTATTTATATATATATATATATATATATATTAAGGTGTATGTGTGTGTAAGTGTGAGAATGGCTTTCAGAACTAGAAGCCTATATATTTAAAGTGGTTTTATAAATGGTCAATGTCTCTTTTTAAATATTGAGGCCCATTTGGCTATTTGAATTTTTCACTTTGAAATTTAAACCCCTTATTAAGGCATGCCCCTTTAATTATGGAACTTGGATGTGTATTAAATTTGTGAAATGTGGTGTGTAACCAATAAGGGGCCTATATATTGTTTATATTTCATGATAAGTAAAAGGGCGTTGCACTTAAAAGGGAACTTGAAGGTGTGAAATTTAAATTATAGTTTAAGAATGAAATGTATAATATGAATGTATACAATAGATTTATAAACTCACCTCCATTTATATTTCATGGGGGTCCTTGGGTATTTTTGAGGGAATTCAAGGTACATAGGTTGCATTAGCTTAGTATTATGCTCTGGCTAGTGTATTTGGGTTGAATCGGTTCAGCCTATGGTATTTACCCCTAGGTTAGGGAAAGTAGGGAAATACCAAGAGATAAGGCATATTATTTTGGTATTCTACACTGTTTATTTCATATATTGGAATTGTTTAGATTTGTATAAGAATTTACTGAATAGATACTAGGTTCCCATGATAAATGTTTTATATATATTCTATTTTCCCATTGTTCTATGATGCTATTATGAAATTATTTCCACTAGTATGTTTTCCTATTAAGACTTTTATATTATTACATGTTCTTTTTTTTAATTGGTTCATTATGAAATCTATCATTCTTTAGATCTTGTTTTGAAAAAAAAAATGGAAAAAAATTCCAACTATCATCTTGTTACTTGTTTTAGAAAGATATGAGAACCCTATATATATATTTAAACTATCATGAAATGGTTTTATCCTTAAAGGTAAGGAATGAGGTGTGGTTTCTTTTAGAATCCCTATTGATCATATTGATTTTTTTTCTTACTTTATCATTTCAATTTTATTCTTGGTTTTGGATTTCATTCACTCATGGAGAAAACATGTTATGAGGTTAGTGGTGACTCTTGAGGTCACATAGAGGTATGTTTAGTTGATTGTTTTTCATTTGATTCCAGTTTTTATTTTATTTATTTCATTCTTATTTTTTATAGTTTTTTCTTATGGTATAAATAATTCCTAATTGGGTTATGCTTTATGCCTAGCACTAGTTTTCAGCCTAGGGTGATTGAGAACGTGCCTCAAGCCATGTCATGAGGTTGTTTAATGTGTTTAACTGAGGGATGACCTAGGTTGGTTCATAAAAAAATGGTATCAGAGAGGCCCTTTTTATTTAGAGATTTTTGGTGATTTGGATCCAGGATTATTGTAACTCGAGGTTTAATCATGAGTAGGTGTCTAATCACCACCCTCACGTGATGAGTATCGAGTTACTAGAGTAGTCTAGGATGATTATGTCTCTAAATTGAGAATTGAATCTGAATTATTTTAAGTAATTGATTTTTTATTTGAGTATTTTTAGTTTCTTTTTGAGGATTCATGTGTTATTATTAAGAACTCCATGGTTTTACTGAAAATTGGGAAGGAACTAGAAGGATAACGGTTGTTGTATATGGTCTAGAAAATCATGTGCAGACTATGAAATAACTTGGAAAAGCTTAGGAATTGTTATGAAGTATTGAGGAGTTATTATTTCATCTTGAGCTTCCAAAGCCTATTAAGCTCAAGTTTAACACCTTTATGTTATAAGGATTTAGTTGGATGTGGCGGAAGTCTGTTATTTAGACCAAACCACAAAAGGACCACTCATGGGAAGGATTCAAAGGTTTGTTTATCTAGTAATACTTACCTGAAGATATGAGGATAACGAAGGCTATGGAGTTTTATGGTATCCCACAAGGTGATTAAATGGTGTTGGAGTATGCCAAATTTTTTATAGAGTTGGTACTATATCTTCATCATCTAGATGGAGATGAATACTTTAAGGATTGATAATTTGTGAAATTCCTTTGACCAAATATTATTTTTTGCAGTGTCTTCACTCAATCTCAGCACTTATGAAGAGGTGGTGAGGTAGGTTGTTCGGGATGAAGCTAGATTAGTAGGAGAACTGGTGGTGGTTGATATCTCACCTATCCTTGGGATTGGTGGTTGTAGTTCCAATAAAGGGAAGGGGAAGCAAGTTGGGTTTGGCCTTTTGAAAAGTGGTATGAAAAGTTCATTATGCTTCTTATTACTAGAATCATCATGGATTAAATCTTCAATGTGCCACCAATGTGGAAATATAGGTCATAAGGAGTCTTCATGAAAAAAACACCAAATGCCTATCGTACATGTGGTCATATGGGTCATCAACAAAGATTTTTTACGGGAGTTTCTAAGAACATACATGGAGCCATATCAACTCCATAAAAGGGTATTATAGTTCAATTTAGTGACCATGGTGCAGGTTCAAATCCCATTTAAAGTTTCTATCATTGTAAATGTTTTCTATTATAAATTATGTTCTTAGTGGTGGGGTTTTTTGCGGAGATTTGAGAATAATTTTGGAAATATTTATCATTTATGGTTTCCATTTTGGTGAAATTGGTTTATGGTCTTATGGGCATATTTCCCTTTATCTTATTTTGGGTTATTATCATTTGATAGATCCCTAGATCCATGGTGTTCTTGTATTTTGAGTAGAAGATTGCACTTAAAATGGTGGATATACATAATAGGTTGTCCATTTTACTAGAATAGTATATTTTAGTGAGCCTTTTGGTGAGTTTATTTACCTTTTGAAATGTTAATATTGATTAATGGTTCATTCCAAATCCATCCCTACCCATGAGATGAATTTAAAACTTTTATCTTTGAAAATTTTTTTAGGGCAGGATCATTGGGCCAAGGTCTTCCTTGGTTTGGGGATTCTCATTTCTCTTCTTCATTTGAAATTACATTTCTTTTGGGTAATCCTAGCATAATCAAGATTCTAATGTCACCCTTATTTAGTGTCTTTACTTTTAGAGTTTAATTATTATTATAGTTACTAGGTTCGTTTAGTTTGGTTCCTTGGTCAGCATATCTCCTTGGAATTTTTGGGGGGGGAATTATCATGGTGGGGGAATTCTCACACCCAAATCTGAAACTACTTTATTATTTCATTTATTTTTGAGTTATTTTTATTTCTCTATTCTTATAGTTAGTTTTTATCTAAAATTATTATTTTTTGGGCATGTAATGCATATCGCACAATTTAGGCACACATTTTTTCAAACCTTGTGATGGGATCTGTAATTTTAACAGGTCAAAATCACATGACTGACATAGAGTTTTTCAAACCATACGGCCTGCCTGTGTGTGATTTTATAGGTTCCTGGTAGAGGTTGTATGGTTGGCACGTGGTTTTCCAAATCATGTGGTCAAACGATGCATAGTTCCCGAATTCATTAAAATTCCAAAATCACCTTTTTCCCTTCCTCGGTTTTAACCCCAAATCACACCCCCCTCCTCACATTCGACCTCACACATGAAAGAGGATCTTCCCTTTGTATCTCACTCATCTCCTTGGTGATTTCAAGTGGATTATTCATGTTATTAATGTAAATATTCTAAGTAATCCCTTCTAAGGCCTCTTACTTCTCTCCTCCTTTTATTTTATCTTTGATTCTTACCCTAACATGGTCTTAGTGACCTAGGGTCATGTTCCTTCAATTTTAATTTTGGTTTTTTTCTTTGTTAAGGTTTATTTTCTTTTTTTGATTATTTGGACCTCCTTGAGGTGGATTTGAGTCATCATTTATGTAGGTGGAAAGGTTTGAGGTAGGTTACCCTATGTCCAAGCCTTTAAATTGAAAACTACATTTTCTTGATTGTTCTAATGTGTATTTTCATTATATTATGAAGTAAATGTATTATAAAAAATGTTTTCAATGAATGGAATTGGTTTCTTTCATATTTTCCATACTTCTCCTATATTTCTACTATGGGTTCCCCTTATTAAACTATGTTTTCAAACCTGTTTTGAAATTTCAAGAACATTAAGTGATTGATTGATCTTTCAAATGGTTTTTATTATGTAAGTTTAAAATCCCCATGGATGTTTTCGTCTTCTAACCAATTTTTAATAAAATCATAATGCAATTTTTGGTTTCTTAAATAGATTCAAGATTATTTCTAATTTTATAAGCTATGAATATGAATTATAACATATATATATATATATATTGATACACTTTTGTACATATTCACACAAGGTTTTTTGAATATGTACATTGGGACAAGGGGTATATATATACATATATTAAGGTCCATGTGTGTGTAAGTGTGAGAATAGTTTTCAGAACTAGAAAGTTATAGATTGAAAGCGGATTTACAAATGGTCAATATTGATTTTTAAATATTGAGGCCCGGTTTTCACTTTGAAATTAAAAACCCTTCTTAAGGCATGCCCATTAAATTATGGAACTTAGATGTGTGTGAAATTTGTAGCATGCAGTGTGTTCCCAGTAAGGGGATTTTGTATCATTTATATTTGTAATGAAGAAAAGGTGGATTCACTAAAAATGGAACTTATGGGTGTGAAAGTTAAATACTTTCTTAAGAATGAAATGTTTTATATATATGTATATGATAGATTGATAAACCCACCTTTATTTATATGTCATGGGAATCCTTGTGTAGCTAGAAGGGAAGTCTTGGTACACATGTTGCACTAGATTAGTATTAAACTCTAGCTAATGGACCTAGGTTGACTAGGTTTAGCTTATGGGATTTACCCCTTGGTTAAGACAGGTAGAAAAATGCCGAGATATAGGGTGGATTGTTTTGCAATATGGTGTCAGTAATTTATTTTATTAGTATTCTTTATCTCTATCCTAAAATGTCCCAAATATTCCCTAGGTTCCCATGACGACTATTTTATTTGTATTCTATTTTTTTAATGTTTTTTTACACTATTCTAAATTTATTTCCACTGGTATTTTTTCCTACTATAACTTTTATATTATCACATGTTCTTCTATTTAAAATAGTTCATTGGAAAATATCTCATTCTATAGAGATTGTTTTGGAAATAAAAAGGGAATTTTTTTTCCAACTATCATCCTACTATTTGTTTTAGAATGATTTTAAAACACAATATATATATATATATATATATATATATATATATATATATTCAAACTAGTATAAAATAGTTTTATCCTTAAAGGTAAGGCATGAGTCATGGTTTCTTTTGTAAACCATACTGAGTATACTAATGATCACAACAACTTTATCATTATAGTTTTAGTCTTGGTTTTGGATTTGGGTCACTGATAGAGAAAAAATGTTCCCATGTTGGTGGTGAATCTTGATGTCACGCAGAGGTATGTTTAGTTGTTTGTTTGTATTTTTCTACTAGTGTTTATTTTATTTATTTCATTCTTATTTGTTTTTATAGTATGTCATTATGAGATAAATCATTCCCAATTGAGTTACACTTGATGCTCGACACTAGTTTCCAGCCTAGGGTGATCAAGAATGCACCTTGGGGCATGTCATGGTCTGGATCAGGTGTCTCGTTGAGGGATGAGCCTGGTTGGTTCATGAAAAAATGGCATCATAGAAACCCTTATTATTTGGGGATGTCAAGTATCTTGGAGCAAGGATTGTGAGAACTCAAGGTTTGATCATGAGTGTGTTCTTTATCACCACCCTCAAATGATGAGACTTGAGTTTCCAAGGTATTAGGGGATGATTATGTCTCTAAATTGAGAATTAACACTCAATTATTTTGAGAAATATAGTCTTTATTTGAGTATTTTGAGTTCCTTTTTGAGGTTTCATGTGTTATTATTGAGAATTCCATAGTTGGAGTAAAAATTTAGAAGAAGGTATAGGGTAAAAAGTTCCTATACATGGTATGGAAAACCATGCATAGACCATGAATCCATGTTCAGGAACTTTCAATAGGAATCATCTGGTTAGTGCATGACCCACTAAGTTGTGCGGCCAAAATGTGTGCAGTTTTCAATTTTTCAGATTTTTAAAGTTTCACATTATCTAGGAATATTTATTTTTTTTATTCTTTTTATAATTGAATTAGGATGTTTTATAATTATTTATATGATATTTTATGTTATTTTAGTTATTCTGGATTGGGATTTTCAAATGAAGACTTCAAAAAAATTGAAAGATGTGTGGATCCTCAACTAGTGTGGTGTTTATAAGTAATTTTGGATTATTTAAATGAAAAAATTATATTTGTAGAAAAAAATTGTTTTGTAAGGTAAATGATGATTTAGAGTGAAATTTTTAGATTTTGAAAATTATAATTTTGAGAGGATTTGGTTGAAAATATTATTAAAAGGGGTGATTTCGGAAATTTTTTAATTTAATAAATTATTTCAATTGAGTGGTATCTTTATTCTGATTTCTACTATAATATTATTTTAGGATTGTTTTACTAGTTTATATCTAATCATTTTGAATTTGAATTTAAATCATTTTTTAATTATGTTTTTTTCTTTTTTTTAGAGTACACCCTCATCAAGTTTCATGCAACCTCTCAAAGAATCTATAGATGATTCTTCCTCAGCATGCCTTTTTGGTTGACCAAGTATCATCCTAGTCAGTTGATTTATCTTCTCTAGATATGAATCCTAGTGGCCCTCATATAATGGATCAGTATTAAGATTTCATATAGAAGTTTTTAGAGTTAAACCCTCCTCATTTATTTGGATAATAGTAACCTAGAAATGCTAAGGAATTGTTGTGATTATTGAGGAGATATTATTTTGCCTTGAGATTCTTGAGCCTCTTAAGCTCGAGTTTTCCACATTTATATTAGAATCCTTGAGTTGGAAGTTGTGTAAGTCCATTATTTAGACCAAACCATCAAAGGGCCACTCATGGGAAGGCATCAAATCCAAGTTTATCCACTAGAACTTCCATGAAGTAGTGATGATTTTGAAGGTTATGGAGTTTTATATTCTTCAATAAGGTTATTCAACAGTGTTAGAGTATTCCAAATGTTTTTATAAGTTATTTTTATGTCTTCCAAATCTAGAAAGAGATGAATCCTTGAAGGCTCGATACATTGGGAAAGTTCTTCATCCAAATATTCTTTTAGCAGCATCTTCTCTAAATTTAGACATTTATGAAGAGGTGGTGAGGTAGGTTGTTCAGGCCAAATCTAGATTGGTTGGAGAGCTAGAGGTGGTTGATTCCTCACCAATCCTTGGTATTAGTGGTGGTAGTTCTAGTAAAGTGATCGGGAATAAATTTGGGTCTATTCTAATGAGAGGTGATATGAAATGGTATTTATGTTTATTCTCACCAGAATCATTTGGGAGTAAATCATTAGTGTGCCATCGGTGTGGAAATGAGGGGAATAAGAAGTCCTCATTCCAAGAATAACCAAATACCTGTCATATGTGTGGTAATCTAGGGAACCTGTGAAGATTATATGGGGGAGTTTATATAAAGATACATGGAAAATTAATATGGGGATTTCTTGGAGATAAATGTGGTCCATTTAATTTTATGTATCATTCCATATCTTTCTACTTTAATGTCTATATTGATAGTGGACTCAATGTCCAAGGTTGTAGCATTCTAATTTTTGTAGGTTGTTATTTCATCTGGAATTCCCACAACATAGTTCATAATCAGGGTGTTTCCCCTTCCACTAAGCTCTTACAATCTAGGATTATATCACAAGTCTCATATTTCAGAATCCTATGCAAAAAAAATCCAAGCTAACTTCAATGAATATAAGGAATTTTCCAAGTCTTCCTACATATGGGGGTGTAACTAATACAAGGGGAGTTTATTCCTAGATGTGTTGGAAGGACCCTCACCAAGGCCTTAAGATGAATATTGATGGTTCTTGGATGAATAGGATGACCCGTGGAGGAGGTATGGTTTGGGATAGTAGTGGATCTGTTATTTTTGGATTTTTCAACCTTCTATGGTGAGGGGTATTCCCTTCAAGCGGAATCCAATGCCATGATTTATAGTATTATGCTCTATATGTCTAATAATATTAATTTTGATGCTATTTAATCTGAATTTATTTTACTCATCAACATCTTATCTGAAAACTCTTCCTATTACTAGAGCATTGCATACACTATCCAAAAATGTTGGAGCCTACTTTACTTGAATATGGAGCTCCTTCACACTTGGCGTGAGGGGAATAAAGAATTAGATCTCTTTGCTTATAAAGGTAATCATATTGATCCCCTTATCATTTTTTATAATGTTATTTTTTTACCCTCATATTTTAATAACATCATTAGATGGGACACCCTTTGAATGTACTACGTTTAGACTCCTTAAGGCTCCTACTTATTTATCTCTTCTTCTCTTTATCCCACATTTATTTTAATAAAAAACACCTTTGAGTCTAGGATGAGATATGGAGCTAGATGCACTCCCTAGAAGGGCCATTTAGTTCAATTTGGTAAACATAGTGAAAATTTCAATTCCATTTAAAGATTCTCTCATTGTAAATGTTTCCCATTATAAATGATGTTCATGGTGGTGTTTTCTTTTATTGATATTTGAGAATAATTATGTAAATATTTATTATTTTTGGTTTTCATTTTTCTAACATAGAGTTTTGGTCTTGTGTAATTTTTTTCCTATGTATTATTTTGGGTTGTTGAACTTTGATCAAGCCTTGGATCCATGGTGTTATGGGAGTTTAAGTATAATAGTTCTCTTAAAATGGTGGGGATACCACCATAGGTTAGCCCTCTTATTGGAATAGTGTAGTTTAGTGAGTTTCATGTAGATTTGAGATTCCATTTTGGTGAATTTCCTTAATTTTTGAAATGGTGATATTGATTAATCATTAATTCCCAACCCATCCCTACCAGTGAGATGAAATGTGAACTTTTTTATTTGAAAGTTTTATTGGGGTAAGATCATTGGGTCGGGGTGTTCCTTGGTTTGGGGATTCTCATTTCTCTTCTTTTCATGAAAGTTTCTTTTTTGGGTAATCTTAGCATAATCAGGATTCTAATGTCACCCTTAGTTAGTGTATTTCCTTTTAGAGTTTAATTATTGTCATAGTTTCTAGGTTTGTATAGTTTATTTCCTTGGTCAACCTATCTCCTTGAACTTTATGGGGTAAGAAAGTGTCATGGTGAAGAGAATTTTCAAATCCAGACTTGACACTACTCTATTATTTCATTTATTTTTTATTTTTTTATTTATCTCATATTCTGGGTAGTTTTTCTCCAAAATTGGGAGTTTTTGGACATGCAGTGCATGTCACATGGTTTAGGTGCATGATTTTACAAACCATGTGACAACTATGAAATATGATCAGCAATTTTAACAGAGCCGAATCACATGGTCAGTGCATAGTTTTTAAAACCATGCATCCTTCTTGTATGTGGTGTTCTTGGTGCCCAATATAGGGTGAACATTTTGTGCATAGATTTCTAAACCATGTGGCTAAACCGTGCACAGTTCCTAGATTCATTAAAATGATAAGATCACATTTTTACCCTTGCTCATTTTTAAGCCTAAATTGCACCCCATCTTCTCCCATTATACCTCACATAGTCTTGGGGATTCTCCCTTCATCTCCCACTCATCTTCTTGGTGATTTCTAGTGGATTATTCATGTTATTTGTGTGAATCTTCTAGGTAATCCCTTTTAAGGTGTCTGTATTCTCTCCTCCTTTGATTTTCTCTTTGGTTCTTATCATACCATGGTCTTAGAAACATAGGGTTTATGTTCCTTCTATTTTAATTAGGTGTTTTTTCTTTTTTAAGGTTTCTTTTGGTACATTTTACTTATTTTGACCTCCTTAAGGTGGATTTGAGCTTCCATTTGTGAAGGTGACAAGGTTTGAGGTAGGCTACCATATATCTGAGCCTTTAAATTGAAAATTGTAATTTCATGATTGATGTAATGTGTGTTTTCATTATATTATGAAGTAAATGTATTATAGAAAATGTTTTTGATGAATGAAATTGGTTTATTTAATGTTTTACAAACTTTTACTATATTTTCTCCATGGATTTCCATTATTAAACTAGGTTTTCAAACCTGTTTTTAAATATCAATAACACCAAGTGCTTGATTAATATTTTAAATGTTCTTTATTATGTAATTTGGAAATTCTTGAGGGTTTTTTGGTCTTCTAACTAGTTTTCAATAAAATTATAATGGAATATTTGGTTCCCCAAAGAGATTTAAGGTGATTTCTAAATGTATAACCTATGAATATGACTTACACACACACACATATATATATATGTATATATATATACAATTTTATACATATTCACACAATGTTGTGTGAATATGTACATTGGGAAAAGGGATATTTATATATGTGTGTGTGTATAAGTGTGGTAATGGTTTTTGTAACTATAAATCTATAGATTAGAAGTAGTTTTACAAATGTTCAATATTTTTTTTAAATATGAAGGCCCATTCGACACTTTGAAATGCTTTGAAATTAAAAACCCTTCTTAAGACATGCCCTTTTAATTATGGAGCTTGTATTTGTGTGAAATTTGTGGCATGTGGTATGCACCTGATAAGGGGCATGTGTATCGTTTATGTTTTGTGATGAGGAAAAAGTGTTTTCACTTAAAATGGAACTTAGAGGTGTGAAAGTGAAATGTTTTTTTAAGAATGAAATTTACAATATGTATGCATATGATATATTGATAAAATCGCCTCCATTTATATGTCATGGGATGCCTTGGGTGGTTGGGAGGGATGTCTGGGTACATAAGTTACACTATATTATAATTATGATTTGGCTATTGGCCATGGTTTGACTAGGTTTGCCTTATGGGATTTGACCCTCAGTTAAGCCTAATAGGTCAATACCAAGTGATCGGGTGGATTATTTTGGTAACTGACACCAGTAATTTATTATATTAGAATTTTTTATCTCTATCCTAGAATGTTTTGAATAAATCATAGGTTCACATGATGACCATTTTATATGTATTATATTTTCCCATTGTTTTATGACACTATTTTGGAATTATTTCCACTAGTATGTTTTCCTACTAAGATGTTAACATTATCACATATTCTTATTTTTGAAATGGTTCGTTAGAAAATCTCTCATTATTTAGAGATTTTTTTTCAAAATAAAAAGGGAAACCATTTTCCAACTATCATCTTGCTACTTCTTTAGGAAAGAGATGAAAACCCTATATATATATATATATATAGTCTAGTATGAAATGGTTTTCTCATTAAAGGTAATGCATTGTTCATGTTTTATTTTAGAATCCCTATCAAGAATCCTAATTCTCATGCCAACTTTTTCATTTCATTTTTAGGATTAGTTTTTTCTTTAGGTCACTCATGGAGTGAACATGTTCCGAGGTTGGTGGTGACACTTTAGGTCACATAACGGTATGTTTTGTTTTGTTTTCTTTCACTTCCAGTGTTTATTTTATTTATTCTATTCTTATTTTTTTAGATTTTTATTATAGGATTAATTGTTCCCAATTGAGTTAATCTTGATTCCTAACACTAATTTTTAGCCTAGGGTGATCGATAATCTGCCTCAGGGAATGTCACAGGTTGGTTCATGTGTCTAGTTATGGGACGACCTAGTTTAGTTCATGACAAATGAAACATTCGTGAAGCATTTTGAGAAATCATGATTCACATGTGAAACTAACGAGTACCTTCCAATGGTCTTTATCCGCTTAAGTAATGGTGATACATCCTCTCCCATCGATAGGTTCCACACAATTGGCTGATGCATATCCCCTATTTCTGCTTCCAGAAGCCTGTAGACTCCTATGTCATGATCCAAAGAAAATCCCTTTTTGATGATGGTTCCTCTTCCATAGCTGCTGGTGATATATAAAGCGTGTTCACCATCACACTCTTCTTCGATCTACACACAGTGCACATCCATGTTTTGTATTGCCTGTTTTGGTGTGGGTGGGGTTGTTGGGTAAGGGTGTGGTGTGATGATGGATTGGAATTCTGTATCTTGGTGTGTATGGAATTTGTTTTTTTACTTGTAATACTTTTAAATATATTAAAAATTATTTTTGGATCTAGGCACTAAGAAGAAGCGAGATTTTGAGGCTCGGTGAGCCCAGAATTGATATTATAAAAATATTAAATATATTAATATCACATGCATGAAATTTTTCATAAATAATGAAATATTTTTTGAATGGAATCTCGAATAAAAAATATGATACCATGCTTGAATTTTGAGCATGGTGTTTACCCTAAGTGTGCCTTAAGGATGGTCAGTGCTAGAAATTCATTTGAGCTAGCCGTTGGAGAGTGCATTTAATTAAAATAAATAAATAAATGATTTATTTGTTTTATTAAATTACCTAATTAAATATTCTTTAAATGATACCTTATAAAATTCTCTAGCTTTTTATAGATAAATCGTAGGAGAATTGAGAGGATCTCTGATGACCTTCATTGGTGAATCAGGATTGGACGACGAACGGTAATCAGACTGAGGTGAAACAACGGGAAACAAATGTAGCAGATCATCATCATCATTGGTGAATGAATTCTTCACTAATGATCGGTCCTAAATATAGGTAGGGATCATCAATCATGGATTTATACCCTTTTGATTAAATCGATTAATCATTGATTTATTATCTTCTTTTGATTTTCTGATAGCATGTTCTTTGTATGTGCCTCGTAGATGAGTTAAATTATTTTAATTCATTTTATTCTTGATTTATGCCATGATTTCACCCTGGGTTTCTAATATATGGTAATTGGAAAAGAATATTTGTCCAACGACAATAAAAAAAATTGTGCATTCCCCCACCCATTATTCATGTTCTTCATCATTGGGCCATGGGTTTTTGGTTCAATGTTGTCTGGGAGAGTTCAAGCATGATTGAACCCACAGATTCATGTAAGTTTGGTGAAAAATGGATGGATCGGTGTTTTTTAGGTAGATCTATATGGATTTTGAGTGATACCTCATGATTTCAAGAACCAAAAATTCCATTAGTGATGGGATCGAGCGGCAACAATGATGGGGGTCACATAGGACGCGCAACAGACTACCGTGGATGATTGGGATCCAATTTTTGGAAACCAGAGGTTGGGAAATTGACATTCGGTGTCACTAACTTTGATTATGGTGTTTTTTGAGTGGTCAATGGCCAGAAATCATGGCAGAAGTGGTGGATCTGGGATCCTCATGAAGAACTTGGATATTCTGCAGAAAACATGATTATATGGTGTGTATTCTGATGAACACATGTCATATAGTACCCCTTAGATAGGGTGATAGGGTTTTGGGTAGAGATAAGGATAACACACTGTGTGGCTGGGTTCACACACCATTCGGCCCTCTTTAGGTGGTTGATTTTTGTTCTAGTTACACATGTCCATAACCCCATGGGGGGACATGCCATGTACTCTATGAGTACATGGGCATGTGCCGGTACCTAGGCATGGCTAGTACATGGCACGACCTGATGAACACAAGCATGTCCAAGAGAAAACAGGAAGTCCTCGGGTGGTTGAGACACATCGTGTGGGTACCTTACATGTTTTTTATGGTTACATGGCCTCTAAGTTGTGTCCAGATGAGAACGTGGCCAGGAATCAGAGTAGGACCACATGTCATGTACTCCCTTTTTATAAATTTCCACCTTTCATATCCTCTTCATATAGACTTTGATTTTGATCCATGAGTAGCCTATCTTGAGTGTTTTTTCATATATAATGTGATGGTATCCTTCATAGTTTCTTTCAAGACATGACATGGAATTTTCTAAGTGTGATGCTTCTTTAGGTGATGCTTGACGATGGTAGTGATTAGACAGGATCATCAGAGAGAGACCAGGGTTGGAAACCCCCTTTTCATACTAGGGTGTGGGTCCCTCATACTCCTCGCACTAGTTTTAGTTCCACCCACCTAATTCACTGGAGCATAGATCCTCTATCTACTGATTGGAACCCCCCCTGACACACTAAGGTGTGGATCCTCTATCTACTTAGTGACACCCTCCTAATGTTATAGGGTGTGGGTCATCTATCTACTGAGTGGAACCCCCCCCCCCCCAAGTACTAAGGAATGGGTCCTCTATCTAATGATTTTATCCCACATGAAACACTAGGATGTGGGTAATCTACTTGGAGATTATGTACCCTCGACTGTGTGTCATAGTGGTGAGGTGTGGTTCCTCTATATGGTTACATCTTCAAACATAAGATGTTGGTCATCAGAGATGGACTTATTGGAGATTTTGGAAGACTAATAAACCTAGGATGATATGTGATATGAATATCCCCTTTCTCTCTTATTTGGGTGTCTTATATGATCATATATATCTATGTTATTGGGTTTCATCACCCTCTTAATTTGGGTTAAGCTGGCCACTTCTATCGTGTCATTTATTGCTCTCTCTTCAATTTTTAAGGCATACTATTGGGTACGTATATACTCATCCCCACATGGTATTTTCCCATATGTTTCTTGTATTTTTTAGATTATGGAAAGATCGATGATAATTTTAGATGAGCATAGGGATACTCAGGTTCATAGACCGTGTACGGTGGTCGGTCATGGAGATTAGGAGTTGGGATATCTTAGATATTTTCTTATTCTAGTTTTTGTTATATTGGGACATATTTTTTAGGTGGGAATGTATTTTACCCTTTAAATTTTGTATTATACTATTTCACTCTTTTTTATTCCCTAGAGGTTATTATATACTTGGTTTTTACTCAAGATATTAATGTCTTTTATTGTTATTATTCATCTTCACTTATACATGAAGATGGTTGGGTGTGTGTGTGTAGGCACTTTATGAAAAGGCCACCCATTTTAGTTATACATTATCAGTGCTTGTTGTCAACCCCTAGCCTAAGGATGAGAGCTTGGGGTTTCAGTGGACCGGCTTTCCATTGGACAGGAAGGCCCCGATGGTTTTGGTCATTACAGATCTATGCCAGAGAAGTTAATTACTTAGGATAGTGTTTAGATTTGTCCCCTTATGAGGGTTTGGTTGGGACTTAGGGTAATGTTGTCAAAGTGTCTTGGGTGTGTATTTCAAGCTAGGGAATCCAGTATTTGTGAAACGATCAACGTATCCATTCACCAAACTCTGATTAAATTTTTATTGAATTGGCATACCGATACATTGGTTACAGGGAACATTAGTACATGCATCATATAGGATTGAGTCATTTTAATTTCCTTCTTGAGTTAGCTCCCCATATATATATACTCATCTCACTATAGTATGTATTGATTACTTTCACAATGCCTCTTCAAATACATCCATCCAGGTTATCGTTTCAGGATCATGATGACAATTCGATGAGTGATGAGGCCTCAGTTCAAGGTCCATCTCACGAGATCTTTCTGTTGAAAGTGGGTTCCCTAGACCCAAATTGTATTGTACTTTTATTACCACTACATGTATGAATTTTTTTAAATATACATGTGTTTATCTTTCCATAATAGTGTAGATACTTCTGCATCCACTTTTTTTATGGCAATGTTCTTAGATTACATGTCATATCAAAGGGTTATAGCAGATCCCAGGCTATAATGAGAACCCCAAGATTCCATGACAGTAATCTTAAAGTAACATCCTATGGTCCAGTTACATCATTCTGAAAGGACACAGATGATGTATGAACATCAGGTGTTGGGGTCTCATAATCATTGAGACTTCTTATCATGAAGTTCACACTTGATGATCTCTAGTAGTTGAGATCATGAGGATAGACCCGCATAATGGGAACACCACATGTTTTAGGTTTCATTGGTCATTCCAATCTACAGACATGTGTAATGGTCTCTAGACTTGATATCATTATCAATGTATGTCATTTAATCTCATACTTTGATGCAAGGTTAAAACCATGGAAATTAAGTCGTGGCGAGGTAGTTTATGTTGGGTACGTCATTGGTTACATGACATTGATTGAATGATCAAGATAGGATTTTTCTCTTTCGAGTTGATGAAGAGATATCTCGAGCCTAGTTGATTAGGATGGTTACACCTTCATTAAATCGATGGAAATGGTAGGGGAAGGTAAGACCATTTGGACAAATCAACAAATAAAATAAATCAAGGTAAAGGATAATGACACTAGTGTGCATTCTACTTTATTGAGATATCGATGATGAAGAGAGTATATTACACAGACCATGTTCATAGGAAGGTAGACGTTACTTTGACTTTACCTTATCTCTATAGGGGCCTCGATGGGTTGCTAGACCCCGCTCTTGGTCGGTGAATATTATTCATTGCTATTGAGATAAGGGCCTAGAGGTTCACACATTATAGCGCTTTGAGAATCTGTCATATTCTTGGAATATGAATATAGAACTTGGTGGGCCCCGCCAATGGGTCTGAGTATTATCCAAGTTCTATGGATCACCACGTAATAAATAAATTATTTAATTATTTAATCTTGGAATAATATGTTGAATTTATTTATAACATGTATCTACAAGTGATTAAGTAAATACAAAGATAAAATATTATTCGAACAGATTTAAATATCCAGGGTTCGTTTAATATTTTCAGGAGAATTGAGTTGAGTTATAGACTCAATTTTATCACGCAATATATATATATTTAATATATATTGCAGTTAGTGATAAAATTATACATATTATTTATGTAATAATTTAATTTGACATAAATAAATATTTATAATAATTATACATATAATATCTATTACACGGGGGCCAATAACCCATACCATGTATTTTAGATATCCCTTATATAAGTAAGAGAGAGGCTCTCCCCATGAAACTATTCATGTATCAAAATTGAGATCCTCTATCTCCTCCTGGATTCTAGAGATAGATTCTCTCAAGCAAGGAGGGTCTCCAAACTCTTCCTTATTTGGATCGAAGGTGCTTGCCTTGTGGTGATCACTATTTCTTCGAAGAGCTCGTTGGAGTACCAGGCTACACCCGGATTCCAACGAACGACATGCGAACAGATTCGAGAGGTGTGTGTAGATGATATAGAGGGCTTCGACGTCAGATTCTTCAAGCAATGGTTTCTGACATCCTATGACTAACTTGCACACATCAGATCTGAACAAGGTACTTGTTCATTCTATTTTTGTGTTCTGTCAAATCTGCGCCTGGTCCTCGAACCATACCGGGATAGTTCACCAGAGTTGACATTGTAACGTTGCTCTAGTGATGTGAAAATTTTTAAATTCTGGGCCCATCGGCTTCCACTGCCCGTCCTGGTACCATACAGTGGTATCAGAGTGATGCATGATTTCTTAGAGTCAAAGGAAAAAAATTAAATTGCATTAAATTTTAGTATGGGGAAAAAAATCGGTTCCAACGGATCTGACCAAACGTCGATCCATTTCTGAATGGCCATGTTACATCCATTTGAAAATTTTAAATAGATTGACGTCGTCGGTTTAAAATTATTCGGATTATCATTTTATTAAGAACGTGTTTTAATTTTATTTATACGTTATTTAAAGTATTGGAATCCATCCATGCTTTGGCCGGAATCCAGTCACTGGAATTAATTTAGTGGGTTTTATTTTAAGAGTTAAATAAAATATATTATAACATAATTTTATTTTATTTTACTCAAATAAAAAATAAAATTAAAAGGGGTCTTTGAAGACTTGGGGTCAAGTCTTGTTTTTTTAAGTCTTTAGACTTTAAAGTTAAAAAATTAAATAAAAAAATAATTTGGAGACCAAGACCTCAAAGTGGTTCTTCTTCCTTTTTAATTTTTTTAAAGGGAGTTTATGTTTTGTCAAAAGAAAAAACAATAAATTAAAAAAAAGGAATAGAAGACCCATTGGGTCTTTTTCCTTGCGCAGCGCACAGCTCCCCCCCCCCTGCCCACTAAACCCTAGCTGAGGTCGTCAAGCCGCTCCCTTGGCCACCTCCCTTTGTGTTATCGCCTCGTGCCGCCCAGAGAAGGTCACACCACCTGGAACCCCACGTCGCGACCTCCTCACATCGTGCTCAGTCGGACCATGCCGCACCCGAATCTCCTTACTGTCATCATCCTGTGCCGCCCTGGGTCGTAGCGCCCCCTCCTCCGAGCTCCTCGGACCGCCTGCCGCTGCCAAACAGCACCGCTCGCCCACGCCTTTCCGGACCTCACCGGCTCTCCTCGCCTCCATGCTCAGTGCCACACCGTAATAGCCGACCACCGCCCATGTGGCTGGCTGGAGCAGAGGTTCACTGCCCTTACGGTTGGCTGGAGTAGCGCGCCACCGCCCTCACTGCTAGCCGGAGCAGCAACCCGCCACTCTCGTACCTAGCCGGAGGAGTCCGCTGCCTGCCAGAAGACATTGTCGCCACAGGGTGCTGCTGGACCAGGCGGATACGCCGCGCTCATGACTCGGTCACGCCGCGGTCACGTCGTGGTCGGTCGCGCCGTGACGCCGCAGTCACGTCGCGGTTACGACGTGATTTATCCCTGCTTCAGTAAGAGTCTCTCGCGGTGATTCACTGTCCTACCAGACTCCTTCCCAGCTAGAGGTAACCCCACTAATTAGTTATAATTAATTTAGTTTTTAAAATTAAATTAATTAGAATTATATTGGTGTTTAAGTTTAATTTAATCTGAAACATTGATTTAATTAGAATTAAAAATAAATTAATAATTTCATTTCATTTTAGAATTAAAATTAAATTAATAGTTTGATTTAATTTTATAGTTAAAATTAAATTAATGGTTTTATTTAATTTTTGGAATTAAAATTAAATTAAACGGTTGGAACTGATATAAATAAATTAATTGAATTTATTTTAATTCATTTAATTTATTAGAGCGCCCTCGTACTATTTAAATTTTATTGTAGTTTAATTTTTAACTGCGCATTATTTATACCGATTGGTCTTGAGTAAGAGACTAAACTGTGCATGTCTGGTTTATTTGTTTATTTAATTATTTACTCAATGGGTGCGATGATTATAATAATTAATTAGATAAATGGCGGTCTGTGAATCGTCTTTTAATTCAAATGTGTATAAGGGCATGCATGTCCAATGCACAAGTTGTATTTTGTACCCCTAGAACCCCTCGCCTGCGTGCGAGTATATTTGTAATTAAATGGTGATTATCTGAGATGTATACCCCACCATGTCGAGGTGGTAATCCAGATGGGAGTCGAGCGCTTTTCACTGGGGCTAGCTACGATGTGAGTCAGTTGTCCACTCGGGTATGGATGCCCCTAGGTCAATATTGATACGTTATAGATCGATCATAATAGAATGCTCAAGACCAGTCATATTTCATGATTTACCATTTATGCATTGTTTATTGTTTTATGAGAATGCATGATTATTTATTGATCACATATAATAGTAAACAAGATAAAAAATTCATAAAGAAATGATGAATGTATTTCTATTGCATGTTCAGTTGTGAGTGCGACAATATAGTTTGAACATATAGATAGAAGAAGGATTATATTCATCAATAAATATTAAAATCCATCAAAGATATATTAAGTCCAAAAGCCTTCCATTTCTCACATCTAAACAAAGCCGGGTGTTTGGGGTTCTCTTCAGCCATAGTTGAGAGTGACTCTTACTACTGGGGCGTTTTTTCATGAGATAACGGGGTTGACTTAACTAAAGTGAGTAGTTAGGGATTAGCCATAGCTAACTTGCTATCACTTTAGAGGCAATATTTTGAGGGAATCAGGTTTCGATTCCAAAAGTTGGGACTTTACTCAACAAAACAAGGAACCACGGTTCAATTGGTTGGCCAGCCTAGTGCCTACCTTGAAACCCTCCAAGTAGTGGTGTAGCCATAGCTTATAGACTATGAGGGAGGTTTTGAGGATCCTTGCCACTAGAATACTCAAGAGATAGAGTATTTTGAATCTAATAGTGAGGTATATTATGGTTCGCTAAAATAGTGGGAGACATTAAAATGATATAATAATTTATTAATCATAATTGTCAAAAGGTAATAAAGACAAAGTATTGACTACTAAATGTTTATCTGATGTAGATTTAATATGGAAATCATCAAAATCATAAGTAATTTATCACTGTGATCAATTATGGATAAATAAAATATCTTGATCGGCAATAACTTCCACGAGTGGTACAGGCGCTTGGGCATAGTACTACGCAAAGAAAGGAAGTTATATGTGCTGGAATCCCTAGTTCCTGTTGAGCCTCCTTAGGGAGAAAGTAAGGTAGAAAAAGATAAATGTAGAAATCATGTAGATGATGCACTACATGTTCAATGCATCATGTTGTCATCCATGTCTAGCCAATTTCAAAAAATGCATGAGGATGAAGACACCTACAAGATGCTTTCACATCTCCAATAATTATATCAGGAGAGGGATAGGAAGGAAAGGTATGAGATCTCAAGTACCCTTTATAAGTGCAGGCTATCAGAAGGGCACCAAGTCGGTACTCACGTACTCAAGATGATTGGGTATATTGAGAGGCTTGAGGCCCTTGGGTTCAAATTGAACCAAGAACTAGGATATCATTCTTTCCTCTTAACTGCCAAGCTTCTCGACTTTCATAGTCAATTATAACATGAATGATATGACTTATTCGCTCCCGGACCTTTTGGATTTAGTTTACCAAGCTGACAAGGATATGATAAATACCAATTCATATATCCTTATGGTGAACAAGAAAAATAAGGGCAAGGAAAAGGGGTATAAGGCCAAGTCAAGGCCAAAGACACCAACGCATAATCCTGCAAAGAATCCAAAGATTCAGAGGCAAAGTAATGAGTAGGAAGCTATCTGCTTTGGATGTCTCAAGAAAGGCCACTGGAAGAAGAATTGAAGAGCAAGGAAGAAGAAGCAAACTAATGATTCTACTTTAGGTATTTTTTTCATTTAATGCAATCTATATTTATCTAAAAGTTGGGTATTGTATATGGAATGTGGATAACACATTTGTATTCATATACAGGAACTAAGTAGGTTCAAGAAGATTTCAAAAGGTGAAGTGGATCTTTGAGCTGTAAATGGTGCAAGTCTGGCATCCTTGGTAGTGGGAGTGATTAGCCACTAAATGAGGCTAATATTCATTGTTAATATACATAATTTTCATGTTCTTTGTTATTCATAAACACCATTTTAGTGCATTTTACACTTTGAACATCATTTCACATTATGATTGTAATACCTTCTTAAAATGCACTATTATGTGGTACATTTTTTAACATCATTTAAAGTACCCAATGATTCATCTGATTTTAAGGAATCTAATTATACATATTTTAATTTTATATTTTTGTAAATTGATCTACACTTAAATATGAACATGTTTGATTCAGGGATCAGTGGAGAATTCATGGAGGATGATGGAGATATTTGGAAATGAAAGGAAGCAATTCTGGAGAAGGCTGATTGGACATCAGCCCACTGATGAGGCTGTGGGGCCCAACTTAAAGTCCCAATTAAGCCCAAATTTCGTGGGATGATCTAATACATGTATAGGAACAAATCACTCTTCAGGAGTTAATGCTAATTCGGAATCCATGTTGGTAATTTAGTCGGCCCAAGTTAGAGATAAAATTCTGGCCCAGATTCTGCGGCCCAGAAAAACAGTCCACTACTTTGATCATATCTCGGAATCCACAACTCCAAATGGGCCCACATTTTACAGCCGGTTAGAAGACATCCTGAGATCCATATTCTTCTTCTATGGTACACCCTGATTCTGCCGTCTAGAAGGTCTTCCAGACGCGTCTATTCGGTGAAGGAAAGCTGGCTGCCACCTCGGGTCAAACGTGAAAAAGTCCAAATTCCACAAGCTTTCCACCACCTATAGCCTAGAAAAATTAATTAAGATGCTTTGTACTGTTGGTGGTTCGACCCAAGGATCCCACAATGCCTATTTAAGGCAGTGGTGGTGAAGGAGTTGAGGATCTTGGATGCTTTGTTCAATTGTAATGTTATGCTGCATTTTTGTTGCCTCAATTTTGTCTTTCACATGTAAGTTGTTCAAATCACTTTAGTTTCTTAATAAAAGTTCTTCTTATCCTCTTATTATGTTGTTATTAATATCAATTTGATATTTTTGGATCAAGGTGTGAATTTATTCACACCAACCCTTGTGAAATTATTCACACAACGGTGGAGTGATCATTTTATTTTTGTTGTTTTCCTTACTTCTCCATTTCCTCCCTCATGAGTCTACTTTCCGCTTCCATTGAAACCATGAGATCAATAAAGGGCTAACCCACTTATGTTTTGATCCAAGGGAGTAGAAAGGGTCTGGATTGGATGTTATTTATCACATAATTAATGTATAATCACTTCTTTAATTTAGATTTTTATTTGATGATTTTTAAACTCCATCGTCCTTGTTGAATTTAAGGTCACACACTTCAAGTACTAATACGATCCTTTACCTTGAAGTTCTCAAAACTTTGATCCTTCAAGTGTATAGGTGATTAGTATTAGAGGGTGTAGGCATTAAACCAGTAAGTGATGATGTTGTTTTATCTTCTTAAATGAACCCATCTCAAATTTAAGAAGTTGAAATCATTAAAAAGAAAATACGTCCAATCCACCCGAGCGATAACCTAGGATCAACTCATTATTTTAAATTGAATCCACTTAAATCTATTAGATATCTTTAAAACCCATCCAAAATCAATCCAAGTTGGCCACTTCATAGCCAAAAATCCATTTCTTAGGTTGTGTATCTTAGGTATCTTCTTAGGTCTCTGTGGAATCGACAACCCAAGCTACACTACAAGGACCGTTCTACCCTTCTTCTCTTGGGTAAATTTGGGCGTGAACCAAATTTTGGCGCCATTTCTGGGGACCAAGTAAGTACCTTAGATCCAAAAAAACCTTCTTTCCTCACCTCCAGTCTTCTACTCTCACCCAAGATCTCTTATCTTGTCCCTTTCTCACTTTTTTTTTGCACATGTCCGCCTACACCCGCGATTTCTCAAACAGACTAGTTAGGGTGGAAAGTCCTAGGATAGGGGAGTCAAGTTCACCTAAGGGATTGTTTAAATCAGATTCAAATATTCTTGAAACCCCAAAGTCAGAACTTGAAACAAGTCCAATGGAGGGTCATCCACAAAATCAAATTGTAAACCCTGGGGGGAATCAAATGGGAAACCAAAACCAAGAAGCTCCAAACTTAGGGAATGTAGTTGATCAAACCATGAACGACTACCTTACTCCAGCTTGGACCAATGCCCCCTCATGCATTAGACACAATTCCATAGGAGACACCAACTACATATTCAAACCCCATGTCCTAAACCACCCTCCAACCTTTCATGGGATGGAGTCAGAAATGTCATACCTTCATGTCAAAGAGTTCAACGACATTGTTGAAACCATGTGTCCCCCACATCAACTAGAATCCGCTAAGATGAGGCTATTTCCTTTTTCATTAAAGGATCGAGCTAAAAATTGGCTAAACAACTTGAGACCTGCATCAATCCACTCTTGGGACCAACTGCAAAGATAATTCTACAAAAAATACTTCCCTCATCACAAAACAATTGCACTTAAAAAGAGCATCCAAAACTTTTTTGAAAAAGAGGGAGAGTCATTCTATGAAACATGGGAGAGGTTCAAAGACACCCTAAACATGGTTCCATACCATGGGTTTTCCATACCTGAACAAGTGAGAATTTTCTATGAAGGGTTGGGTCCGGGGAACAAACAGTTCATTGACATGATGTGTAATGGAACCTTTAAAAACAAGGCCCCAAATGATGCTTACGAGTATCTCGAAAGTCTGGCTGAACAAAACCAAACTTGGGGAACTTCACCTTATTCTGAAAAGCCACAAAGAACCACTGGAATTCATACACTTAGAGAAGAGGAAATCCTTAGGGCTAAACTCGCAGAACTCTCTAGGAAGGTTGAAGAGATAGACCTTAGGAAAGTCCATGAAATCTAAAATGTAGACCTTGTTTGCACAATTTGTGACAAACATGACCATAAAACAGACAACTTCCCAACCATTCCATCCATCAAGGATGTTCTTCTAGGAGGACCCCCAGCGGAATTCAATGCCCTAAACTTTCAAAAGCCCCAATACCAAAACACCTTCAATCCTAGGTACAATGACCACCCAGGCTTCCGATGGAAGGATAACCAACAACATAGCCAACCACAAGGGAAAAATCCTTACCCTCAACAGAACTACCAAACCCATAACCAGTTCCAAACCCAACCTATCCAATACCAACAGCCATCGGTCCATTTTCAACAAACCATCCCACCTCTAAAATATCCCCCTGGGATAAACCAACCTACTCAAGAACCAACCCAAACTGTTCCACAAATCCTACTAGAACAACTGTGCAAACAAATGGAGAGGATGAACTCAGAAGTCTCTTCCCTAAAACAAGAACTTCAAACCATCAAAACAGGAAAGGCACCCATGCCTACTCAGGCGGTGCCATCCTCAACTTCAAGGGGAGAGTCAAGTTGTGCTCAAACAACTCATGAACAACTAAAGGTTGTGACTATTTTAAGAAGTGGGAAATCAATTGAGAAACATGAACAACTAATTCAGAACCCACCTGAATATTCAAACTTGGATGAAAATTTAAATGAACCACAAGATCAAACTGAGGAAACTGATAACAATGTGAAAGAAACAACTCTTCAACAAACAACCCCACAACCTACACCATTTACCCAACGCATGAGGGGGAAATCCAAGCCTGAACTGAGTGAAACGTTGAGGAAAATATTTTCACAAGTCAAGTTGAACATACCCCTTCTCGATGCAATCCAAACTATACCTGCCTACTCAAAGTACCTTAAGGACTTGTGCAATTTTAAAAGAAAATTTTCACATAAAAACCAAGTCCTTTTGGCTGCTAATGTGAGTACCACCATTCAAGGGACCATTCCTCCTAAGTTAAAAGACCCAGGTTGCCCTTACATCAATGTTGAACTAGGAGAGAGCAAAGTTGTCAAGGCCTTGTGTGACCTAGGTGCTAGTGTCAATCTCATCCCATATGTTGTGTACTGCCAATTAGGCATAGAAGAACTCCAACCCACATCTGTCACACTTCAACTTGCTGATCGTAGCATTAGGGTTCCAAAGGGGATTTTAAAGGACGTTCTGGTAAAGGTTGAAAACTTCATCTACCCTGCTGATTTCATTGTCCTTGACAACCATCCAAACTTAGGAAATAAGGAACAAACCCCAATCATCCTTGGTCTTCCTTTCCTTGCAACAATCAACTCTGTTATCCGAGTCCGAAATGGGAACATGACCATCACCTTTGGGAACATGAGTCTAGACCTGAACATCTATAATGTAAGCTCACAAATAGGGGATGACGAGGATATTCATGAAGTAAACATGATAGGAATCATTGATAATGAATCCATGGAACATCAAGGAATATTTGATGAATGTTTAAGTCAGAATGAGATTGATTTCCTTTGTTCATATGAAGGAAGTTTATCTCCTTGGCTTGAATCATTTTCAAATTGCTCTTATGATGAAGTCTTAGGTCCAACAATCAGTGAAACCTTTCAAGAAACCAATTTCATAGAGACCCCTCTAAATTCCTTCCCTAAATCTGATCAAGCCAATCTAGTATCTAAAACTTCTACATGTGAGGAATCAATCCTATCTGAACCTCTAAAAAAAGAAATTGATCTTGATCCAATGTCCCAATCTTCTGCTGAAATTTTGAACCAACCTGATCTTGAATTGAAGGAACTTCCTGCTGCTCTAAAGTATTCCTTCCTAGGGGAAAATCAAACACATCCTATTTTCATTTCTTCTTCTCTTGAAGCCAATCATGAGAGGATGCTTATAGATGTCCTTAGGAAGCATAATAAAGCCATTGGTTGGACCCTTTCTGATATTCCTGGGATTAGCCCACTTATCGGGACTCATAGGATTGTTCTGGAATCTGATTCAAAGCCATGTCGTCAACCTCAACGGTGACTCAATCCTAATCTCATGGAGGTAGTAAGGAAGGAACTTCTGAAATTGTTGAAAGCTGGTATCATATATCCCATAGCTGAGAGTGAATGGGTGAGCCCAATCCAAGTGGTTCCAAAAAAGGCTGGAATCACAGTGAAAACCAATGAGGATGGAGAGATTTTTCCAACAAGGGTGAGTAGTGGATGGAGGGTCTGCATTGACTATAGGAAACTAAACTCATTCACCAAGAAGGACCATTTCGCCTTACCATTCATTGACCAAGTCCTTGAGAGAGTGGCAGGTCATGCCTTCTACTGTTTCTTAGATGGGTACTCGGGGTACAATCAAATTGAGGTCTCCCTAGAGGATCAAGGGAAGACTACATTCACATGTCCTTTCGGTACCTTTTCCTTCAAACGCATGCCCTTCGGGTTATGCAATGCCCCTGGAACCTTCCAGCGGTGCATGATGGGAATCTTCTCAGACATGGTAGGGGATTTTCTTGAGGTCTTCATGGATGACTTCTCTGTGTTTGGGGATACTTTTGAGGGATGTCTGCAGAATGTGGAGAGAGTCTTGTCAAGATGTGAAGAAAAAAATCTGGTCCTAAACTGGGAAAAATGCCATTTCATGGTTAAAGAGGGACTTGTTCTAGGCCATCTGGTCTCGAGTAGGGGGATTGAAGTTGATAAAGCAAAGTTTGACATCATTCGTCACCTTCCATCACCCAAAACTGTCAAGGAAGTGAGGTCTTTCTTAGGACATGCTGGTTTCTATAGAAGATTCATCAAGGACTTTAGTTCAATATCCCGTCCCCTTTGTGCTCTCTTAGTAAAGGATGATCCATTTGTTTGGACAGAAAGCTGTGAGGGTTCATTCTCAACCCTCAAATCCTCTCTCACCTCTCCTCCCATTATGAAATCTCCAAATTGGAACCTTCATTTTGAACTTATGTGTGATGCCAGTAACTTTGCTGTTGGAGCTGTGTTAGGACAACGTTGTGATAAAACTCCTTATGTCATTGATTATGCAAGCAAATCCTTAAATGATGCCCAAATCAACTACACCACCACTGAAAAGGAGTTACTTGCTATTGTGTTTGCCTTAGAGAAGTTTAGGTCCTACCTCTTAGGATCACCCATCACTATGTTCACTAACCATTCTGCACTAAAATACCTCTTCCAAAAACAAGATACTAAGGCTAGACTGATTAGGTGGGTCCTTCTCTTACAAGAATTTAACCTCACAATCAAGGATAAAAAGGGAGTTGAAAATGTTGTAGCTGATCACCTCTCTAGGATGGAATTCAAAGACAACTCAAATCACCTCTCTGTGTCTGATTCGTTTCCTGATGAACACTTATACTCTGTGAGTGACTGCCCTTGGTATGCTGACATAGCAAATTTCTTAGTGACAGGAGTCATTCCAAAATTCTTAGGGACTCAAGCTCGAAGGAAATTCCTTTCTGATGTTAGACATTATGTGTTTGATGATCCATACCTCTATAAGTTCTTCCCTGACCAAGTCATTAGGAGGTGTGTTCCAGAATCTGAACAAGAGTCCATCCTTAAATTTTGTCATAGTGAGGCATGTGGAGGTCACTTTTCCTCTAAGAAAACATCTGCTAAGATTCTTCAATGTGGTCTTTTCTGGCCCACCCTTTCAAGGGACTCCTACACATTTTGTCAAAGTTGTCCTAGGTGTCAACAAGTAGGGTCCATCACAAAAAGGAATCAAATGCCACTCACTCCCATCTTAGTGGTTGAAATCTTTGACTGTTGGGGAATTGATTTCATGGGTCCCTTCCCAAACTCTCGGGGATACCTCTACATACTCTTAGCTGTTGATTATGTCTCAAAATGGGTTGAGTCCATTCCCACAAAATCCAATGATCATTAAACTGTGATTAGATTCCTAAAAGAAAACATATTCTCTAGATTTGGAATTCCTAGGGCTATCATAAGTGATCGTGGAACTCATTTTTGCAATCGTCCATTCTCATCACTCATGGAAAAATATGGAATTTCTCACAAAGTGTCCACTGCTTACCACCCACAGACCAATGGTCAAGCTGAGTTAGCCAATCATGAAATTAAGCAAATTCTTGAAAAAACTATCAACCCCTCTAGGAAAGATTGGTCTGAGAAACTCTTAGATGCTCTTTGGGCCTATAGAACTGCATATAAAACCATTTTAGGAATGTCCCCATATAGGTTGGTTTATGGTAAAGCATGTCATTTGCCAGTGGAGATTGAACATAAGGCCTTTTGGGAAATTAAGAAAATGGATTATGACCTCTCATTGGACGGAACAAAAAGGAAATTAGATCTCAATGAACTGGAGGAACTAAGGATGGAGGCTTATGAAAATTCAAGGATCAATAAAGCTAGAGTTCAAGCCTACCAATCTAGGAATATCAAGGTCAAACATTTTGAACCGGGAAAACTTGTGCTCTTGTATAGTTCAAAACTTCATTTACATCCGGGAAAGTTAAGGTCTAGATGGTCAGGACCTTTCATAGTGCATCATGTATTCCCCCATGGGGCAGTAGAGATTCAAGATCCCACAAGTGGTCACATTTTCAAGGTCAATGGTCAAAGGTTAAAAAAATTCGTTGAATCATTCAATAAATAGGAAATAGATGTTGAGTTAATTGATCCAATCTATGAACCAGGAAAAAATTGATAAATTTGGGATCTATGTCGGGCTAACGACGTTAAAAAAAGCGCTGCACGGGAGGCAACCCGTGGTTTTTATGTTTCTAATCTTTCTGAATCATCTTTATTTTTCAAATAATATTACTTATTCATTTTTATATTTAAAAATAAAAAAATAGACTTTTGACTTGTTCTTCTATTATGAGTATGGATGGGTACGAAAGAGGAGCACCATATTCATCCGTGTCACGTTGTGTGATCCTTGAGTAATACCTTACCCAGAAATTTAAAAAGAAGACAATTTATCATCAGTTTATTTTGTTTTTATTATTCAATAGGTTAAGAAAAAATATATAATAATACAAAAAAAAATTCCACGCCATAGGCCGTGGGGAAAACCCCGTCACAACCGGCGAAGCCGCGGGGACTCGAACCCGGGACCGAAGGGAGACAGGGGCGCGCGCTTACCACTGACCTGCGGCTTCTTGTGCTACATTATTCTATAATTTTTATATATATTCTTATATTTTACTTCCTTTATTATATAAATATATATATATATTGTTTGTTTTTGTTTGTTTTGTTTGTTTTGTTTGTTTTGTTTGTTTTGTTTTTTCCTTTTTCCACTAGGGAACTTTGCAAGCGACATGGATATCAAAGGAATAAATTCGAGTGACAAGAACTTCAAACTTCAACCACCAGGTGACTTCATTCCATAATCCTCATTTTCAATTTCCTTTTTAAATTTTTATTCCCTACCTCTACTCCTTCTAATTTTTCATTTCTTCAAACACTGGGGACAGTGTTGTTTTAAGTTGGGGGGAGATAAAATAAAAAAAATGCTTTTGTGTCAAAAACAAAAATTGAATGATTTGAAAAAAAAAGTAAATGGAAGGAAAAATTCCTTTAACTTTGAACATGGTAATACACATTGCACACTTCGAAACTGAATATCAAATAATTTAGCATGCCCTGATTCTGATTTTAATCCTTATGACAACCCTGCTTTTTATTACAACTTAAACATGCTTTATTACATAAAACTTCACTTGATACAACAAAGAAGATCGAGAGGTTTAGTGTATTTGGGGCTTAGGATCATTACATAAAAACTTTAAACTTGAAATACAACATCCTTATTGAAAACTTCCTTTACATGACCACTACATTCCTTCATACTTAGCATTGCATGGGATAACCTGAGGACATGCATAAGAAAAGGGTGAGCTATAAAGCCCAGTAAGGGAGTACACAATGAATAACATGAGGAGTAAAATACATGGTAGGCAATAGGCATATCAATAGAGCAAAAGAGAGACATGAACATAAAGGCATGATAAAGCATGATAATCATAACATGGAAATGTGGCAACAACACTTAACATTGAATTAGCATGAGCCAAGGCTCATTGCACATGGAGCATGAGTAAACCCTCATTGCACTTGAAACACGAGTAAACCCTCGTTGCACTTGAATTAGAATGAGTCAACACTCATTGCACATGACTTATCATGATACTATACTTTACCCAATGCATTGGAGCGCTATAAAGGGCGCACCCTTCTTAAACATTTCATTTCATGCATAAGTGTGCCACATGGATCATAAAACATGGATTCATAAAACATAATCATTTCTTCCACGATAAAGGGATGTGGAATTCATACATGAAACTTTATAATAAATATGTAAATGTGCATAAAGGTGAATACCCTTGATGGAGAAATGGGCATGGTATTCACTACACAAAGACATTGGCTTAGAAAATCGGTGCGATTTCGGCAGCGTAACGACGTGACATAAGAATTCATAAAAACAAAGGTTGATGAGAGAGAAATGGGTTCCTCATCATATTTACATGTAATGGACAGTAAGGAGATCATATATATACATTTCCCAACAATAGAAATGGAATTTAGATCCATGATACAAAAGTATTGCTTGAATGTAAAAGAAGAGAGAGAAGTTCCTTTCGGAATTTTGGCATAGTAACGGGTGTACATGGGAGGCATTTAATGAGAGAGAAAGGGTTCTCACATCATTAAAACAATAAGAGGACAGTATGGGGGAGGTGCGAAACCATACCCCAACATTCATAATTGAAATAAAAAGGGAAATACAACTTAAAGAAAATTGACAAAAAATGAGAAAGGGAGAAAACCCCTTACTTGGAAGTGTGCTTCCAAAGGCTAGAGAGAGGCTTGTGAGAGGCTTCTTGGGAGATTGGGGCACCTTGAGAGGATTCTAGAGAGAGTAGGGCAGAGGTTGGATGAACTTAAAGGGCTTTGAGTGAGGGGGAAGTGGGATCTTGGGTGGGTTTATATAGGAAAGGTGAGAGAATTCTTTATTATTTAGGTTTGGGACCCCTTATATTAAAATAATCCAAACCACAAACCATCCCATGGTATTTGCCCATGGTTTCTGGAAAAGGAAAGAGGAAAACAATATTTTACAAGTAAAAGGTCCGAACTTATTAAAAAATTAGGGTTGATTATGTGGAGGTGAGTCACACTCCCATGGAAATTAATTTAAAAAGGCAAAGTGTTGAATAAGTCTTGAGGGCTCCATTAATGCTTTGAAAAGTGAGTCAAACAAACCCAAAACCTCATTATTTTAATGATAAAACATATATTGGCCGAACATAAGGATTATGGTATTTTATTACATCACCATTGGGTCATTATGATGTCATAAAACACATTATATATTTAAATGGTATTTAATTTTTACCCAAAAATTTGACTGTCTCAGAAAATTATGAAAAATTCACCGTTGGATAATTTCGACGTCCTGATTCCAAAAATAATATTTATTTTATCTAAATAGTTTTCTAAATATGTGAATTTTCACTTTTAAAATAAAAACCGACATTTATAAAAAAATTCACGGGTTTTGACAGAAATGGCTTTCAAACCTTAATAAAAATTTTAATTGCATTCATAAAATTATAAGATCATTTATATTTAATAAAAATTAATTTAATATTAATAATAATATTTTATTAAAATATTATTTAATTCAAAAATCCTTTAATTTAATAAAAAATAATTCTTAATTAAATAATAATTAAAAACACCATTTGTATTTTAAAAACTAATTACAATGCATCAAAAATGACTAGGAATTATATTCACTATTATATACAAAAATAATGTACATGAACATGGTGCTACTTATTTGTTACATAACCCCTTAAAATAGCCACATAAGACCTAAGGGTAAGGTGTGCGATGGTGACAGACTCTTGGGGTTGCTCGGATAACATCGCTCGAGTGGTAATCTCTATCAACTTCCATTTTTCCCGTAGACGATCACGTTCGAGCTTGACTTGATGAAGCTCAGCTTGGGCTTGGTCAAGGGCAAAGCCCAAAGATGCCACCTCTTTTCCGAGCTCCAACAAATGGGCTTCGTAAGGGGCAATTCTACTGGATGAGGCCATCGCTTCCTTTGTCTGAGTAGAAAATTGGTTCGTTAAAGCCTTATATTTAAACTACCCAGATGATCACTGTTCAACGGCTATAAAAGTAACGGTCACAAATCTTAACGTTAAACTAAAGAAGTTGCTATCTTATAAAAACATTTTTCATAAAGAAACATTTAACTGGATCAAGAGGGATTTTCCATTAATGAAATTTTGGGTCGTTACAACATTCCCCCCTTAAGAAATTTCGCCCTCGAAATTTTCCTTTTCCCACACTAAAACAAATGTGGGTAACTTAGCTTCATCATATCCTCCGACTCCCAAGTTGCTTCTTCAAACTTGTGGTTTCTCCACAACACCTTGACGAGGGGCATTGTCTTATTTCGTAGAACTTTTTCTCTACGATCTAAGATCTTCACTGGTTGCTCCCCATAAGAAAGATCGTCTTCTAATTGTACCACCTCGGAAGAGAGTACATGTGAAGGGTCTGGTATGTACTTCCTTAAGAGGGATACATGGAAGACATCATGCACCTTGGACATAGTAGGTGGAAGTGCTATTCGATAGGCCACATCCCCAACACGATCAAGAATCTCGAAGGGGCCGATGTACCTTGGACTTAACTTCCCTTTCTTTCCAAACCTCATGACCTTCTTCCACGGAGATATGCGTAAAAACACCATGTCTCCGACTTTAAACTCAAGGTCTCGTCGACGATTATCTGCATAACTCTTCTGTCGACTTTGGGCTGCCTTGATATGCTTCTGAATGGTTTTCACCTTCTCCACCATTTCTTCGACCATTTCTGGTCCAAGCAGCTTACGTTCACCGACCTCATCCCAACATGCCGGTGTTCTACACCTTTTCCCATACAGGGCTTCATATGGTGCCATTTGGATGCTCGAGTGGAAACTATTATTATAAGAGAACTCAACTAGAGGAAGATGTTGATCCCATCCTCCTTTAAAGTCCATTGAGCACGCTCTCAACATATCCTCAAGTGTTTGGATAGTCTGCTCGGATTGGCCATCAGTTTGAGGATGATAGGCCGTACTGAAGTTTAGTTCAGTATTCAGAGCATGTTGAAGACTCTTCCAAAACTTAGAGGTAAATCTTGGATCTCGGTCAGACACAATAGATAGTGGTAATCCATGCAACCGTACCACTTCCCTGATATATATCTGTTCCAGTTGATCCAAAGAGAAATCCTCTCGAATAGCAATGAAGTGTGCAGTCTTTGTAAGACGATCCACAATAACCCAGATTGCATTGTTTGTTTTGGATGTCCTTGGAAGTCCAGTGACAAAGTCCATGGTGATGTTCTCCCATTTCCATTCTGGTATGGGAAATGGTTGCATCATCCCCTTAGACTTCTGCCTCTCTGCCTTCACTTGCTGACACACCAGGCACTTTGATGTATATTCAGCGATCTCCTTATTCATATTATCCCACCAAAAGTTTTCTCGGAGATCTCGATACATCTTTGTGCTCCCTGGGTGAATAGAGAAATTTGAACTATGTGCATCATCCAAAAGTTCCTTCTTCAGCTCCGAACTTGATGGGACACATAGTCTTTTCCCAAACCGCACAATTCCTTCTTCATTAACATTAAACTCTGAGGATTTTCCCTTTTTGATAGCTTCCACTTTTTCTTGGATTCCTGCATCATCCTTTTGAGCATCCTTTAACCTTTCCAAAAGAGATGGTTGAGCAATCATTTGTGAAAGGATTGATGATGTTCCCTTATTTATGATTCCCACGTCCATCTTCATCAAGTCTAAGAAGATTGGATCCTTCTCAATTCTCATCATTGATAGAATTGCTATATCCTTTCTACTTAGGGCATCCGCCACCTTGTTCGCCTTCCCAGGGTGGTAATGTATTGAACAGTCGTAATACTTGATGAGCTCTATCCATCTTCTCTGGCGCATATTAAGCTCTTTCTGTGTGAATATATATTTAAGACTCTTGTGGTCAGTATATATCTCACATTTCTCTCCATAGAGATAATGCCGCCAGATTTTCAAGGCAAAGATCACTGCCGCCAACTCCAGATCATGCGTTGGATAGTTTCGCTCATGGATTTTCAACTGCCTTGAGGCATAGGATATCACTTTATCATTCTGCATCAGCACACATCCTAAGCCCTTCTTCGAAGCATCACTGAATACCACAAAAAGCTCCCCACTTGTGGGTAAAGTGAGCACAGGTGCAGTGATAAGCCTCCTTTTCAACTCCTTGAAGCTTTCTTCGCATTCATCACTCCAAGCAAACTTTACTCCCTTTCTAGTTATCTTGGTAAGAGGGTTGGACAATCGTGAGAAGTTTCTCACAAATGGTCGATAATATCCAGCTAACCCCAAGAAGCTACGGATATCAGTTACCGATGTTGGCCTCGGCCATCCCTCAATTGCATCTGTTTTGGAGGGGTCCACAGATATCCCATTGCTTGTGATGATATGGCCCAAGAATGAGACCTCCTTCAACCAGAACTCACACTTGCTGTACTTGGCATAGAGCTTCTCCTTGCGCAAAGTCTCCAGTACAGTTCTTAAATGCTCCTCATGGTCCTCCTTGGTTTTGGAGTATATTAGAATATCATATATAAAGACTACCACAAATTTATCTAGGTAATCTCTAAAGACTCTATTCATCAAATCCATGAATATTGCTGGAGCATTGGTGAGTCCGAAAGGCATTACTATGAATTCATAGTGCCCGTACCTTGTACGAAAAGCAGTCCTGGGGATATCTTCCTTCTTCACCCTTACTTGATAATATCCCGACCGCAAGTCAACCTTGGAGAAGTATTGAGCTCCACGCAGCTGATCAAACAAGTCACCGATTCTTGGGAGAGGATACTTGTTCTTTATCGTGATTTTGTTAAGTTCACGATAATCGATGCAAAGCCGCATTGACCCATCCTTCTTCTTGACGAAGAGGACTGGTGCACCCCATGGTGATGCACTTGGGCGTATAAACCCTTTATCCAGATTCTCCTGTAGTTGTTTCTTCAGTTCTTCAAGCTCAACCACAGCCATTCTATATGGAGTCTTGGATATTGGTAGTGCCCCAGGTATAAGTTCAATTGAGAACTCAACATCTCTTCTTGGAGGAAGACCAGGAAGTTCCTCGGGAAATACTTCAGCGAATTCCCTCACAATAGGCATTTCTTCAAGGGTGGTTTCTTCCTTGGACTCAATCATCTGAGCCAGATATGCGTGCTCATAAGGCAGTAATATCCATGCTTGAGATGATGGAGCTAAAGGAGATTCATCTTCCTCCTGACACTTGTAAAGAATCGGGGGTCGATTCTCCATATGGAGTGTGATTTCCCTCTCCCGACAATTTATGTTGGCTCTATATAAGGAAAGCCAATCCATGCCAATAATTGCATCAAATTACACCAAAGGGAGTATGACGAGGTTCGCCGGGAAATTCAATCCACAGATTATAACAGGGGAGGACTTATACTCATGGGATGCAATGATTGCCCCATTTGTCGTACTCACCGACATCTTTACTTCCATTATTTGTGGTGGTGCAGGGATTGTTCTACTAAACTTTTGAGATATAAAAGAATGCGTAGAACCTGAATCAAAAAGTACGTTCGCTATTCTTGAATGAATAACTAGCGTACCTGTCACCACTTCATTTTCGGGGTTCACTTCGGCAGAAGTGATGGCAAAAGCTCTTCCTTGTTGTCTTGGAGGTTGTTGATTGCCTCTGATAACCCTTGGATTAGGGCACTGATTCGCAAAATGACCCGGTTCTTTTCATTTGAAGCATTGAACAACGCGTTGAGGTTCGAACGGAGTGTTCCTCCCCTCCGTCGCAGCCGCGGGTCCTTCTTGCTGACAGTTAACAGCTAGGTTCCCTTCTCTTCCACACTTGAAGCATTTTCTTGTCCCCCTAAGGCAATTTCCAGGGTGCTTCTTTCCACACTTTTGGCAAGTGGGGTGCTGGGATTTCTTAGCGCCGTTGGATTTATCCATCGGACCACCAGCATTGAAGTCCACCTTCCGCTTCTTGTCCCCATGATACCCCTGTGATTCTCCGATCTCCATTTCAACCTTGAGGGCACATCGGACAATTTCCTCATAGCTGTCGAAGTCACGGATCGCTAATGCTTTCCGCAAGCTAGGCTTCAGCCCACCAAAGAAGCGGTCAACCTTGCATTCGGGGGTAACGACAAAGCCGGAAGCGTATCGTGCAAGCCTTGTGAAGTTTGCCTCGTACGCTCCCACAGATTCCTCATCTTTCTGCTTGAGGGAAAGGAAGTCCCTTTCCATCTTAAGACGGAGGGTGCGTGGAAAATATTTATCGAAAAACATCTTCCGGAATACCTTCCATTCCAAAGCCTCGATCTCCTCCTCAGGCTTCGTATTTTTGATCAACGTCCACCATTGATCAGCTTCACCCTCCATACGATAAGCCTCCAGGAGAACCTTCTCTTTTTCAGAGCATTGGAGGATGGAGAATATCTTCTCAATGGAGTTGATCCATTGTTCAGCAATCGTGGGATCGGATGATCCACTAAAAGTGGGAGGCCTTTGTCTCATGAAGCTTTCAATAGCGACTTGTTCTTTCTTAGGGGGGGTTGAACGTTCCTCTTGACCAGTGTTTCTATTCAAAACTTGAGTTAGCTGAGAGAGAAGCGTGACAAAGTTCGCGATTCCCGCTCCCATTGGATTGGGCATCTCATAAGTACAATCATCACACTAATCTTCACAACGGTTGTTAGCCCGAGTTCTCCTATTACCGGCCATTGGCTGGAATAAAAGGAAAGTTAGGGGTAACACATAAAGGGTAATCCAAAGACAAAAGTTGATGACTTATAAATAAACTTTAATCTCTTTAACTCATGAGTCTATAGGATTCAATCCAGGCTTTTCATGATCTTCCTTCTAACATATATCCTTAGGGGCATTTTTCCCTTAATAAGGGTTCATACTAAGATTGTGAATTTATCAAAACATATCCCCCGGGAGTGTCGTAACCAAGAGTGCAGCAAGGCCCGTTGTCGTGCACCATTTCCCGTTCGAGTCTAGCTCAAAGCGGTGTTTTCGGGTTTTACCCCTAGGATACATCTGTGCCAGAGCCGCCTCTACCTGCTCGTATCCAGACAGGGATGTATTTGTTTGATAAACCACTTACTTACTATTTACCAAAACTTAGGGATGTTTTTATTATGCTTAGTCTTGTATCTAAGGCTTTACTAGGGTTTCCTAATCCCAAAAATAACTAAACCTATCCTTTGATACCAACTATGACAACCCTGCTTTTTATTACAACTTAAACATGCTTTATTACATAAAACTTCACTTGATACAACAAAGAAGATCGATAGGTTTAGTGTCTTTGGGGCTTAGGATCATTACATAAAAACTTTAAACTTGAAATACAACATCCTTATTGAAAACTTCCTTTACATGACCACTACATTCCTTCGTACTTAGCATTGCATGGGATAACCTGAGGACATGCATAAGAAAAGGGTGAGCTATAAAGCCCAGTAAGGGAGTACACAATGTATAACATGAGGAGTAAAATACATGTTAGGAAATAGGAATATCAATAGAGCAAAAGAGAGACATGAACATAAAGGCATGATAAAGCATGATAATCATAACATGGAAATGTGGCAACAACACTTAACATTGAATTAGCATGAGCCAAGGCTCATTGCACATGGAGCATGAGTAAACCCTCATTGCACTTGAAACACGAGTAAACCCTCGTTTCAATTGAATTAGCATGAGTCAACACTCATTGCACATGACGTATCATGATACTATACTTTACCCAATGCATTGGAGCGCTATAAAGGGCGCACCCTTCTTAAACATTTCATTTCATGCATAAGTGTGCCACATGGATCATAAAACATGGATTCATAAAACATAATCATTTCTTCCACGATAAAGGGATGTGGAATTCATACATGAAACTTTATAATAAATATGTAAATGTGCATAAAGGTGAATACCCTTGATGGAGAAATGGGCATGGTATTCACTACACAAAGACATTAGCTTAGAAAATCGGTGCGGTTTCGGCAGCGTAACGACGTGACATAAGAATTCATAAAAACAAAGGTTGGTGAGAGAGAAATGGGTTCCTCATCATATTTACATGTAATGGACAGTAATTAGATCATATATATACATGTCCCAACAATAGAAATGGAATTTAGATCCATGATACAAAAGTATTGCTTGAATGTAAAAGAAGAGAGAGAAGTTCCTTTCGGAATTTTGGCATAGTAACGGGTGTACATGGGAGGCATTTAATGAGAGAGAAAGGGTTCTCCCATCATTAAAACAATAAGAGGACAGTATGGGGGAGGTACGAAACCATACCCCAACATTCATAATTGAAATAAAAAGGGAAATAAAACTTAAAGAAAATTGACAAAAAATGAGAAAGGAAGAAAACCCCTTACTTGGAAGTGTGCTTCCAAAGGCTAGAGAGAGGCTTGTGAGAGGCTTCTTGGGAGCTTGGGGCACCTTGAGAGGATTCTAGAGAGAGTAGGGCAGAGGTTGGACGAACTTCAAGGGCTTTTAGTGAGGGTGAAGTGGGATCTTGGGTGGGTTTATATAGGAAAGGTGAGAGAATTCTTTATTATTTAGGTTTGGGACCCCTTATATTAAAATAATCCAAACCACAAACCATCCCATGGTATTTGACCATGGTTTCTGGAAAAGGAAAGAGGAAAACAATATTTTACAAGTCCAAGGTCCTAACTTATTAAAAAATTAGGGTTGCTTATGTGGAGGTGAGTCACACTCCCATGGAAATTAATTTAAAAAGGCAAAGTGTTGAATAAGTCTTGAGGGCTCCATTAATGCTTTGAAAAGTGAGTCAAACAAACCCAAAACTTCATTATTTTAATGATAAAACATATATTGGCCGAAAATAAGGATTATGGTATTTTATTACATCACCATTGGGTCATTATGATGTCATAAAACACATTATATATTTAAATGGTATTTAATTTTTACCCAAAAATTTGACTGTCTCAGAAAATTATGAAAAATTCACCGTTGGATAATTTCGACGTCCTGATTCCAAAAATAATATTTATTTTATCTAAATAATTTTCTAAATATGTGAATTTTCAATTTTAAAATAAAAACCGACATTTATAAAAAAATTCACGGGTTTTGACAGAAATGGCTTTCAAACCTTAATAAAAATTTTAATTGCATTCATAAATTTATAAGATCATTTATATTTAATAAAAATTAATTTAATATTAATAATAATATTTTATTAAAATATTATTTAATTCAAAAATCCTTTAATTTAATAAAAAATAATTCTTAATTAAATAATAACTAAAAACACCATTTGTATTTTAAAAACTAATTACAATGCATCAAAAATGACTAGGAATTATATTCACTATTATATACAAAAATAATGTACATGAACATGGTGCTACTTATTTGTTACATAACCCCTTAAAATAGACGCATAAGACCTAAGGGTAAGGTGTGCGATGGTGACAGACTCTTGGGGTTGCTCGGATAACATCGCTCGAGTAGTAATCTCTATCAACTTCCATTTTTCCCGTAGACGATCACGTTCGAGCTTGACTTGATAAATCTCAGCTTGGGCTTTGTCAAGGGAAAAGCCCAAAGACGCCACCTCTTTTCCGAGCTCCGACAAATGGGCTTCGTAAGGGGAAATTCTACTGGATGAGGCCATCGCTTCCTTTGTCTGAGTAGAAAATTGGTTCGTTAAAGCCTTATATTTAAACTACCCAGATGATCACTGTTCAACAGCTATAAAAGTAACGGTCACAAATCTTAACGTTAAACTAAAGAAGTTGCTATCTTATAAAAACATTTTTCATAAAGAAACATTTAACTGGATCAAGAGGGATTTTCCATTAATTAAATTTTGGGTCGTTACAATCCTTGTATAATTTCATGAGCATAGATTTTGGAAAGTGTGGCTGTCCAATGTGATATTTCATCGTTTATATTTTCATCCAAATAAAAAAAAATGCCACAATGCACGTCCTCTAGACTGTGGGGTACTAATTTGAATTTTTGGGGTCCCATAATAAATAGCATAGGATGGTTTTATTTTTATGAATAATATGAGTATTCAAAAAAAAATTATTAAAAAAAAATTATTAAAAAATAAAAAAATAAAAAAATAAAAATAAAAATTTGCGTGTAGAGCAATGGATTGATAAAATGCGAGGCTTTCGGTACTTGGGGATCGTGACTCCAGAGTTGTCTAGCCCTGAGTTTTTCAATATATCTCTATTTATGGTAATATGACTTTGTTTTTTATTAAGTTAACTCGAGACGATGCCCGAGTATGTGGGCTTCACTTGGTGCCCTAAGGCCTTTGAGTCTGGGAGTCATCGGCAAAGTCTTGCTACATGGGTTAATTTGATTAACTTAAATCTCAATTACTATAGCAATATTACAAAAAAAACAAAAAAAAGGATAAAGAATACTCATATTAGGATTAAATGTGATTCCACCTAGCGCATCCATGATTTCCCCCTTGAATGAAAATGAACCCCCATATCTATTGTGATTCACAACACATCATTACACCTAATTGAGTTGGATGAAGTATGATGATGGATTTGATCAAAGGAATGGGCTTGGGATTGGGATCTACTTATGAAAATATCTTGTATTAAAATATTTTGATGGGTTTCATTATTGTTTGGTATAATTTTTTTTGGTGATCATTGTGTATTAAAATGTTTTCAGAAAAGGGAATTCGAATTTCATTTTGTTGAGATATATTTTGCTCGGGACTAGAAAAACTCAAGTTGGGGGGTGTGATTAGCCACTAAATGAGGCTAATATTCATTTTTAATATACATAATTTTCATGTTCTTTGTTATTCATAAACACCATTTTAGTGCATTTTACACTTTGAACATCATTTCACATTATGATTGTAATACCTTCTTAAAATGCACTATTATGTGGTACATTTTTGAACATCATTTAAAGTACCCAATGATTCATCTGATTTTAAGGAATTGAATTATACATATTTTAATTTTATATTTTTGGAAATTTATCTACACTTAAATATGAACATGTTTTATTCAGGTATCAGTGGAGAATTCGTGGAGGATGATGGAGATATTTGGAAATGAAAGGAAGCAATTCTGGAGAAGGCAGATTGGACATCATCCCACTGATGAGGCTGTGGGGCCCAACTTAAAGGCCCAATTAATCCCAAATTTCATGGGATGATCTAAGACATGTATAGGAACAAATCACTCTTCAGGAGTTAATGCTAATTCGGCCTCCATGTTGGTCAGTTAGTCGGACCAAGTTAGAGATAAAATTCTGGGCCAGATTCTGCGGTCCAGAAAAACAGTCCACTACTTTGATCATATCTCGGAATCCACAACTCCAAATGGGCCCAAATTTTACATACGGTTAGAAGACATCCTGAGATCCATTGTCTTATTCTATGGCCCACCATGATTCGGCCGTCTAGAAGGTCTTCCAGATGCGTCTGTTCGGTGAAGGAAAGCTGGCTGCCACCTCGGGTCAAACGTGAAAAAGTCCAAATTCCACAAGCTTTCCACCACCTATAGCCTAGAAAAATTAATTAAGATGCTTTGTACTGTTGGTGGTTCGACCCAAGGCTCCCAAAATTCCTATTTAAGGTAGTGGTGGTGAAGGATTTGAGGATCTTGGATGCTTTGTTCAATTGTAATGTTATGCTGCATTTTTGTTGCCTCAATTTTGTCTTTCACATGTAAGTTGTTCAAATCACTTTAGTTTCTTAATAAAAGTTCTTCTTCTCCTCTTATTATGTTGTTCTTAATATTACTTTGATACCGTTGGATCAAGGTGTGAATTTATTCACACCAACCCTTGTGAAATTATTCACACAACGGTGGAGTGATCATTTTATTTTTGTTGTTTTCCTTACTTCTCCATTTCCTCCCTCATGAGTCTACTTTCCGCTTCCATTGAAACCATGGGATCAATGGAGGGATAACCCACTTATGGGTTGATCCAAGGGAGTATCAAGGGGATGGATTGGATGTTATTTATCACATAATTAATGTATAATCACTTCTTTAATTTAGATTTTTATTTGATGATTTTTAAACTCCATCGTCCTTGTTGAATTTAAGGTCACACACTTCAAGTACTAATACGATCCTTTACCTTGAAGTGCTCAAAACTTTGATCCTTCAAGTGTATAGGTGATTAGTATTAGAGGGTGTAGGCATTAAACCAGTAAGTGATGATGTTGTTTTATCTCCTTAAATGAACCCATCTCAAATTTAAGAAGTTGAAATCATTAAAAAGAAAATACGTCCAATCCACCCGAGCGATAACCTAGGATCAACTCATTATTTTAAATTGAATCCACTTAAATCTATTAGATATATTTAAAACCCATCCAAAATCAATCCAAGTTGTCCACTTCATAGCCAAAAATCCATTTCTTAGGTTGTGTATCTTAGGTATCTTCTTAGGTCTCTGTGGAATCGACAACCCAAGCTACACTACAAGGACCGTTCTACCCTTCTTCTCTTGGGTAAATTTGGGCGTGAACCAGGGAGACTATCAATTAACCTTGCCAAGTGGTTTGGTTCTAATTTTGAACAATTTCTATTATGTACCTTTTGTTATTAGAAACATTATCTTTGTGTTGATTTTAGACACTATGGGATTTTATTTCAAGTTTGAAAGTAAATGTAGCCTCTTTTATATGGATAACATATGTTATGGTATGACACATCTTAACAATGGTTTATACATGATGGAACTTAATAACCCTATAATGGAAATCAATGACAAAAATAGCCAATGTGACTCAAATATCACCCACCTATGGCACTTCAGGCTTGGTCATGTAAACGAGAAGAGATTATGAAGATTACATAAAGAAGGGTATTTAGACTCAGTATAGTTAGAATCCTTGGATATATGTCAAGCTTGTTTACAAGGAAAAATGACCAAAGCACCTTTCTCAGGAAAGGGAGAAAGATCCAATGCAGTACTGGAATTAATACACACTGATGTATGTGGTCCATTTCCAATATAGGTAAGGGGTGGTTTTTCATACTTCATTAGTTTTACCGATGACTAGTAGGTATGGATATATCTACTTAATGAGTTATAAGTCTAATTCCTTTCAGATATTTAAGGAATACCAAAATGAAGTATAAAACTAACTTGGTAAGAAGATAAAATCACTCTACTCAGACCGAGGCGGAGAATATCTTAACCAATCTTTCATTGATCACTTGAAGGAGTGTGGGATAGTATCCTAACTCACTCTTCCTTATACACCACAATGGAATTGTGTTAGTTAAAGGAGTAATAGGACCTTGCTTGACATGGTCGGATCAATGATGAGTCATGTAACTATTCCATTGTCCTTTTAGGGATATGCTTTGTAGACAGCAGCATATACCCTTAACTGAGTACCAAATAAAGTTGTAGATGGGATTCCATATGAGTTATGGTATGGAAAGAAACCCATTCTTACACACATACATGTATGGGGGTGCAAGGCATTTGTCAAGACTTTACCATATGAAAAATTAGCATTCATAAGCACCAAGTTTATCTTTATATGTTATCCTAAGGAAACCAAAGGATATTACCTATATAACCCTTTAGATAGAAAAGTTATTGGGGAAATATATTCCATATTTCTAGAAAGGGAACTCATTTATGTTGTAAATAGTGGGAGAAATATTGACTTTGATGAAGTTAATTCTCCAGATTCACAAGATTTGGTAGAGGAACAATCTCCATAAGATCAAGTGGAAAATAAGTTATTCCTGAGACACAAATACTAAGTAGGTCTACACGAGAGGCTAGAGAACCAGAGCGTTATGGTTTTCTTTTCACTGAGTCAGGTGACACATTAGTCCTTGAGGATGATGAACCTTTAACCTATAAGAAAGTAGTATAAGGAAAAGAAGCTGATAAATGGTAAGAGGCCATGAATTCTGAGATAGAGTCCATGTACCAAAATCAAGTCTGGATTTTGGTAGACCCTCCAACTAATGTAAAGCCCATTGGATGAAAATGGGTATTCAAAAAGAAGTTAGACATGTTTGGTGAGGTTAATAACTTTAAATTAAGACTGGTTGTAAAGGGTTTCAATCAACATCAAGGCATCGACAATGATGAAACCTTTTCACCAGTGGCAATGCTTAAATCCATCAGAATATTGCTTGCAATAGAAGGATTTTATGATTATGAAATTTTAAAAATGGGTGTCAAAAATGATTTTCTAAATGTTAAGTTGGTTGAAGACATCTATATGACTCAATCTGAAGGGTTTTTCAAGTCAAAGAATGCCAATAAAGTATGCAAGCTGTAGAGATACATTTATGGATTGAAGCACACATCATGGTCATGGAATTTTCGTTTTGATGAGTCCATAAGAGAATTTGGTTTTGTCAAAAATAAAAACGAGCCTTGTGTTTATAAAAAGGTTAAAGGGGATGAAATTTTTTTCCTAGTGTTATATGTTGATGACATATTAATTATGGGAAACGAGGTGCAAGTATTACAGTCAGTTAAGAATTGGTTGAATGAATTTTTCTCCATGAAAAACTTAGGTGAAGTAGCCTACATTCTAGGGATCAAGATCTATCAAGATAGATCTCAAAGGCTGCTTGGGCTAAGTCAAAGCACATATATTGACAAGGTACTCAAAAGGTATAATATGGAACAATCCAAGAGAGGATTATTGCCTATGTCACATGGTATAAATATCTCTAAGAAAATGTGTCCAAAAACACAGGAGGAGATTTAAAGAATGAATAGAATCCCTTATTCCTTGAAAATGGGTTCGATCATGTATTCCATGATATGTACTAGGTTTGATGTTGCCTTTACTTTAAGCATGGTGGGTAGATATCAAGCCAATCCAAGAGAGCAACATTGGGAAGCTGTTAAAACTATCCTAAAGTACTTGAGGTGTACAAAGGATATGTCCCTGGTGTATAGAGGAGATGAGGAACTAGTAGTGATAGGATACACTGATGCTAGTTTCCAGATATATCGTGATGATCTGAAATCGTAGTCAGGCTACATATTTTGCCTGAATAGTGGTGCAGTGAGCTGGAGAAGCTCAAAGAAAGCTGTGGTTACCGATTCTACAGCAGAGTCCGAATATATTTCAGATTCCGATGCAGCAAAGGAAGAGGTCTAGATACGCATATTTATCTCAGAAATTAGTGTTGTGCCTAGCAGTGCAGACCCTATTCTAGTATATTGCGATAATACTGTTGTAGTGGTGCTTGATAAGGAGTCCAGGTCTTGCTAGAGGACAGAACATATTCTTTGAAAGTTTCATCTCTTGAGGGATTTTACTCAAAGAGGTGAATTCACAGTTAGAAGAGTAGCCACAGAGGACAATGTGTCATACCCCCTAACTAAATCCATTTCTCAGCATAAGCCTGATACTCATGTGAGAGCTAGTAGATTGAAACATGTTTGCAGTTGGCTCTAGTGAAAGTGGGAGTGTTGAAAGTGGGTGCCCTAGACCCAACTTGTATTGTACTTTCATTACCACTACATGTATGAAGTTTGTTAAATATACATGTTTTTATCTTTCCATAATAGTGTAGATACTTATGCATCCACTTTTTTTATGGAAATGTCCTTAGATTACATGTCGTGTCAAAGGGTTATATCATATCCTAGGATATAATGAGAACCCTGAGATACCATGATAGTAAACTTAAAGTAATGTCTTATGGTTCAGTTAAATCATTATAAAAGGACACAGATGATGTGTGGCCATTAGGTGTTGTGGGATCATAAGCATTGAGACTTCTTCTCATGAAGTTCGCACTTGATGATCTCTAGTAGTTGAGATCACGAGGATAGACCCGTATAATGGGAACACCACATGTTTCAGTTGTCATTAGTCATTCCTATCTAAAGACATGTGTAATGGTCTCCAGACTTGAGATCATTATCAATGTATGTCATTTAATTGTGTACTTTGATGCAAGGCAAAAACCATGGCAATTAAGTTGTGGCGAGGTGGTTTTCGTTAGGTACGTCATTGGTGACATGACATTTATTCAATGATCAAGATGGGATTTTTCACTTTCGAGTTAAGGAAGAGATATATTGGGCCTTTTTGATTAGGATGGTTTCACCTTCATTAAATCCATGTCCATGGTAGTGGAAGGTAAGACCATCTAGACAAATCAACAAATAAAATAAAGAAAGATAAAGGATGGTGACATTAGTGTGCATTCTGCTTCATTGAGATATTGATGATGAAGAGATTATATTACATAGACCATGTTCGTAGGAAGGTATTTTTTCCTTTGACTTTACCTTATCTCTATAGGGGCCTTGATGGGTTGCTACACCCCACTCTTGGTCGGTGAATATTATTCACTATTATTGAGATAAGGGCCTAGAGGTTCACACACTATAGTGATTTGAGAATCTTCCTTATTCTGGGAATAGGAATATAGAACTTAGTGCCCCCCAAATGGGTCTGAGTATTATCCAAGTTCTATGGATCAACAAGTAATAAATAAATTCTTTAATTATTCAATCTTGGAATAATATGTTGAATTTATTTATAACATGTATTTACAAGTGATTAAGTAAATACAAAGATAAAATATTATTCGAATGGATTTAAATATCCAAGGTTCGTTTAATATTTTCAGGAGAAGTGAGTTGAGTTATAGACTCAATTTTATCACACAATATATATATTTAATATATATTTCAGTTAGTGATAAAATTATAAATATTATTTATGGAATAATTTTATTTGATATAAATAAATATTTATAATACTTATACAGAGAATATCTATTACACGGGGGCTAGGAACCCATACTGGGTATTTTAGATATCCTCTATATAAGTAAGAGAGAGGCTCTCCCAATGAAACTATTCATGTGTAAAAATAGAGAGGCTCTCTCTCCTCCTGGTTTCTAGAGATAGATTATCTCAAGCAAGGAAGGTCTTAAAGCTCTTCCTTTATTAGATTGAAGACTCTTGCCTTGCGGTGATCACGGTTGCGTCGAAGAGCTCGTTGGAGTACCACGCTAGAACCTAGATTCCAACAAACGGTGCATGAGAATATTTGAGAGGTGTGTATGGACGATCTATAGGGCTTCGACATTGGAGTATTCAAGTAATGGTCACTGGCATCCTGCGACAAACTTGCACACATCAGATCCGAACAAGGTACTTGTTCATCCTATTTTTGTGCTCTGTCAAATCCACACCTAGTCCTTGGACCATATCGGGATAGTTCACTGGAGTCGATGTTGTAACATTTCTTCGGTGATACAAAAAAATTTAAATTCCCATCCCATTGGCTTTCATTGCCTGTCTCGGTACCTTACACTTTCCTCCAGGAAGGTAGGTTAAATCACCCCCACCTATCAAGCAACAAATTGTACCTATAGAGTGGGGTGAGGATGCATGAAAGCTTAGCACACTCCATGAGTTACAACACCATAGATCACTGAGTTTCCATAGTGAGATAGATCCCTAGGCAGTGGAGGATTGGATTGAGTTAGTGATCTGAGTTTTCAGACTTGTGTGGACCCCAACTGATCTGATAGTTGTGTTTCTAGTTATTCTTTCCATGAAGCAGTAGTATGCTCATGGAGTCTATTCATGTACATTCATGATGATTCATCACTCTCATGGAATGAATTCTAGAATTTGTTTTGTGAGTATTACTACCCCTCATGCTTGCACTTGGTTTGAATTTAGGAGCTTTTGGAGATGCATCAGGGTAGTGTGATGGTAGTTGAGTATGTCATGAGGTTCACTAACCTTAATCAATACTCCCTCAACATGGTTCAAGGTGGTTACTTCAGGGAGAGGAAGTTCGAACATGGTCTCCATAGAGACATTTATGCCAGTATGGTAGCCTTGTGTATTCCCACATATGCTGAAGTATTAAATCAGGTGTTGGTGATAGAGATCTTATTATTTGATAGATTTCGTGAAGATAGAGCTGGTAGTGGGAGACATGAGGTTGATTTGTATGAAGTAGCTAGTATGTGCTGGTTTGAAGGGTTTTGGCATAAAAGACCTTCTCATGGATGAACACGGGCACGTTTTCATGTGGCACAGGGAACATGCAGAGAACCAGGTAATCCTAGAGAGAGTATATGTTATGCGTGTGATGAGAAAGGTCACATTGAATGTGAGTGAATGACCCGATGTACTGGGTATGGTAGATAGATAGTGGATAGATTTCCACAGTAGAGGCAGTGTCATCATCAGGTATCTCACAAGTGTGGTTAGGGTGGCCCCTAGAGAGGTGGTTCTAGTAGAGAAGTAGGAGTATCTCCAGAGAGAAGATATTATAGTGTTGGATGATGTTATAAGCTACTTCCACCACCACCACCAGGAGGCCCACGCCAAGCTTAGGGATCTAGTGGTCGGGGTCGCAAGTAGATGCTATCTATAGAGGCTTATGACCATGCTACACGTGAACTGATCAGAGGTATGATTTATGTTTATTATAATCTTAATTCAGTATTGGTAGACATAAGTGTAAGTCATTTATTTATATCCTTACTCCTAGTGTGATATATAGAGCTCCCAGTTGAGACTTTAGTCCAAGATCTTTGGCTTGAGTTTTCTATAGGGAACACTTATTTGATATCACTTGTATATTGGAAATATGAGCTATCTCTTGGTGGAGAGAATTTCTCATGTGGAATTTTGGTCATCACGGTGAGACCTTATAACATCATCTTGGGTATGTACTGGTTTTCTGCACTTTGATCCTAGATTGACTATCACCACAGATGAGTTGGATTGCTTTGGACAGATGGGACATGATTCTTCTTTATGGTAAAGAGAGATCTTATGATGGAGTGAGTGGGTATTATGAATAGGAAGTTGTAACCCATCACCCATCAGTTAATGAGTTTATCCCTTAGTGTAGAAGTCACTTTAGGCATCTAGGTTCATTTAGTCATCAAGGATTATATGGACATATTCCCTGAGGAAATTCTACCTCTAAGGTAGGAGATGGAATTTAGTATTCAATTCTACCCCAGGACCACACTGATATCTTCAATGTCATATCGAATGGTACCTACCAAGCTCCAAGAGATGAGGGTGCAGTTGGAGGACCTTTGATAGAAGGGTTTTATTATAACTAGTGTGTCCCCTTGGGTACCTGCAGTTTTGTTCATGAAAAAGGTGGATGAGAGCTTGTGGATTTATATTGATTACCATCACCTAAATTAGGCCACAATAAAGAAAAAGTTCTGATTATTAAGGATTTATGACCTCTTTGATCAATTTCATGGCACAAGATGGTTCTCGAAGATCAATATCAGATCCAATTACCATGAGTTGAGGGTTTGTAAGGCTGATATTTCAAATACGGCATTACAATGTTTCTATAGGCACTATGAGTTCCTAATGATGCATTTCAATGTGATGAATTTCCCCTGCTATGTTTATGGATTTGATGAACCAGATCTTCTATCCATACTTGGACCGATTTTTAGTTGTCTTCATTGATGACATACTCATCTACTCTATATAAGATAAGGAGCATAAAGAGCACTTGAGGATGGTCCTAAGATTGATTTAGGAGCACCATATTTATGTGAAGCTCTCAAAGTTCTAGTTATGGATCGATGAGTTTCAATTTATAGGGAATGTCATTTCCAATCATGGATTAGATATGGATCTGGTGAAGATAGATGCAGTTCTTTCTTCAGATCCACCCAAAAAACGTGTCAGAGGTGTAGAAATTTATTGGCTTGTTAGGGTACTACATAAGGTTCATGGTGGAATTCTCCAAGATTGCATCCCCTTTGACCACCCTAATGCAGATAGGGTAGTTTTTTTACCTAAACCAATTAGTGTCAAAGAGTCTTTGAGGAGATGAGGCTGAGGCTGACTAGTGATCCTATTTTGAGACTACTGAAGGAGAGTATAGAGTATGTAGTGTATTACGATGCCTCTGGAATTGGGCTCAGCTACATTTTGATGCATAGGAAGGAAGTTATCATATATGGTTTGAGGTAATTGAGGCCCCATGAGTAGAACTAAATGATACACAACTTGAAGTTAGAATCGGTATTCTTTTCTCTAAGGATGTGGAGGCACTATTTTCTGAGAGAGTGATTTGTTGTTTAATCAGACCACTAGAGTCTTAGGTATGACTTCACAAAGAGATATCTAAACCTGAGATAGAGGTTATAGCTAGTGTTTTTGTAGTACTATTACTTTGATATAGTCTATACTCCTAGAAAGGGAAACATGGTGGAAGATTCCCTTAGTATGAAGTCTCGTTCTTGTCTGATGGAGGAGGCATCTGAGCAGTTGGATTTGTTATAGCTGACCCTAGTGGAGGAGTGATAAGCTGAAATTATATATAAATATTGGATACATTTATTTAAGTTTTATTCATGATTTATTCGATAATGAACTAGGTTCTATTTTTTTTTTCTCGGGAATTATAGATTCTAGAATCAAAGGAAGAGATACAGAAAAATTTCCAAAAAAAGACTTTACATGTATTGAAACATATACACGACATGTAGGAATCATTCACAGCATACCTGAAATACCAAAAACCATCCCATGAACCCTTTACATGATGTTAATCTAGTAAACAACATGTAAATTAATTACATGATGTGAAAATTTTAAATATCAGAATCCTACCAAAAGTTAATCACATACATGATGTGCAAAGATTATATGATGTGAAAAGTTTGAAAGGTTCACCCAATAAAAGATACAAACCAATTATTTAGTAGGAATTGTGGATCTAAAATACACAATGTTCATCCAACTTACATGACATGAAAATATTGGGATCGAAGTCACTTAATTCAGTACATTATGTGCATGACTTACACATCATATACTTTTCTGTAATATTAATATCTATGTTCTCCTCTATGTACATAGAGAACCACATAGTTTCTTTTTCTCTCATTTTATTTTGTATTTTTCTATTATTTTCACTTTATTTCACTTTAAACCCATTTTAATTTATTCCTTTAATTGTTTTGTTGAATCCTTGTGAGTTATTATTGAATCTACATTCTTCATATTCCCATTTTACATCCTTTGTGATTCTACATCCATTCAACATTTGTTTTCAACACTAATTGTTTTTCTTCATCAACACTTGCAATATTATTTATTTATTCTTCATGTGTAGTGATTTTTTTATTGGATTAATATTACTTTCAATTTTTTGATCTTGATTCTTAATCCTAGAGTGTTTGTTTATCAATTTTTTCATGATTATGCATATCATGTTTAGTATTTCCTTAATTTTGATCATTACCACCATGCACAGCTAATCCTCTTAGGTTTAGGGGTTGAAATTAAGGGTGGTTTAAACCTAATTAATATCTAAATATTGAATTTTTTTTAACCCTATGGCTATCAACCAGGTTTATAAAAATTTTCAATCTCATTATTTTTCATTATCCCAAACCATCAGAGGTGAAAATTGAACGACCATGGCCTAGTTGGAGAAGATCAGGGTAAGACCAATAGCCTATAATTCTTTCTTCTTAGAAGTCATGATTCCTATACTTAGGGTTTTAATTACTCTGGACAGATGAGTCTTTTCTATCTTAGGTTGATCCAATTTTCTAGACCAAGGTCAATTGGTTTTCTTTTCACCACTTCACAGCCTACAACGTATGTCTATACCAAGTTATATTTAGGATTACCCCTTTTCCTATACCCAGAAATTAACCCTGATCCCTTCCTTTTTATCTTAATTAAATCCAAAAATACTTAGATTTAGTAAAAACCAAACCTGAAGAGTGAACTTGAGAAATACTTTCCAAGGGTTTTGTTTGATTAGTTGTTGACCTGCCATTGATCCTCATGGGTTCGACCCCGTACTTCCACTATACTAAAACCTAGTAGTAAGTTTAGTATGGGACTATAAATTTATAATCTGAGTGCCACCAGTGTGAATTTAACAATGTGTACAGGAGCATAAAGTTTTGGAATTGTTTTCAGGGAATTATTATTGCTCAGGAACAGTGACCTTTGGATCAAACCCCGGATATAACAACCTAGAACTCGCACTCTCAGATCATGTGCTGAAATCCATAACTTTACATTCCTGAATTTTATGGTGATAATTTCAACCCAAATTCTTCATCTAAACCTTACAATATCAAAAGGAAAACTTATATCATTTATATTATAAAGTAAATTTTAGGTTTAGAGTTTTAAAGAATTAGGAAAAACTACTAAATAAATTTAAATAGTCATTTCTCTCACTTAACCTAGCTTTTATTTTTCACATTAATACATCATCATAATCCATATGAAATCCCTTCTAGAAATAACTCATTAAACATCATTCTTTAAAACCTAGTCAAAGAGAAACATAATTATCAGATGTTCATTAAGGTTAAACGTAAGCATTAAAAAATGAATGTCATCAATGAGAAAAAGAGTGCATAAGGGTATGATGTCATAATCAAAGTGCATGATCAAATCAAAAAAGAACTCATACCCATCAAAACCTATATCATCAAATATGAAAATGTGGAAAAGGAAACAGTCATCAGAATCAATAATCATGAGCCATGTGATATCAATATCGATCATTATAAACATTATAAACCCATATAAATAAAAAATAAAACATGTACGTACTTGGGAAATTATTTTAACTGCACTCTTACATTAACTCTTTCAAATGGAATAACCATACCACCGACTTCCATACCCAATGAATTAGAGGGATATCATGATACCACCTATAATTGGTCTATCATGGAACCACTCATCATTGGTTTATCACATAACCACCCATCATTGGTTTATAATGTAACCACCCATCATTGTTTTATAATATAACCACCCTTCAAATGTCCAAGTAAAATCATAACATATAAAATATTTCATTTCATCATAAACTCATTATAACAACCAATAACCCTTTCAAAACATGATTAACCCATGGAAAAAAAAGGTTCCATAAAAATATTTTTGAAACATTATTAACCCATGGAAAATAAATGGGTTACATAACAATCTCTTTGAAACAGTATTAACCTATGGAAAAGAAACGGGTTCCATAATAATTTATTTGAGACATGATTAACCCATGGAAAATTAATGGGTTCCATAACAATCTCTTTAAAACATGATTAACCCATGTGAAAGAAATGGGTTCCATAAAAATCTCTTTGAAACATTATTAGCCCATGAAAAAAATGGGTTCCATAACAATCTCTTTCAAACATGATTAACTCATGGAAAATAAATGGGTTCCATAAAAATATCTTTGAAACATAGCTAACCCGCATAAATGAAACGGGTACCATAACAATATCATTGAAACAATATTAATCCATCCAGAAAAGAATGAGGATTTAATAAAATAAAAATATATCTAGTGTAGGATAATTAATAACAATTGTTTTTTACTTTTATGAATGTAAATACCATTAAAATATCATTAAAACATTCCTGAGGAAAATAATCTTTAAACATTCCAAAGTGTCTCGTACCACTTTGAAAAATTTGAATCATAATCCTCATGAATGAAACAAAATTAATTGAAACTTATAATATAATAAGAATAAGTATATTAATTATATAAAATTTTAAAGTAGTAGTATATACACCTCATAAAATAAGATAGGTTTATAACAAAACAAAGGTCTCAAATAAGGAAAATTATGACAAAAATCCATTACCACATTGGTAACTTTGAAAATGAAAAACTCGTGAAAGAGATATAATCAAATGGATATGTAGATACCAATAAATTCAAGTATAATAATCATAAAATACATTAATGGTTAATATATACACCACATAATAATAATAAGTGGTGTATATGGCATGTATCTCATAGAAATAAAAGTGAGATGAGAAAAAAACCTTACTACTTGAGTAACTTTTGAACCATGAGATCTATGAAAGAATAAAATAAATTGAAACTTTGAATATCATGAAATAAATTAAATTCATAATATAACATTTCATAGTTCATTATATACACCACAAAAAATTAATTAGGTACAAAATAACAAATAAGTCTTAAAATAATGTAGATTGAGATGAAACCCCTTACAATTGTGGTACCATCTAAATCAGAAACCCCAAAAATAATAATCATAAAATGAAACTTTTAAATACCATGAATATAAAATAATTCATGATATAATACATCAAAATGGGTACTATATACACTACACAAAATAATTAAGTGGTGAATATGACATTTATCTCACAGATTTAAAAAAGTGAGATGAAAATACATTATAAAGATTGTATCATTGGAGTGAGAATAAATGAATGAAATAATTATGTGTGAAAAATTTAAATAAAATTGGAAATATATTATAATAGAATCAAGGGTAATTTAACACATATTCTTGTCATAACATAACTAATGACATAGAATTTTAACCCAATGAATGGAAATTGAGTTAAGAAATCCCTTACCTTGAGTCTGATTTGTCATGTTTGTCCTCTATATTCCTGAATAAAAAAATTATGTTAATTATTTAATTTATTTATAAATTTTTACAAGTTTATTATTACTTTTATTTCACTTATAAACAATTTATATACAATTACTTAATCTGTAATGTTTAAGTCAGATGTTTAGACCATATTCGGTTTATGTGTCCAAACTGAATTTTATAGGTTGACAATGGTCAATGAGGTCATTATTTAAAAATATAAAGAATAATAAACATGAAATAATTATCAAAATTTTACATCAATTATACTTTTAAAATCATATAGGAAATATGGTTATGAAAAATGAACCAACGTTACGATCATAGAGATCATAGGTAGTATGTACACATGAGTAGCGTTCCCCTTTTTCAATGATCATTATAGAAAGAAGGTAAGTAATTTTTATATTTTTATAATGAAAATTATATCATAAATATAATATTATTTAATTATATATACTTATATATATCATTCTTTTTATGTGGTGATGAAAAATAAAGAATCACATCACTTTGAGGAGGCGGTAGTTTACACGTCCACGAACGACGTTATAACTTTTTCAGGGTGTGAAATGGAAAGAAGAAAATGGTATGTTATATGTACAAATAGATAATAATTTCATTAATATCATAAGGATTTCATTTATATCATATATGTTTTTTAACCCATCCTTAATACATTCCATGTAAAGTGTGAACATATCACATCGCTTTGAGGCGGCAGTAGTCCACACGTCCACAAGCGATGTTATCGTATTCCCACAAAATGGAAATTATGAAGTTATGTGTTACATAATAATTAAATAAGTATTAATACATTATAAATATCATATATAGCATATAAAAATAGTATTTTCATCATAATTCCCATCCATAATAGGTGGTAAAGTAAAAAATTAATGACATCGTTTCGCGAGGCGGTAGTTAGTCATACACACAAATGATGATTTATTTACCCATTTGATGGAAGTGTGTGTAGGTGTTGGTCAAAACCTTAACATAAAAAATACTAGTATATTTAGGACACTAATGTTATTATATAATCATGGAATAAGAATAATTTAATGGGTGGATAAACAAATAAAACAAAAGTGCTCGTTGAATAATGTTACCTCTTCTTTGGGTAACTCTATTCGGTTTCCACCAAAGGACTTCCTTGGTTTGATTTTTGCACAAGATAAGGCTTATATTATGAGAATATAGATTTTGGGAGATTATTTGGGAAGGTTTTTATGATCTAATAGTATTGATAGGTGTGAAGAAGTGGGTAGGGTGAGTGCCTTTTTATAATGGAGGGGGAGTTGCATTCTTGTAAATATAAAAAGGTAAACACTATTGGGAGGTATACTTTACATAATGAGCCTCCAATAATGAACCAAATTCTATAAAAGTGTTTATATGGTCGAAATATTTTCATACAATGGGTTTTGGAGAATTTTATAGGTCATTTGGACCCTTAATATTAAATTTTAACTACTAAGTAAACTCATTTTTACCTTAATCATTGTAATTAATTTTCATTCCTTTCAATAATATTTTTAGTAAAAAACTAATTTGAACTTACTAGAAATTATAAATTATGATGATTCAAAATATGGAATACATTTTTAAAAATTAAAATCACATAATTGTCATAAATTAATTTAAAATTAATCTCATAGATGAGACGAGACATTGGTTTTTTTTAAGGGAAAAGGTTCAAAAGTTTGAAAAAAAATTATATCCAATTTCAATGTGAAATTGATTAAAATGAACTAAATTAGATTTATTGATGTAAAATTGATCTAATTATACTTCAAAACCAATTTAAAATATAATTTAAATCTATAAATAAATCATATGAAAATGCAGTTTTCAATTAAAATTCAGTATTATCACATGAGCCTCAGCCCAGTCGGTGAGGCCTCTCTAAGTGCATCCATGAGACCCAGGTTTGAAACCAGGTGGAGGCATAATTCCATGTTACTATAACAGCACTGTAAAATCTCAAGTAAATACAAAATATAAAATTTTCATATATATTAATATTTGTGAATTAAATATTAATTTTACTTCAAAGGGGATGATATTTTTGATGGTGTACTTGACACTCAACAATGGGTTTCTCTGAAAATCACATGTTGCACATAAGGCTGAGTCATACTGAAAAATAATAATATAATATTATTTTAAATGGTAGTTAACGCCTAGTCATTGTATTGGCGGGAATGAATAGAACTAACTACAATATGATTATAATTGTTTGTTAAATGTTTTTACATTTATCCAATAAAAGTTATAGGCTTTAAATGTGAATGAATCAAATTTTAAGCATAAATACTCTAATATTCTTTAAAAGGCCGATTTACCGCCTTTTGATGGTGAGCCCTTTTTAAATATAGTTTTTGTTACTTTTATATTTTCTATTTGACAGAATAAAATTCTTCTTTATAATCAGGACATCAAAATTTACTTTGGGTAAAATTTTGGTATTTTTCTAATAAAGTTCATTTTTTAATGAATAGTGAAAAATACTGCATTTTAATTCAAAATTGTCTTTTAATCTAATTTATTTATATGGTTACATTAACATTTTAATTGGTTTTAAAGTTTAATTAGATTATAATTTTACCATTTAATCCAATTCTGGTCATTGGAAGTAATTTCACTTTAAATTTGGACATAAACAATTGTCAATCTTTTGATAGTTATTATTTCTTAAAAACACACTTTTTGTTTTGACAACAGGAATTAATTTTAAATTAATTTCTGCAACATCTGTGTTTTGAATTTCAAAAAATTGATTCCATATTTAGAATCAGGAGGTCCAAATTGTGTAAATAGGTAACTTTTAATTTTATACATTATGAATAGTAACTTTAGTAAATATTTTATTTACCATGGTTAAAGGGTAAATCTGGTAAATAAGGGTAAAAATAATATTATAACGATATTAAATTACCCTAACACATGTCCTAATACTATTGGATGATACATGTCCAACCATGGGCATCCTTGGGTCGATTTTGGGACCCCATGGAGCCACTTGCATGTGAAAATGACACTTTACAAAAATTAATTTAAAGTTAAGGAAAATGTAACATAAACATATATCTCTTTGTAAAAAAAATTATAATGGATTATATAAATTATATTTTTGACTATAAATAGTCATTATAAAGATAAAAATATTTCCTACATCATGGTATTTTATTTATAATTTTTATACATTAAATAAATAAATTTAATTATGACACAATGGTGATAGAGTAATTGATTTATTAATAAAAGATTCAAATAAATGATATTATAATTATTTAAATAAATTTATTTTGAAAAATTTTATGCCATAAATGATTTTTAGAGATAATAATGACTTTTTATCTTTGAATTAATGAAGTTTTTACAAAAGAATCAAGTTGTTACAGATTTTTTAAGTCTTGATATGAATAGTTTATAAATTGACATAAATGAGTTTTTAAAACAATTAATATTTTATTAAATGTTAAAATAATCCTAAAAATATAATAATAGACCAACTGACATATATGATGTTAAAAATGTCATTAATGATCCATTTTGGTTCACTTGGAATTTTATAGAAAATATATTAACCATATAATATGAATATGGTAAAAGTTAAATAAGTTAACAAAATGTTAAATAAAAAAGATAATGATTAAAAAAATATCCAAAACATTTCCAATTATTATTGTATAATTTTATTTCGACTTATATTCACCTTATCTTTGAATTAAATAATTTTTTGACCTTTTGAAACCAAAAATCATTTTATAATAAAATAATACTTTCAAACTTTCCTAAAGAGACCCTCCTCCCTCTTATAAAAGGCCACCACATATAACCCATTACTCACAGCTATAAAGCCTCTTAGATCATCCAAACTCTGCTCTAAGAATCTACCAACATATCTATATTACTCCTATAAGCCTTTCCCTAGGAAGAAGGCAATTTAAGAAATCCTTTTAGTTCAAACCAAAGGGAGTTACCCAATTTAAAGGTAATGTATTCTCTCAAATTCTTTTCTTTTATTTTCCTTCTCCAACCCCCTAAAATCTCTTTATTCCATTATTTTATAACAACACAAATATCTTAAATATACTAGGATGTTTTTATGAAGATTATTCTAACTACACATCCACACACCTCCATCTAATGGATATGAACATACTGTTTCTATGGACGGCGAACTACTGCCTCACGAAAGGATGATTGTTCAATTATCTCCTACCGCCTATCATGGTGACCATTATGATGAAACTATATTTATATATGATATATATTATGTTTATTTTTTCTCTATGCTTCTATATTTTTCATTTATATCATACCTTTATTGTTTCCAAAATGGGTAAATATGATAATTTCATTTAAGGAAGTGCGGACTACCACCCCCTCAAAGTGATATGACTTGTTCATGAAAAACGTGGAACATAGAAAAACGTGGAACATATAAAGGATGGAGGTAATTAAATTATATATTATATTATACTGATATACCTATGTATCATTAAGTTTTCATTCCATTAAATATGAAATAGAAATGAAGGTAACGTTCATGCGTACGTACGACTTACCGTCTCCATGAACGATGCATTTCATTTCTTATCTCCAAATGTTATGTACTGTTATAAATACATATATATACTAGATATATATGATATATATGATATCTAAATCATGAATATCATTTTGGAGATAATTTACTTTTGACCACATAGACAACTTGTAATTATAAGAAGTTCATTTTTGACTCAAGTACCAAATATCGACAAACGACCGTTACTAACTTAAATGATTATTCAATGTTTATAACGCGGTAATAAGTGATATAAAAGAAATAATAAACTTGAAAAGGGTTATAAAGCAATTAGAAATTGTCATTAGTTTATTATTCAAGAGATTAAAGAACTAACGATTCAAGTCATTCACGAGGTAAGGGACTTCGTCTCAATCACCTTTCATTGAGGCGTATTTTGATTTATACACGACTTTATTTTATATGGTGTATAAACACCTTTGAATTTTCATTTCATTCAAATGGAATATTTTTCTATGAATCATTTTACTAAATGAAAAAAAATGAATGTTTCTTTTTAATGTACACAGTGACAATGACCTTTTCACCGCTGTGAGTATTATTTGATCTTTGGATTCCTTAACAAGCCGTAGTGTTTTTTTAAAAGGAAAATAAATACCATATACCCTATTTACATATTTTGGTATTGAAAATGGTTTTTATAAAGCATTGATTATTTCAATATCTTGAAATGATATATTGTGATTAAAATGTGGAAATATTATCTTTCCTTTATGCTTGTTTTATGTGTTATGGTTCTTGGGAATTGTTTTACGTATATAGGTGCTTCTATGATAAACCTAGGGTGGGTGATACCAAGATAGCTCTACAATGCATTGGGTAACATGATGGAGGTAAACATTAATGTTTCTACTAAGAGATTTAGGGAATATACTATGATGGGTATTCGAATGTAACTCTCTATGTATCTGTAAAATCTACAATGTAAGTATGATATGGATGGCACAAGTTACCTTTATGATTTATGATTTCTATGTGTCATTCATAAATATTATGATTTCATGATGTATGTTAAAGATATTATGTTTTGTATGTATTGATGATGTTTTCATTCTTTATTTTATAACCCTTACTAAGCTTTTTATGCTCATCCCATGTTTTTGAAATGTTTTTCATAGGGTATAAGGAAGGGTAAGAGAAAGGAATAATTCAAGAAGATTTATATCAAGAAAAGAATTCTTGTTTTCTTTTAAGAGTTTTTATTTTATGGAAAAATGGATACTAAGTAGATGTTTCTACTTTGTAATATTTGAGATGTACTGTAATAGTTATGGAATAATTCTCGAAAACTCTAAACCTGAAAAGATCCTCAATGTGAATTATTAACTTAATTTAAGATTATGTAATGTTTAAGTCTGGGGCCTTATAGTTGGTATCAAAGGTTGGTTTAGAAAACTTTAGGAGTTAGGATACTGTTAAATTAATATCTATAAATTAATTTATGGTAAGATTGAAATGATATAACATTTACAGATTACCATGTTGCTTCGCCTAAGATATTTTTGTGTTCAGAATGGTTTTCCATAGAGTAAATAGAAAAACTATAATGGGATGACATCAGGAGGAAGACAACCTTCCAAATCAACAACCTGATATGGTCGGAATTAGAACTGAATAGTTTTTTGTAGTGATTCCACAGTTGACTTAGGATATAAATGGTGGTGGTATCCATGCATGAGATCAACCAGATCAACCATAGAGGAACATGTCAGTAGTTGAGCATTTCATGAGGAAACATCCCCCTTCATTCAGAGGATCATTTGACCCTGTGCTAGCTGAAGGGTGGATTAAAGCACTGGAAAAGATTTTTGATGTCATGGGATTCTCATAACATCAAAATTCTAGTCTTGTTGTTTACCGTTTTAAATGTGAAGTCGATCGGTGGTGGTCGATGCTTAAAAATATCAAGGATAGTGAGGAGATTGAGGCTCTTGATTGGGATGAATTTAAAGGTATGTTTCTTGAGAAATATTTTCCTATGGTGGTTCATCTTAGGATGGAAAAACAGTTCCTAGAATTGAGGTAGGAGGATGACTCAGTGGCTGCTTATGAAGCAAAATTCACTCAATTGGAAAGGTATGCTCCAAATTTCATATGATATCTTGATAGTAAAATCAATCATTTTTACTCAGTATTAAAGCCAAAGTATAAAAGGGATTTAGCTTCTCGTGAGTTCAAAAGTTATAAAAAACTTATTCAGTGTGTGGAGAAGGTGGAAATGAAGTTCTTCGATAATCAGGTGTTCTTTGACAAACAACAGAATAAGAGTTCGAGGCGGCAAACGAAAGGGAATAACTCTTCAAAAAAGTTTGATGGTAAGAAACTTAAGTTTACAATTTGTAAAAATTATGGTAAAAAGCACGCTGGGGAATTTCTTTTGAATTATGGTAAGTTCTACTGATGTGGTAAAATGGGACATAAGTCTCATAATTACACTAAAAAAAGATCAGGATAATGGTAATACAAAATCTTATTTACAATCAGTAAAAAAATTTAAGTGTAATGAAATGGGTCGTTATGTAAATGAGTGTCCAACTAAGAACTAAAGTGAGGGAAAGAATCCAGACTACAAGCAGTAAGGGGTGGTGAAATCCTTTGCAACTAATTCAGTAGATGTTGGGTCATCAAATGAAGTAGTATCAGGTACACTGTTTGTTTATTAAGATTATGCCAATGTGTTGTTTGATTCAGGGTCTACACATTATTTCATTTATGAGAATTTTTCTAGTAAATTGGGAATTCCATATCAAGATATGAATCCTAAAATTATGATAAAAACACCGAGAGGAAATGTTGAGACAAAAAAGAAATTATAAGAACCTTCATGTCCTTGTGTGCATAAAAAATCTACCTACAAACCTTATTGTTTTTTCCTCTAGTAGAGTTTGATGTTATTTTGGGTATGGGTTGGATTTCTGTTTATCATGGTAATATTTACTTCAAAGATAAAGAGGTTTCTTTTTATAAAGAATTTCATTTTGTGTACAAGAATGAATCCTTACTTTTGATAACATATCAGGAAGTTGAAAAAATAGTAAAAGATGGAAATGAATGTTACCTTGCACATATTGTTGAAAACAAAGGAATTATTCAGATTAATGGTGTTCCAGTTGTAAATGAGTATCTTGATGTTTTTCTTGATGAGTTTCTTGGTATAATACCTGATCGGGAAGTTGAATTTACTATTGACTTAGTTCTTGATGATAAGACAATTTCAAAACCCCCTTATCAAGTGGCTCAAATTGAACTTTTAGAGTTAAGGAAGCAATTGCAGGAGTTATTATATAAATGTTTAATTAAACCTAGCACGTCACCATGGGGTGCTCCTATCTTGTTTGTTAACAAGAAATATTTTTCAATGAGACATTGCATTGATTATAGAGCATTGAATAACATCACTGTTAAAAACAAGTATTCTTTGCCTCATATAGATGATTTGTTTGATCATATCTAGGGAGATCATTATTTTTTGAAGATTGACTTGAGGTCGAGGTACCATCAGTTGAAAGTAAAGGAAGTATTCATTCCGAAGACCACGTTTCGTACTAGATATGGTCATTATGAATTTGTGGTTATGCCTTTTGGGTTAACCAAATATACCTACTGTATTCATAGATCTTATGAATAGAATTTTCTGTGAATTCTTGGATAAGTTTTTGGTTGTGTTCATTGATGATATTTTGGTTTATTCCAAAATTAAATAGGAACATGAAATCCGTTAAAGAGTTGTCTTGATAACCTTAAAATAAAAGAAACTGTATGGTAAATTCATAAAGTGTGAGTTTTGGTTTCAACAAATTTCATTCCTTGGTCACATTTTTTCAAAAAATGGCATGACTATTGATCTTCCTAAAACAAAAGTTGTTGAAGAATGACCAAGACCCACAAATATAACTGATATCCTTAGTTTTCTTGGTTTGGAAGGTTATTACCAAAGGTTTGTTGAAAAATTTTCACGGTTATCTATCCCACTGACTAAATTAACTCAAAAAGGTGTTAATTTCATCTGAACAAAATAATGTGATGATTGTTTTCAGAAATTGAAAAGAAGATTGGTGAATGCTCCAGTTTTGGCACTGCCTTCCAGAAATTGTGAGTTTTTTATCTACAGTGATGCTTCGTTGAAAATACTTGGTTGTGTCCTAATGCAGAATGATTAGGTAATTGCTTATGCTTCACGTTATTTGAAACCTCATGAGTTAAATTATCCTACACATGATTTGGAATTAGCTGCTATTGTTTTTCCTTTAAAAATTTTGAGGCATCATCTTTATGGAGTAAAATTTGAAATATATACCAACCACAAAAGTTTGAAGTATATATTCACTCAAAAAGAATTGAACATGAGATAGAGGATATGGCTATAATTAATCAAGGATTATGATTGCACGATTCATTACCATCCAGGAAAAGCAAATAAAGTGGTCGATGCTTTGAGTCAGAAAAGTAATGCTACATTAACCATGTTACATTTGGAACAAGATCCTTTGATTAAATATTTGATGAAATTTGTCATAGAAGTTGTTGGTGCAGGAAATTCCTATGTTTTGTTTCAGGTGTCAGTGAAATCATCTCTATCAGACATAATTAAGCAAGCGTAGAAGGAAGATAGTGAGTTGCAGAAAAATGTAGAGTTGGTTTAGAAGTGTAAGTTTCTTGATTTTAACATTGATAATGATTGTGTTTTGAGGTTTGGGAAGAGATTATGTGTTCCTTGTGATTCAAAATTGAAGAAAGAGTTCTTATGTGAATATCATAGTTCTCTTTTTTCAGTACATCCTGGCAGTACTAAAATGTATAGAGATCTTTGGGAGTATTACTGGTGGGATGGAATGAAAAGAGATTTTTTTGATTTTACTATGAAGTGTTTGACTTGTCAACAGGTTAAATAAGGGAAGTAATTACCAAAAGGTATGCGTCATCATTTACCGGTGCCAGAGTGGAAATGGGAAAATATATCCATGGACTTCATTCTGGGATTACCAAAGACATATTGAGGTAATAATTCAATCTAGGTTATTATTGATTTATTGACTAAATCTACTCATTTCCTTCATATTCGAGATACTTTTCCTCTAGATCAACTTTCTCAGTTGTATGTTAAAGAGATAGTTAGGTTTTATGGAGTTCCCCTCTCCATTGTATCTGATCTTTATGTCGGGTTTACTTATAACTTTTGGAAAGGCCTTCAGAAGATGTTGGGTACTGAATTAAATTTTAGTATGGATTTTCATCCTTAATCATATGGGTAGTTAGAATGAACAATTCAGACATTGGAGGATATGCTACGTGTTTTCTCAATGGATTAGCAGGGAAGTTGGTACCAACATCTTTCTTTGGTTGAATTTTTTTATAATAACAGTTTTCATTCCAGTATACAAATGGATCCATTTGAGGTATTATATGTAAAACGGTGCCTAACTTCAGCTTTTTGGGATGAAGTAGGTAAAAGGAAACTTATGGGACCAGAATTGGTAGAAGATATTAAAGAAAAAGTTCAGTTGATCCAGAAGCACATGAGAATAGCTCAGAGCAGGCAGAAAAGTTATGTGGATAACTGGAGGAAGGATCTTTCTTTCGAGGTAGGTGATCATGTCTTTCTCAAAGTTTCTCTATGGAAAAGTGTGATGCATTTTGGTAAGAAGGGAAAGTTGAGTCTGAGGTTCATTGGACCTTATGAAATCTTAGAGAAAGTTGGATCAGTTGCATACATATTGGATTTAACTCCAATTTTATCCCAGGTACACAATGTTTTTCATGTTTCAATGTTGAGAAAGTATATGCCAGATCCATCTCATGTTTTGAGTCCAGAGGTAGTTCAGTTGGAAGAGAATCTTTCTTATGAGGAACAACCAGTCCAGATTCTTGATCAAAGAGAGAAAGTGTTGCGGAATAAGGTAATTCATCAGGTAAAGGTTTTGTGAAAAAACCACATGGTTGAAGAGGCAACGTGGAAATCTGAAAATGCTATGATGGAAAAATACCCTTATTTATTTGATAAGGGAATAAAATTGCGAGGACGCGATTTCCAAAAGGGGGAAGGTCGTAACATCCCAGATAAATAAAAAATATGACATTTTCATATTTATTAATATTTGTAAATTAAATATTAATTTTGATTTAAAGAGGATGCTATGTTCAATGGAATACCTGACATGCAACAATGGGTTTCTCGGAAAATCTCATGTTGCACATAAGGCTGAGTCATACTGAAAAATAATAATATAATATTATTTTAAATGGTAGTTAACACCTAGTCGTTGTATTAGTGGGAATGAATAGAACTAACTAAAATTTGATAATACATGTTTTTTAAATGTTTTTACATTTATTCAATAAAATTTATAGGCTTAAAATTTGAATGAATCCAATTTTAAGCATAAATACTCTAATATTCTTTAAAAGGTCGATTTACCACCTTTTGATGGAGAACCCTTTTTAAATATCGTTTTTTTTTCACTTTTATATATTTTATTTGAAAAAATAAAATTCTTCTTTAGAATCGGGACATCAAAATTTACTTTGGGTAAATTTTTGGTATTTTTCTGATAAAGTTCATTTTTTAATGAATAGTGAAAATACTCTATTTTAATTCAAAACTGCCTTTTAATCTAATTTATTTATATGGATACATTAACCTTTTTAATTGGTTTTAAAGTGTAATTGGATTATATTTTTACAATTTAATTCAATTCTAGTCATTTGAAGTAATTTTAGTTTAAATTTGGACATAAACAAGTGTCAATCTTTTGATAGTTATTATTTCTTAAAAACACACTTTTTGTTTTGACTACGGGAATTAATTTTAAATTAATTTCCGCAACTTCTGTGTTTTGAATTTCGAAAAATTGATTCCATATTTGGAATCAGGAGGTCCAAATTGTGTAAATATGTAACTTTTATTTTTATACATTATGAATAGTAACTTCAGTAAATATTTTATTTACCATGGTTAAAAGGTAAATCTGGTAAGTAAGAGTAAAAAATAATATTATAATGATATTAAATTACCCTAACATGTGTCTTAATCCTATTTTATGATACATGTCCGACCATGGGTATCCTTGCATCGATTTTGGGACCCCGTGAAGCCACTTTCATGTGAAAATGACACTTTATAAAAATTAATTTAATGTTAGGAAAATGTAACATAAACATATATCTCTTAGTAAAACAATTTTTATAATGGGTTATATAAGTTATATTTTAGACTATAAATACTAATTAGAAAGATAAAAATATTTCCTACATAATGATATTTTATTTATAATTTTATACATTAAATAAATAAATTTAATTATGATACAATGGTGATGTAGTAATTGCTTCATTAATAAAGGATTCAAATAAATGGTATTATAATTATTAAAATAAATTTATGTTGAAACTTTTTATGTCATCCACAATTTTTAGAGATAATAATGACATTTTATATTTTAATTAATGAAGTTTTTTTGAAATAATCAAGTTGTTATAGATTTTTTAAAAGTCTTGATATGAATAGTTTATAAATTGACATAAATGAGTTTTTAAAACAATTAATATTTTATTAAATGTTAAAATAATCCTAAAAATATAATATTCGTCCAACTGACATATATGATGTTAAAAATGTCATTAATGATCCATTTTGGGTCGCTTGGATTTTATATTAAATATATTAACCATATAGTATGAATATGGTAAAAGTTAAATAAGTTAACAAAAGGTTAAATAAAAAAGATAAGGATTAAAAAAATATCCAAATCCTGTCCAATTATTAATGGATAATTTTATTTCAACTTATATTCACCTTATATTTTAATTAAATAAGTTTTTGACCTTTTGAAACTGAAAAATAATTTTATAATAAAATAATACTTTCAAACTTTCCTAAAAAGCCTCTCCTCCCTCTTATAAAAGGGCATCACCTCTAACTCATTACTCAAACCTCTCAAGCCTCTTGAATCATCAAAACTATGCTCTAAGAAGTTCCAAACATCTCTATATTCCTCCTAGAAGCCTTCCCCTAGGAATAAGGCAATTCAAGAAAGTCTTTTCATTCAAACCAAAGGGATTTACCCAATTTAAAGGCAACGGCTTCTCTCGAGTTCTTTTCTTTTATTTTCCTTCTCCAAACCCCTAAAATCTATTTATTACATTATTTTATAACAACACAAGTATCTTCAATATACTAGGATGTTTTTATGAGGAGGATTCTAACTACACATCCATACACCTTCATCTAATGGATATGAACATATTGTTTCTGTAGAAGACAAACTACTGCCTCACGAAATGATGATTGTTCAATTATCTCCTACCGCCTCTCATGGTGGCCATTATGATGGAAATATATTTATATATGATATATATTGTGTTTATTTTTTCTCTATGCATCTTTATTTTTCATTTATATTATACCTTTATGGTTTCCAAAATGGGTAAATACTATAATTTCATTTGAGGAAGTGCAGACTACCGCCCCCTCAAAGTGATATGACTCGTTTATGCCATATGTGGAACATATAAAGGATGGATTTAATGAAATTATATATGATATTATACTGATATACCTATTTATCATTAGTTTTTTATTCCATTAAATATAAAATAGAAATGAAATTAGTGTTCATGTGTACGTACGGCTTACCGTCTCCACGAACGGTGCATTTCATTTCTTATCTCCAAATGTTATGTACTATTATAAATACATATATAAAATAGATATATATAATATATATGATATATAAATCATTAATATAATTCTGTATATAATTTAATTTTGACCACATGGATAACTTGTAATTATAAAAAGTTTATTTTTGACTCAAGTACCAAATATCGACAAATGACTGTTATTAACTTAAATGATTATGTAATGTTTATAACGTGGTAATAAGTGATATAAAAGAAATAATAAACTTGAAAAAGGTTCTGAATAAAGTATAAATTAACATTAGTTTATTATTTAGGATATTAAATAATGAACGAGTCAAGTTAGACATGAGGTAAGGGACTTCGTCTTAATCATCTTTCATTGGGGCATATTTTTTATTTATACATGAATTTCTTTTATACGGTGTATAAACACCTTTTAATTTCATTTCATTCAAAGGGAATCTTTTTCTATGAAGCGTTTTACTAAACAACAAAAATGAATTTTTCTTTTTAACGTATGCGGTGACAACGACCTTTCCACCGCCGTGAGTATTATTTGATCTTTGGACTCCTTAACAAGCCATAGTATTTTTTTTTAAAGGAAACTAAATACCATATACCCTTTTTACATATTTTTATTATTGAAAATGGTTTTGAGAAAGCATTGATTATTTCAATATCTTGAACTGATATATTTTGATTGAAATGTGAAAATGTTATCTTTCCTTTATGCTTCTTTTATGTGTTATGGTTCTTGGGAATTGTTTTATGTATACGGGTAGTTTCATGATAAACCTAGGGCGGGTGAGCCCGAGATAGCTCTCCAATGCATTGGGTAATGTGACGGAGGTAAATGTTAATGTTTCTCCTAATAGATTTAGGGAATATACTGTGATGAGTATTCCAACGTAACTCCCTATGTAACTGTGAAAGCTACAATGTAAGTATGACATGGATGCCATAAGTTACCTTTATGATTTATGATTTCTATGTGTCATTTAAAAATCTTATGATTTCATGAGGTATGTTAAAGAGATTATGTTTTGTATGTATTTATTAACTAATGTTTTTATTCTTTATTTTATAACTCTTGCTGAGCTTTTTATACTCATCCCAAGTTTTTGAAATGTTTTTCACAGGGTATAAGGAAGGGTAAGAGAAAGGAATAATTCAAGAAGATTTATATCAAGAAAAGAATTATTGTTTTATTTTAAGTGTTTTTATTTTATGAAGAAAATGGATACTGAGTCGAAGTTTCTACTTTGTAATATTTGAGATGTAATGTAATAGTTATGGCCTAATTATTTAAAAATCTAAACCTGAAAAGATCCTCAATGTCAATTATTAACTTAATTAAAGATTATATAATGTTTAAGGTTGGGGCCTTATAAGCACTGTAGTAGGTAATGTAGTAGTACTGTAGCATGAACTGTAGCAGTACTATCTGGGTGCTATAGCAGATATTGTTCGGTACTGTAGAAACCAAAACTATTCTGTAAGAACCCAGGATTTGAGCCTGTAAGACTTTGAAATTTTCTTGATGTTATTCCAGAGCAGGGCGTTCAGACGGCGTGTGATTCTGAGCCCCGGTGTGGCCCAAATTAAATTTTAAGTGTGTTCACACTGAACACGCCAAATAAATAGAATAACTCCTAAATGGTTGCTCGGATAGGAAAACTGAGGGCACCGTTGAGTCCAGAGTGCTCTGTTAACCCTAGGAGGGGTGTAACATTCGCGGGTGCGGCCCTTCTATGGAAAATGCCATCAGGGGCGTTTTCATAATTTAACGGCCTCAGGCGTGAACTTTATAACTTCTGAACGGAGGGTCAAATTAAAATTATGAGAGCGTCATTGCGCTCATAACATGGATTTTACCCTAGGGGCGGCTTAACCTCGACCCCATTAAAAGTTCAGGTATAGGCCTACTGGTGGGTGTTTAAAAATTAATTAAATTTTGATTATTTCCCTACTTAAACACCTCCACCCCCTCCCCCTTCTTCCCCATTCATTCCTTCTCTCGAAAAAGCTCTCCCAATAAGGGAGAAACCTCCTTCAAGCTCTCCCTCCTCTCCGGCAAGGCAGTGGTGGCTCCGGCGGACCGTTCGTAAAGCGACGGGCCACGCCCAGTGAGGTAGGTTCGGGTGTTTCATTTTTTCAAATTCCCCATTCTACTTTGAACTCAAATTTTACTATCGAAATGTTAATAATTTGTCGATCGAAGGACATAGATGCGTAGGGCTCGATCAGAGATTTCCAACACTCTTTTTGGATTGAAAATCTGAGACTCGGGGCGTCCATGGTGGCCCCGGGAAGATTCCTGGCCAAATTTCTTGGGTTTTCCGGCGGGTTCCCAGGGAGCGGCGGCGGCGCGGCTCCCAGGCGACGGTGTGGCGGCTCCCAGGCGGCGGCGCGGTGGGCTCCCAGGTGGCGGCGCGGCGGGCTCCCAAGCAGCAGCGGTCGAGCGAGTGGCAGCCCGGCGGTCCGAGCCATGGGTGGCGCGCTGGCCGGCCTCATCGGTCGGCGTGCGGCGCGCGAAAACAGGGTCGTCGCGACCCCTGGCGGCCGACCGAGACCCGCAAATCGTGGGTCTCATGGAAAAAGAGCCAGACTGGATCATGCCAGTCTGGGTAAAGCCGCGCGGCCCACGCGGTGAACCGCGGTCCGTGTGGACCGGTTGGTCCAGGTGACCGAGCCGCGGACCGCCGGTCCGGAGGGGGTGGACCGGCCGAACCGGTTCGGCCCACCCCGACTCCGTCCGATGACGTTAAAACGTCTCTAGTTTGCAAATCGGATGTCAGATTTACGTGCTGTCTACGGCGACACAATCCTTGGCTCGAGAAAGATATTTTCAGATGGTCTCAGGGATTTTTAATTCCCGATATGGGGGATCGGTGGTGCGACACACCCGTTAAGTATCGTTTAACGCCTCGCCGGGATCCTTCTTTCGGATGGCGTGAACACATCTAGAGTCCGTTTTAGGAACTGTTAGCATCATTGTGACCCTGGCGTCAAGATGAAGAATTCCAAGGTGGTTCCATTCATTGAATCCAGAGTTGAGGAGTGGGACCCACGGGCCATCTTTTAAGCTGTAAGTAGCGTTTTGCGAATTTTTCATCAGACGTCTGTTCGGGGCGAATTAGTAGTCATTTTGGAGTGTTTTTTCAGGAGCATCACGATGGCACAGTTCGCCCGACCTTTTTCGGGACCGAGGTGTGGGCCCCACAAGACGTCGTATGGGCATAAAGCGATGTTGAATAACTCTTTCGCCAGGAGTCTGTTTCCAGCGAGTAAATAGTCTATCTCGCATGTTTTTCCGCGAGTATTGCAATGGTGTAATCTATTTGGGCATGCGGAGCCTCTTTTAGAGATCTCATTAGATGTGGAAACATGAAAGGGCATTGGTTGGAGGTTCCATTGATGCACTTCGAACCAACGTATGGTAGCGATTTTAGTGACACCAAGAGATGGTATGGGCAGTGCGGAGTTATCGGACCAGTTCCGGGTTTACCCTCCAGCAGGGTTGGGTAGTGGGTCACCCACCAGCGTATCAGGGTTTACCCTCCAGTGAGGTTGGGCAGTGGGTTACCCGTTGACCTTAGGGTTTACCCTCTAGCAGGGATAAGAAGTGGGTTACCCGTTGACTTTAGGATTTACCCTCCAGCAAGGCTGGGCAGTGGGTTACACGATGACCTCTTAGGGTTTACCCTCCATCTGGGCTGGGCAGTGGGTTACCTGATGACTTCTTTCAGACTCAGCCATTTCTATGAGGCTAGTTAGTGAATTTTCTCCATGATTACCAGAGTGGGACCCTTGGTTGTACGGTTCAGTGATGAGACAGCTTTAGCGTGCATGACTTTCGGGCATTAGGGGTGGATATCCTTAAAATTGTTGGCAACTTTTCCTGGGCTGAGCTTAGAGATAGAGATCCCCTTACACACTCGTTCGGGTTTCTTGTTGAGAATATATATATATATTTATACACCCTACTTTTGTTCCCACTCTTTTGGTTCAATTACTCTCCTCCTAGGAGGGGAAAAGACACGCGGGGTATGCCATGTGATTTCCGTGTATAGATCCTCTTGGATTGGATGAGTCTACTTCCTTTCTCTTGTTGGTTTAAGTTTCACTCTCTCTATTGTACTCTTACATTGTCCTTTGTTCTGTCTAATGATCACCGTTTTAGTACCTCCTTTGTTGCTCCCTTGAGCTTTCAGGGAATCCTACTGAGTATCTTTATACTCACCCCTACTTGGGCTTTGCCCGCACTTGGTGTGCCCTTGCAGACGACGGACAGGTCGATCGAGACTACGGAGGAGCATAGAGGACACAGGAGCTTGGGATACATTTAGTGGTTGTAGTAGGACTTTCAGGTGTGAGACTCACCAGCTGTTTACTTTTGTTTACCTGTTGTCGTGTTGTGGAACCTTTCAGGTTGGACGCATGTTTTCCCTTTTTTTGTTCAGTTATCTTGTCAGTACTTTTCAGCACTTTACTTTTTTCTATTTAGAAGTTTATGCATGGCTATGGTTGGGTTATAGTTGTTTTTCCTTTGGTTTTATTTTTACTCTGCACTTCTGCATCGAGTGGATTGTGTGTGTGTGTGTACAGGTACTTAGGCGAAGGCCTCCCTGAGATTGTTACGCCTTCAGCACTTGTTTCCAGCCCCTGGCCTATGGAGGTGGGCTTGGGGTAGTTGCGGCTCGAGACCGGTAGCGTCGGGTCGTGAAAAGTGATATCAGAGGTGGTTTGTTCCTTGGGGAATTGTTTGGACATCCCTAAAAAGGAATTGGTTGGGATTTAGGGAAAGAGTGTCGACGTGTCTCGAGAGTGGCTCTCAGTCTAGGGAGTCTAGTGATGGTATGGGCGGCTGACGTATCGATTCACCAGGACCCTGATAACCCGCTTGTCAACTTGACACGTTGAGACATTTGTTTCAGGGAACTTTGGAACATTCATCTGGTAGGATTGAGTCTTTGACTATCCTTGTTGAGTCAGCTCCCCTTTGTGATTATTGTTATATATATATATATATGCTCATATGATCATGGTAATCCTTGATAATTTTTAGGATGCCCCCACGACAGCAGCCATCCAGGTTACCCTCTCCAGTTCGTGATGACGACCTGATGAGCGACGAGGCATCAGTTCAGGGACCCTCACGTGATCCCCTTCCACCCAGTGCTTCAGCAGTAACCCCTCCACCTAGAGAGCGGCAGTTATTACCAGCAGCACAGGCCGAGGTTGAGCGCAGGCTGAGTGCGCTCCGAGACTTCCAGCGTCAGCGACCACAGAAGTTCCGCGGGGACCCGGATCCCCAGGCAGCAGAAGACTGTCTAGAGTCTGTGGACTGACTTTTCAGGCTGGTACGAACACCAGCGGACCAGATGGTAGCCCTAGCTGCCAGAATTTTCCTTGGTACGACCGGTCGTTGGTGGGGGTTGGTTATTCAGACCCACGACAAGTCGTCTCTCACGTGGGATAGCTTCCAGCATCTCTTCCGAGAGGAGTACTTCCCCTCTTGTTTACGCTCCATTCGGATTCAGGAGATTCTGGAGCTGAAGCAGGGGGGGATGACCGTAGCATAGTACTCGGCCCGGTTTACTGATCTGACACACTACTCATAGGATATGGTCCGTGATAGTTACTTTCAGGCATGGAAGTTTGAGCAGGGTCTTCGTAGGGAGATTCGTGCTAGTGTAGTGCCCCTGTGCATCCCTACTTATGTCGGGGTGCTATAGCGGGCACTCTTGAAAGAGATATTCTTGGCTGAGGGACGCCAGCTGATAGGGCCTAGCAGTGGCTGCTTCAGATCAGAGTCTTCTATAGCAGGCAGGTGGCAGAGAGCGGAGCCTCAGTCAAGGAGACCCTTTCATGAGAAGACTTAGGGGCAGGGTCATACACCGCAGTGGCGTCGTAGAGCACCAGGCCAGTCAGGAGAGAGTCGGTTCTATGCTTGCGACGGACGGGGTTAGCTAGCACGGGACTTCCCAACCAGGCGTACTGAGCAGTCGTGGCAGGTAGTGGGCGCACCGCAGTAGCAGAGGCAGTGCCATGAATAGGGATTTCTCAGGTGAGGATAGGGTAGTCCTCAGGGAGGTGGTGTAGGTAGAGCGGTAGGGCCTGGAGGTGGGGGACGGTGTTTTGAGGTCCTTCCACTGCCACCATCGGGCGGCCCGCGCCAGGCTCAGGAAGCTGGAGGTAGGGGTCATGGTCAGCTTCAGGCTATGGGTGTTTGTGACCCCCATCACACGATATGGTCGGAGGTACAATTTGTGTTTACTCTACGCTTGCTTCAGTACTAGTAGACACAGGCGCCAGCCACTCTTTTATATCACTGCTTTTGGTATGGGAGTTGGGGCTTCCAGTAGAGGCGCTGGAACCTGCTCTTAGCCTCAAGGTTCCTATGGGAAGTGCCTCGTTGGTGACTTTTATCTGCAGATAGTGCGAACTATCATTCGGAGGAGAGAGTTTCACGTGGGACCTACTCATCATCACGATGGAACCTTATGACGTCATCTTGGGCATGGATTGGCTTTCCATTGTTCACGCCCAGATTGATTATCGGCGTAGACTAGTCAGATGCGTCCATTCTGATGGGACGAGGTTCACCATCCTTGGTGAACGAGACCTCATGGCAGAGTAGACGGGTACTCTGAGTAGGTTACCACGACCTTTTTCTCACCAGTTTGCGAGCATGGATCTCAGAGCAGCAGATGTTACAGGCACCTGGATCCCTACCATTGTGGAGGACTACATTGACATATTTCCCAAGGATGTCCTGGGACTACCTCTAAGGTTAGAGATGGAGTTCTGCATTGACTTGCAGCTGGGGACTGCCCTGATATCATGTGCAGCGTATCGGATGGCACCCACAGAGCTTCGGGAGCTACGACTTCAGCTAGACGGCCTTCATGAGAAGGGATTCATCAGGCCCAGTGTGTCCCCCTGGGCAGCTCCGGTTTTGTTTGTGAAAAAGGCAGATAGAAGCCTATGGATTTGTGTGGATTATCGTCGCCTAAATCAGGACACGATAAAGAACAAGTACCTTTTTTCGAGGAATGACGATCTCTTCGACCATTTGAGGGGTGTGAAGTGGTTCTCCAAGATTGATCTTCGATCCGGCTACCACCAGTTGCGGGTTCGTGAGGCTGACATCCCAAAGTTGGCTTTCCATTGTCATTATGGGCATTACGAGTTTTTGGTGATGCCATTTGGCGTGACGAATGCCCCCTCCATTTTCATGGCTTTGATGAACCATATCTTCCAGTCGTACTTGGACCAGTTTTTGGTTGTCTTTATTGACGACATACTCATCTACTCTGCAACGGAGGAGGAGCATGCGGAGCATTTGAGGATGGTCCTAGACTTACTCTGGGAGCACCAGCTGTATGGGAAGCTCTTGAAGTGTTAGTTCTGGATTCATGATGTTCACTTTCTAGGGCATGTCGTTTCGGAATAGGTTTTGGTCGTAGATCCCGCAAAGATAGAGGCAGTGCTTGCTTGGGATCCACCTAAGAATGCGTCAGAGGTGCGGAGCTTCCTTGGTTTTTCAGGGCACTACAGGAGGTTCGTGGAAGATTTCTCCAGGATTGTTGCCCCTTTGACCGCATTGAAGTAGAAGGGATGACCGTTCACCAGGACTGATCAGTACCAGAAGGCCTTCGAGGAGCTGAGGCAGAGGCTTACTAGTGCTCCAGTGTTGAGGCTGTCAAAAGAGGGCCTTGAGTTTTTGGTATACTATGATGCTTCAGGAGCTGGTCTCGGGTGCATGCTGATGCAGCAGCGGGTAGTGATTGCATATGGGTCGAGGCAGTTGAGGCCCCATGAGCAGAATTATGCGACTCACGATTTGGAGCTGGCAGCTGTGGTCTTCGCCTTGAGGTTATGGAGACACTACCTTCTGGGTGAGAATTTTGTGGTCTACTCAGACCACCAGAGCCTCAAGCACATCTTCACTCAGAGGGATTTGAATCTGAGGCAGAGGTGCTGGCTGGACTTTCTGCAGGACTATGATTTTGAGATAGTCTGCACTCCAGGGAAGGGCAACGTAGTAACATATGCCCTTAGCAGGAAGTCCCAGGCTCATATAGTGCGGGAAGCTTCAGAGCAGTTGGCTTCCCTATGGCTGACCTTGGTGGATCAGGAGGGTACGACTTTCCTACAGTTAATGGTGTTGACTCCTTCGCTCCTTGAGTGTGTGAGAGAGTCGCAGTTGGGGTATGTCGACAGCGAGGTACTGCGTGATCAGATATCCACGGGCGACGCACCCGATGGGTATTATGAAGGAGGGAATCATGAGATTCTATTCCAGGGGAGATTTGTAGTACCAGTGGATATGTGGGAGGAGGTGATGTGGGAGTTCCACACTTCTCCCTTGGTTGTACATACCGGTGTGGGGAAAATGTAAAAATACCTTCAGTGGCAGTTTTAGTGGTCCGGCAAGAAGTGGAGCGTAGCTGAGTTTGTTTCTCAGTGTCTTATCTGTCAGTAGGTGAAGGAAGAGCATCAGGTTCTGGCAGGGTTGTTGTATCCCCTTGATATCCCAGAGTGGAAGTGGGATGAAATATCTATGGACTTCATCATAGGACTTCCTCACACAGCGAAGGTCCATGATTCCATTTGGGTGATAGTGGGCCGACTCGTGAAGTCATCACACTTCCTTGCCATCAGGGAGTAGAGCTCAGTGGAGAGTCTAGGGCAGCTGTATGTTCGAGAGATCGTCTGCCTTCATGGAGTACCCTCTATAATCGTCTCTGACCATGACGTGTGTTTTACGTCATGTTTTTGACGAGGCCTGTAGGAGGCATTCGGGACTCGGTTTCGGATGAATACAAATTTTCACTCCCAGACCAACGGGCAGACAGAGTGCACTATCTAGGTGTTGGAGTATATGCTCAGGGCGTGCGTGTTAGACTTTGGCCTAAGCTGGGAGGATCACCTGCCCTTGGTGGAATTCGAGTACAACAACAGTTACCACTCTACTATCGGCATGTCACCTTTCGAGGCCCTCTATGGGAGACCATGCAGGTCACCGTTGTGTTGGAAGGAGGTTGGGGAGACCTCCCTCATGGGCCCAGAGTTGGTGCGGGCGATGATGGAGAAGGTGCAGGTCATTCGTGAGCGGATGAGGACGGATCAGAGCAGACAGAAGTCCTACACAGACCGTCGTCGCAGGCCTTTGGAGTTCAAGCAGGGGGACCATATCTTTTTTAGGGTCTCCCCGCAGTGTGGTACACGGAGGTTCGGACGGGGAGGCAAGTTTTCCCTAAGGTTCATTGGGCCCTTTGAGATCGTGCACAGGTTTGGTGAGGTTGCCTACCGTCTTGATCTACCCCCATGGATGGAGAGGGTGCATGGCGTCTTCCACGTGTCGCAGCTAAGGAAATATGTGCATGACCCCACCACGTTATCGACTGGGGAGAGCTGGACATTGAGGACAGATCCACCTTTACGGATCACCTGGTGGCGATTAAGGACTGGTAGGAGCGAAAACTGCATGGACAGACCGTTCCTTTGGTTCGTGTTTTGTGGCAGCATGGGAGGGTGTAGGAGAGAACTTGGGAACCGGAGAGCCAGATGCGGGCTCAGTATCCTGAGTTTTTTTGTAGTTTTGTTTTTTGGGGATGAAAAACTTGAAGCAGTGAATGATTTAAGAACCTGGTTTTTGAGCCTGTAATACTTTGAAATTTTCTTGATGTTATTCCAGAGCAGGGCGTTCAGACGGCGTGTGATTCTGAGCCTCGGTGTGGCTGGAATTAAATTTTAAGTGTGTTCACACTGGACATGACAAATAAATAGAATAACTTCTAAATAGTTTCTCGGATGGGAAACTCGAGGGCACCGTTGATTCTAGAGCATGCCTTTTACCCTAGGAGGGGTGTAACTTTCGTGGGTGCGGCCCTTCTGTGGAAAACGCCACCAGGGGCGTTTTCATAATTTAGCAGCCTCGGACGTGAACTTTATAACTTATGAATGGAGGATTGAATTAAAATTCTGAGACCTCCGTTGTTCTAAGAATGTGGATTTTACCCTAGGGGCGGCTTAACCCAGACCCCGTCAAAAGTTCAGGTATGGGCCTACTGGTGGGTGTTTAAAAATTAATTAAATTTTGATTATTTCCCTACTTAAACACTTCCACCCCCTCCTACTTCTTCCCCTTTCATTCCTTCTCTGGAAAAAGATCTCCCAACAATGGAGAAACCTCCTTCAAGCTCCCCCTCCTCTCTGGCAAGGCGGTGGTGGCTCCGGTGGACCATTCGTGAAGCGACGGGCCACGCCCAGCGAGGTAGGTTCGGGTGTTTCGTTTTTTTAAATTCCACATTCTAATTTTAACTCAAATTTTAGTGTATAAATGATGATAATTTGTCTAGATAATTCCATATATGTTTAGGTCTCGATCCGAGCTTTCCAACGCTCTTTTCGGATCGAAAATCTTAGACCCGGGGCGTCCAGGGTGGCCCCGGGAAGTTTTTCGGCCAAATTTCTTGGGTTTTCCGGCGGGTTCCTAGGCGGCGGCGGCGGCGCGTCTCCCAGGTGGCAGCGTAGTGGCGTGGAAGGCTCCCAAGTGGTGGCGGGCGAGTGAGCGGCGGCCCAGCTGTCCGGGCCGCGGGAGGTGCGCGGTCCGGCTTCGCCGGTTGGCGTGCGGCGCGTGAGAGCGGGGTCGTCGCAACCCCGGGCTGCCGACCGAGACCCGCAAAGCGCGGGTCTCGTGGAAAAAGAGTCGGGTCGGATCGTGCCGTTCTGGGTAAATCTGTGCAGCCCGCGCGGTGAACTACGAGCCGCGGTGGACTAGGCGGTCCGGTTGGCCGAGCCGCGGACCGCCAGTCCGTAGGGGGTGGATCGGCCGTACCGGTCCGACCCACCCCGACTCCGTCCGATGACGTTAAAACATCTCTAGTTTGCAAACCGGATGTCGTATTTGTACATCGTCTACGAAGACATGATCCTCGGCTCAAGGCGGAGATTTTGATATGGTCTTGGGGATTTTTAATTCCTGATACGGGGGCTCGATGGTGCGACACGCCCGTTAAGTATCGTTTAACACCTCACCGGGATCCTTCTTTCGAATGGCGAGAACACATCTGGAGTCCATTTTAGGCGTCGTCAGTGGTGTTGTGATCCTGGCATCGAGACAAAGAAGTATAGGGTGGTTCCAGGCATTGAAGCCGGAGTTGAGGCATGGGCCCCATGGGCCGTCTTTTAAGCTGTAAGCAGCATTTTGCGACTTTTTCATCAAATGTCTGTTCGGGGCTAATGATTAGTCATTTTGGCGTGTTTTTTCAGGATTATCGTGATGGCGCAGTTCGCCCGACCTTTTTTGGGACTGAGGTTTGGGCCCCATGAGACGCCGTATGGGAATAAAGTGGTGTTCAATAAATTTTTGGTCAAGAGTCCGTTTCCAGCGAGTAAATAGTCTATCTCGCATGTTTTTTTGCGAGGATTGCAATGGTGTAATTTGTTTGGGCATGCGGAGCCTCTTTTTGAGATCTCATTAAATGTGGAAACATGAAAGGGCGTTGGTCGGAGGTTCCATTGACGCACTCTGAACCAACGCACGATAGAAATGTTAGTGACACCCATAGATGGTACGGGCAGTGCGGAGTTATCGAACCAGTTCCAGGTTTACCCTCCAGTGGGGCTGGGCAGTGGGTCACCCACCAGCGTATCAGGGTTTACCCTCTAGAGAGGATGGGCAGTGGGTTACCCGTTGATCTTAGGGTTTACTCTCCAGTGGGGCTGGGCAGTGGGTTACCCGTTGACTTTAGGTTTTACCCTCCAGCGGGGCTGGGCAGTGGGTTACCCGATGACCTCTTAGGGTTTAGCCTCCAGCTCGGTTGGGCAGTGGGTTACCTGACCACTTATTTCAGACTCATCCCTTTCTATGAGTCTAGTCAGTGACTTTTCTCCACGATTACCAGAGCAGGACCCTTGGTTGTACGATTCAGTGATGAGACAGCTTTGGCGTGCGGGACTTTCGGGCATCAGTGATGGATATCCTTAGAACTATTGGCGACTTTTCCTAGGCTGGTCTTGGATATAGAGATCCCCTTACACACTTGTTCGGGTTTCATGTTGAGAATATATATATGTATATACCCTACTTTTGTTCCCACTCCTTGGGTTCAGTTACTCTCCTCTTAGGAGGGGAAAAGACACGTGGGGTATGCCATGTGCTTTCTGTGTCTTGCTCCTCTTGGATTGGACGAGTCAACTTCATTTCTCTTGTTGGGTTGAGATACACTCTCTCTATTGTACTCTTACATTGTCCTTTGTTCTGTCTACTACTCACCATTTTAGTACCTCCTTTATTTCTCCCTCGAGCTTTCGGGGCATCCTACTGAGTATCTTTATACTCACCCCTGCTTGGGCTTTGCCCGCACTTGGTGTACCTTTGCAGACGACGGATGGGTCGATCGAGACTACGGAGGAGCATAGAGGACAAAAGAGCTTGGGCTACGTTCAGTGGTCATAGTAGGACTTTCAGGTGTGAGACTCACCAGTTGTTTACTATTGTTTACCTGTTGCTGGGTTGTGGCACCTTTTGGGTTGGGCGTGTGTTTTTCCCTTTTTGTGTTTAGTTATCTTGTCAGTACTTTTTAGTACTTTACTTTTTTTCTATTTAGAAGTTGATGCATGATTGTGGTTGGGTTATAGTTGTTTGTCCTTTGGTTTTCTTTTTTACTCTAGACTTCTACATCAATTGGGCTGTGTGTGTGTGTGTACAGGTACTTAGGCGAAGGCCTCCTCGAGATCGTTATGCCTTCGGCGCTTGTTGCCATCCCCTGGCCTATGGAGGTGGGTTTGGGGTAGTTTTGGCTCGAGACCTGTAGGGTCGGGTCGTGACACCTTCGGCGCTTGTCTCTAGCCCTTTTCCTATGGAGGCGGGCTTGGGGTAGTTGCGGCTCAAGATCAGTAGGGTCGGGTCATGACATATTCACCTTGGGCCACCAGTTTGGGATTAGATTCCTTAAGGAATTTGGTCCACCCAAGACTTTGGGTCAGTAAGACTTTAGAGCCACCTTTAAGGCCTTTGGGTCACCTCAAGGCCTTTAGGCCACCTCAAGGCCTTCAGAGCAACCTGATATGCAGATGCCCAGATAGATTCTACAGGGAACCAGCTCTAGAGAAGGATTCAAGAGCAGGACGCATTCACCAGAGCAGGGCTAAATGGATTTGGAAGAATAAGAGGGTATGACATTGTCATCTGTACCAGGCCTATGCATCTCTGCACAGGACAGCTAGCCAAACATCCATGCAAAGGTGGAGAGCTGATCACGATGCAGATGTTGGGGAGGGGCGGTTTCAAGTAGTCATAGTCTGTATGATTTCCTTAAGACCTATAGGTCCTGTAATGTCTCCAAGTCTACAGGCAATGTAATATCTAATCATATGGGCCTTGTAAGAGTTCCCCCTCATCCCTTGAAAGGGTTTTATCAAAAATCAATAAAAAATAAGGCCTTCGGGCCATTCAGGCAGTATTATTCACTATTCATCAAAATATGAAAGTTCTCAGAAAGAATACCAAAAATTCACCCAAAGTAAATTTTGATATTATTATTTCAAAAAAGAAGTTTATTTTTTCAAATAAAATTTATAAAAGTGTAAAAAATAGTTTTAAAACAATTCTTCCTTTAAAATAAGGCAAAACTACCTTTTTAAAAAAATACAGCTTTTTTTGCTTAAAATTGGATTTATTCTTATTTTATGCCTATAAAACTTATTTTAATAATTGAAAAATATTTTATTAAATATCTAGCATAAATATTTAATTAATATCTTTCAATAATAGTGATTAATTTAATTAATTAATATAAAACATCATTTTGGTCATAAAACACATCATTTATATTCAATTGATTTTTTTCTTCATTTATAATTAATTGGTCACAAAATAATTAATTATATAAACATTTGTAAACTATATATTCATAATTTGGTTAATCATATTCAATCACTCCATTACAATAACTAGGTGATAACTGTTATATTAAATATAAATATTATATTGTTATGTAAAACTCGGCCTTGTGTGTAACACACATTATCAAAGAAAATCGATGTTTCATGCAATGAAATATAAAATTGGTGTTTCATATAAAGCAAGATAAACTATACATTTCATGTAGTTAAAGCTATCAAATAATTTAAATTAATTTGAAAGAATATATTTCTTAAAATCTCAGGATGTTACATCCTACCCCCCTTAAAATGAATTTTTCCCTCAAAATTTGTCTTGGTTATCAAAGGATTAACGATTTTTTAGAATTCCTTTATTGAAACCCACATAGTATAAAGGTTTCATAAAAATTCCTCTTAAAAAGAAAAGTGGGGAACAAAAAGGTCACCTGAAGATACACATAACCAGGATTCCACATAGGGAGAACATTGGTGGGAAATTAAAAGATTGATTTGGAAGGAGAAACTAATTCCCATTGACTAATAGAGAGTGATAGAGAACTTGGTCAATAATAAGTAAATGAAAAAAAACACAAACCAAATAGGTTTGGAAAAGGTCATTGATATCATAAAAAAAGATAGTAATAAGATAACATTTTATTTCAAGATCCTTTTCCTAAAGTTAAATGATTTCCTACACTATATAGACTAAAAACATAAATAAATATACTTAATTGTCAAGTATAATTTCATCCTTTAGTCAATTTCCACAAAAATATCATTTTTTCTCCCAATTATGAATATTCAAGATGAATTTTTAATTCCTAAAGCACTAAAATAAAATTTTAAAGACCACTTAACCATAAAAGGGATAGTTAAGTTATTTTACCTATATTTAGACATTAACCAAAACCAAAATGGTTAAAACATGGTAATATAATTCCCAATATGATTGAACCTTGATATGATACATTAATCTTCAAAATTAATACCCAAATTTCAAACCAAACCATTCCATAAATAACTATCCTTAAAATTATTCAAATATTTCCTGGCTAAGTTCAAATCCCAAAGATTATAAGGATTTGATCATATATTCTCTCAAGATAAATAAACAATTATTCCTAAAATAAAATACCATATGTTTCTGAAATAAACTTAAGCTTAACATGTAAGAATGTCATACTAACCAGGACATCACATAGTCTAGTGGTAGGAATGAAACACTTATCATCCTTCAATTATGTGTTTAAGCCTCACTGCCTTGTCAAATGAAACTGGTTGTCACCCTGTATATGGGTTGCCCCCTTTTTTTAAGAATGAAAAATAATTCCTCCAAAAAACATCATTTTGATCCTAGGGGTTACAAATAACTCAACCCAAATAAAACATCGCCAAAAATTCATTAATCACTTTAAGATCTCATCGCTTAAAACCACAATAGGGTTTCTAAGAATTTGAACTTATTATCATCATTAATCTTATAGACATATTATGGTATTTATAAATCTTAAGATAACCTCATATTAAAACATCTTAATCACCAAAGTAATCTAAACCAACCTTTAATACCAACTATAACAACCCAAAACCTACACTCCCAGATCCTTTGAAAAAATCTATAACTTTAAATTTCTAGCTTTAATGCTGATAATTATGACCCAAATTGTTCATCTAAACCTTACAACATCAAAAGGAAAACTTAGATCACTTACATTCTAGAGTACCTTTTAGGTTTATAGTTTTAGAGAATTATGAAAAACTTCTACATAAACAATTCACATGACTTTAAATGAGTATTTCTCCCACTTAACCCAAATTTTCACATTAATACATCATCATCATTCATATGAAATCATTTCTATATATAACTCGTTCAACATCATTCTTTAAAACCTAGTGAAATGGAAACATAAGAAGGGTGATATCAGATGCTCATTAAGGGTAAATTTAAGCATTAACAAATAAAATTCATCAATGATCATAAGATTGAATAAGGGTATGATGACATAATCAAAGTTCATGAGTGAGTCCTAAAAGAACTCATACCCATCAAAACCTGGATCATCAAATATGAAAACATTGCAATGGAAACAGTAATTAGTATCAATAATCATGAGCCATTTGATATCAATCTTGATCATTAGAAATATTATAAATAGATATAAAGCATAAATAAAACATGTATACACATGGGACATCATTTTCACTTCACTCTTGTATTAACTCTTACAAATGGAATAATAATATAGTTGACTTCCATACCCAATGAATTGGAGGGATATCACGGACCCAACCATCATTGGTCTATCATGAAACCACTTTTCATTGGTTTATCATATAACCACACATCATTGGTTTGTCATATAACCACCCATAGTTGGTTTATAATGTAACCACCCATCAAATTTCCAAGTAAAATCATAACACATAAAATCTTTCATTTTATCATAAACTCATTGGAATAACCAATAACCCTTTCATAACTTGATTAACCCATAGAGAAATGGGTTCCATAAAAATATTTTTGAAAAATGATTAACACGTGGAAAATAAATGGGTTCCATAACAATCTATTTGAAACTGTAACGCCCTGACCCCAGTTACCCAGAGTCAGTGCATTATTGCGTAACATTGGCATGATCACAAAAGATCAAGTCTCGAAAGACCGATTAGTTTAGTATCCTTGTAAACACTAGATACATTCATAAATGTTACATTACATCATAAAGTGAAAAACTACAATAACAAAGTCTTCATAGTCCACACTCATATCCTCTTCTGACTATCCCTGCAGGTCATTCATAAAATACTTCTTCACATCCTGGAAAAATATTAAAACATTGAAAGGGGTGAGCTCATATGCTTAGTAAAGATAAAAATATTGCGGAAGCTTTCATAAATAAACATTAACATTTAAGGCAATGTATAACTAAAACAAAAGCCTTTTTAAACTTGAACTTCAGCATAATATGGAAAAAATAAAATTAAATAATGCCATTTACTTACTCACATGGATATTCTACTAGTCGAATAATCACATGCAATATCAATAACCACTTTCATAATGATGGAATGCATAATGCCAGACTATCATAACCACGTAGCCAAGGCCTCGTTCCAAGACTACAAATAAGATTTTGTCAAGGCCTCGTGCCAAGACACTAGTTTGTCTCATGAGACCTACCGATTCATCGAGGAGCTATAGCGGGCTCCACCCGTCACTTATTAAGTCCAATGCATTCCTCATATGAACAGGTTTAAACATATCATAAACCATAACATAATTGTATCACATAAAACATGCATAAAGGAAACATAAGATTTCCACACTTCAATCACAAGATATCAATACAACACATTGATATAATAAAAACTTTATCAAAACCATTTTCAATACCAAAATAAAAGAAAAGTAAAACATGGTATTTATTTTTCTTTTAAAAAAAGTTATGGCTTATAGAGGAAGCCGAAACTCAAATAATAGTCACGGCGGCGGAAAGTCGTTGTCGCCGCATACGTAAGAAAAAACATTCCTTTTGTGTTTTAGTAAAAATGCTTCGTATAAAAAGATTCCTTTTGAATAAAAGTCAAAGTCAAAGGGTTTTATACACCGTATAAATGAAAGTTGTGTATAAAACCAAATATTCCTCAATGAAAGGAGATTAAGATGAAGTCCTTACAAAGATCATTTTTAAAATAAAATAGATCTATTATGTGTATTCACTATAAGTACATATAAAGAAAGTACAAATACAAGATAGGACATAATAATATCATGACATAATTTGAAAGTAGGAGATTAACCCAAAGAATGGAAATTGGGTTAAGAAGTTCCCTTACCTCGTCTCCGACTTGACTCGATCGTTCTTTAACCTCCTGAATAATAAACTAGAGTTAATTTATAATTGCTTAATAAACTTTTTCAAGTTTATTATTCCTTTTATATCACTTATTACCATGTTATGAACATTATGTAATTATTTATGTTAATAACGGTCATTTTGTCGATCTTTGGTACTTGAGTCAAAAATAAACTTCTTATAATTACAAGTTGTTTATGTGGTAGAATATCCATTATATCCAGAATTATATTCATGATGTAGGTATCATATATATAATATATATCCAGTATATACATTCATTTATAATATTACATAACATTTGTAGGTAAGAAATGAAATGCATCGTTCATGGAGACGGTAAGCCGTACGTACGCATGAACGCTACTTTCATTTCTATTTCGTATTTAATTGAATGAAATCATAATTATATAAAGGTGTATTATAATTCCAGTATAATATCATATATAATATCATTTACTCCATCCTTTATACATCCCACCTATGGAATTAACGATTCAAATCACTTTGAGGGGGCGGTAGTCCGCACTTCCTAAAATGAAATTATCGCGTTTACCCATAATGGAAATCGTAAAGGTATGCCATAAATAAAAAATACAGAATCATAAGGAAAACAAAAACATAATATATATCATATATAAAAATAGTTTCATCATAATGGCCACCTTTGAAGGTGTTATATGAGTGTTTAACAATCATCGTTTCGTGAGGCAGAAATTCGCCATCCACAGAAACAGTATGTTCTTTAACCATTAGATGTAGGTGTGTGTAAGTGTAGCTCGAATAATTCTTATAAAAACATCCTAGTATATTTAAGATACTGGTTTTGTTACAAAATAAAGGAATAAAAAGAGTTTAAGGGGTTTTAGAAGCAAAATAAAACAAAATAACATAAGAGAAGACATTACCTTAAAATCGGGTAACTCTTTTTTGATTTGATCCAAAGGCTTCCTTGGGAAGACTTTTGTCCAAAGTGAGGCTTCTAGGAGTAATATAGGGAATTTGAGAGAGTATTTGGGAAGAGTTTGGCTGAGCCAAATGGATTGAAGGTGTGAATAAGGTGGTAGTGGTGGGGGCCTTTTATAAGAGGAGAGGAGGGGCACTCTTGGAAAGTAATGAAATGTTACATTATTATGAAGTGATTTTCGAATTTCAAAGGTCCCACAATTATATATTTAGAGGATAAGGTGATAAGGGTTCGAAATATACCCATACAATAGGTTTTTGACAAGATTAAGTCTTAGATGTTACATTATCTTTTCATTTTATTTAAATCGTCAAATTAATGAGGTAATCGTTGCATCATCATGGTGTCATAAATAATTTAATTTATTTAAGGTCCAAAAATTATAAAAAAAATATCATGATGTAGGAAATATTTTTAGATTTACAATGAATATTTATAGTCTAAACATTAACTTATATAACCCCATGTAATAATTGTTTTAGTGAAACAACTCATGTTTGTGACACTTTTATTTTTACTTTAAATAAAAAGTTATTATTGTCATTTTCTTACCCAAGTGGCTCCATGGGGTCCCCAAGTTGACCCATGGATTTTTTTGGTCGTCCATGACTCATCCAATAAGGTTATTATAAGTTTAAGGGTATTTTAATATTTTTATAATATCATTTTTACCTTAAATTTCACTAATTACCTTTAATCGCGATTAATTAAACTTAAAAGTTACTATTCACCAAAAAATTATTTTAATCCCATTGAACCACATTTTAATTCCTAATGACAACCATGTATGTCGGATTTTTGAAAATCAAATCACAGAAGTGGTAATGTTTCATTTAAACAAAAAATCAGTTTTTTAACTACCACTTAGTGGTTTCACTATTCATCAAAAATTGAAGTTTTTCAGAACAATGCCAAAATTTCACCCTAAGCTATAATTGATATTCCAAATTCAAAAATGATGTCTATTTTAAAAAATTCCAAACATATAAGTTGCATTAATTAATTTTATAATTAATTCCCACTGTCACAACAAATAGAATGTTTTTAAGAAACAATATATATCAAATGATTGACAATTGTTTATGTCCAATTTCAAAGTGAAATTAATTATAATGACCACCATTGGATAAAATGGTAAAAATATATTCTAATTATACTTTAAAACCACTCAATAGTATAATTTATCACTATAAATTATTTTGATTAAAAAAGTTGTTTTTAATTATTTTTCACTATTCATAAAAAATTGAAAGTTCTCAGAAAATTACAAAAATTTCAACTTAGGATAATTTCAATATTCCGAATACAAAAATGAAGTCCATTTTGAAATATAAAATTTATATAATTTCAAAAAGTGGGTATAAATATTCATAACGGCTACTTTGATTGGTCGCGGTGTGTTAGAATCTCGAACTTGTGTGCAATGCAAGCTATTGCATTATTGAAAGAGAAGCGTATCGTGGAAGCTCAGGGTGTTACAGAAACACGATTAAACCATGTAAAATAAATGGGTTCCATAACAATCTCTTTGAAACATGATTAACTCATGGAAAATAAATGGGTTCCATAACAATATATTTGAAACATGATTAACCTATGGAAAAGAAATAGATTCCATAACAATCACTTTTAAAAATGATTAACCCATGTAAAAGAAATGGGTTACATAAAAATCTCTTTGAAACATGATTAACCCATGGAAAAGAAATAGGTTCCATAACAATATCTTTGAGGCATGGTAAACCCGCGGAAAAGAAATGGGTACCATAACAATCTCCTTGAAAAAATATTAATCCATATAGAAAATAATGAGGATGTTATCAATGAAAAATATCCCCAATGTAGGATAAGTAACAAAAAGGGTATTTTATGTTGATGAATGGAAATACCATTAAAGTTCATTAAAAACATTCTTGTGTAAAATATTCTTTAAACATTCCAAAGTGTCTCATACCACTTTGAAACATTTTAATCACAATCCTCATGAATGGAATAACATTAAATGAAACTTATAATATCATGATAATGAGTATATTCATGATATAACATTTCAAATTATCAGTATATACACCTCATAAAATAAGATAGGTGTATTACACAACAAACATCTCAAAGAAGGCAAATTGTGACAAAAATACATTATTGCTTTGGTAACTTTGAAACCGTGAACCCCGTGAAATAGATTTCATAAAATAGATATTTAAATCCCAATAAATTAAATTTTAATGATCATACAATAAATTATTAGGTAATATATACACCACACAACAATAATAAGTGATGAATATGGCATTTATCTCACAAAAATAAAAGTGAGACAAGAAAAACCCTTACTACTTGTGTAACTTTTGAACCATGAGATCAATGAAAGAATAAAATCAATTGAAACTTTGAATATAATTAAATAAAATAAATTCATGATATAACATTTCATAGGTCAGTATATAAACCACACAGAATTAATTTGATATATAATAACAAATAAGTCTCAATGGAATGTAAATTGGGATGAAACCCCTTACAATTGTAGTAACATCTAAATCAGAAATCCCAGAAGTAATAATAATCAAATGAAAAATTTAAATACCATGAAGATAAAATAATTCATGATATAATATATTAAAAGGTCCAGTAGATACACCACACAAAATAAGTAAGTGGTGAATATGAAATTTATCTCACAGATGTAAAAAGTAAGATGAAATTCTCTTACAAAGATAGTATCATTAGAGTGAGAATAAATTAATGAAATAATTATGTGTGAAAATTTTAAATACAAAAAATAAAATTAGATATAAATTATAACATAATTAGGGCTAATTTCACACATATTCTTGGCATAACATAACTAATGACATAGATGTTTAACCTGATGAATGGAAATTGAGTTAAGAAATCTCTTACCTTGAGTTTGATTTGTCATGCTTGTCCTTTATCTTCATAAATAATAAAATTATGTTAATTATTTAATTGATTCATAAAATTTTCCAAGTTTATTATTAATTTTATTTCACTTATAAACAAGTTAAATACAGTTACTTAATCAATAATGTTTAGAGTTAAATGTTTTGACCATATTCGACTTATGTGTCAAAACTGATTTTGATGGGTCGACTATGGTCAATTAAGTCATTATATAAACATATCAAGAATAATAAAAATTAAATAATTATCACATATTTACATCAATTATAATTTTAAAATCATATAGGAAATATGGTTATGAAAAATGAACCAACATTACGATCATGGAGACGGTAGGTCATACGTACGCATGAGTAACCTTCCCATTTTTCAAGGATTATTATAGAAATAAGGTAAGTAAAGTTTATATTTCCATAATTAAACTTATATCATAAATACCATTTTATTTAATTATATATACTTATATATATCATTCTTGTGATGTGGTGATGAAAAATGAAGAATTGCATTACTTTGAGGAGGTTGTAGTTCACACGTCAACGGACGATGTTATCACTTTTTTAGTGTGTGAAATGGAAAGAAGAAAATAATATGTTATATGTACATATATATAATTATGTCATTAATATAATAAATATTTAATTTATATCATATATTTTTTTAACTCATCCTTAATACATTCCATGTAAAGTGTGAACGTATCACATTGCTTTGAAGAGGCAGCAGTCCACACGTCCACAAACAATGTTATCGTATTCCCACAAAATAGAAATCTTGAAGGTATGTGTTATATAATAATTCCAGAAGTATTAATACATTATAAATATTATATATATAATATAAAAATATTATTTTCATCATAATTCACAACCATGGGAGGTGTTAAAGGAAAAATTAATGACATCGTTTCACTTAGTGGTAGTTTGTCGTATACACGAATGGTGATTTCGTTACCCATTTGATGGAAGTGTGTATAGTTGTAGGTAGAAAACTTAAAATAAAAACATCTTATATTATTTATTATATTTAATTTATAATATAATTATTTAATAAGAATAATTTAAGGGTTTTATAAAGAAATAAAACAAAAGTGCTCGTTGGGAAATGTTACCTCTTCTCTGGGTAACTCTATTTGGTTTGCACCAAAGAATTACTTGGTTTGATTTATTAACAAGGTGAGGCTTATAATATTATAATAGTGATTTTAGGATCTTATTTGGTAAGGTTTTTTATGAGACAAAGGTTTTTATAGGTGTGAATAAGTGGGGAGGGTGAGTGCCTTTTTATAGTGGAGGGGGAGTGGCATTATTGAAAATATAAAAAGGTAAACACTATTGGGAGGTATCCCTTACATAATGTTACCCAAATAATGAAAAAAATTAGATAAAAGTGATAATATGGTAGAAATATTTCCATAAAATGGGTTTTGGAAAGTTTCTAGATCATTTTTTTCTCTTAATATTAAAGTTTAACCACTAAGTAAACTCATTTTTACCTTAATCTCTATAATTAATTTTAATTTCTTTCACTAATATTTTTGGTAAAAAAATAAGTTGACCTTACTAGACATTATAAATTATTATGATTCAAAATATTTAATCTATTTTTATAAGTTCCAATTAAATAATTTGAGGAAAATAATTTAAAATTAATCCAGCAGACAGGATAAGACAGTGGGTTTTTTTAAGGAAAAAGTTCAAAAGTATGATTTTATATCCAATTTCAATGTGAAATTGATTAAAATGAACTAAATTGGATTGATTTATATAAAATTTATTTAATTATACCTTAAAACAAATTTAAATTATAATTTAACTATATAAATAAATCAGACAAAAATGTAGTTTTCAATTAAAATTTGGTATTATTCACTATTTATCAAAATATGAAAGTTCTCAAAAAAATATCAAAAATTCACCCAAAATAAATTTTGATATTATTATTTCAAAAAAGAAATTTATTTTTTCAAATAAAATTTATAAAAGTACAAAATTTAGTTTTAAAACAAGTCTTCCATTGAAAGGCAGCAAAACTACCTTTTAGAAAAATATAACTTTTTATGCTTAAAATTGTATTTATTCTTATTTTATGCCTATAAAACTTATTAGATGAATTGAAAAATATTTTATTGAATATATAGAATATAAATTTTATTAATATCTTTCAAGAGTATTGATTAATTTAATTTATTGATATAAAATGTCATTTTGGTCATAGAAATAGTTTTTCATAAAACACATCCTTTATATTCAATTGATTTTTATCTTCATTTCTAATTAATTGGTCACCAAATAATTTATAATATAAACATTTGTAAACTATATATTTATAATTTATTTAATCACATTCAATAACTTCATTCCAATGGCTAGGTGATAACTATCATATTAAATATAAATATTATATTGTTGTTTCATAAAACCCAATCTTGTGTGTAACACACATTATCGAAGAGACTCGATGTTGTGTGCAACATAAGATAAACTTGGTGTTTCATATAATGTAATCTGAAATATTCATTTCATTTAGTATAATCTATCAAATAATTTAAATTAATTTGAAATAAAATATTTCTTAATATCTTGGGATGTTACACTATATTACCTCACCCCTCACCCTTTCTTCTTTGCCATTCCCCTTTTCCTTTTACATTTTTCTCCTTTGGGTGCACCTGTGTCCTCTATCTCTTTCTTTTCATCTCATTTAGTATATACACCAAGGACCCTTCACTTGCTCAATAATCCTGGACACACAAGAATGACTTCTTTTTTATCCTGAGATCGATCAATCAATAGCTACACACTGTCACTTTTTAATAGCTGAGTGTAATGATCTTGTGACACCACAACCTCAAAAACAAAAAAAATATGAAATATTCACCACCTAACAATCTAGGTGAGTGAAAAACACTGTAGTATCACACCATAATGGATTATGGATTTTCTTCCATTAGTGTTGTTTTTTACAGCATTGTGCGCCCAACAATTCAGACGCACACTTTTGAGATTAATCCTAGACTCATTCACATGATCCAGAACATGGGGTTGTTTAGTGGACTTTAAAGTTAAGACACCCATGAGCATATCTCCAATTTCTTAGAGGTTATTGATACCTTTTTCAACCAGGGTGTATTTTTGAATACAAAAAGACTTCATGTCCTCCCTTTCTCCTTACATGATAGAGACAAGGATTAGATAAAAATTCAAGCTCCTCGATTAGTCACAACTTGGGATGAACTATCCAAAAAGTTCCTAGAAAAATACTTCTCACCAATATGACTTGGAAGCTCCATAATGATATTAAAAACTTCACCCAAGTGGATGTAGAATCATCATAGGGATCATGGTATAGATTCAAGGCGATAACCCTAAAGTACCCACATCACAGACTAGATGTGTAAATACAACTTCATACCTTCTACCAAGGAATCCAACCTGATACCCGTATTGTGGTAGATTTCACTACTGACAGTGGACTCGTTATCAAGATGCTATAAGTTATCCAATCCATTCTTGATTAAGTTTCTCACAATTACAGTCTGTAGAAAAGTGATAGAGGACTGCCTCATCTTAGAATTCATCAGGTGAAGGAAAACACCCACCTGGAAACTCAAGTAGAATATTTAACAAATAAGATGGAATTGTTTTAGTTACCTACTGCACCACCACCCCTCCTGCTCCTGTGATGGAAATAAAATCCTATGAAATGTATGGAGGTCCACACTAGTGCTAATACTACAAGGAAATATTAGAGTAATATTAGTTCCAAGATTGTAATTACGTTAATTACAATCAACAAAATTAGTGATACTAGTATCCCCAACAATATCAACATTAGAGAAAAAATAAAAAGAGTTTGGATCGGTATCCATCATAGAAAAACCAAGGTTATTTTCAATAGAGGATTGGATAGGTAGCACCTAGGAATCAAAGACCAACTGGGTACCCTCCACAAGGTCCAAGTCCTCGACTTCAGCAACAATTCCAACAAAATTTTCCTAGATCTCAATAGTTTCCACCTACACAAAAATAGTAATATCAACAAGATTCAAAAAGATAACCATAACAATCCCAAACTCTTCAGGACAATCTTGAAAACCTACTCATTTCCTTTGTATAGAAAGCATACCGAAGGATTAAAACTCAAGAAATGAAAATGAAAAACCACAAGTTTCACTATGAAACCTAGTGAATCAAATGGGGTAGTTCTTTAAGACCTTATCTAATCAACTAATAGGTACTTTTCCTAGTAATATTGAAGCTCATCATATGGAAGTGTCTGAATCTATCATTGTTAGAAATGGAAAGGTGTTGTATTTTCAACAACCATGTGGAGTTGAGAAAAATCGGTTAAAATAATATGATAAAGTTGGTAAGGGGAATTCCTGAGAGATGGAACAATTTGAGAAAGCTCCAGTTGAGGAATAGTCTGAGAAGAAATAAATTTATGTAGGACCCTCAGTATATAGTCCACCCTTCCTATTTCTTGAAATAATGAAACAAGTTAAAAAGGAGGGGCAATATAAAAAAAATGGAGATGTTTAAATAATTACATATCAACATTCCCTTTGTAGAGGTGATTTCTCAAGTGATCACTTATGAAAGATTCTTTAAGGAATTTATATCTAGAAAAAATAAAATGGAGGACTTAGGACTTATCTCCTTAAATGAATAATGATCTGCATTTGTCCAATGGAAGTTTCCTTTAGAAATGTGAGACCCCAGAATTTTCTCAATACCTTTCACCAAAGGGATATGAAATTTTGAAAAATACTTATGTGGTCTAGGAGAAAGTATCAATCTAATGACCATGAGTGGTTACAAGAAGTTGGATCTCGATGAACTAAAACCAACAAGGATGGCACTCCAACTTGTTGACCGCTCAGTCAAACATTATCAAGGATTACTCAAGGACATCTTGGTAAAGGTTGTTATGGATATGGAAGAGGAAGGTGATATTCCCCTCATTCTAGGAATACCATTTATCTCCATTATAAAGGAATTGATTTATGTTAATCTAGGGAGATTGATTTTTAGATTTAGAGAAGAGCAGGTTGTGTTCGATGTGAATAAGGCCACTAATAAAAGCAACAAGTCATCTAATTTTCAAACTATCTCTCATGATAATAAGAAATAAGATCATGAAACTAGTAATGATAATAATAATAAATTAACTCCTATTGACAAGGGATATAGTACTCAAATAATTCTAATTACACCGCACCTCTGAAAAGGGAGGTTTTCCCACCTTTATTCCCTCTATTTTCAAAAATCATTTTATATAGGGTATCAACTCAAAGTTGAAGTCTTCTACTTTGAAAAATTACTATCTCTAGACAATAAATAAAGCATTGACTGGGAGGAAACCCAAGGCAGTAAGGATATTCGAGGATAAGCTATTATACTATTTAAGAAGAATAAGGGTCTCTAGAAGTTTGTCAAGAGGACCTAGCCCAACATGGGCATAAAATGAAAAATACACATTGTGTAAGTAATATATGGTGTGTAAAAGTAGAGAGACTAAAAAATTAAAAAATTCATGATTTTAATGTTGTATATGAAATACACATCATTTAAATATAGGGATTAGCTTTAAAATACCATGAACTTAGGGTTCACATTGACCCCCCATGATGCTCCTTCTTCCGCACACCCCCTCTCTCAATGCCTCACCTCCTTCTCCCTTCATTCATCCATCCATCCTCCCCCAAGCTCTTCTCTATCCTCTCCTCCATCCTCCTCATTCCATTGTCTCCAAAATGGATATAACCAAGACTATCTACACCCCTCCGGGAGACCGTGCACCTGAGTACAATGACTCACCTCCACCACCCAAGTGGTGGAAGGTCGTACCTCATCCACCACCCACTGAGCTTTCCACCTCATCTTCTAATTCCTCCTCTTCATCAAATTCTACTTTTGGGGGCTCACAACCATCCTTTGATGGATTTTAGGGCCCTTACCATCCTCACCTTCATCCTTGCCTCCATTTTTGAACCTTGTACACTAGATTCTCTTGGTCCATCTCCAATCCAAATCGATACAGACCAACAAAATGTTGGACCTCGTAGTACTGAAGTTCATCCATATTCATCAAGATATGATTGACCTCATCATCCATCTATACCTATCCCTGGTCACCTAGGTGCATGAGTATACTTTTAGGGATATATTCCTTGATTTTCTAACCACCTTTGAGTTGGCCATCGATTTTTTCCACTTCCCACTTAGAGGTATGCAATGGGAGCTCACCCTCAGTGAGTTTGGTGTTGGCTTTGACATTTATTATATTGATTTTTTTGCCTCCCCTATCTTCCCAAAATTGTAGCTTGGTCCTAAAAAGGTTTAGGCTACAACAATTTTTGCTAGGATCTCCATAGACCATAAAATTGTATATGATCCTCGCACCATAAAGAGCATTGTGATCCAAGGTGGTTCCCCTTGGATCCTGCATAGGGACCTTGCTCATTCTTGGATAGCTCAAGGCGATGCTCAATGGGAGGTAAGCCAGATCAATTTTCTCATTCTCGAATCAACCATGGGAAGCACAAGAATCAACATGGATAGGTAGTTTGGAGAGTTCTATAGGACCCTGGTGAATAGGACTCATTGTATCTTGATGGGAGCCTCTTTCATCACCCATTTTTTTAGGTATCTTGGTGCCTTTGAGTTCGCCCAGCCCCACACCTCCCTTGGTCCTATAGAGGGAATCATCTTACTACTACTCCATAAGATGGGGCTACCCATGAACAAAGAAAATGTATACCCATGGGAGTTGACATGTATAGAGGATGCTTATGAGGCCTCTTCTCACCATGTAGCGGACCCAGCTACACCAACCTCCCCTTCTCATGCACATGTAGTCGACACTACCACCAACTCCACCATAACCTTCACCTCTATTACCACTACTTCTGACACCACCACCACTCCCCTTGCCCCTGTTTTTACCACCACCAACACTGGATCTACCACATTTTCACCTACCCCATCCATGTCATATGACTTATGGCCTACTATCCAGTGTATGCTAGAGAACCTACATCGAGTATACCTCAGCCTATATGTTCCATTTTCTAACCTTTCTCTTTTCACCACCCATCCCCCACCACCAACCAATACTTCCTCCCACCAAATGGCCTTTATCAGACCTTCATCTGCCACCATCCCTCCCACCTTAGACACCCTGGATGACCTTCCCTCGGAGCTCACTGACCCTGCAGACTAGTAGGATTTTCTTATGGAATGGGCCTAGTGGGGAAAAGGCCCAACTATTCCTACATCTATCTAGGTGTCATTCATTAACCCTACAACCAGGCACACATCCATCATTAGGATCAGCACTTCACCTCCACCATCCATCGATATAGCTTCCAGTACTACACCACCTTCATAGGTCGTTGATGATCCCATTTCTATGCCCATAGAGGACATAGATATGGTAGGATAGATCAAGGGACCCACTATTCGGAATGATAATTTAGATGCAGTAGCCAGAGCAAGTGACCCTAAGTCTTAGTTTTTCTTTGTACCCATCCCCAATTGTACTCAATTTGGGTCTATTTTTTGTTTTCATTATATCCATGATTCCCTATTGTATTCTATTATACACATTTATGTATGAGATTCACTTTTTTGACTCCCATGCATGCTTCACATATATCTTCCTTAGTTATGCATTTTTTATAGCCATTTCTAACTCTCTATTTACCTTTGTGGTCATTGATGCACTAGTCCCACCACCATCTTCCATTCTACTTTGGATGTCTCAACATCTGGTTGATGTTGAGCACCAACTTGAGGAGATCTCACCTGAGATTTGTGCTTAGCAGGGGTCCCCACCATGATGAGCATATATTCTATTCTACAGCATGAGATTTATTCTTAGTATGCTCTGGAGGTGGTTAATCCTGCCAAGCATCCCCACGAGCTCGATGATATATCAACTGGTTCCAGAAGAAGACAATAGACTTCTGAGATGATGGATGACACTCCATAATCCTCATGTCCATCTGTCTGGATGATGATGTTATTATTATTGTTTTATGGGAGGAAACCCATATTTTTTTCTTTTATTTCAGTACTTTACTTAGGATTTATTTCCTTTTAGTACTATTCTTGTTCATAGGTCATTCATGAACTTCACTATACTCACCTTTCTGTATTTATATGAGATTATTTTCTTTATTATTAATTGAATTCACCTTCCCATTTCACTACTTCCAAATTGGTTAACCCTTTGGATTAATTTTTTATCTAGTACAGGGTTTTTCTTTTTAACAAATTTTGTAGGTCACACAATCTCCACTCAATATCCGAAAAAAATTTCCATGGAATGACACTCGTTACAAGGAGTTTTTGATTCCATAAATTCAATTTCAAATTTCTATTTCTTTTTTTTCTATTCTATTATTGATATCTCTCTCATAATGTTTTCTAAGATAGTGCTTAAACTATCTTATTTTATGTGTGGGGGTCTTTCTTGAGATTTATTGTCGATGCACTTGGATTATAGCCTGTTTTCATTTATCTAGGAGACATTTTTCATTGAAATCATAATTTAAACCTAAAAATTCATTAAACCCATTTAAATAAAAGACAAAGTTAGGTTGGAAATTTTTGAAATCCATGTTTTACACATGTTTAGATTTTTTAAATGATTGTTGAGTTTGGTAACTAAAATAAAATCCAAATTTTTTGAAATTTTTTTGATTAACTAATTAATAGATTTTATACCCAGAGTGATTGCTAGTTATTTTTGTATACTCTCATTCCCAAGAGGATTCTGGACCCACAATTTCATATTCTTTTCTGATCATATTTCTTGAGAGACACCCAGACCATGTAAACCTATCAAAACTTGCATTGAGATCTTATTGAGGCTATGATTGAAAAAATACACTTTTAAAATGATTGAGCAATCTCTTTTGAGCCACTTTTTCCTAATACTCACTTGTAAATATTTCCTTATTTATCCCATATTATCCATGAATAACCTTGTTTGGATGGAGCTATTTTGATATGATTATCCCTTCCTACCCTTATCTTGTAATTATACATGATTATCCTTTAAGAAAGTGTGGGAGAATTTTAAATGCTAATAGAAACGTGATGTTTTTATTGAGGATATATACTAGAAACATTTCATCAAAATGATATGATGTGGTCCATGATTACTTTTTTAGTTTTCTATGCCAACCATGTTCCTTTGAAAAATATATAGCAAGAAAAATAAAAAGATATTGGGTTGTGTATTAGGAAGGTCAAAAATCACCATTTCCAGACTGATGAATCCTATGATGGATCATGTGTGGTTATGGGATATATGTAAGACCTAGATTTAACATGAATTTAAAAAAAATAAAAAGAAAAAATAAATAAATAGGGTACATTTTTTATACTTACTTGATATATTCATGCATCCACTTTGAGCTGTTTGGAGCATGGACACCATTTGATATTGGAGGAGTCACTTCATCACATTGTTTATGCTTATCATACATTATATTGTAGAGTTTACCCTCATTTTGAACTTAATTTTTACTTTATGCCCACCTACCCTTAGCCTTAGAGTTACTTGAACCCCTTTGTTTAATCCCTCGTGATTGATTTTGTATTTGTCTTTACAAAATAGAGATGTAAGAACCAATGTAAGCCTATGGTTAGGAACATATATTCAAGGTATGTGCATAAATCTAGTTAGATTTTAACTTTAGTGATGATAAAAAATTTATTTCGAGGTAAATTGAAAAATAGGTATTGAATTTAAGGAATAGATATGAAATTATAATTAAAAGAATAAAGAATCTAGATAAAGAACTGAACTATGAGGCATGAATGATTTTATCTGTAAGATTAATTAATTTTGGAGGAATAGATTTTTCTACTTATACTTAGTTTTATTTTACTGATTATAATGAATTTTTTCTATTTTAAAAACTATTTCTTTTGAAATCCCTATTGAGATGCTTTTTACTTGAGGATGTGAAATTGTTCAAGTGTGGGGGGATTTCATAAGCTGAAATTATATATAGATATTGGATGCATTTATTTAATATTTATTCATGATTTATTCGATAATCAACTAGGTTCTATTTTGTTTTCATAGTAATTAGGAATTCTGGAATCGAAGGAAGAAATGATGAAAAAGTGCCAAAAACAGACTTTACACATTGTGTATCACATACACGATGTGTAGGCCTCATTCACAGCATACTTTCAAGACCACAGACTATACCGTGAAGCCTTTACATGATGTGAATCTAGTACATGACGTGTAAATTAATTACATGATGTGCATATTTAAAAGATAAAAATCCCACCCAAAGTTAATCACATACACAACATGAAAAGATTACATGATGTGCAAAGTTATAAGGCTTTCCTGGTCAAAGATATGAACTGATTTTTCAATGGGAATTGGGGATCTCAAATAAATGATGTGAAAGAAGCTTACATGATGTGCATATATCAGTACCGAAGTCACTTAATCCAGTACACAATGTGTATGACTTACATGTCATGTACTTTTTTATCCTTTTAATATTTCAGTGCTCTTCCACGTACAGAGAGCACTGCATAGTTTCTTTTTCTCTAGTTTTCTTCTATAGTTTTCTCCCATTTTCACTTTTTTAACTTTAAACCCATTTTAATTCATTATTTTAATTGTTTTGTTGAATCTGTTTGAGTTATTGTTGAATATACATATGTTCTATACTCATTATACATCCGTTTCAATTTTTCTTTCGTTTGATGTTCGTTTTCAACACTGATTGTTGTTTGTCATCAACTCTGGAAACTTTCTTCATTTTTTCTTCATACATAGTGATTTTTTTATTGGATTTATATTTATTTAAATTGTTTGATCTTGATTCTTAATCCTAGATTGTTTATTTATCAACTATTTCATGATTATGTATAACATGTTTAGTATTTCCTTTATTTTGATCACTATTGCCATGTGTGGCTAATCCTCTTAGTGTTAGGTGTTAAGAGTAGGGGTGGTTTGAACCTAATAAATATCTAAGGATTGAAACTAGGTAACCCTATGAATAGTAACCAGGTTTAGAAAAAATTTCAATCTCATTATTTTTTATTATCCCCGAACATTGTAGGTTTAAATTGAACGACCATGACCTAGTTGGAGAAGATTAGGGTAGGACCAATAGACTGTAATTTTTTCTTCCAATAATCCAAGATTCATATGCTTAGGTTGTCAATTAATCTAAACCAAGTATTATTTTCTAGATTAGTTTGATCCAATCAGATGGACCAAGGTCAATTGGTGTTCTTTTCACCACCTCAAATCCTATTCCATAGGTTTATCCCAAGTTAGATTTAGGATTACCCATTTTCCTATACCATGAAATTGACCATGATCCCTTCCTTTTTTATCTTAATTAAATCCAAAATACTTAGATTTAGTAAAAAAAAACATGAAGAGTGAACATGAGGAATAATTTCCAAGGGTTTTGTTTGATTGGTTGTTTACCTTCCAGTTATCCTCATGGGTTCGATACCAAACTAATACTTTACTACACCCTAGTAGTAAGTGTAGTTTAGGACTATAAATTTCTAATCTGACTGTCTCCCATGTGAATTCAATGATGCATGCAAGCGCATCAAGGATAGTGGTGAAACTTATCACTAGTTGATGGTGTTGACTCCGCTTCTACGGTGTGTGGGGGAGGCTCAGTTGTGAGACATCAATTCTGAGCTTCTCCATGACTAGATATCTTTAATAGATTTGCCAGATGGATTTTATAAAGGAAGGGAACACGTCATATTTTTTTAGGGATGTACATTGGTTCTATTCATGATGTGAGTGGAGGTGATGAGGGAGTTTCACACTTCTCATTTGGCTATACATCCCGGTGTAGGGAAGATGTATATTGTAAGAACATCATTTTACTATGAGGTACATATCATTTAATTTTCATCCCAATTCTTTTGTTTTGACCTATTATGGATTCCTAGTGAGTATATAGAGGAAACATGGGTTTCTAAGGCTTTTTCAGATCCTAGAGCCCCACTTTTTGGGAAAGAAGAACTTGGTTGCATGGTTAGTAGAAACTGTGCCACCCAACCTGCATGATTTCTCCTAACTGTGTGGGGAGTTTCATAGGGAATAGTAAGGCACATGATTTTCCCTAACCATACACCCAGGGTCGCATGCCCATGAAAAATGTTTGTAGTTTTTAATAGATTCAAATGACATAGTTGGTGCATAGTTTCACAAACTATGCATCCAAACCATATGGGTGACCTCCTTAGACAGTGAGCCAAGCATGGTTGACACACAGTTTGGCCAATCGTGCGACTCATAAATTTTTGGGTAAAATCACCCTTTTTACCTTAAAAATCCTTATAACCATATTTTTCCTTTATCCTCTCCACCAGTAGATAGATTAAGCTCCTCCTTCACATTAGGAGCTCCCTCTATAGAAGTATCCAAGGTTTGTCGATTTCTTAACCATCCGATCTCAAAATCAAGAGCTGTTCATCTCATTAGATTACTCTCAATAAGATCATCAGTACTTAGGCTCAGTTCATCATTTTTATTTCCTCAATGATGCTATTTTGATGTAGGCTCATATGCCCTATTTTCTGGGTAATGATCCATTATTCAATTTTCTTCTGGTCCATGCTAAACTAAGGGTAAATACTGGATGTGGAGAGTACTACATGCATAAGGTAGGTGGTTTATGACTTTTCCCTAAAAGTCTTGTCATTTATAAATTTTCATTATTGTGTGCATGCTGGTTTCTCTAAGCGTTGCTTATTAAAATTCACATTCCTTAATTATAATCCTTATGATCATATTCTAGATCCCTACTTATGTGTGTTCTTCATGTTGTTGGAGGTTGTGACCTCAATGTCATCCACCCCTCGTATGGTGATTTCCTCATTATTTGAGACACCATTCAGGTGTGTTGGATTGACCCTGCTAAAGGTAAGTCCTTTTTAAATTAAAATGAATTATGAATTGACAATGGATAGAACATGTATATTGTATAAAATTATCACTTGACCCTTTTAAGGTAAGTGTTTCAATTTAATAAATGAATCTTAAATTGTTTAATGGAAAGTATATATATATATCACTTGGATTAGTTAAATAAAATTGAATGGTGACTGGTTGAATGTCCATATTCACCTTATCATGATTATTAAAAAGGGAACAGAATGAACCTAATGAATAATTAAGTAATTAAATTGATAAATATTTGTATGTAATTGATATACCTTGTCACATTAATGAAAGATAATGTAATAAACCTAATGACTTATTAAATGGAATGGTTATTACATGGCCTAATTAAATAATGATATATGTTTAAGGTTCCTATTGCTTATAACCCTTTTTATATTTATAGTAGTGTTTAGACTTGATTTGGCCTTGGATTCTCTTGGGAATTCCTTGAGAACTCGGAGGAAACCATTATGATTTAAGGAGTCAGTTTCCAAGGGAGATACCCACCTTGGAATGTCGTCCTTGTCTACTAGAGGATGCCTGATATGATATTATAGGATCCCTTCACTATCTCTCAAGATATTAGAATGCCTTGGATACACTCCTTGGATTTAGATTGATGTCTTTAGACATGCGGCGTCATGGATTCACCCCATTGTTCCCATTCATGCTTTGCATGTGATTACCTTGGATGAGATCCTTGGACTCAGATAGAATTATTTATAGTGGAATGACTTAGGTGTATCCCCATTTATTATACGCAGACCCTTTATTACTAGACTGCATGAGTTATTACTATGAGTTGGCTAACCCATGAGGTCAAGGATGCCTTCGTTATACCTTATATCCTCTTTTATTATTATTATTATGACATATTTCAGTTTTTTTTGACACTTTCACATGATTTATATATATAAACTAAACCTAAATAAATTAATTAAATGATCTCATATTCAAATTCATTACTAGTTGAGGTTGAAGAAGGTATGAGTTATCATTATAACATTACTTTACCTTTATATATACCCACACACTGATTAGTTTATAATCACATACTGTATTATATAGACGTTGGTGGTGGTGGCCTACTGAAATTTATCTCAGACTTTATCCTGGCCACTGTTGGTACCTGAGAAGATTATATGATCATAGGTATGAAAAAGGTTAAGTATCCCACCTTGGACACCTAACTTTCTTTCTTGCTTAGGATAAGAGCTTGGTAGTAGATGATTGAGCCAGAGATCAGGATGCTTGGATAGTTTTTTGTCTTTTTTTTCCTTTTGTATAGCATGTATTGTACTGACTGTCTGCTACCATGTATACATGTTTTACTATTTTTTAGATACATATAATTACATAATCATATTTTATATATGATATTTTTTATCTTTTGAGTTGATTATTATTTATGGATGTTCATGTTTACTCCAACCGCCAGTCTTGTTTATTCATTATTATGCTTTCGATATTGTTACCCATCTATTTTATATATGTGTCTAGTGTACTCTACTCTAACCAGAGGGTATAGTCTCCCAATTTCCATACCCTAGGCCCTAACTATTATTCATCAACCTCCAGCATATAGGGAGGCACGCTTGATGGAATGTGGCCAGCTGAGTTCAGGGCACCTTTGAGTGGCACCTAGGTCAGGACATCACAAAGTGGTATCAAAGGTTTTTTCTTTTGTATTATTATTTGGGAATATATATAGAAGATTATGAAAATGTTGGAACTAGTCATAAGTCATTAATAGAAGTATTTAACCCATGTTCAGGGTAAATACTAAGTTTCCTGTAAATGGGAAGTTGTTTCGTTGTATATTTTCTTATTACTATTGATATATTTTCACTGTTTGGTGATGCACATGGATTGTGCTTCTTGATATGATTTATGGATGTTTACCTTGGCCCGGTATGGTAAGAATCATTATTTCATGAATCATTATAGGCACCTAAAATTCACATTCCATGTATATTCCATGTAATATAGGTGCATTTCATGTGTTTCCTATGATTGTTGAGTGAGCCATGGTTTTATATATGTAATTACTATTAATATCTTATGAAGGGTAAGGGAATTGGTTATTTAAAGTGTCAGCATTAATCTAAATAGTTTTTTATTATATAGGTTGATGGTACCATCTTAAATAGCTAGTTTCTATCCATGTCAGATATATACCCCTAGTTACATGAGCAGGAATTTGGATACAGTTTCATGACTACCAGTTTTTATTTATAAGGTTTTTGGGCCCTTATATATTGGAAGGGTAATTAATTAGTAGTGATCCATCATAATTTTTACTCGTTACATTACGAGACTGAATGTAGAGGGGGTTAAATGAAATTAAATGGGCATCAATTTTAGTTATAAAGTGTATAGACCTTTATTAGCTAAGAATGAAGATCCATTTAATCATGCCTTGATATATGTTTATAATCAAATACAAACTTTAAATGTAAATATTGACATATAAAATGAAATTTTTTTTGGTAAATTAAGAGGTAAAGTGCAATTGATCCTTCACCTACTGAAACCCCTATAAATTAAATTTGAAAAGTTACCAATACCCTAGCCTTCTAAGTGGGAAGTTAGGATATTATGTTGGGCATTTAGCCCTTTTCTTATGTTCTTATTCTACTAATGTGCCTATCTACTCTCAAATATTATTCTAAGGTGTGTTCTTGGAATTTTTAGATCTATTCCACCATGAAATCCTCGAGTTGTGTGCTACGAGGGTGCTGACAACCATACTTCAGAGATGGTGGTCCCTAAGACACTAGTCTTACCACCATGAGTGCCACTTGAGGCACTGCTTGATATACCTGAACTGGGAACTGATTATTAGCTTCATGAGGGTTTTATATATCCGATGCAGTCTATGAAGGGTACTCCATGACCTAGACCCACGATAGTTGATCTAACTCATGAGTTACAGAAGCAACATCCTCCCATATTTTCAGGGGATAGAAATCCACAGGCTGTTAAGTCTTGGCTACAGGTCATTATTTCTATCTTTGAGAATTCAGAGATGCCTCCAAATAGGAGGGTCAATCTTGGAACCTACATGTTGTGTGATTCGTCCAAGAACTAGTGGGATTTGATTACTCAAGCCGGTCATCATCAGGGCATGGTCTAGGATGACTTTCAGACTGCCTTCTATGATTAATTTTTTCCTCAGACACTGAGGGATGACTGACTGTTCTCATCACAAGATGTTTTAAATTGAAAGTTTATTTGTTCCCTTATAATCCGACTAACTAAGTAGTTAACAGAAGTTGGGGTTGATCCCATAGTGAGACAAAAAAGCAATAAATCAGTACAAGTTTGGTGAATATTAGTTGATTCTTTAGACAAAAATGATGAATAAAGGGAAAAAAATAATGAGTAAAACTATTTGGGAAAATTAAACTAAAACATAAGAAATGATAGAACAAACTGAAAACAAACATGTCGGGGTTTCAATTCAATTAAGGTTTATTGCAATGGTCATTCTTTAGTATTAAATTTATTAATAAAACTTGTTTACCATGGGGATTCAAATAAACTATTATTTCTTGGTATGATAAAAATCAATCACATAATTAAAAGGATAACCCCTTAGTCTAGTGATTAATCACTTAAAACATGTTTAAATCATTTACCCCTTAAAACAATGGCAACGGACTCACCCAATGGTCATGGGATCACCCATTGCAACTCCTTTAGTTTTCACCATTGATGTCATTCTTATTCTGATATGATACCAATGGTGATAATGTAATTTAGTTCAATAAAGGAATTATAAAACAAAAAACATAATAAAAACAACAAACTAGATTTAGAATTACAAAAAACCTGTAATCTTATTACAAACCAAACATAAGAAAACTACCCTCTTATGACCATGATTACAGTGTGCGGGTTGAGAAGAAACTCAACCCCTGCCATGGATATGAGAGGAATGAAGGGGGAAGGGAGAATTACACTAAAATAGAAATGAAAGCAGTAAAGGAAAACTCATATTTGGATTCAGGAGAGATCATTTGGTAGAGTGGCAACACCTCCCCCTAGAATATCCAACCCTGAACAAGGAGGGATGCCTCTCTATTTATATAAAATTAGACTACATGACATGTACCCATAAGTATGAATTGTGTACTTGGGTCAACTATATTTTCTTTGTTTTCTCCATTGGTAAGTGGCCTACTGTGTCTCCCCTTGGATTTTCAATGCGACTTCGATCAGTCGGTGGGGTAAACGACATGTTGTTCCACCACAAATGGCGTTTATAGTCTGTTTCAGCCACCAACTACTTCTAGAAGGGACTATATGGCATTTTATCAAGTACAACACGGTGTGTAGTCTCTAGCTGGCTATATGGGTGTGTACTCAGTTTGATCGAACCATGTCTGGAAAAATGTACATGATGTGTGTTGGTAAAGTACACTCCATGTATATTTAAATTTTTATTCTGATCACTCCTGATTTGTGACTTTGGCTAGAATCTCCTAAAAAATCACCAAGTCTGCCTAAATAAAGAATTTTACCCACAAAACAATGTATATTTGGTGAAAACATGTTTTTATACTCAATAATATGTATGAAAAGGTAAGAAAAAATTGGGTGCATCAAACTCCCCCACGCATAGTTATTTTCTTTCCCTCAAGAAAAATCTCAACATCTAAGAAATAGAATTCAAACTCTAAAAGGGGAAGAATTCAACTAATTATACTTATAAATATTATAAACATAATATAGGATTTTAAAAGGCACAAAACATATTTAAAATTCAAATATATTCTAATCATGCCTTGTTTATAATTCAATTAAAGACCTTTATCCTCTTTTATTCACATTTTTTGACTTTTCATAAATACACATGCCACTTGATGATTTACCTTACCAAAAAATAACACATTCATCACTCACAATCATTTAATTAGAGTTATGCTCAATATCATGTGTATTAACTCTATCTATAGGCTTGCAAGTATTCTCATTATCCACTTAGAAATAATATCACAAAAATCATGAGGTCTTTCAATAAGGTTCAAATGTTTCTGAGGCTATGGGTGGGTAGGTAATGATATGAAAAATAATCTCAGAGGATTAAAAAGGGAGGCTAAATTCTTAAATAATAAAGCATTATATTCAATAACAAAGCTCAATAAAAATACATCCCCAACAAGATCTCTCAAAGGTCACCATCATCATGATATTCCCTTATCAACATGAGTTCGTAAACCATCAATAATCATAATTAATGACTTTTGGCCCTCTTTTTAAATTTTCAACATTTTTTATATTAATTAGGGACCACTAGGACTACAATTAATAGTGGTTTGGAACCCTTTTTCCCCAATGAAAAAGAGTCACTCTCCCCCACACTTAATTTCATGGTCTCTCACCAAAATATACCAGGAATACCCAAACTCCCTCTTTAAAGCTGAAATGAATAATCATGAAATATTATCAAATAATAAGGGTAGGAAGGATGGAGAGTCTTATAATGTGGCTTCCTATTAAGGCATTTCATGGTCTCTATGGTTTTCCTAAAGGATAGATGTAGGGTTGGTCTCAAGATTAAAGGGACTTAAAATATTAATCAAATACCTAAATAATTTTAATGTGATTCAAAATATTCATGTTTTGAAGAGAAAAACTCGTAAGTTCTAGTAGTTATGCATATCCCAAGAATCTCTCAAGAAAGAGGGTATAAGAAAGAATATGTAAAATGGATCAGAATACCTCTTGGTAATGATAATAAGAATGGGTCAATTAGGTCATGACATAAATAAAAAAGTTTGGTCTAATAAATGTGAATGGATAAGAATTTAAATCTAAAATCAAATTATATCAGCAATTATTTTAAAATACTTTAAAATTAAAATAAGCATGTAACTTTTTAAATTCCCATTTATGTATTTATTATTTATAATTATAATTAATCAAAAAATCCACATTTTTTAAATATTTTATCAATTAATGATGTCTCATAGATTAGTTTAAGGTTAAAAACTAGTGTAGTCAAGAGACTCTCCCCCACACTTAATATTGCACATGGACCTCCAAGTGAAATACTAAGGAAGAGAAGAGGGTGTAGGGAAACACAAGTGGGTCAGGCCGAGGGTGATTAGTGAAAGAAGTAATCTTAAGAAAATTAAGAAAAATAAACACCAAAATAATACTTCCCTCATGAAGAGCTTGAAAAGGTGGAAAGAATGTGAAAATGAGATGCCCATGTCGCTCCAAAGTGCCTGTGATTGTCGATGAAATGGAAAAGAAATTATACATGCATGAAAACCATCACATCACAAGAATAACACAAAATAGATATATATAATGAAATAAATGTGTAAAAATAGTCATTGTGTTTCCTTAGAGGAGACACTATTTGAAACAGGGGGATCTGGCAGAGGAGGAGCGAATGAAGTAGAAACTGGAGGCACTGGATCCTCACTCTTTGTGGTGGGATCTACTGGTACATCTTTTGTGGTGGCAGAAGTAGTGTTTGGTCCAGTAGTGGAGAAAAGCATAGAATCAGTGGCCAGAGCTATAAAGGGTGTTTTCACTGCTGAAGGCTGAGGATCTGAAGGAGGAGCAAGTTTTGGTGGAAGTGAAAGGCCCAAGTGTTGGAGAATGAGGCCCAGTATGCCCTCCATCTTCTTGAGTGTCTAATCTATAGCATCCTAATAGTTCTCTATGATGTCCTAACGATGGTCCAAGGTGTATAGTCGATGATACAATATGGGTGGAGGGAGATGGGGAGATCATCTGAGGGTGTGAGAAGAGGTGGGGATGTGGATGGTCCAGAATAAGACGTAATGGTGGAAGAGGAGGTAATAGAGGAAGAAGTGGGTAGAGGGGGAGAAGGAACATATATTGGTGGATGGGGTGGTACTGGATCAACGGCACCATTAGGGGCAGGTGGTTCATCTCTCACTACAGGTGGTGTTGGGGTGTTCTTCATAAGAACAAAGGTGACTTCCTACCTCTCAACCATCCTCATGAAGATAAGCATGATGAAATCCATTCGCTGGGGAGAACCTAAGAATTTGGGAATGAGAGATGGATCAAACACCCCCAGGTTGTCTTCCAACTAAGTATTATAGAAGCCATTGTTCAGGTTTCCCTAATGGTTATGGATCATGGAATGAAAGTATGAGGTAGTGAAGTAGTGTATGTTAGGGTAGTAATGTCGTACAATGCATGTAAGGAGATCCATATCACATTCGAACACCCACACATGTCCTCATGGCAGGGAAAAAGGATGGCATAGAAATAATTATGGATGAAACAGAGGGGAGGAGAAATGATCAAGATTCTGTTCTGGGAGGTGGGGGTGTGCTTGTGGTCAGGCCCAACAAGTTTATAGCGACCCTGTCTTTTCTTACATTACTATTACATCATTTTAAAGATAAAAAATATAATAGTATTACACATAGAAGATCCAAAGGTTTAGTGTATTGGGAAAACTAGGACCACACATAACAATTACAACATCAAGCATAAACATTTAATTAATTTCTTCTTCTATAGATTCATATTGTCACTTGTTCTCTACTTAGTACTTGTATCCACCTGAGGATATACACCAAAAGGGGTGATCTAGGAATCCCAGTAAGAGGATAGATAAGAAGAATATAGCATGGGGTGAGCATAATCATGACATAGGCAAAATATCATGAACATGATAGGAGCATAAATAAAAGACTTGAAATGTGGTAATGCATAAAAATGAAACATCATGTATTAGTGGTTAACTACCACACATACTTTTGAACAAATATATCATCTTTTTCACACATCATTTCACATTTACTCATGAGATTCATCACTTTACCCAATGCATTGGAGCGTTGTATAATTCTGGGCGCACCTGTCACATCATAATATTATCATTATCATGCATGCCACATAGAACATAAATCAATGATGAACAAAACTAACCAATGTAAAGGAAAGGTTTTCATCTCATAATAACACATTCATAAACTTTGGGTTCCCAAAACAAAGAGGGAATAACATACTTGATACAAGAACCATCAACCTTGAATGAGAAGTAAAAGGTGAGTTCTTAGAAGAAGAGTTCTTTTGGAAAACATTTTGTTTGACATAAACAATATTGGTGAACATTTATATCCTAGAAAATGAAAGAAAATGATGAAAAAATGATTTTTAAGAAGTTACTATACCAAATTGGAGTGAAAGAGGTAGAACCTGAGGAAAGAAAATTGGGTTAGAGATTTTTCCCTTACCTTGTATCCGAATGATTCCTTCTCTTTAATGTCATGTATAATGAAATTATATTAATTAATTAGAAATATAGAACCTTTTTTACATTAATATGGTTCATTATGGTTTTATTAAGTGGTTTTATGTGACTTTGGATGAGTTTAGAGTTTAAAAACATTATTCGGGAATGTTTGTTTTTATGGTTTTCTTGCGTGGTTCACTTGTATTCTTAAATTGAAGTTTGGGTAGAACATGGGTAAACATCCAGAACTGATATTAAATGTTAATAATTATATTACAGTATATTTAATTATCTTGTAATGAATCATATTATATACATGTGGACGAATCATTAGATAAGAATTAAATGATGATTATTTGGGTTAATTTGGGCGGTTTTTCGATCACAACGAACTTGTTTTAATTTATCACTTAGTAATATGGACATAAGTTATTTACAGAACAATAAATAGGAGATAATACATATAAAATATTCTATTTCAACCATAAAAATGGTTTCATGACCAGATCTGAAGGTATAAATGAAAGAAGAAAACATGTCGTTCTTGAAGGTGATAAATTAATACCTCACGAACAATGTTCTCTTTAATAAAATAAAAGGAAGAGGGAAAGGGGGTTGGATGATATAATATTCCATTAGCATAATAAAATTCCATTATATATATAATACTGGAGTTAAAATACCATTTGGATGAAGATGGGTGGGGAGAGATCAAGAAATGAACTTGAACTTGAAAGGAAATTAAAGGAGAAGAGGGAGAGAAATTACTTCTTAAATCCTCCTCTTGAGGTTCTCCTTAAGGAAGCTAGGATTGGTCTTTTGATGAGACCAGCAGATCTTGAACGCGGGATAGGGTCTATGGAATATGTTTGGGCAGATTTTAGATAAGGCTTGGATCTTGAGAGGTGTGAGGAAATGAGGGTGTGAAGGGTGGTTTTTATAGTGGAGGGGAGAGGGGTTTCCTTAATATAAAATTCATTAGTTTATTAATTTCCCATAAGACAAGGAATAGTGAGTCTTGAATGACCAATAATAGTAATTTTATCATGTGATCCTGAACCAAGTGGGCTTACATCATCAGAACATCACACATGACTCTATAATTAGCTTAGTTAGCTTATTTTTGTAAATTGCGGTATTTCACTATTCATCAAAAATTCAAGTATTTCAGAAAAATCCCAAAAAATTAACCCAACCATTTTTCGATGTGTAGAATCCAAAAATGGAGTCCATTTTTCAAAAATAATTTTCTAAATATGATTAATTTAATATTTAATTAAAATCATGGTTTATTACTAAAAAACAGTTTTAAAACATTCATTTACTTATTCTAAAATATAGGTACATCATACTTTCACTTGAATATTATTTTTATAATATCATAGGTAAGGTTACTATTAATTAGGGTATATCACTATTCATAAGGGTATGTTAATATTCATAAGTTTTGGTTATTATTCACCAAAAATTATTTTTGTTTTATTAGACTCTAAAAAACATCTTGAACACAACCGTGTATGTCGGATTTTCAAAATTCCCATCAGAGAAGTGACAAAAATATGTTTAAAGGTCACTTAGAACTTATTAGTTCATTATGTTGTTTTTTTATGTGATTTTATGACATATTTATAAGAAGGTAAATTCCATTGAAAAACTTTGGGTCATTACATTCTTCCCCCCTTATGAAATTTCACCCTCGAAATTTCGTTTTATATAAACAGGTGAGGGTACTTCTCCTTCATCGCCTCTTCTGGTTCCCAAGTTTCTTCCTCAAACTTAGGGTTCCTCCACAACACTTTAACAAGATGAGTTGTCTTGTTGCATAGAACCATATCTCTCCAATCCAGAATCTCTACTTGCTGCTCCTCATAAGAGATATCATCTTCCAGTTGTACCACCTCTGAGTTTAGTACATGTGAGGGGTCCGGTATGTACTTCCTCGGGAGTGATATGTGAAACACATCATGAAATTGAGCCATATTCAGTGGAAGTTAAAGTCGATAGGCCATATCTCCTATTAATTCAAGGATCTCAAAGGGGCCAATGTACCTTGGGTTTAGTTTCCCTTTCTTCTCGAATTGCATGACTCTCTTCCATGGAGATATTCGAAGGAAGAATTTATCTCCAACGTCAAACTCCAAGTCCCTTAGACGGTTGTTAGCATAGATCTTTTGTCGACTTTGAGCAGCTTTGATGTGTTTCTGGATGACTTGAACCTTCTCTGTCATCTCTTAAACAAGATCGAGTCCAAGTATCTTTCTTTCTCCAACGTCATCCCAACAGGTTGGAGTTCTACATCGCTTTCCATACAGAGCTTCATATGGAGCCATCTAAATACTCGAGTGGAAGCTATTGTTGTATGATAACTCAACCAATGGGAGATGCTGATCTCATCCACCTTTGAATTCTAGAGAGCAGTCTCTTAGCATATCTTCAAGCGTCTGAATAATCCTTTCAAATTGACCATCAGTTTGGGGGTGATAGGCCATGCTGAAATTTAATTCAGTACTCAAAGAATGTTGAAGGCTCCTCCAGAAATTAGATGTGAACCTTGGATCACAGTTAGAGACAATTGAGCGTGGAACACCATACAGTCTCACTACTTCCTTCACATATATCTTTGCAAGTTGTTCAAGCGAGAGATCTTCCCGAATAGCGATAAAATGGGCAGTCTTGGTGAGTCGATTAACCACAATCCATATCGCATTATTTCCCTTTGACGTCTTCGGGAGACCCGTGACAAAGCCCATAGTAACATTTTACCATTTCCACGTGGGTATAGGCAATGTATTCATCATAACTTTGGATTTTTTTCGCTCAACTATAACTTGCTGACATACCAAGCACCTTGATATATATTCTCTAATCTCCTTCTTCATGTTATCCCACCAGAAGTGTTCTCAGAGATCACGGTACATCTTGGTACTCCCAGGATGGATAGAGAATGTTTAGCTATGTGCATTATCCAATAGATCCTTCTTTATCCCAGGTGATGAAGGCACACAAAGCTGCATTCCAACTCGAATCACACCATCATCGTCGATATGGAACTCTTGCAGCTTCCCTTCCTTTACTGCATTCACCCTCTTTTGTATCTCCACATCATCCCTTTGTGCTTCCTTAATCTTCTCCTGTATGGATGGTTGCGCAATCATTTGGGCAAGGTAGGATGTATCCCCTAACCTTATGATTTCCAAATCCATTCTTTTCATATCCAAGAAGATAGGTTCTTTCTTAATCTGTAACATGGATAGAGCAACAAGTTCTTTTCTTCTAAGAGCATCAGCTACCTTGTTCGTCTTTCCAGGATGATAGTGTATAGAGTAATCGTAATCCTTGATTAGCTCTAAACATATCCTTTGACTCATGTTGAGCTCCTTTTGTGTGAATATATACTTTAGGCTCTTGTGGTTGGTGTATATGTCACACTTCTCACCATAAAGGTAGTGCCACCATATTTTCAAGGAAAAAATCATAGTTACTATCTATAGATCATGCATCGGGTAGTTCTGCTCATGGATATTCAACTATCGTGAGGTGTAGGCTATCACATTATCATTTTTCATGAGTACGCAACCCAAGTCTTTCTTTGAAGCATCACTGTATATCACAAAACTTTCTCCACTTTTCAGTAGTGTGAGTACAGGTGCAGTGATCAGCCTTTTCCTTAGCTCTTTGAAGCTTCCCTCACATTATTCCATCCATACATACTTTACCCCTCTCCTTGTTAACTTAGTTAGCGGGCTTGACAATCGTAAGAAGTTTCTCACAAAATTTCGGTAGTACCCAGCCAATCCAAGAAAACTATGGATTTCTGTGACACTAGAGGGCCTGGGCCATTCCTCAATTGCCTTTGTTTTTGAAGAATCCACAGAAATTCCCTCACTTGTGATCACATGTCCCAAGAATGTGACTTGTTTCATCCAAAAGTCACACTTTCTGAACTTGGCGTACAACTTATCCTTTCTCAATGTCGCCAACACAAGTCTTATATGTTCTTCATGTTCCTCCTTGATCTTGGAGTAGATGAGAATATCATCTATAAACACTACCACAAATTTGTCAAGGTAATTTCTAAAGACTCTATTCATCAAATCCTTAAAGATTGCAGGGGAATTAGTAAGTCCGAAGGGAATCACCAAAAACTCATAGTGCCCATACCTTGTTCGGAAGGCAGTCTTATGAATATCTTCCTTCTTCACCTTTACCTGATGATATCCAGAATGAAGATCCACCTTTGAGAAGTATTGAGCTCCTCTTAACTGGTCAAACAAGTCATCAATCCTTGGGAGATGATACTTCTTCTTTATGGTGATCTTGTTGAGTTCCCGATAATTGATACACATCTGCATTGTTCCATCCTTCTTCTCCACAAAGAGCACTGGTGCACCCCAAGGTGATGCACTAGGGCGTATGAACCCTTTGTCCAGATGCTCTTGCAGCTGCTTCTTTAACTCCTCCAGTTTGATAGGAGCTATCCTGTAGGGAAGCTTCAAGATAGAAGTAGCTCTGGGTATGAGTTCAATTGAGAACTCTACCTCACGGTCTGGGGGAATTCTGGGTAACTATTTGGGAAATACATCACCTTATTCCCTCATGATGGACATTTCCTCAAGGTTGGAACTTTCCTTCGACTCAACCATTTGGGTGAGGTATGCTTCTTCATAGGGAATCAACACCCACACCATTGAATTATTTTTCAAAAGAGATTCATGATCTTCCTTACATTTATAGAGAAGCATGGGATGGTTCGGAATATGAAAAGATATTTCCTTTTCCCGATAGTTGATATGTACTCTATATAATGAGAGCCAATCCATTCCCATTATAGCATCAAATTCCACCAAGGGAAGTATTACGAGATTTTCTGGAAGAATCTTCCCATATATGCCAATAGGAGAAGAGTCAAACACTTGGGTTGCAATGATTGCACCACTTGGTGTTTTTACAGATATCTCTACTTCAATGTTTCGGGGCTTCGATTCTATAGTTCTAGAAAAATTGCAAGATATAAAGGAATGCGTAGAACCATAATCAAATAAGAATTTTTCCATTATTGAGTGAATAGGAAGTGTACCTTGTATAACTTCATTATCATGATCCACCTCCGCAGTAGTGATGGAATAAGCCTTCCCTTGTTCCTTTGGATTTGGTGGTTGCTGAATTTTATTACCCTCGAGAACTCGAGGTTTAGTGCACTGACGTACATAGTTCCCTAGCTCCCTGCAGTTGCAAAATTGAACCATGAGTGGTTATCTCCTTTATTCTACCACATTCTCCTTCCTTTTCGTGTCTTTTTGACACTCTTGAGCATGGTGTCCTTCTTTCCCACACTTGAAGCACTTCCCCATCCCTTTGAGGCAGTTCCCATGGTGTAACTTCCCACATTGTTGGCATGTGGGTCGTTGAGTTTTCTTCCCGCTTTTGTCCTTAGATCCTCCAGCTTGAAACTCTATATTTCGTTTCTTATCCCCATAGCCATGGGACCATTCTCCAAACTCCATCTCCACTTTGAGGGAACATCGAACAAATTCTTCATAACTCCCAAAGTCTCGAATTGCAAGATCCTTTCGAAGGTGTGGTTTTAATCCACTAAAAAATCTATCAATTTTGCTATCATTGTTGATAACAAAACCCAAAGCATACCTTGCAAGCCATGTGAAATTCGCTTCATAGGTTGTGACATATTCTCATTCTTTTTGCTTGAGCTCTATGAATTCTATCTCCATCTTCATACAAAGAGTTCATGGGAAATACTTATTAAGAAACATTATCTTAAAGTCTTCTCATTCCATCTCTTCAATTTCCTCCCTTGGCTTGGTGTTCTTAATCAAATCCCACGATTGATTGGCCTCTCCATCTATACGACAAATGGCTAGAGTCATCTTATCCATATAAAAATACTGAAGCACAGAAAAGATCTTCTCCAGGGAGTTGACCCACTGTTCCGAAACTAGTGGATCAGAAGATCCATTAAATGTCGGTGGTCGTTGCCGCATAAAACATTCGATAGCCAGTTGCTCCCTCTTTGGTGAAGGAGGATGTTCCCCATTATTATGGTTATTGTTCATAACCTGAGATAATTGGGTAAGAATCGCCATGAAGTTTTGAACTCCACATCCAAAATCATTGGGGATGTTGTTCGGTAAATCTTTGCATTGGCCCTCGCACGAGTTGTTGGCCTGATTTCTCCTGGTTCCCACCATTTTCTAAAATTGAAAAGGTTAGAACAAAACACAAGTAAACAATTCATGAATAACTTATTAATTTAAACAATTTATACCAAAAACATAACATATGGGATCCCTATGTAAATATTCTTGTGTTCATATTTGAACTTAGTCTCATGCTATAGGTTTTCTCTAGGGTTCACTAATCCTAATTCCCAAATTAACTAAACCTTTCCTCTGATACCAACTATAGCGACCTTGCCATTTCTTACATTACTATTACATCATTTCAAAGATAAACAACATAATATTATTACACATAGAGGATCCAAAGGTTTAGTGTCTTGGGAAAACTAGGACCACACATAACAATTACAACATCAATCATAAACATTTATTTAATTTCTTCTTCCCTAGATTCTTATTGGCACTTGTCCTCTCCTTAGTACATGTAGCCACCTGAGGATATACAACAAAATGGGTGAGATAAAAGCCCAGTAAGAGGATAGATAAGAATAATATAGCATGGGGTGAGCATAATCATGACATAGGCAAAATATCATGAACATGGGAGGATCATAAATAAATGACTTGAAATGTGGCAATGCATAAAAATTAAACATCATGTCTTAGTGGTTAACTACCACACATAGTTTTGAACCAATATAGAATATTTTTCACACATAATTTCACATTTACTCATGAGATTCATCACTTTACCCAATGGATTGGAGCACTGTATAATTCTAGGTGCACCCGTCACATTCAAACATTCATATTACGCTATATAATTCTGGGCGCACCCGTCACATCATAATATTATCATTATAATGCATGCAACATAGAACATAAATCAATGATGAACATAACTAACCCATATAAAGGAAAGGTTTTCATCTCATAAGAACACATTCATAAACTTTGGGTTCCCAAAACAAAGAGGGAATAACATACTTGATACAAGAACAATCAACCTTGAATGAGAAGTAAAAGGTGAGTTATTAGAAGAAGAGTTCTTTTGGAAAACATTTTGTTTGACATAAACAATATTGGTGAACATGTATATCCTAGAAAAGGAAATAAAATTATGAACAAATGATTTTTAAGAAGTGACCATACCAAATTGGAGTGAAAGAGGGAGAACCCGAGGAAAGAAAATTTGGTTAGAGATTTTCCCCTTACCTTGTATATGAATGCTTCCTTCTCTTTAATGTCCTATATAATGACATTATATTAATTAATTATAAATACAGAACCTTTTGTACATTAATATGGTTCATTAAGGTTTTATTAAGTGATTTTATGTGCCTTTGGATGAGTTATACAGTTTAAAAACATTATTCGGGAATGTTTGTTTTTATGGTTTTCTTGAGTGGTTCACTTGTATTCTTAAATTGAAGTTCGGGTAGAACATGGGTAAAAATCCAGAACTGATATTACATTTTATTAATGATATTACTGGATATTGAATGATCTTATAATGAATCATATTATATCCATGTGTATGAATCATTAGATAATAATTAAATGATGATTGTTTGGGTTAATTTGGGCGGTTTTTCGATCACAACAAACTTGTTTTAATTTATCACTTAGTAATATGGCCATAGGATATTTCTAGAATATTAAATAGGAGATAATACATATAAAATATTCTGGTTCAACCATAAAAATGTTTCATGACCAGATTTGAAGTTAGAAATGGAAGAAGAAAATATGTCGTTCTTGAAGGTGATAAATTAACACCTCACGAACAATGTTCTCTTTAATAAAATAAAAGGAAGAGGGAAAGGGGGTTGGATGATATAATATGACATTAGCATCATAAAATTCCATTATATGTATAATACTGGATTTGAAATACCATTTGTATGAAGATATTTTTGGAGATATCAAGAAATGAACTTGAACTTGAAAGGAAATTAAAGGATAAGAGGGAGAGAAATTACTTCTTAAATCCTCCTCTTGATATTCCCCTTAAGGAAGCTAGGCTTGGTCTTTTGATGAGACCATAAGCTCTTGAACGTGGGAGAGGGTCTAGGGAAGATTTTTTGGAAGAGTTTATAGAAGTCTTGGAGCTTGAGAGGTGTGAGAAAATGAGGGTGTGAAGGGTGGTTTTTATAGTGGAGGGGAGAGAGGTTTCCTTAATATAAAATTTATTAGTTTATTAATTTCCCCTAAGACAAGGAATAGTGAGTCTTGAATGACCAAGAATAGTAATTTTATCATTTGATACCGAATCAAGTGGGCTTACATCATCATAACATCACACATGAATCTATAATTAGCTTAGTTAGCTTATTTTTTGTAAATTACGGTATTTCACTATTCATCAAAAATTCAAGTATTTCAAAAAAATCCCAAAAAATTAACCCAACCATTTTTCGATGTGTAGAATCAAAAAATGAAGTCCATTTTTCAAAAATAATTTTCTAAATATTATTAATTTAATATTTAATCAAAATCGTGGTTTATTACTAAAAAACAGTTTTAAAACGTTCATTTACTTATTCTAAAATATAGGTGCATCATACTTTCACTTGAATATTATTTTTATAATATAATAGGTAAGGTTAATATTAATTAGGGTATATAACTATTCATAAGTGTATGTTACTATTCATAAGGGTAGGTTACTATTCACCAAAAATTATTTTTGTTTTATTAGACTCCAAAAATCATCTTGAACACAACCGTGTATGTCGGATTTTCAAAATTCCCAACACAGAAGTGACAAACTTATGTTTAAAGGTCACTTAGCACTTATTATTTCATTATGTTGTGTATTCATGTGATTTTATGACATATTTATAAGAAGGTAAATTCCATTGAAAAACTTTGGGTCGTTACAAAGTTCCTGCCACATAGCAATGTGTTCAGAGCACTCGGGGTGAGTGAGTGTGAAAATAGGGGGTGGGGTGGCTGGATGGGGGGTAAAAACCGAAACCTTAGCCAAACTCCACCATGGTCATAGAGAAGTGGCGTCCGCCCAACCTGAATTGGACTAGATTTTCTGTATCGCTCAGTGTCACTCGATATGTGGGCTCGTCAAACTCAAATTTCACAAAAAACTCTAAGAATAAATCTATGAATGTGGGAGTGTGGACCTGTAATGTTTCTAGTAAATGCGTGTGCCTAGGGATCTCCTTAATATTCTCCCATATGCCTAGATTTTTTGCAACAATAATGTCTAGGAACCGACTACTCAGCTAAATGGTGAGTCATAAAACTCACCATAAATTGTCTGTTGAAGGATTTCACTTGTCGAAGATCAAGAAGGGGTGTGGATGAGTTTGGGCTATTGTGGGTGTCTGCTGAGGTGGATCATCGATCGTAGAAGAAGAAGGGAATGTATAAGTAGTAATGGGTGGAGGTGCACCAACAACATATGAGGAAGGCTCTAGCATGGTGGTAGCTGGGGAAGATGTCATAGTTGTGTCTAATGATGTCACGCTAGTAGGAGGTTCGGCTGTACTGGAGCCCTCAACAGTGGTAGAAGGCATCATGGTAGCCTCTAAGCTAGATTCTTATATGGATGACATGGGTATCGGCTAGAGAGGAGGCAACATCACCAAAGATAGCAGCTGCGACACCGGAGGATCTATCCCTAAGGGTGTCATCAACCTCCTGATTTGGATTTGATGTGTGGATCGTTCTCCATCTATAGAGGTAATGGGATGCTTACCACTAGCATGATTGTTTTTTATCATAACTAAAATGGAAAGAACATAAGATAAGAAATGAAAAGAAGATGAAAAAGAAAAATACACGGCATGTGGATCTAGAATACACGGTGTGTAGTGTGATCGGGTTGTCAACCTGTGTACTTTAGATACACATGCCGAGTGGGAATGTGTGTGGGCCAAAGGAATACATGGTGTGTGTAAGTTATACATGTCGTGTGTTAGTAAATGGTAATTTTTCTTTGTATGTTTCTGGACATAGACTCGGCTCATATGGGGAAGAAAATAAAGTACACACCGTGTGTATATGGTACAAGGCATTTGTGAGAGCATGCCATCAAATTTGTGTACACCCTTTACACAACCATGTCTATTGAGAATTGGGTACACAACATGTGCCAAACACACATGTCGTGTATATAACACGAGAAGTTTGGCCTTGCAGTGATTGGGACATGGGTTCTTCTTCAAATTGGGGAAGAGGCATTGTACATGATGTGTGTCTAATGTACACTCCATGTGTTTTTCAAATTAGAAATAGAGTGTGTGTGGTTGTGTACATGTAGTACATGGTGTGTGTTCTTCGATTTACCCTGTGTGTTGTGGGTTTTCAGTTTAATGCCTACCCGAATCCAAAATCACCCTAAACACTTGTAAAACACTAAAATAAGGGGTGTGGAACTACATCCCCAGATCGAGTAGTCAAATGAGGAAGTAATTATGGCTTGAATCAAAATAAAATGGAAGATTTGAGGGAGGGAGGTGAAATGACATACAACAAAAGCCTCGGGAGAAGAAAATGGGGAGGGGAGGGGTGTGCGAAACTGGGTCTACCTGATTAGGGAACCGTGGATTTTATAGATAGGCCACATGGTGTGTGTGGGGATATACATGCCGTGTAATTTTTTTATTAGTAATATATATGTATATTATAATAAACTATATATTAATTATTATTTATAATTATAAATAAATAAAAATAATATATATATATATATATTCACACATTAAAAGAAACCTATACATCTAGTGTATCGTAGAGACACATGTCATGTTTTCTACAATTCGAAAAAGAGAACTATAACCTTCGGTATGGTGCTTGGGGTGTGAGTCGAACTAGTGACCGGGCTGATCCAAATGCATGCTCTCAACCACTAGAGTGAAGGTTTTAGTGCTGCTAAGTTTTATTATATTTTTATATTTAAATCTTAGTTTCATCATTACATGGTGAAAGTAACAACACACAAAATGTGGTTTTAATTAGTGAAATAATGGGATGAAATGGGAAGATTAGCTAAATTCGAACTCGGGACTTTTGAACCATGGGTTACGACTCTTCCAATCAGCTCACATCACCCCCGAGTGATTTATTATTTTTGAAAAAGTTTTGAATTATTATGAAAACATGTCACACATGATGTATACCTAAATACGCGATGTGTGGTTTTATTTTAGTGAAAATGATGGAACTAAACTGACTAGCAGGACTTGAACTCGAATATTTTGGACCTGTGGTCTATTACTATGTCAATCAATTCGGCCCCACCATTAGTTTTATTTTATTTTGAAATTATTTTATTTACTTTGGAAACATTTCACATGCCTTTTAATTAAAGCACAAGATGAAAAATAATGAATCTTATACTAAAGGTAGGTGTGGGGCGATTCGAACTAGCGGCTGCTCAGATATACTCCAGTAACCTTGTCATCGACACAGGATTCATTCTTGTTTATTAACTTAATTAATATTTATCCATATTAAAAGTTCTATTCAAATATACATTAAAAAGAAAAGTACACACCATGTATGGAGTTACACACGACATGTAACTATATTTTACTCTTATTGAAATAGTGTCTAAAATAAAGGAGTGGTACAAGGCAAGTGGAAGGGAAGTACACGATGTGTGTTTATTAAAAATAGAAAAGAAAGGGAGAGGAGAGAGAATAGTAGTTGGGTTGCCTCCCAATAAGTGTCTTTGTTTTTTTTTCTTTGGCTCGACCTAAGTTAAGGTACTTACCTGCAATTCGAAGGTGGGTGTGGCTTCCACTGCACGAACTACCACATATGTCTAGCACCTTCATCTTGTATCCAATTTTCTTTACCTTCAGGTGTTCTGGGCAGTAGTTTGCAGTATCCCTACTCCATGGACAAAATATGTCAAAGGTGTAATTATTTATTGTTGTGACCATGTTCATCCTTCACCTCCTTAGGTTCCTGCTTTGCAATATTGAAAATCTGAAAATAATCACAGGAGTCCTTCGGAGCAGGTAAATTATTAACTAAGGTGTTAGAAAGAAATAATTGATCAAATTTAGTATTGACATGATGCGATGTTTCCCCATATTCAAAGTTTAAGTTTTGAAAATCATGTTCAAAAATTTATAGTGAATGAAAGTTGGGGCCCACATAATAACATGTCTCATCAGTTGAAAAAGAATTAGAACAGTCATACTCAAACTCGATTGGAGTATCTATATTAGTGATTATCTCTGAAAGTTTCTCGACCATAGTATCAAGTCATCCCAACCTTTTGGTTTGGTCCAACTAGCGTTTGGTAAAGTCTTCTATCATCAATATTAATCTTTCGGTATTACCCAAATATGGTTCCAAAAGAGAAGAAGACATGGGTGAGGTGAAGAATGTACATGGTTATTCCTTGTATTTAAACTCATCATCCATGTACAGATAATACTATTTTGGATACTGGTATGACAACGCATGATCATATGGATAAAAATCTTCTTCAGGTGGATCATACCAATTTCCAATTGAATAAAAATACATAATAAAGTGGGGATAAGGGTCCTGAGAAAATAATCAAGAAAATAAAAAGGAGGATTTTGGGTAAACCAACCTCAACTCAAACCCGAATTGTTGCTTTCCACGTCTCCTCGACAATGGCACTGAAATTTGACCTCTCCCATCATGAGGTGCGGTAAATTGAAAGTTTATTTTTTCCCTTATAATCCGACTAACTAGGTAGTTAGAAGCAGTTAGGGTTGATCCCATGGGGATACGGAAAATAAATAAATCAGTACAATTTGGAAAATATCAGATGATTATCTAGGCAAAAATTATGAATGAAGGGAATGAAATGAAAGAGTGAAACTATTTGAAAAAAAATGAACTAAAATATAAGAAATGACATAACAAATAGAAAAAAAACATGTCTAGGTTTCAATTAAATTAAGGTTTATTGCATGGTCATTCTTTAGTAATAAATTTATTAATAAAACTTTTTTACCACTGAGATTCAAATAAACTATTGTTTCTTGATCTGATAACAATAAATTGTGTAATTAAAAGGACAACCCCTTAGTTTGGTGATTAATCACTTAAAGCATGTTTAAATTATTTACCCCTTAAAACAATGACAACAGACACACCCAATGGTCATGGGATCACCTGTTGCAACTCCTTTATTTTTCTACATTAATGTCATTCTTGGTCTGATATGACACCAATGGTGATAATCAAATTTAGTTCAAAAAAGGGATTGTAAAACAAAAATCATAATAAAAACAACACACCATAATTAGAATTACAAAAAACCTGTAATATTATTAAAACCCCAATATAAGAAAACTACCCTCTTATAACCATGGTCACGGTGTGTGGGTTGATCAGAAACTCAACCCCTACCATGGATACAAGAGGAATGAAGGGGAAATGGGTAATTACACTAAAATAGAAATGAAATCAGTAAAGGAAAACTCATATTTTGATTCGGGGGAGATCATTTAGCAGAGTGGAAACACCTCCCCATGGAATATCCAAACCCGTACTAGGAGGGATGCCTCTATATTTATAGAAAATTATACTGCACGATGTGTGCCCATAAGTACACATCGTGTACTCTGGTCAACTATCTTTTCTTTGTTTTCTCCACTGGTAGGTGGCTTACCGTGCCACCCCTTTAATTTTCAATGCGATTTCGGTCAGTCGGTGGGGTACATGGTGTGTTACGCCACCACACATGGTGTGTACAGTTTGTTTCATCCACCAATTACTTCTAGAAGGGACTACATGGTGTGTTATCAAGTAGTACACAACGTGTAGTCTCTATCTAGCTACATGTCCATGTACTCGGTCTGGTCGAACCGTGTTTGGGAAAAGTTACACGACATGTGTTGATAAATTAAATGTTGTGCATATTTAAATTTTTATTCTGATCACTCCTAATTTGTGACTTTGGCTGGAATCTCCTAAAAATCACTAAGTATACAGAAATAAAGCATTTTATCCACAAAACAATGTATATTCAATGAAAACATGTGTTTATACTCAATAATATATATGAAAAGGTAAGCACAAATTAATTAAATCACTGACCAATCTAGATAGTTCATGCACCTAGAGTAGGGTGTTATGTCTGTAATGGACTATTCATCATGTTTTACTAAGTTTAAATGATTTTCACCGCTTCTAGGTAGTGATGATCTATCGGGATTAAGATGTTTTTAGGATGGGATCAAGTATTCCATTCGCTCGCAGGTGAATTTATTTTGCTTTTCTACCTTTTCTAAGATTGTTAATCAGACTCTTATCATAGAGAACAATCTGAGAGAAGTTGATATTACCAGGAAAAGAGGTTCAATGTCTAGGTAGTGAAATAGTTCTTCTGGTATTAAGAAGCGTAGCCTTGAGTTTTCTCGTTGAAGTAGTTGCAGCTAGAGTATCTGCACTAGAAGCTCCGTTATATGTCATTAGTGTGTACAATGGGGGAATATGAAGCCTCGATGTGATAAATACCCTCTTGAGTGTTGTGGTTGTGTCCATATGGGTCATCTTTAGAGATTATATTGGACCTTTCCACCTACTTAAAGTTGAATAGGATTCACACCTGCTCCACCTTTAGGGGTAGGATCAATTATGCCACATTAGGCAGGGAGTTAGATTAGCACCGGTAGGATAAACTGAGGATGAGGCCATGGTCATGGTAGCCAAACTTCTGATTATAAGCACCCCTAGAGTGGACCTACTCAGGGTAGTACATATATAGCATAAGGTTAAGGATCAAGCCAGTTGCATGCCTTGTAGCCAATACCTGAGGATCAAAGTGCATGACCATCTATACTACGAGTTACTATCCTAATAGCCTCTACTATTGTATCTGGTTTATTCAATATAAGTGTTTCTCACTCCTTTATCTCTCTATCTACTATGGAAAGTCTCAGGCTATAAATTCAGTACTTTTGTGGGGTGATGACCCTGGACACACCATTGGGAGTATGGTCAGAGGGAATATGCCAATGCAGGGACTTTCCCCTTTAGGTAGTCAGTTATTACTTCTTATGGGACCTCTTTATACTTGAGATGACAAGTTTTTATTTCATTATTAGAATGGATTGGTCAGTTCCATATCATGCATATGTGGACTGCTATCACCTCAGGGTATCATTTACATCACCAGAGGGAGGTATTTATCTTCACAAGGGTGAGTGGAATGTCCAGGATGTTTGAGATGGAGCAGATATCATGGTCTAGGTGGAGTGACCAACTATATTTCTATTATTTTCATGGAAGATCATAGAATACATCTAACATATTTTCCTCCCATGGTAGATCATTTTATGGATGTCTTTCTTGATGATTTTTCTGGCTTACCTCATGAGAGTAAGGTAGAGTTTACGATTGATCTTTCTCTATGAGAAACTCCATTATTTATTTCTTCATATAGAATGGAACCTACTAAGCTCCAAGATCTCAAGATACAGTTTGAGGATTTAGAATCAAAGGGTTTTATCTGACCCATCACTTCTTCTTAGGGTTCACCCATGATTTCTATCAAAAAGGTGGATGGGGCCCTTAGGCTATCCATGGATTACTAATGGTTGAACCAAATTACAGTTAAGAACCAGTATCCATTGCCTCAGATAGATGATCTCATTAAATAGCTTCAGGGAGCTAAGGTATTCTCAATGATCAACCTGATATTGGGATATCATCAAGTGCGAGTCGGGACTTCAGATATACCATGTATGGATTTCCAAATTCAGTAAAATTTATATGTGTTTCTTTTTATTTCATTCAGTCTTGCAAACATGTACTTCATTTTCATGGCTTTGATGAATAGGGTTTTCCACCCATATTTGGATTCCTTTGTTGTGGTCTTTGTGAACGACATCTTGGTGTATTCACATACTCAAAGTGACCATTCTAAACACCTTGAGATCATTTTAAATACACTAATAGATCATCATCTATATGATAATATTTTTAAGTTCCACTTCTGGATAAAAAAATCACTTCTTGGGTCATAATATCTTGTAATCAGGAGTATCAGTTGACCTAGAGAAGGTGAGTGTTGTGGTTTCCTGGGAGCATCACAAGAATGTGTTTGACATATAGAGTTTCTTGGGTTTGGATGGATATTATAAGTGTTTCATACAGAACTTATCACACCTTATTGCACCTCTTACTGGTCTTACTAAAAAGGGTGTAAAATTACTATGATCTGAATTGTGTGAGAAGACCTTTCAGGAGTTGAAAAGAAATCTTACTTTGGATCTGATTTTGATTTTTTTTTTCAAAGCCTGGAAGAGGCTATATAGTTTTCTATGATACATCAAACATCAAACTGGGTGAAATATTGATATAGGATGATAGAATTTTTGTGTATGGGTCTCTCTAGTTGAGACCTCACGAGTGTAATTACCCAACACATGAACTTGATCTATTAGTAGTTGTCCATGCCTTATGCTGCCGGAGACACTATCTGATGGGTGAGCGATTTGTGGTGTATACGAACCACAATAGCCTCAAATATATCTTTACATAATGTGTCTTGAATCTTAGACATCAATTATGGGTCTAATTATAGCATCTCGCCATTTTATAACATAAACTTTCATTACATTACACAAAACTGAGGATCTTTAAGGTCTAGTGTCTTGGAAACCAGGAACATAATACATGAAAACAACATAAAACATTCTTCTTAAACACTTTAAAGGCGTCTCCTTAAGTTCATTCTAGGTTCATTACTGCATCTCATAACCTGGGGACATACATCAAAAGAAAGGGTGAGCAGAAGGCCCAGTAAGGGAAACAAGAGGAACATTTTACATGTGAACTTGAGATACTTCAATAAGGACATGAAAAGAACTTTAAGGCATGAGAAAGAAATCATGAGGCATTTCATAATAAAAATAACATTTTTCATAACTTGAAGATGTGGCTACATCATTTAACATAGACAATCATGAACATATCACCAAGGTCCATCCCCAAGGTGTCATTTGAAAATTACCAAGGTTATTCACCAAGGTATCGTGAAAATTGTAATCTCTAGTGGTTACATCATTACCCAATGCATTGGAGCGCTATCAGGGTGCACCCTTAAATTTGACTTTATTATCATGTGAGCCACATATATCATCATCAAACATTTCATAAATAACCCACATAGCATAAAATAAATGGGTTTCATTTCATAATCATAACGTTTTAAAAACTGCTTTAAAGACATGATCTTTACGTCACTTTAAACCCACGGAAAGGGAAAGCGGGTCTCATGTATGTAAATACCAGAATTTAAAATGGAAAATTTTGATATATATGTGAATACCCTTTTATAAATAAGAGCTTTGAGTATTCACTTTATAACATAAAATAATTTTTGAGAAAAGAGAGAGGCATTTTGAGGGGAAAATTCTGCAGCATAACGGCTAAGTTTCGGGGTTTTAGAAAACATTGAAATGAGAGGGGACATGGGTCACCCACTCATAAATGATCCATAAAACAGTAGGGTGAAATAATAAGAAGGAAATATGGACATGGTAATGAAATTTTAGGGACATACCATTTGAAATGAAAAACATGGAAGGAAAAAAAAAAGATTAGATTTCTCTTATGAAAATTCGGAAGCCTTACGGCGTCACTTAACTTCAAAAGAAAATGATTTGACAAGATCAAATAGGGTCCCTCATCATATGATCATAAGAGATCAGTATGATAGATATAGAGATCATACCCCAACATAATAAAAAGGAACTTGAAAGACTTGACATGAAAATCGAACTTGAAAAATGAGAAGGGTGAAAGAATCCCTTAAAAATTCGGCAGCCTAACGGCGTCACTTAAACTTTCATAAAACGAAATTATGAGAGTAAGAGGGGATCTCTCATCATATAAACATGAAAGGGAAGTAAGAGTAATATAAAAGAACATCCTCTCACATAAAAACATGGAGAAGAAAAGGAATGACATAAAAGAGATTACATGAAAAGAAAGAGAGGGGTCAGATCCCTTACCTTAAAACGTGACTCTTGAAACTCAAAGGATTGGACCTTGAGGGCTTGGGGGCACCTTGGGAGGACTCCTTGGAAGGTAAGAAGACCATAACTTCGTTGGGGGAGAGTTGGGAGTGAAAACTAAAGGAGGAAAGGGTGGGTATTTATAGGGAAAGTGAGGGGACAAAGCATTAATGGCCAAGGGACACCTCACTAGTGGTTTTGGCAAAACCATGGGCTTGCCCATGGTATTTGCCCATGGTATTGGCCACTTGGGACACCTCACACCTTATCTTACTATTCATAATTCGACCATATTGAATATATACTTAATACATCATTTAATGATGTCATTAAACACCCGTAACTTAAAAACTATACTTTCACTATTCACCGAAAATTCAACTTTCTCAGAATAATCCCAAAATTTCACCTTAACCAAATATCAATGCTATGATTTCAAAAATGAACTCCATTTTATAAAAATAATTTTCTAAATATTTTTAATTTTATTTTTAAATAAATACACTATTCATCGAAAATTCATTTTTTCAGAAAAATCCCCAAAAATTACCATAACATAATATCGATGCTCTGAGTTCAAAAATAAAGTCATTTTTATAAAAATAATTTTCTAATTATTTTTAATTAAATTTTTAATTAAAAAACACTATTCATCCGAAAAAACTAATACTTGAATAATAATTTATGAAACTGTTATTTACCCATTTTATTGAATCACATTACTTAATCAAGGTGCCTAGATTATTTTAAAACTTTCTTTAAGTGAGATTACTAATCCATTTGGTCACATTACTAATCCTAAGCGTAAAATCACTATTCACTATTTACTATTCATCAAAAATTAAGTTGATCTTATTAGACTCCAAATTCCTTAATGAACACTTTTGTAGAAGACCATTTTTTGAAAATCATTACACATCATTAGTTATTTAGGGTTTACATAAATATTTCAAAATATCCCTTTTTCGAAATTCATCAATAAAATACATTCTAAAATTATCCGGACATTTGAAATTTCACAAACATCACTAAAGTAAGAAATCTCAATTTATTCACCCGAAAGGACTACACAAGGAAGCTAGGGTCTCGTCACATAGCCCCTTATAACACCGGCATAAGACCTGAGTGTAAGGTGTGCTATGGTGAGAGAATCTGAGGGAGGCTCAGATAACATTTCCCTAGTAGTAATCTCTACTAACTTGAACTTCTCCCACAGGCGTTTCCGTTCAATCTTGACACGCTGGAGTTCGGCTTGGGCTTGGTCCAAAGCGAAGCCCACAGATGCTACCTCCTTCCCAAGCTCTGATAAGTGGGCTTCATAAGGGTTGAGTCTACTGGATGAAGCCATCGACTCCTCTTTCTGCATTAACCATTAACATCTTATTAAATCAATAAGAGTAAGTTAATATACTACTCAAAAAAAAATTCGGTCGTTACATTCTTCCCCCCTTAAGAAATTTCGTCCCCGAAATTTATACTTGAGGCCTAGTCGAAAAGGTGAGGGTACTTTTGCTTCATTGTTTCCTCAGGCTCCCAAGTCGCTTCTTCATATTTATGATTCCTCCACAACACTTTCACAAGGTGGGTAGTCTTGTTTCGTAGGACCTTGTCTCTACGGTCCAAGATCTCCACTGGCTGCTCCTCATAAGAGAGGTCATGTTCCAGTTGTACCACCTCTGGGTTCAGTACATGCGAAGGGTCGGGTATGTACTTCCTCAAGAGAGATACATGGAAGACATTGTGAACTTGAGCTAGGTTCGGTGGAAGTGCTAGACGATAGGCCACTGCTCCTATGCGATCAAGGATTTCATAGGGGCCAATGTACCTAGGGCTGAGCTTCCCTTTCTTCCCAAACCGCATGACTCTCTTCCATGGAGAGATTCGAAGGAAGACTTTGTCACCAACACCAAACTCCAAGTCTCTTCGTCGATTGTCAGCATAGCTCTTCTGCCGACTCTGAGCAGCTTTTATGTGTTGTTGGATGGCATGAACTTGTTCTGTCATTTCTTGCACAAGATCAGGCCCAAGAAGCTTCCTCTCACCAGTTTCATCCCAACAAGTAGGAGTTCTACACCGCTTTCCATACAGAGCTTCATAGGGTGCCATCTGAATACTCGCATGGAAGCTGTTGTTATAGGAGAACTCCACTAATGGGAGGTGTTGATCCCATCCACCTTTAAATTCCATTGAGCATAATCTCAACATGTCTTTGAGTGTCTGAATAGTCCTTTCAGATTGGCCATCAGTTTGAGGATGATAGGCCGTACTAAAATTCAATTCAGTATTCAGAGCATGTTGAAGACTTCTCCAGAATTTTGATGTGAATCTTGGGTTACGATCAGATACGATGGATAGTGGTACCCCATGCAGCCTTACCACTTCCTTCACGTATATCTTGGCAAGCTGATCCAGAGAGAAATCTTCCCGAATAGAGATAAAATGGGTTGTCTTGGTGAGACGGTCCACAATAACCCATATCGCATTGTTTCCTTTGGATGTTTTTGGGAGACCAGTTACAAAGTCCATGGTGATATTATCCCACTTCCATACTGGTATGGGTAGCGGTTGTAATACCCCCTTAGGAAGTTGTCTTTCTGCCTTTACTTGCTGACACACCAGGCACCTTGTAGTGTAATCGGCAATCTCCCTCTTCATGTTATCCCACCAATAATGATCACGAAGGTCTCTATACATCTTAGTGCTTCCCGGATGTATAGAGAAAGTAGAGCTATGAGCTTCATCCATCAGTTCTTTCTTTATCTCCGGAATAGATGGAACACATAGTCTTGTACAAAATTTCAATACACCTTCTTGATCAATATTGAAATCAGGGAACTTCCCATCCTTTACAGCCTCGAACTTCTCCTGCAGCAAAGGATCTTCTTTTTGAGCCTTCTTGATCTTCTCTAGTAATGAAGGTTGAGAAATCATTTGGGATAGGGTTGATGATGTCCCTTTCCTTATAATTCCCATGTCCAGTTTTACTAGATCTTTAATCAAGGGATCTCCCAGGATCCTCATTATTGCCAGAACAACAGGATCTTTCCTGCTTAACGCATCCGCGACTTTATTTGCTCTTCCAGGGTGATAATGAATTGAACAATCATAGTCTTTAATAAGCTCCAACCATCTCCTTTGTCTCATGTTAAATTCTTTCTGAGTGAAAATATACTTTAGACTTTGGTGGTCAGTGTATATATCACATTTCTCCCCATAAAGATAGTGCCTCCATATATTTAGAGCAAAAACAACTGCCGCCAGCTCTAGATCATGCGTAGGATAATTCTGCTCATGAATCTTCAACTGTCGAGATGCATAAGCAATTACTTTGTCATTTTGCATGAGGACGCACCCAAGCCCTTTCAGAGATGCATCGCTAAAAATAACGAATCCTTCTCCGATAGAGGGTAGTGTTAACACAGGTGTAGTAACCAATCTCTTCTTCAGCTCTTGGAAACTTTCCTCGCATTCCTTTGTCCAGATGAACTTAACCCCTTTTCGAGTCAACTTGGTTAGTGGATTAGAAAGCCGTGAAAAGTTTTTCACAAACCTCCTATAATATCCCGCTAAACCAAGGAAACTACGAATCTCAGTTACTGTTGTGGGTTGAGGCCACTCCTCCACAACCATTGTCTTTGCAGGGTCAACCGAGATTCCTTCATTGGTTACGATGTGCCCCAAGAAATCCACTTGTTGTAACCAAAACTCACACTTGCTGAACTTCCCAAAGAGCCTCTCCTTCCGTAGAGTTTTCAAAATAACCCTCAGATGATCTTCATGCTCCTCGTGACTTTTTGAATATATCAAAATATCATCAATAAAAACTACCACAAAGTTATCAAGGTAGTCCTTAAAGACTCTATTCATCAAATCCATGAAAATAGCAGGAGCATTAGTCAAGCCGAAGGGCATAACAATAAACTCATAATGCCCATATCTTGATCGGAAGGCAGTCTTTGGAATATCTTCCTTCTTCACCCTCAGTTGATGATAACCAGATCGAAGGTCAATCTTAGAGAAGAATTGAGCCCCACAAAGTTGGTCAAATAAATCATCAATTCTTGGAAGAGGGTATCTGTTCTTCACTGTGATCCCGTTCAGTTCTCTATAATCAATGCATAACCGCATTGATCCATCCTTCTTCTTCACAAAGAGAACCGGTGCTCCCCAAGGAGACACACTCGGTCGGATAAACCCCTTCTCTAACAAGTCTTGGAGTTGTTTCTTTAACTCCTCTAGCTCCACATTTGCCATTCTATACAGAGTCTTTGATATCGGTTGAGACCCAGGTACGAGTTCAATGGAGAACTCTACCTCTCTTTCTGGGGGAGGCCCAGGTAACTCCTCAGGAAATACATCCATGTATTCCTGAACAATCGGAACATCTTCAATTTGTATGCTCCCTTTCCCTTCTTCATCATCACCGATTAACTCCATAAAGAAAACTATGGGAGGTGCTTCTAGATAGGGATCAGTTCGGGATATCTCTCCTTGGAAGATAACTATAGGTCGTTCATTCAAGACTACTGAGATTTCCTTACTTCTGCATTTGATCTTAGCATTATACTTTGAGAGCCAGTCTATCCCTAGTATAATGTCGAATTCCATCATGGGAATGACTACTAGATTTGCGATAAGATTGAGCTCACCAAAGTAAACACTAGAGTCTCTAAATACTTTTGATGCAAGGATAATCCCACTTGGAGTCTTGACTGACAACTCTACCTCTAGCAGTTCGGGGATTGATTCTATATTCCTTGCAAACTTGGAGGAAATAAAGGAATGCGTAGAACCAGAATCAAATAAAGCACTTGCTAGTTTTGAGAGGACAACAAGAGTACCTGCTACCACATCGTTCGGGACTTCAACTTCAGCTGTTGTGATAGCGAAAGCACGACCTTGCTCCCTTGGCCTCTGCTGAGGTTGATGGTGATTCCCCCCCACCGCCCTCGGATTTGGACATTGATTAGCAAAGTGCCCAAGTTGTCCACACTTGAAGCATGTGACTTCGGGTAGGGCCAGAACCATCTTTCCTCTGTCGTTAGTGTTGGTAAGTTGAGGCTTCACATCACCATGACAATTTCAAGAAATATGGCCTTATTTTCCACACCTATAGCACTTGCCACTTCCGATCAAGCAGTTCCCCGAATGCTTCTTCCCACATTTATTGCATGTGGGATGTTGCATATGCTTTCCACCTCTTTCCTGATCAAAACTTCTTCCCAGGCTCGGCTCTAGAGTTCTCTTCTTCTCATTAGATTTGTGAGACCACTGTGTCTCCCCAAACTCTAGTTCAACTTTCATGGCACTTCGAACTATTTCTTCATAGCTATCATAGTCCCTGTTGGCTAGATTCTTCCGCAGATGAGGTCTTAGTCCACCAAAGAATCTATCAACCTTCCCATTAGGGTCCATGACAAAGCTTGAGGTATAACGGGAAAGCCTTGTGAAGTTCATCTCATAGCTTCCGACAGATTCGTTCTCCTTCTGCTTCAGCTCGAGAAACTCTTTCTCCATTTTCGTTCTCATGGAACGAGGGAAATACTTGTTAAAGAAAATCCCCCGAAATTCTTCCCACTCCATAGCTTCCATCTCTCCTCGTGGCTTCATGTTTTTGATCAGTGACCACCACTGATCAGCTTCTCCCTCCAGGCGGTAAACAGCAAGGGTGACTTTTTCTTGTTCCGAACAATGAAGTACAGAAAAGATCTTTTCAATGGAGCTTATCCATTGTTCCGCAACCAATGGGTCAGTAGATCCACTGAATGTTGGCGGTCATTGACGCATGAAGGACTCAACAGAAAGTTGTTCCCTTCGTGGTGAGGTCGGCCTCTCAGCTTGATTCAAGTTATTACTCATAACTTGAGTCAGTTGGTTCATCATTCGCATGAATGTTTCCATTCCGGCTTCCATCGGAGGGCCGTCAGCACATGGTGCATTGTGGTCACCATCGGAACGGTTTCTCCTATTTCCTGCCATTTTCTAAAAGAATAAAACCTTAGTGAGAAACTTATTTCATTTATGAATCTTTTAACTAGGACCTCGTGCTTAGACAAATATAGTTCTCTATAATTCCTTTATAATGATTCATAAAAAGCATGTGATTGACCAAACATATCCCCCGGGAGTGTCGTAACCAAGAGTGCAGCAAGGCCCGTTATCGTGCACCAGTTCCCGTTCGAGTCTAGCTCAAAGCGGTGTTTTCGGGTTTTACCCCTATGTACATATGTGCCAGAGCCGCCTCTACCTGCTCGTATCCAGATAGAGATGTATTTGTTTGATAGACCACTTACTCAATACTTACCAAAATACCAGGAAGTTTTCCGATATTTAAACTTTTCTATAGGGTTCTTCCTAAAGTTTTTATATCCTAATTTCCTCAAATAACTAAACCATCCTTTGATACCAACTATAGCATCCTGCCATTTTATAACATAAACTTTCATTACATTACACAAAACTGAGGATCTTTAAGGTCTAGTGTCTTGGAAACCAGGAACATAATACATGAGAACAACATAAAACATTCTTCTTAAACACTTGAAAGGCGTCTCCTTAAGTTCATTCTAGGTTCATTACTGCATCTCATAACCTGGGGACATACATCAAAAGAAAGGGTGAGCAGAAGGCCCAGTAAGGGAAACAAGAGGAACATTTTACATGTGAACTTGAGATACTTCAATAAGGACATGAAAAGAACTTTAAGGCATGAGAAAGAAATCATGAGGTATTTCATAATAAAAATAACATTTTTCATAACTTGAAGATGTGGCTACATCATTTAACATAGACAATCATGAACATATCACCAAGGTCCATCCCCAAGGTGTCATTTGAAAATTACCAAGGTTATTCACCAAGGTATCGTGAAAATTGTAATCTCTAGTGGTTACATCATTACCCAATGCATTGGAGCGCTATCAGGGAGCACCCTTAAATTTGCCTTTATTATCATGTGATCCACATATATCATCATCAAAAATTTCATAAATAACCCACATAGCATAAAATAAATGGGTTTCATTTCATAATCATAACGTTTTAAAAACTGCTTTAAAGACATGATCTTTACGTCACTTTAAACCCATGGAAAGGGAAAGCGGGTCTCATGTATGTAAATCCCAGAATTTAAAATGGAACATTTTGATATATATGTGAATACCCTTTTAGAAATAAGAGCTTTGAGTATTAACTTTATAACATAAAATAATTTTTGAGAAAAGAGAGAGGCATTTTGAGGGGAAAATTCTGCAGCATAACGGCTAAGTTTGGGGTTTTAGAAAACATTGAAATGAGAGGGGACATGGGTCACCCACTCATAAATGATACATAAAACAGTAGGGTGAAATAATAAGAAGGACATATGGACATGGTAATGAAATTTTAGGGACATACCATTTGAAATGAAAAACATGGAAGGAAAAAAAAAGATTAGATTTCTCTTATGAAAATTCGGCAGCCTTACGGCGTCACTTAACTTCAAAAGAAAATGATTTGACAAGATCAAATAGGGTCCCTCATCATATGATCATAAGAGATCAGTATGATAGATATATAGATCATACCCCAACATAATAAAAAGGAACTTGAAAGACTTGACATGAAAATCGAACTTGAAAAATGAGAAGGGTGAAAGAATCCCTTAAAAATTCGGCAGCCTAACAGCGTCACTTAAACTTTCATAAAACGAAATGATGAGAGTAAGAGGGGATCTCTCATCATATAAACATGAAAGGGCAGTAAGATGAATATAAAAGAACATCCTCTCACATAAAAACATGGAGAAGAAAAGGAATGACATAAAAAAGATTACATGAAAAGAAAGAGAGGGGTCGGATCCCTTACCTTAAAACGTGACTCTTGAAACTCAAAGGATTGGACCTTGAGGGCTTGGGGGCACCTTGGGAGGACTCCTTGGAAGGTAAGAAGACCAGAACTTTGTTGGGGGAGAGTTGGGAGTAAAAACTAAAGGATGAAAGGGTGGGTATTTATAGGGAAAGTGAGGGGACAAAGCATTAATGGCCAAGGGACACCTCACTAGTGGTTTTGGCAAAACCATGGGCTTGCCCATGGTATTTGCCCATGGTATTGGACACTTGGGACACCTCACACCTTATCTTACTATTCATAATTCGACCATATTGAATATATACTTAATACATCATTTAATGATGTCATTAAACACCCGTAACTTAAAAACTATACTTTCACTATTCACCGAAAATTCAACTTTCTCAGAATAATCCCAAAATTTCACCTTAACCAAATATCAATGCTATGATTTCAAAAATGAACTCCATTTTATAAAAATAATTTTCTAAATATTTTTAATTTTATTTTTAAATAAATACACTATTCATCGAAAATTCATTTTTTCAGAAAAATCCCCAAAAATTACCATAACATAATATCGATGCTCTGAGTTCAAAAATAAAGTCATTTTTATAAAAAAAAATTTCTAATTATTTTTAATTAAATTTTTAATTAAAAAACACTATTCATCCGAAAAAACTAATACTTGAATAATAATTTATGAAACTGTTATTTACCCATTTTATTGAATCACATTACTTAATCAAGGTGCCTAGATTATTTTAAAACTTTCTTTAAGTGAGATTACTAATCCATTTGGTCACATTACTAATCCTAAGCGTAAAATCACTATTCACTATTTACTATTCATCAAAAATTAAGTTGATCTTATTAGACTCCAAATTTCTTAATGAACACTTTTGTAGAAGACCATTTTTTGAAAATTATTACACATCATTAGTTATTTAGGGTTTACATAAATATTTCAAAATATCCCTTTTTCAAAATTCATCAATAAAATACATTCTAAAATTATCCAGACATTTGAAATTTCACAAACATCACTAAAGTAAGAAATCTCAATTTATTCACCCGAAAGGACTACACAAGGAAGCTAGGGTCTCGTCGCATAGCCCCTTATAACACCGGCATAAGACCTGAGTGTAAGGTGTGCTATGGTGAGAGAATCTGAGGGAGGCTCAGATAACATTGCCCTAGTAGTAATCTCTACTAACTTGAACTTCTCCCACAGGCGTTTCCGTTCAAGCTTGACACGCTGGAGTTTGGCTTGGGCTTGGTCCAAAGCGAAGCCCACAGATGCTACCTCCTTCCCAAGCTCTGATAAGTGGGCTTCATAAGGGTTGAGTCTACTGGATGAAGCCATCGACTCCTCTTTCTGCATTAACCATTAACATCTTATTAAATCAATAAGAGTAAGTTAATATACTACTCAAAAAAAAATTGGGTCGTTACACTAATACCTTCAGTACTTTAACTTTGAGCTTTCTTATATGCCTGGAAAGGGAAATGAAATAGTTGATGAGTTGAGCCGGAAGACTCGGGAACAGGTCATATAGGAATCCAGTGGTGAATGAAAATTGATGGCCCTATTTTTTGAGTTGCATCTAGAGTTTAATGAGATTCACGAGCAGCCTTTTCTTACAGCCTTAGTAGTTACCTCTTCACTCCTTGATAGGGTAAAGATCATGCAGTTTTCAGATCCTAAGGGGTTGGTTCTCCGAGAGGGTATTCCAGGTGAGGACCCACCTCTGGATTGGTCTGTTGATGGAGACAACATCCTATGTATAAATGGATGTGTCTGGGTTCCTACATATATGAGATAGGAGGTGATTCAGGAGTCTCATGATTCTTATTGGGAAGTTCATCCAGGAATCTCTAAGATGTATCATGATATATTTCACCACTATTGGTGGCCTGGGATGAAACGTCAGAAAGTAGGTTTTATCACTAGGTGTTTCACCTATCAGGGGGTGAAGGTGTAACACCATCGACCTGCTATCTTGTTACATCTATTTCCAATCCCAGAATAGAAATGGGAAGATGTTGAAATGTATTTTTTTTCATTAGCTTAGTGAGGTCACCTCGAGGTAGCAATGTAGTTTGGGTAGTTATGGATCGACTGACTAAAGTATCCCACTTTCTTCCTATTTGGGAGACATTCTCAGTTGATGAGATGGTAATAATGTATGTCTGTGAGATCATACAACTACATGGGGTCCCTCATAATATCATTTCAGATAGGGATGCTTTCTTCATATAGAGTTTATGGTAGGGGTTATAGAGATCTTTGGGTATACAGGCACTTCTAAGCATAACTTTTCACCCTCAGACTGATGTTAAATCAGAATGAATGATACAGGTGTTAAAGGACATTCTCTAAGCATGCTTCCTTGATTTTGGTGGTTCTTGGGAAAATCATATCCCTCTAATAGAGTTTTCCTACAATAATATCTTTTAGGAGAAAATTCAGATGTCTCCATATGAGGTCATATATGTTAGGTTATGAAGTTCACCCCTATGATAGTTAGAGGTGAGATCCACAATGCTAATAGATCCTCATCTTTTGCAGGAGACTTTGGAGTAGGTATAGTTGATCAGGAATCACATGTCTACTACTCAGTATAGACAAAAATATTATGTCGGTTTCAATCGATGACCTTTAAAGTTCGAGGTCAGGGGTCATATTTTCTTATAGGTATCACCCAGACTTGGGAATAGAAGGATATGAATGCAATAAAAGTTTTTGACTCATTATGTTGTGTCGTTTGAGATATTGGATAGAGTTGAGTCAGTAGCCTGTAAGTAGTTATTACCTCAGAGGTATCATGTCATGAATTATGTCTTTTACGTTTCACATCTTTTTCGTTATCATGTTAAATTGCCTCATAATTTTGATCCTAATGAGGTTGAGTTAGATTTTAATGATTTTTTTAGGAGTATCTCATATTCATCGTTGATCTAATCACAAATTCTCTCTGATTCTGGTCTATCCATTTAGTATGTGTGTTATAAAAGAATGATTGTGACGTATGTGATCAGTGGTCAGAGTTGTTCTCAAACAGGGTTTCACTGCCCTTGGAAGTGTAATTATCGGATGAGTTCCTTTAATGGGTGAAGACTGTAAGAACCCTGTTTTTATATGAGGTACAAATCCTTTAATTTTTGGATTAATTCCTTGGTTTTGACCTATTATGGATTCCTAGTGAGGCTATAGAGGAAACGAGGGTGTCTGGGGCTTATTTAGAGTGAAGGTCCCCACTTTTTGGAAGGAAGAACTGGGCCTCATGGTTAGTAGAAACCATGATTCCCAACTAGCATGGGTTCTCCTAACTATACGGGGCATTTCAAAGGGAAAATTAGGGTGCACTATTTTCCCTAACCATGTGCCCAGGGCTGCACACCCATGAATTTTTTTTTGCAGTTTTTTGTAGATCCAAATGGCATGGTTAGTTCATGGTTTCTCAAATTGTATTGCCAAATCATGTGGGTACCCTCCTTAGAGAGTGATCCAAGCATGGTTGGTGCACAGTTTGGCCAATCGTGTGGCCAAACCACACGGTTCAGATTTTTTTGGGTAAAATGACCCTTTTCCTTTAAAAATATTTATAACCATATTTTTATTTTTTCTTATCCTCTAGTGAATAGATTAAGATCCTCCTTCACATTGGGATCTCCCTCCATAAAAGTAGCCTAGGTTCGTCGATTGCTTCATCATCCAAGCTCAGAATCAAGAGTCGGTCATCTTGTTGGATTCCTCTTGGTAATATCTTTGGTACTTAGGCTCAATTATTCATTTTCTTTCCCTCAATGATTCTATTTTGATGTAGGTTCATATAACCTATTTTTAGGGTGTTGATCCATTCCTTAGTTTTCTTCTGATTCAGGCCAAACTAAGGGATGATACTGGACGAGGAGAGTACTACAAGCATAAGGTAGGTGGTCTATAACTTTTTCTTAAAATTATTATTGTTTATAAATTGTCATTGTTGCGTGCACACCAGTTTGTTCGAGCATTGATTCTTAAAATTTATATGTCTTAATTATAATTATTGTGTTCATATTCTATATCCCTACTTATACATGTTCTTCATGCCATTAGAGGTTGTGACTTCAATGTCGTCAACCCCTAGTAGGGTGATTTACTTGTTATGCCTTTATAACCCTTATTATAATTATTCGAGACATTGTTCGGGTGTGTTGGGTTGACTCTGATAAAGGTAACTCCTTTTTAATTAAAACAAATTATGAATTGAAAATGGATAACACATGTATATTGTATAAAATTATCACTTGAACCTTCTAAGGTGAGTGTTTCAATTTAATAAATTAATCTTAAATTGTTTAATGGAAATTATATTTATATATATATATATCACTTGGACTAGTTAAATAAAATTAAATGGTACTTGGTTGCATGACCATATTCACCTTTTTATGATTATTGAAAAGGGAATAAAATGAACCTAATGAATTATTAAATGGAATGAGTATTACATGGACTAATTAAATAATGATATATGTATAAGGTATCTATTTCATATGGAACTTTTTATCTTTATAGGAGTGGTCAGAATTGATCCAGCCTTGGATTCCTGATGGGGTGACTTGAGCACTCGAAGGACATCATTTTGATTCAAGTAGTCGATTTCTAATGGAGATACCCACCTTGGAACATGTTCCTTTTCTACTAGAGGATTCTCATCATGAATTCATAGGATCCCTTCACTATCTCTCTGGATATTAGAATGCCTTGGATACACTCCTTGTATTCATCTTGATATCTTCGGACATGCGGCACCATGGATTAACCACATTGGACCCATTCATTCTTAACTCATAAATACATTGTATGAGATCCTTAGACTCGTCTAGAATCATTTATAGTGGAATGCATTGGGATTATCCCCTTGGATTACACTCAGACTGCATGAGTTATTACTATGAGTTGTTTGACCCCTAAGGTCAAAGATTCCTTGGTTATACCTTGGATCCTATTTTATTATTATTATTATCTATTTAAATGTTGTTAACACTTTCACATGAATTATCTATATAAACTAAACCTAAATTAATAAATTAAATGATATCGTGTTCAGACACATTACCAGTTGAGGCTAAAGCATGTATGCCTTATCATTATAACATTGATTTACCTTTATATATACTCGCACACTGCTCTGTTTATATTCACATATTGGATTGTATATACATCGTTGGTGTTGGCCTACTAAGATTTATCTCACACCCTATTTGGGACACCATTGGTACCTAGGAAAATTATGTGATTTCTGGTATGGACAAGGGGAATCATCCCACCTTGGACACCGGACTTTCTTGTTTTCTTAGGATGGGAGCTTGGTAGCAGATAACCAGGCCAATGCTCGGGATGCTTGGATATTTTTTTGGTATTTTGTATTCCTTTATATCACATGTACTTTACTAATTGTCTTCTATCATGTATACCTATTTTCCTGTTTTTTAGAGACATGGAATTACATCATCATCTTTTGTATATGATATTATTCAGCTTTTGAGTTGATTATTATTGATGGATGTTTGTGTTTACTTCTGCTACCAATATTTTTTATTCATTATTATGCTTCCTATATTGTTAACAATTTGTTTTATATATATGTATGTTGTGCTCCACTCTGTCTAGAGGGCATAGTCTCCCTATTGTCACACCCTAGGCCCTCGCTGCTAGTTAACAGTCTTTGGAATATGAGGAGGTACGCTTGAGTCCATGTAGCCAACTGGGTTAGGTGCACCTTTGAGTGGAACCTGGGTCAAGACATAATATACATAGACCTTCAACGGCAGTTTTGGTGGGCTAGAATAAGGCGAAGCATTGCTAAGTTCATCTCTCGGTGTTTCACATGTTAGCAGGTGAAGGTTAGGCACAAAGTTTCAGCAGGTTTGTTGCGTCCTCTTGAGATCCTAGAGTGGAAATGAGATGGTATATCCATGTACATTTTTATAGGTATTCCACAAATAGTGAGAGATCATGATTCCATCTAGGTGATATCTGATCATATTACCAAGTCGGTGCACTTCCTTTCCATCAAGGAGTAAAGTTCGACAGAGAGTTTGGGGCATTCATACACGTGGGGGATTTTCCGCCTTCATGAGGTGCCCTCAATTATTGTCTTTGACCATGATGTGTGGTTCACATCATGGTTATGGAGATGCCTGTGTAAGAACCCGGTTCTTATATTTGAGGTGTGGGCTTCTTCTTTTCTCTTTTCCTTAAGTGTTTTTGAGAAAATATGGAAAATGGGGAAAATCCTAAATTTTGGAACTATACGTCGTGTAGTTTTCAACACGCCGTGTACTTTTGGCCATGTGGGATGGGTACACGGAGTGTGTAGCCATGTCGGCGACGAAGGGCATAGGAACCGACTACATGTCGTGTAGTGGTCCTTTACACGCCGTGTAGTCAGTCAGTAGGCCAAAACAGTAAGGCGGTGGAGCAACCGCCAGCTGGGCGACAGTACACACCATGTACTCATGAGTACATGTTGTGTACTCATGTCGACGGATGAACAGTTTGGTGGTGCCGCCAGAGGAACAGTTAAATGATGAAAGTACATGCCATGTACTTGAAAGTACATGCCGTGTACTTTGTTTTTTCAGTTAAAATGGGCAGTAGCCTCCCCTGTTCACAGGGAAGGCTTAGAACCGGACGGGAGCTCGGGAGAGGACGGCCGAACCTTCGGAGATCTTCTGAGCGCACGTCGGGAATCCGTTTCCGCCTTGGACGATCTCGTTGGAACCGGACGGGTAAGCCCTTCACTCTTATATAATGGTTCTTGCCAATTCTTCCCCTAACGGGAGTTATTTGCGTTTAAGCGAGAATTATTTTACCTCAGATCTACGGCGTTCTTGGAAGTTTCAGAAGGCGTCGTTCGCGTATAACGTTCGTTGGTGATTAAGGTAGGTGGCTTGGTGTTTATTTTCCAACTGTCGTGTGTTTTTGAGTGTTTTTGAGCTACTAACCCATATTTGGGGTGTCGTGAGGCTGTGGCTGTGGCTATATTGAATACCTAGAATTGAATAGGTAATTGATAAAATTGTGAAAATGCTGTTTGGGATCGCTGCTTGGATCCAGGACCACCCCGGGGGTGCGTTCCTCTATTTAGCCATTTGGCCAGGATACCTGAGGGTATGCCATGTTTAAATTATGCATTACTTTTGCCTTGAGAGGATTTGTATGTAAAGTGAATGTTTATATGTTGGGCATGGCCCAGTTACTTATGCCTGAGGGTGGTGTTTTACTATAGCCTGAGGGCGTGACTGTATTAGCCTGAGGGAAACATACTATTTTGCCTGAGGGAAACCTTTTGTGCCTGATGGCTTGAATTTTGTGCCTGAGGGAGACACTTCATATGCCTGAGGGTGAGATTCTGATATGCCTGAGGGAAATTCCTGAGGGCGGGATTCTATATAGCCTAAGGGCAAGCCTGAGGGTGTGGTTTTACTATATTAGCCTGAGGGCAAGGTTCTAGTTGGCCTGAGGTCTTGGTGCTGTTGAGCACAGAATGTTACTAAATTAAATGATTAAATGGATAATTAAAATGGAAATATAACTGTTAAGTTAGTTACTTTTGAGTACTGCTTGGTTTATTGAATTTTACCACTGTACACTATTGTTGCATGCTTTCATAGTTGGGCATGTGCCTTTGGTGGGTTCCTACTGAGATATATTTCTCACACCCTGTTTGGGCCATGCTTTTCGGCCCAAACAGACTACATTTCTACAGGTGTAGATAAGGGAAAGGGTCCTTATACAGGTACTTGATTTCTGCTGGGGTGTAGGAGAGCATGGGACCGAGCATTGGCTCGCGATGCTGTAGACTGTTCTATTTTTCTTTTCTGTACTTGTACTTCAGTTGTATTGTATTGATCGTGTAACATGTTCTGGCTATTTTTATAGAATAGTGACATGCTTCATCTTCTCATATATATATGACTGTTGGTTCCCTTTTTATCAGTTATCCATTTCAGTTATATATGAATGGTTATTGCTTCCGCTATTGTTGTATGTTTAATTTCATATTCCACTGCGCTACACTTTAACAAATGAGGGCATAGTTTCCCCACTATCAGACATCGGCCCTAGCTGCTAGTTGGTAGCCTCTGGCGTTTGTGGAAATGCGCTTGAGGTCTCGTGGTGAACCGGGTTCGGGGCACCCGTTGAGTGGCACCCAGAACCAGGATGTTACAAAGTGGTATCAGGGGAGTTCTTTTTTTTGACTTACTATTTGGAGACGTAGTCAGGGATAGGACGAACGGTAGTTGGTAATAAGTTGTTCCCGGGTGTATCTAACCTGTGTATAGGGAAAATCCAACTTACCTCGTGTTGCAATTTTACTGATTTTGCAATTTACAGTTGATTTGTTTTCACCGTTGGGTGACGCACTTGAGGTTGTGTTGTTTATAATTTATCGGTGGGTTCTATTTAGTTGCAACCCGATGAGATGAGGGTATTCCATCTCATGCATCATATAGGCACATTCTAGATATCACATGCCATGCATAGTTTCCATGCCATGTAGGTACATTAGAAATTTCATGTTGTTGTGATAGTTGTTGTGCTAGAAAAGCATGCTGATGTGATAGCTGCTTGATAAATATCTTCTTTGTGGTAGGTTATTTTCTTGTGTGGGACTGTTTATAGAATAGATGCCAAACTTTGGTTTTTGGGGAGTATGGGCCCCTATTGACTGGAATTTGGTGGATCATTAGCTTTTTATTTGTTATAGCACAGATAAGATGTCAAACTTTGATTCTTGGGGAGTATGGGCCCTCACGGGTCGGAATTTGACACTTAGGTGTTGTTTTTCGGTATTTTCTGGGTTCCGGAGAAGTTTCTGAGGCATACTATCTGGAAACCCAGTATACACGCCGTGTAGTATCTTTAAACACGCTGTGTATGGTCTTCTGTTCGGGAAGAAAAATAAACTTTTTGAGTACACTCCGTATACCTGGAGTACACACCATGTAGTCTCTTCCCGTGTCACAAACCGTGTTGGCGTCGACACGGGGAAGAGAAGAGCTTGGGTAAAACACGCCATGTACTGAATATACACGTCATATAGTGTTGACCCAGAGTCCGGCTGTGTAACTAACAACACAGGTCGGTGAACTCTTGTACAGAACACGTCGTGTCAATGATGAACACGCCATGTAGTGTAACCTGGGGACTCGACCGTGTAAATAACAACATGGGTCGGTGTCACCTCTTCTTGAACACATTGTGTACATGTGGGACATGTTGTGTAGTCTTGTCCGAGGATAGACCGTGTAGACTTAGCCATGTGGCTGGGAAACGGGGTAGTGTACACGCCGTGTGCGGGTGTAACACGGTATGTAGTTGCAAGCCCAGTAGTCGGTCGTGTCACAAACAACATGGGCAGTTGGAAAATAACACCATATACGCCGTGTAGATTATATCACGCCGTGTAGTTCTGTTCAACGGGAGTCGTGTGGCTTAGCCGTGTAGAAGGACCCGGGCAGGGGAAGGGAAGTCAAGTACATGTCGTGTAGTCATTGTACACGCCGTGTAGTCTTGTTTTGCAAATACTGAAATTCCTTCTTCCTCTTGTTCCCTTTGTGGTTCCTTCTCTTTCAGTCTTTGATAAATCTTGAATCTAAGGCATGCCTTTGACCTTGTAGTGTCATGTCGCCTAGACGATCGTTCGTTGTTCGCCAAGAGAGCGGCAACGAGTATACTCTAGAGATGGTGGGCCATGGGATACTAGTTGATCCTCCAGCAGAGCCAGATGCGGCGCCCGCTGTTATACCAGACACAGGCGCGGAGGCGCAGTTCTGTGAAGGCTTTATGCGGTTCATGCAGACCTTTCAGGGAGCACTGCAGGCTGCTACATCTATGGCCGAGCTGACTCGTATCTTCCAGCAGCAGCATCCACCTACATTTTCAGGGGATGGAGGACCACAAGCTGCGGAGTCTTGGCTAGGATCGATGCAGACTATTTTCGAGCATCTTGAGACGCCTCCAGGGTGGAGGGTCAAGCTCGTGACATATATGCTGCGTGATTTCGCCAAGAGGTGGTGGGATGTTACCACCCAGTCAGAGCATCACAGAGACATGGCATGGGAAGATTTTAAGGCAGTCTTCTATGACTTCTTTTTCCCAGAGACGCTGAGGGTGGATAGAGCTCGAGAGTTCATGAATCTGCAGTAGGGTGCTATGTCGGTGATGGACTATTCTGCTCGCTTTACCGAGCTTCAGCGTTTTGCACCCGTGCTGGTGGGTGATGAGATGTTGAGAGCCAGACGTTTTGAGGATGGTCTTCGTTATGACATCTGAGCACTATTGAATGTTTTCAGGTTGCCTTCAGTACACACTATTGTGAACCAGACACTGATTATAGAGAGGAACCTACGGGAAGCTTGTGGTGTGGGCCAGGGCAGTTTAACACCATTTACTGGTACTATTTCTGCTGGCAAGAGGAAGAGACAGATGGATTTATCTCAGGGTGGCAGTACCAGCCAGGCAGTTTCTTCAGGTGGCTCGATCAGGTGCTACCAGTGTGGTAGAGAGGGGAACAAGAGACCGTAGTTTCCACGTGACCCAGTGGAGTATCGAGCTTGCGGCAAGATGGGTTATCTGCAGTGCTTTTGTAGGGTGTTTCTACCAGTGTCTAGTGATAGGGGTTCTGTGCAGACTCTGCGTGCGAGAGCAGGACCAATGTCTTCTTACCAGTCAAGGAATTTGAATGCGTCAGGGCGTGAATACAGAGATGGTGGTTGTGGTCGTGGTAGCCAGACACCAGGATCTTTGAGGCAGCAGGGCGGGATAGCTCAGGGTAGCCAGGCTGTGTCGCAGGGCCGCGGAACTGGGCAGGCATATGCAGTGCAACAGACCCAACAGGAGCAGGATCTCAGACCTTCTACAGTCAGAGGTACTATTCTAGTAGCTTCTTTCTTATCTTCAGTACTTTTCGATATGGGTGTTACACATAGTTTCATATCTATACCCATTGTGGAGAGCCTTGGGCTCTGTGTTTCTACTTTTTCTGATATCATGACGCTAGACACTCTGTTGGGGACTAGGACGGCTGATGTGCTTCAGTGCAAGGAGTGCCCCCTTGAGGTTGGTGGGTGTCACTTTTTATGGGACCTCTATGTCTTAGAGATGACAAGCTATGATGTCATTCTCAGGATGGACTGGTTGGTTCCCTTTCGATCCTTTATAGACTGCTATCGTCGTAGGGTGAGTTTCACGTCACCAGAGGGCGGAGAGTTTCTATACAAGTTTGAATGGGATGTTCAGGCGAGTCGAGCTAGACTAGAGCATCATGGGTGAGGTGGAGTCACAGCCCAGATTGCGAGTTTGTATCTGGATGAACAGGGGACTTGTCAGACGGATTTCCCTCCAGTTGTTGATCGTTTCAGGGATGTCTTCCTGAACGACTTTTCAGGTCTACCTCCGGAGCGAGAGGTGGATTTCTCTATTGAGCTAGTGCTAGGAGCAGCACCGGTGTCCATTCCTCCTTATAGGATGGCCACGCCTGAGTTGCAGGAGCTCAAGAGGCAGTTAGAGGAGTTACAGTCGAAGGGTTTTATCTGACACAGTACTTCTCCTTGGGGTTCGCCGGTCCTTTTTTGCGAAGAAGGCGGATGGTACCCTTAGACTTTGCGTGGATTATCGGAAGCTGAACTAGTTGACAGTTAAGAACTGATATCCCTTGCCGAGGGTTGATGATCTATTTGATCAGCTTCGTGGAGAACGAGTGTTCTCTAAGATTGACCTGAGATCGAGATATCATCAGTTGCGCGTGAGACCATCGGATATACCGCTTACGGCTTTTTAGAGCAGATATGGTCTGTACGAGTACTTGGTTATGCCGTTCAGACTCACGAACGCTCCAGCAATTTTCATGGCTCTGATGAATCGTTTGTTCCATCTGTATCTTGATTCTTTTGTGGTAGTATTCATGGATGACATCTTGGTGTACTCTCACACTCGACACGACCATGCCACCCATCTTGAGATCGTATTGAGTACAGTGATAGAGCATTGGCTATATGCTAAGCTCTCAAAGTGCCACTTTTGGATGGACCAGATTCACTTCCTGGGTCATATCATCTCGGAGGTAGGAGTTGCAATGGACCCATAGAAGGTGAGAGCAGTAGTTTCCTGGGAGCATCCTAAGAACGTGTTTGAGATACGGAATTTCTTAGGGCTGGCTGGTTACTACAGATGCTTCATATAGGACTTCTCCCGCTTAGCAGCACTATTAACGGGTCTGAATAAGAAGGGTGTGAAGTTCTTTTGGTCGGAAGCTTGCGAGACAGCCTTTCAGGGCCTGAAAGGAAGGTTGAATTTAGCATCGATCCTGATACTCCCAGAGCAGGGGAAGAGCTATACAGTTTACTGTGACGCATCAGGTATTGTGCTAGGAGCAGTGTTGATGCAGGGCGATCGAGTTGTTGCGTACGGGTCTCAGCAGTTGAGGCCACATGAGAGGAATTACCCGACGCATGATCTCAAGTTGGTTGCAGTTGTGCATGCATTTCTCTGTTGGAGACATTATCTATTGGGAGATCATTTTGTGTTTTTCACCAACCACAAAAGCCTCAAGTATATATTTACTCAGCGTGACCTGAATCTGAGGCAGAGGAGGTGGGTCGAGTACCTACAGTCCTTCGATTTTGAGCTTGCCTATACCCCTGGTGAAGGTAATGCAGTAGCTAATGCACTGAGCAGGAAGACTCAGATACAGGCAGTGCAGGAGGCTAGTGGTGAGTGGCAGCTTATGGCCTTGTTCTCTGAGATGCATCTGGAGGTGCACGACAGTCAGGGGCAGGCTTATCTTTCCTCGTTAGCTGTGACATCTACCCTCTTGGATAGATTGAGGATGAGACGGCTATTTGATTCGGAAGGCCTAGTTCTACGAGAGTCTGTGGCAAGTGAGGACCCTCCTCCCGGTTGGGCGATAGGTGATGATGAGGTTCTGCGTTTCCATGGACGAGTATGGGTTCCATGGGATATACGCGAGGAGCTGATGCGGTAGTTTCATGCTTCAGCTTGGCTAGTTCATCATGGGGTTACCAAGATGTACCGAGACTTGAGACGTCAGTACTGGTGGCCGGGTATGAAGAGAGATATAGCTGGTTTTGTTATGAGGTGTTCCACCTGTCAGTAGGTGAAGGCAGAGCACCAGAGGCCAGCCGGACTGTTACAGCAGTTACCCATTTCGGAGTGGAAATGGGGTGATGTCGTGATGGACTTCGTGACAGGGTTCTGAGGTCACCTAGAGGAAATACTGCCATGTGGGTTGTTGTGGACAGACTCACGAAGGTAGCTCACTTTTTGCCGATTAAGGAGACCTTCAGTGTTGATGAGATCAGAAGGTTGTATATCCGAGAGATCACACGTCTTCATGGGGTCCCTCGTTCTATCGTTTCAGATAGGGACGCCTGCTTTACGTCTCATTTCTGGCAGAGTTTTCAGAGGGCACTAGGTACACAGGTGCTTCTGATCACAACATACTACCCTCAGACCGATGGCCAGTCAGAGCGTACGATACAGGTGTTTGAGTACATGCTACGTGCATACGTCCTAGACTTTGGGGGCTCTTGGGAGAAGCATATACCCCTAGTTGAGTTTTCCTATAACAATAGTTTTCAGGCGACTATTGATATGGCACCATACAAGGCTTTATATGGTAGGTCATGCTGATCACCTTTGTGCTGGTCAGAGGTAGGTGAGGCAGCTTTACTGGGACCATGTCTCGTACAGGAGACTTCTGAGCAGGTCCAGTTGATTCAGAAGCAGATGGCTACCGTGCAGTCTCGTCAGAAGTCTTGTGCTGATTGCTGCAGACGAGATTTGAAGTTCGTGGTCAGGGATCATGTTTTCTTGCGTGTCTCACCGAGGCTGGGACATAGACGGATCAGGAGACTGGGTAATCTTTCACCGAGGTGTGTGGGGCCGTTTGAGATTCTGGAGAGAGTCGGTCTGGTTGCCTATCGGTTGCAGTTACCACAGCGGTACCAAGCCATGCACGACGTCTTCCATGTGTCTTAATTGCGCCGCTATCATTCAGACCTGTCTCACACCTTTCAGCCCAAGGAGGTTGAGCTTCAGATTGATGTGTCCTTTGAGGAGCATTTGATTTGTATCGTTGATAGGATAATGAAGGTTCTTCGAGGCCGGTCAGTTCCTCTCGTACGAGTGCTATGGCAGTATGGCCGAGTGCAGGACGAAAACTGGAAGCGGGAGACCAACGTACGTGCTCAGTGGCCAGAGCTGTTCTGATCTATATCTTCACCACCCTTGGAAGGGAAATTCGGGGATGAATTTCTATAAGGGGGAAGTTTTTAAGAACCCGGTTCTTCTATTTGAGGTACGGAATTCTTCTTTTCTCTTTTCCTTAAGTGTTTTTGAGAAAATATGGAAAATGGGGGAAAATCCTAAATTTTGGAACTACACGCCGTGTACTTTTCTACACGCCATGTACTTTTGGCCGTGTGGGATGGGTACACGAGGCGTGTATCCATGTCGACGAAGAAGGGTGTAGGAACCAACTACATGTCGTGTAGTGGTCCTTTACACGCCGTGTATTCAGTCGGTAGGCCAAAACAGTAAGGCGGTGGAGCAGCCGCCAGCTGGGTGACAGTACACACCGTGTACTCATGAGTACATGTCGTGTACTCATGTCGACGGATGAACAGTTTGGCGGTGCCACCAGAGGAACAGTTAAATGATGAAAGTACACGTCGTGTACTTGGAAGTACACACCGTGTACTTTTTTTTTTTTGCTTAAAATGGGTAGTAGCCTCCCCTTTTCACAGGGAAGGCTTAGAACCAGACGGGAGCTCGGGAGAGGATGGTCGAACCTTCGGAGATCCGTCGAGCGCACGTCGGGAATCTGTTTCCGCCTCGGACGATCTCGTTGGAACCGCACGGGTAAGCCCTCCACTCTTCTATAATGGTTCTTTCCAATTCTTCCCCTAACGGGAGTTATTTGTGTTTAAGAGAGAATTATTTTACCTCAGATCTATGGCGTTCTTGGACGTTTCAGAAGGCGTCATTCGCGTATAACGTTCGTTGGTGATTAAGGTAGGTGGCTTGGTGTTTATTTTCCAACTGTCATGCGTTTTTGCGTGTTTTTGAGCTACGAACCCATATTTGGGGTGTCGTGAGGCTGAGGTCGTGGCTATATTGAATACCTAGAATTGAATAGGTAATTGATAAAATTGTGAAAATGTTGTTTGGGATCGCTGCTTGAATCCAGGACCACCCTGTGGGTGCGTTCCTCTATTTAGCCATTTGGCCAGGATACCTGAGGGTATGCCATGTTTAAATTATGCATTACTTTTGCCTTGAGAGGAATTGTATGTAAAGTGAATGTTTATATGTTGGGCATGGCCCGGTTACTTATGCCTGAGGGCGGTGTTTTACTATAGCTTGAGGGCGTGACTGTATTAGCCTGAGGGCAACATACTATTTAGCCTGAGGGAAACCTTTCGTGCCTGAGGGCTTGAATTCTGTGCCTGAGAGCGACACTTCGTATGCCTGAGGGTGAGATTCTGATACGCTTGAGGGTAATGCCTGAGGGCGAGATTCTATATAGCCTCAGGGCGTGGTTTTACTATATTAGCCTAAGGGCAAGGTTCTGGTTGGCCTGAGGACTTGGTGTTGTTGAGCACAGAATGTTACTAAATTAAATGATTAAATGGATAATTAAAATGGCAATATAACTGTTAAGTTAGTTACTTTTGAGTACTTCTTGGTTTATTGCATTTTACTACTGCACACTATTGTTGCATGCTTTCACAGTTGGGCGCGGGCCTTTGGTGGGTGCCTACTGAGATATATTTCTCACACCCTGTTTGGGCCATGCTTTTCGGCCCAAACAGACTACGTTTCTGCAGGTGTAGATAAGGGAAAGTGTCCTTATACAGGTACTTGATTGTTTTTGGGGTTTAGGAGAGCATGGGACTGAGCATTGGCTCGCGATGCCGCAGACTGTTCTATTTTTCTTTTCTATACTTGTACTTCAGTTGTATTGTATTGATCGTGTAACATGTTCTGGCTGTTTTTATAGAATAGTGACATGTTGTATCTTCTCGTATATATATGACTGTTGGTTCCCTTTTTATCAGTTATCCATTTTAGTTATATATGAATGGTTATTGCTTCTGTTATTGTTGTATGTTTAATTTCGTATTCCGATGCGCTACACTTTGACAAATGAGAACATAGTTTCCCCACTATCAGACATGGGCCCTCGCTGCTAGTCGGTAGCCTCTGGCGTTTGGGGAAATACGCTTGAGGTCTCGTGGTGAACCGGGTTCGGGGCACCCGTTGAGTGGCACCCGGAACCGGGACGTTACAACCTGCTTGTGGAATTCAGGACCCAGTTGAGGATGAGTGCATTTTTTCACCCCCAGATGGATGGACAGACTGAGTGTGCTATCTAGGTGTTTGAGGATATGTTGATGGATTTCATTTTAGACTTTTTCTGGAGTTGGGGGGATCAATTTTCATTGGTATATTTTTCTTATAATAAAATTTATCACTCTATAATTGACATGGATACTTTTGAAGCCTTGTATGAGAGACCCTACAGGTCACCCTTATGTTGGACTGAGATTAGAAATACATCTCTAGTTGGGATATAGATGGTGCAGGTGATAACGGAGAAGGTATAGGTGATCCACAAGTGAATGGGGACAACCTAGAGCTGACAAAAATATTATATAGATCAACATCGTGGGCTCTTGTAGTTTGAGAAGAGAGGTCGTATTTTCCTAAGAGCCTCCCCACAAAGAGGATTACAGAGGTTCGATTAGGGAGGAAATCTATCCCTGAGGTTCATCGAGCTGATAGAGATCCTACAGAGCACTAAAGATGTTGCTTACCACCTATCTTACCCCCACAGTTGGATTGGGTGTATGATATCTTCTATGTGTCATAGTTGAGGAGATATGTGCATGATACTATACAAATTATTAACCAGGGAAAGTTGGACATCGAGGATGGAGCCACCTTCATGGAGTACCCAGTGGCGATCGAGGATCGGTAGGAGAGGATCTTGCGAGGACAAACTATTTCATTGGTTCATGTATTATGACAGCATGAGAGCATGCAGGAGAGCTCATAGGATTGGGAGAGTCATATGTGGGCTCAGTATCCTCATATTTTTATTTAGCTTGTGTTTTTCAAGGACAAAAATCTTTGAAAGAGGCAATAATGTAGAGACTCTTGTAATAATTTGAAATATATTAAGAAATTTTTTTGGGGTCATGCGCTAAGACGACGTGATATTCTGAGACCTGGTGAGTGCGAATTTGATATTATAAAAATATTAAATATATTAATATCACTTGCTTGCAGTTTTTTAGGAATATTGGAATACCTTTTGATGAAGTCTCAAATTTAAAATACACAACCACTATTGAATCTAGAGCACAGGATTTACTTTAGCCATGACCTAAAGTTGGTCAGTGTCGGATGTCCGGTTGAGGCAGTAGTTGACGAGTGTGTTTAATTAAAATAGATAAAAAATTATATGTTTGTTTTATTAAATGAACTAATTAAATCCTCTTTAAATACTCTATTATAACAATTATCTAGAGTTATACACATAAACCCTACTAGAATTGAGAGAACCTCTGACAACCTTTGTTGGTGACTCAGGATTAGACAATAGTCGGTGATCGGATTGAGGTGGAACGACGGGAAACGAATGTAGTGGATTATCCTCATCACTAGTGAACACATTCTTCACCAATGATCAATCCTAAATCAATGTATGGATTATAAATTTTGGGTTTCCACTCTTTTTATTAAATCAATTGAGCATTGATTTATTATATTCTTTTGATTCTGTGATTGTATGTTCTTCGCATGAGCCCTATAGATGAGTTTAATTATTTTAGTTTGTTCTATTCTTGATTTATGTCATAATATCACCTTGGGTTTCCTGATCTATATTTTCTGGCCTAGAACATTAGGATAATGATAATTACTATATCAAACTTGCTCTGTATTTCATATTTAAACATGATTTATTACATAAAATTTCACTTAATACAACTCAAAATATCGAGAGTTATAATGTCTTTAGGGATTAAGAACATTAAATAATAACTTAAAACATGAAATACAACATCTTTATTTAAAAATTCTTTGACATGACCGACTCATTCCTTCATACTTAACACTGCATGGGATAAAATGAGGATGTACATAAAAAGGGGTGAGCTATAATTCCCAATAAGGGAATAAACATGGAATAACATGAGGATAACAATACATGTTATACAAGGCATATCAATGAGTTATAAAGAACTAGAATCATAATGCATGATATATCATGATAATCATAATGTGGAAATATGGAAACAACATACAACATGGTATTAACATGAGTCAAGGCTCATTGCACATGGTTTAACATGAGTAAACACTCATTGCACATGAATTAGCATGATTAAATCCTAGTTTCACATGAATTATCATGAGTAAACCCTCATTGCACATTACGTATCATGATACTAAACATTACCCAATGCATTGGAGCGCTATCAGGGTGCACCCTTCATAAATATTTCATTTTATGCATAAGTGTGTCACATAGATCATATAACATGGAATCATTCAACATAATAAGTTATTACGTGATCAAGTAATGTGTAATAAATACATGTAAGTACCCAATAAATAAGTTTATGAGCATAAAGGTGAATACCCTTGGTAGATAAATGAGTTTTGTATTCACTACAAAATGGAAAAACGTAGTGCAATTTCAGCAGCATAACGACGTCAAATAGAAATTCATAAAATGGGTTAATGAGAGTGAAAGGGGTATCTCATAATTTATACATGAAATGTAAAGTAAGGGTTTCATGTAACATTCTACCCCAACACATTATATGGAATTTAATATGCATAATATAAAAGAAGTTCTTGAATGGGAATGAGGAGAGAGAAATCCCTTACGGAATTTCGGCATGGTAACAGGTGTACATAAAGGATCATGGATGGCTTAATGAGAGTGGAAAGGAATATCTCAATATTTATAAATCAAATTTATATTAAGGGTAGTGTTTATGAACATATCCCAACATATGAAAATTGAAATTGAAATACATCTCATAAAAGGAGTGCTTGTTAAAAGAGGAGAGTGGAAGATCCCTTACTTGGATGTGTGACTCCAAAGGCTTGAGAGGGGCTTCTTGGGAGATTGGGGCGCCTTGGGAGGACTTTAGAGAGTAAGGGTAAAATGGTGGTAGAGATTAAAATAGTTTTAGTGAAGATAAATGTGATCTTGGGTGGGTTTATATAGGAAAGGAGGGGGATTTATTTATTATTTTGGTTTTGGACACCTCATAATAAAATATTCAAAACCACAAACTATCCCATGGTTTTTTCCCATGGTTTTTGGAAAAGGGGATTGGTATAAATTAATTTATAAGTCTAAGGACCTAAGATATTAAAATATTGTCCTTGCTTATGTGGAGGTGATTCATAATTTCAAGTAAATGATTTTAAAATCTATTTTCACCCTCATAATTTCCTTTTATCACACTAAAATGGATGAGGGTAACTCTGATTCATCACCTCCTCCAGTTCCCACATTGCTTCTTCAAACTTATGGTTTCTCCACAACACCTGAATGAGGGGAATCATCTTATTTCATATAACTTTTTCTCTACAATCTAAGATCTTCACCAGCTTCTCCTCATAGGAAAGGTCATTCTCAAATGGTACCACCTCTAGATTGAGTACATGTGAGGGGTATGGTATGTACTTTCTCAAGAGGGATACGTGGAATACATCATGTACTTGAGATAGGTTTTGTAGGAGTGTTAGTCGATAGGTCACTGCTCCGATGCGACCAAGGATCTCAAAAGGGCCAATTTACCTTGGACTAATCTTTCCCTTCTTACCAAATCTTATCAATCTCTTACATAGAGATATGAGGAGGAATACCATGTCTCTGACATTGAACTCTAGGTCTCATCGACAATTGTCATCATAAATCTTTTTTCAACTCTGAGCATCTTTGATGTGCTGATGGATGGTCTTAACCTTCTCCACTATTTCTTTGACCATTTTCGGACCTAGAAGTTTTTGTTTCCCAACACTATCCCAACATGTCAGTGTTCTGTACCTCTTCCCATAAAGGGATTCATAAGGAGCCATTTGGATGCTTGAGTGGAACTGTTGTTGTAAGAGAAATCCACCAAAGGAATATTTTGGTCTCATCCACCTTTGAAGTCCATTGAGAAATCTCTCAACATGTCCTCAAGTGATTGGATAATCCACTTATATTAGCCATTAGTTTTAGGGTGATAAGTCATACTAAAGTTCAGTTTAGTGTTTAGAACATGTTGAAGACTTTTACAAAACTTAGAGATGAATCTTGGATCTTGATCGGACAAAATCGATAGTGGTACTACATGCAGCCTTACCACTTCTCTGATGTATATCTGTTCCAGTTAATCTAGTGAGAAATCCTCTCAAATAACAATGAATTGGGAAGTATTTATAAGACGATCCAAAACAACCCAGATAGCATTGTTTCCTTTAGATGTCTTTATAAGTCCAGTGACAAAGTCTATGGTGATGTCTTCCCATTTCCATGTTGGTATGGGTAATGGTTGCATCATCCCCTTCAACTTCTACCTCTCAGCCTTCACTTGTTGACATATTAGACATTTTTATGTATATTCATAAATATCTTTCTTCATGTTATCCCACCAATAGTGCTCCCAAAGATCTTGATACATCTTTTTGTTTCTTGAGTGAATGTAAAAAAGTTGAACTATGTGCATCATCAAGAAGTTATTTCTTTAACTCAATATTTGACAGAACACATAGTATTGACCCAAATCTCACAATTCTTTCTTCATTGACATTGAACTCATAGGATTTCCCTTTTCTGATAGTTTCCACTTTCTCCTTAATTCCCACATCATCTTTTTTAGCATCCTTTAACCTTTCCAAAATAGATGGTTGAGAAATCATTTGTGAAAGGATTGATGATGTTTATTTCTTTATGATTCTCATGTCCATCCTCTTCAAATCTAAGAAGATAGGATCCTTCTCAATTCTCATCAATGATATAATTTTTTGGTCCTTTCTACTTATAGAATCTGCTACCTTGTTCACTTTCCCAGGATGGTAGCGGATTGAGCAGTCGTAATCCTTGATAAGATTTATCCATCTTTATTGGTTCATATTCAAATCTTTCTGGGTAAATATATATGTGAGACTTTTGTGATCCATATATATTTCACAATTCTCCCCAAAGAAATAATGCTTCCATATTTTCAATGAAAATATCATAGCTGCTAACTCCAGATCATGTGTGGGATAGTTTTGCTCATGAATTTTTAACTGTCTTGAGGCATAGGCAATGAATTTATCATTTTGCATCAACACACGTCCCAATCACTTCTTTAAAGCATCCCTAAAGATTACAAAAATCTCCCCACTTGTGGGTAGTGTGAGCATAGGGGTAGTGATAAACCTCCTTTTCAACTCCATGAAGCTTTATTCACATTCATCATTCTAAGAAAATTTTACTCCCTTCTGAGTTAGCTTGGTAAGAGCATTTTACAATCGTGAGAAATTTCTCACAAATAGGCGATAATACCTAGCTAACCCAAGGAAACTATGGATATATGTCATGGATGTTGAACTTGGTCATCCCTGGTTTGCTTTTTTCCTGGAAGGATCCACAAATATCTCATTTCTTGTGATGATATACCCCATGAAAGATTCTTTCTTCAACCATAACTCACACTTGTTGTACTTTTCATAGGACTTCTCCTTTCGCAAGGTTTTTAGCATAGTGCTAAGATGCTCCTCGTGATCCTCCTCGATTTTGGAGTGTATAAGAATATCTTCTATAAATACTACCAAAAATTTGTCAAGGTAATCTCTAAAGACTCTATTCATCAAGTCCATGAAGATTTTTAGAGCATTGGTGAGTTTGAATGGCATCACTATGAACTAATAATGCTCGTACCTTGTACAAAAAGTAGTCTTGGGATATCCTCTTTATTGGCCCTAAATTGGTAATATCCCGACCGCAGATCCACCTTGGAGAAGTATTGTACTCCACAGAGCTGATCGAACAAGTCATCAATTCATGGTAAAGGACACTTGTTCTTTATCGTGATTTTGTTGAGCTCACGATAATCAATGAAAAGTTGCATTGACCCATCCTTCTTGGTGAAGAGGACTGATGCACCCTATAGTGAATCACTTGGGCATATAAACCCTTTATCTAGATACTACTATAGTTGTTTATTTATCTCCTCAACTTCCACAACATCCATTCTATATAGAGTCTTAGATATTGGTAATTCCCCAGGTATAAGATCAATCGAGAATTCAACATCTCTGCTAGGAGGAAGACCAGATAAATCCTTAGGAAACACATCAGTGAATTCTCTCACGATAGGAATGTCTTCAAGGATAGTTCCTTACTTAGACTCAATCATCTGAGCAAGATATACATGTTCATAGGGAAGTAATATCCATGCTTGGGATGATGGTGTTGAGGAAGATTCATCCTCTTCCTTGCACTTATATAGAATCGAGGGTCGATTCACCATATGGAGAGTGATTTCCCTCTCACGGAAATTTATGTTGGATCTATATAGGGAAAGTCAATCCATGCCCAGAATTGTATCAAATTCCACCAAGGTAAGTATAACAAGGTTCACTGGGAAGTTAAATCCACAAATAGTGACAGGGGAGGAGTTATATTCATGAGATGAAATAATTGCTACATTTTCCATTTTCACTGACATATCTAATTTCATGCTTTATGGTGGTGATTGGATTGCTCTAATAAATTATATTGATATAAAATAATGTGTAGAACTATGCATGATAACCCTACCTTTCACATTTTGATTATGGGTCTACTTTATCCCATATAGACTTGGGGATGAGTAATTTTAAACTTTTGAACACGTAAATGGGAAACTAATGACATTAAAGGGATAACTTATAAATCACATTTATCTCCTTAACATTTGAGTTTTAAGGCTTTAGTCTATGTTATCCATGATTTACATCCTAAAATATATTCTTATGGGCATTTTTGTTCCCTCAATAATGGTTTATAATGAGCTTATGAATTTACCAAAGCATATTCCTCGGGAGTGTCAAACTAAGTGCACAGTAAGGCCCATTGTAGTGTACCATGTTACCACAAGTCAAACCCAAAACACTTTATCAGAGTTGTTACTCATAGGTACATATATTCCAAAACCATGTCCACTTATAGTATTTATACAGGGATGTATTTTCTTGATAATCCGCTTACTCTATACTCACCAAAATTTAGGGATGTTTTTATTATACGTAGTCTTATCCCTAAGCCTTTCTCTAGAGTTTTCTAATCTTAATCCAAAAAATAACTAAACCTATCCTATGATACCAACTATAATAACCCTGATCTTCATTTCACATTTAAACATGATTTATTATATAAAATTACACTTAATACAACTCAGAAGATCTAGAGGTATAGTGTCTTTGGGGATTAATAACATTACATAACAACTTAAAACATGAAATAAAACATATTTATTTAAAACTTCTTTGACATGACTAACTCATTCATTCGTTCTTAACATTGCATGGGATAACCTGAGGACATGCATAAAAAAGGGGTGAGCTATAAAGCCTAGTAAGGTAATAAACATGGCATAACATGAGGATAATAATACATGTTATACAAGGCATATCAATGAGTCATAAAGAACTTGAATCATAAGGCATGATATAGAATGATAATCATAATGTGAAAATGTGGCAATAATATACAACATGATATTATCATGAGTCAAGTCTCATTGCACATGGTTTAGCATTAGTAAACCCTTATTAAACATGAATTAATATGATTAAAATCTAATTTCAAATGAATTAGAATGATTAAACCCTCATTTCACATGATGTATAATGATACTAAACATTACTCAATGCATTGGAGTGCTATCAGGGATCACCCTTCGTAAACATTTCATGTCATGCATAAGTGTGCACATAGATCATATAACATGGAATCATTAAACATAATAAGTTATTACACGATCAAGTAATGTGGAATACATACATGTAAGTCCCAAATCAAGAAGTATATGAACATAAAGGTGAATACCCTTGGTAGAGAAACGGGTTTGGTATTCACTACACGATGGCAAAACGTAGTGCAATTTCAGCAGCATAACAGTGTCCAATAGAAATTCATAAAATGGGTTGATGAGATCGAAAGAGGTCTCTCATAATTTATACATGAAATGGAAATTAATTGGATCATGTAACATTATACCCCAACACATGATATGTAATTTAAGATGCATAATACAAAATAAGTTCTTGAATGGGAATGAGGAGAGAGAAATCCCTTACGGAATTTCAGCATGGTAATGGATGTATATAAAGGATCATAGATGGATTAATGAGAGTGGAATGGAAGATGTCATTATTTAAAAATAAAATGTACAGTAAAGGGAGTCATTATGAACATATCCCAGCATATTAAAATTGAAATTGAAAGACATATCATAAAAGGAGTGCTTGATAAAAGTGGAGAGTGGAAGATCCCTTACTTGGATGTGACTCCAAAGGCTTGGGAGGGGATTATTGGGAGATTAGGGTGCCTTAGAAGGACTCCAGGGAGTAATGTGAAGAGTTTATTAGAGATTAAAATAGTTTTATTGAAGAGAAATGAGATCTTGGGTGGGTTTATATAGGAAAGGAGGGGGATTTCTTTATTGTTTTGGTTTTGGACACCTCATAATAAAATATTCAAAACCACAAACCATCCAATGATTTTTGCCCATAGTTTCTAAAAAAGGTGAGTGGTATACATTATTTTATAAGGCTAAGGTCTGAATATATTAAAATATTTCCCTTCCTTATGTGGAGGTGAGTCATACTTTCAAGGAAATTATTTTAAAATCTTAAAATATATTATATGTTTTGGAGGATTCACTAAGGCTTTATAAAATAAATCAAATAAAATTAAAATTACATTATTTTAAATAAAAAATGAATATTTTTCCTAATATACCTTTTATAGTATTTATTACATCATTATTGTGTCATTATGATGTCATAAAACACACTGTATATTTCTACAGTATTTAATTTTTACCCAAAAATTCGACGCTCAAAAAATTATGAAAAAATCACTGTTGGATAATTTTGACGTCTTGATTCCAAAAATAATATTAATTTTATCTAAATAATTTTATAAATATGTGAATTTTTACTTTTAAAATAAAAACCTACATTTATTGAAAATTGACGGGTTTTGACAAAAACAGTTTTTAAACCTTAATAAAAATTACATTTGACTTCATAAAAATTATATGATCATTTATATTTAATAAAAGTAATTTAATAATAATATTTTATTAGAATATTATTTATTTCAAAAATCCTTTAATTCATCAAAATATATTTCTTAGTTGAATTTGAATATTAACTAAAAATATTATTTGTGCTTTTAAAATCATTTATAAAGTAACAATAAAAGAATGAAAGTATATTCATTATTCTATACAAAATTAATATACATAATCATAATGATAGGGTCTTGTTACATATCCCTTTATTACACCACCATATTCCCTAAGAGTAAGGTGTGCGATGGTGGGGCTTTCATGGGGTCATTCGGTTAACATGGTTTGGGTCGTGATCTCGATGAGCTTGAAATTCTCCTGTAAACGGTTTCGATCATGCTTAAGTTGTTGGATATCAGCTTGGTCTTAGTCTAGGTAAAAGAATATAAATTTTATCTCCCTCAGAAGTTTGATAAATGGGCTTCATAGGGAATGATTCTACTAGTTGAGGACATCACTTCCTTTGTCTATATCAAAAGGATTTGTTAAAACCCTATATTTATACTAGTCATGTGATCACCGTTCAATGACTATATTATCAACGATAATGATAATTAACGGTCATTTAAATACAATTGGATATAATAAAATAAGTGCACATGTCTTCTATAACTATAAGACATTTAATTAAAAGAAATGGAATTTTATTCATAAATGTTCGATTCATTATAATTACACATTTATTCATGTGTTTTCCCCCACCCATTCTTCGTATTCTTCGTCGTTGGCCCACGGGGTCACAGTTTGACATTGTCATGGCAGGTTCAAGCTCAATTCAACTCTCAGATTCATGGTGGTTTGGCAAATGATGAATGGATCAGTGTTTTGTGGGCAGATCGGGACAAATTGTAGGTGATACCTCATGGTTATAGGAACCATGAATGGTGTTGGCGACGGGATCAAGCAGTAGCGATGATGAGAAATGCACGAGACACGCGAAAATCCACATTTCAAATATATGTTTTTTTAAAATATATGTTTTTTTTCAAAAAGTGGTTTTATTGCTTTCTATGAGAAAATAAATATAATTATTTTTCGACACTTTTAGAAAATTTATTTGATAAAATGAAAATTATTTTTGAAATCAACATATTAAAATTATCTTAGGGTGAATTTTTTTTAATTTTATGAAAAGATTGATTTTCCAGTGAATAGTGAAAAATATCGAATTTTACAAAACTATTATTTTTTATATTAAAAATTCATTTTATGATTTTAATTTTATATCAAAGTAACATAAGTAGTATTTATTTATATATAATCAAATTAATTTCATTTTAATCATCCTTATACCTTATTTTGGTATAAGTAAATTTTTTGGCTTAAAATGCATTTTTCAAGAAAATTGTTTCTCGTTGCATTTTGCAGGATTAATTTTAAATTAATTTTTGAAAATTATATGTCTTAAATTTCGAAAAATGTATTCCATATTTGGATTAAAGAGTTACAAATTTAGTAAATATTTTCCTTTTATTTTTGGACAATATGAATAGTAACCTCAGTAATTCTTGTTACAATGATAAAGGGTAAATTGAGTAATTTAGGTTAAAAAATGATAAGAACCATTAAATGACCCGAACACTTAAATAAATCTTATTTTATGAGTTAATTTCATACATAATCATTTAAGGTTTGATTATATGACCATTTATGTTCATTTTAATGAGATTGTGATGTTTATTATATTTTATTTAATTAAAAGTCAAAGACGTCACATTTATGTTTTAAATAACTATAACATTTTTAATATGGTTTCATCTAGAATATATGTTTAACTATAAATATTATTATGAAATATAAAATATTTATCTACATCATGGTAATTTATTTTTAATTTTTAGTGAAGAAATAATTACCTTAAATGATCACACAACGATGATGCAATAATTATTCAATTAATAGAAAAATCAAATAAATGATATTAAAAATATTAAAAGTAATATAATTTAATTAATTAAGGTTATACATGAATTTTATAGATTAATATAATGTATTATGGATGTATTAAAATATTTTTCTTGAATTTATTTTGTTGTATTGATTTTATTAATTTCAAAGTAATGAATAGTGTCAAAATTGACAGTAATTTTTTTTAAAGGATGGGGTCGAAGCCTCAATTTATTATTAAAGCAAAGACCTCTTTAGTGTGGGTAGAGGGAGACTCATTACATAGCCCGAAATCCCAAGGCCAAGTGGCCTGAATACAAGGCTTGAAAGCCCATTTTTTTGGCCCAAAGGACCCCTTAGTGAATAGTACTGCTACAGTACATGCGCTGCTACAGTTCCTGCTGTAGTACAGCCACCGTTAGAGTTCTTTCGCCGCTACAATGCCTACTACAATCTTCTGCCACTATTGAAAATAATGATAATTCATGAATACAATATTTTATTAAATTATTTAAAAAACATAAAATATTAAATAATAACAAATAGGATAAAATATGGTTGAAAAATTCATCCCCTATTCATTTATAGGCTATTTGGAAGTGTTTTTCTCTAGAATAGTCTTATTATATTTTAATATTTTGAGAATTTCTAAAAGTGCCTCTCACCTCAATTATAAAAGGGCACCCCTTCCTTCACTTATTTACACCACATTGAGCCATCTAGGTCAACCAGACTATACTAATTTATATTCTTAACATCATTATCCATGTTCTATAGGTCTTTTTCTTCCAAAAGACCAACCTTATATCTCTTAAGAAGAGATTTAAAGGAAGTTCGTCGAAGAATAAATAGTTTTCTTTACCAACTCTTTCAAGTTTATTTTTTCTTCTACTTTCTATTCATATGTTGTTTCCATGATAATTTAATAAATTTAGTATCATATATATACTTAGATTCTATTACGATTACGATACAACCATATTACACTTTTTATCCATCTTATGAAAAATGAAAGCACAGTTTGTGTGTACGTACGGCTTACCATCTCCATGTAGTTGTGTAATTCGTTTTTCATCACTACTTTACTTATATGGGTATAATGATGAAAATAATGGATATATATGATATTTATAACATGATATTGATTCTGGAAAATTAAGATATCATCAATTTCCCTACCCATTCACCATTAAGGGAATGATATTGTTGTTTGTGCGTACGTACGACCTACTGTCTCCACGAAGATATACGATTAATTTTACATATCCAACATTCAATAATGGTTCTAAAAATGTATTTAATGATTAAATATGATATTTATAAAATTAATATTATTATGGAGATGATGGATCTATATTCTATGTAATATAATCAGGACTTTCATGACAAAATATGCATGGGAAAACAAGACAATTAACACTAGAAACAATGAAAATAATGAAATATTATCAATGAATAGGTGGTAAGATATTATAAAAGGATAATATAAGATGTTATAAATATGAACATAGTTTTTTTATAAATTAATAAAATGTTTAAAACCATTATACAATATGTTTGAACACATTTTAAGGAACTCAAACTTGAGGTAAGGGATTTCTTAACTCAATTTCCATTTATTGGGTTAAACTTCTACTTTATTGATTATGTCATGATAAGATTATGTGCAAAATGAATTTTGATTATCTTATATTTTATTTCCACTTGTTTTATGTGGATTTAAAGTTGATACACATAATAAATTTATTAGATTAAAATTTACTTCAATGATATGATCTTTATAAGGGACTTCATCTTAATTTTCTTTCGTTGAGCCATATTTTGATGCTATGCACCTGTATTATTTTTTAAGGTGTATATATCACTCATTTGACATGTTATATCATGGATTTATTTATTCTCATGGTATTTAATGTTTTTTTAAATTTTATTATTTCATGGGGCATATGATTTGACTAATTACAGAGTGGTCAGGTTTCTCATCTCACTTTTAATTCTATGATATATATACCTTATTCGCCACTTATTTTTTTATGGTGTATATTTATCCCATTTTTTATATCATATAATTAATTTATTTATCTTCATGGTATTAAATGTTTCATTTTATGATTATTACTTTTATGGTTCCTACAATTTAGAAGTTATCAAAGTGATAAGAGTTTATTTAATAATTTAATCATTACTCAGGATTGTTTTTGTTTAAGTTTCCCTAGGGGGAATTATTTAATGTTTATATGTTAAACTCAATTTATTTTCTTATTATCTAGTCATTCATAAACATTTCAAGTAATAATTCCATTTTTTTACTCTTTTATACTTAAAATGATTGAGAAAATTGTTTTTAATAAAATTTGACTTTATTTCTATTCGGACGAAAATACTTTTTCATCAAAACCCATGTTTTCTAAAAAAAGTTTTCAAAAAAGTTTTAAACCTTTTAAAAATGATTTATCAAAGAAATTTTTACCCATTTTTACTTTTTATAAAATATTTTGAAAGGAATATTCAAGTTTTTTTCAAAATAATGCTCATTTGGATTTTATCAAAATTATAAAAGGAATATTTATTTTAAAGTGTACGATGTGAAAGGAATTTTCCTCCATCATGAAAAATCAATATTTTAAAACTTATTTCAAGTTTATTTTAAATGGAAAGTGTTTTCAAAATGTTTTGTGAATATTTTGTTTTAAAAGGTGATTTTCAAAATGAAAAGGTTATTTTCCTCAAAAATGTTTTTAAGGATATTTTTATGGTATTTATATTCATCAATGACATCAACCCTTTATTGTACTTATAATAAACTAAGGATAAATTATATTAATATCATCTTTATTCTTTCTTTGTATGGTTTATGATTATTTTGACTATGAATGTTCTATTTTTATATCATTCTCCATATTACTCTAGGTGGTTTATGATAATGCTTATTGTTTGAGGAAAGTATTCACATTTTGTATGCTAGTTTTCCAATACAAATGTTTATGTTTTTTTATATTTATTACCTTTAAAATGAGGAATGAAATGTACTTAGTAAGTGATGGTCATAGTCTATTATAGCCCCCCGATTCATCGGTAGGTCTCATGAGATAAACTATTTTGGGTATTGGATGAAGCCCTACCCATTTATGTATGGTGTCTTGGCTGAAGTTTTGATGGTATGTTTATGATGTCCCGCATTTTTCATTCCCTCATTATGAGATTAGTTATTGATATTCCATGTAATTATTCAATTAATATAATATTTATGGCTAATTTTTATTCTCATGTTATTATTTATATGACATTATTTGATCATCTTTTATTCTTAACATATTATACTCAAGTTATTGATTAAATGACATGTGTTTCAGTTATTTACCTTTCCACATTGCTTATGACTTATTTATTTATAGTTTCTGTTGTATTTAACCCTTAATGAGCATTTTAGGTCACCCAAAATTTGTTTTCTTTCCCCAGAAATCCATGAAGTGTACCACGATTGTTATATAAGAATATGCTAGAGGGGATAATGTTATTCTCGAAAAAAAATCATGTTGTATTTTTTTATTTTCAAATGTAATATTGGAATCATGTGTGTATCTAGTTTACCATGACTACTAAACTATTCAGTCTTTTGAGATGTGATTCTTTGTACCTTATGTCAATGTAATGAAATAAATGTTGATTTTGGGATTCTAGAGTTGGGGTTGTTATAATCGGGGTCCGATTTTCTGACCATTGGAGGCCAAGAAATCTATGGCCAGTGTCGCTAAATTCAATTATGGTGGTTTTCAAGTGGTCAACAAATGAAAATTGTGGCAGAAGTGGTGGATCTGGGATCCGCGTAAAGTACCTAGAGATTCTACCGAAAACAAGACTACATGGCATGCAGTCTGATGAACACACGTCGTGTAGTACCCCCTGGCTGCAATGCTATGATTTCAGGTGAAGATAAGGATAACACTCTATGTGATTGGGTCCCACACACCGTGTGACTCTCCTCGGGTGGCTAAGTCATGTGTTAACTGCACACTACCAAGACCCTGTGTGAGAGGACGAGTTGTGTACTCTGAGAGTACATGGGCATGTGTCGGTAACCGAGCATAGTCAGGTACACGACATGACCTGACGAACACGAGAACAATGTCACGACCCGTCCCCCTGAGCTTGTATCGTGACTACCCCAAGCCCACCTTCCATAGGCCAGGGGCTGGCGACTAGCACCAAAGGTGTAATTCCCTAAAACTGGGAAGGCATTGCCTTTATAAATCATAAACACACACAACCAGAGTACAAGAAGAAGCAAACACTAAGTAAAAACTGTATGACAAGTATGCTGAAAGTAAAGGGGCCGGAAATACAAGACCAACAGTAAAGTACAAATAAAGGACAAATAGGTACAAATAAAAAGACAAACAGCTAGAAGGTGTCTAGCAGCTCCTGGATCGTCCACCATGGATCCTACCTAAAGGGTAGGTACAGATAGCCTCCTCAGTGCTCCACGTCCGCTTGTCTCCTCCGGGTACCAACTCGTCATGAGGTCCACCTCTGGGTACCATCCAGTCCTCATACACTCTGCCTCGATTAGCGATTTCCATCATCTGCATCCAACACAACGAGGTGCAGGAATAGCCCGTGTAGGGGTGAGTATAACGATACTCAGTAGGGACCCTGATACCCTGAAGGTCTCACAAAATCCAACAAGGATAAACCACAAAGTATGATTTCAATGGATAACCATTACTTAGGTATATGCCTATACATATACCTAAGTTATCAAGTAACCCATCTCAATCATGAGGAAAACACAAAGGTCATTGACTCAGCTCAAACCAGGATTTTCATTATTGAAACCATGGCTGCTGGAGAACTCCTCCTCTGTCGAGAACAGCAGGTCTGTCGCAACACCGAGGCACTTCTCACTAACCTTGGACTACTGAGGTACTCCTCCTGTCGAGTATCGCGGGTCTGCTACCAACTACCAGGCGCTCTATCCGCTGTGGGTCTGCCGCCAAATACCGGGTGCTCCCCCTCATAGCCTACAGAGGTACTCCTCCTGTCGAGTACCGCGGGTCTTCTTCCAACTATCAGGTGCTCTGTTCGCCATGGGTATGCCGCCAAATATAGGGCACTCCCCACTGGGCTAGTCTAATCACTCCAAGTCAAATCGATCAAGCAGTCGTCAGGTCTATCAGCTACTAGGTCTCTGCACCCTGTATGCTCGTATCTGGGAGGATCCACTCCAAGAGCTATTGTTCAATACTTTAAGTGTCAAGAAGTCTCACGTGGAAGTATCTCAAAGGACTGTCACGTCATAGAGGTCTCAATCCAACAGATGGCGCGTCAATCGAATGTCCGATCTGTGAGTTATTAGCCTTTTAGTCCCAGGGGCCCGATTGGTTTCGTGTACGAACCAACTTGATCGTATCTAAACTATACCATGAACTCCCATGAGGTATTCTCAAAGGGACGTATTCGTTCCAAGAATGTCGGCGCCGTAGACGATTTGTCAAACGGACGCTCGTAGCCCAAGATATGGGTGAAAAGGTGTAAACGAGTCTGATGGGTTCGGGTCCGGTCTGACCCAGTTGGACCGACCCGACCCATTCCGTGAATCTGACCCGGCCCGAAGGGGCGGCCCATCCCGAAGGGGCGGGCCGACCCAAAGTTACGGCCCGGTCCGAAAGCGGCTCGACCCGAAGGGGCGGTCCGCGTGGCCTGGTGGTGGCCCGTGTGGCCAGGTGGCAGCCCGCGTGGCCAGGTGGTGGCCCACGTGGACCGGCTAGCTGGCAGCCCACGTGGCCTGGTTGGCCATGCGTGGGAGGGGGTGTCGTGCCCCCCTTTGTCCGAAACAGCTAGCGCGAGGCGCCGACCCCTGGTAACCGCAGGACCTGAAGGGGCTCGCCTATAGCATGCACCGGCGGTCGGATCAGCCGACCGCCCTCTCCTGTCCACTGTGGCCATAGGCTGCGGGTCTTCCCCGATGCAGCGTGACGGCGCCGCGCCCCTACTCTCCCGCCGCGGCGCGACAGCGCTGTGCACTTCCATCGCGGCCTGACGTGGTCGCGACTCTCCTCCGCATAGTGAGGCGGTGCCGCTCCCTCTTGGAAACCTGGCGGCCTTTGCACCGTCGGTTTCTTTCGCGGTCGTCCCGTTGCTGGCCGCCGTTGTTCGCCGCGGTCCGTTCCTCCATCGTCAACAAACAAGTTCAACTAAAGGGGTAGGGTCGGCCGTGTTGGTGCGGTCCAAACCCCCCATGTTATGTTGATAACATTCGGCGTAATGAATACCAAATTATTAACAACGTAGAATGGGAACAAAACAACTCAAATCCCCCTACCTCGCTTGTCGTTGATCATTGACGAAGTCGCGGGATGGCAGCGTCGTTTCGTCAATGTCGGAAGAGGAAGAGTTCGGAGAAGACGACGTCGTCGGCATTCTTCGTGGGCGGCGGTGCTTCCAATTCCTTGCCCTGGTCGAAGAAGGAAGAATATGGTGTTCGTCGTTCTTCGATGGAAGAAGCATTCTTCACGTTCTTCGCTGAGAGGATAAAGTTATATCAATTCTCCAAACCCTCTCCCAAGCTCCACCCAAAGATTATGTCAACACCAAAAATAATAGAAATACTATTATTTTAATGGTTGGAAAGAATTAAAAAGAATTCAAAAAGGAGATAATTAATTAATTTCAAGGGTTTAATCAATTAATTGTGAGAGAGTTGGCACATTAAAGTAATGGGGGAGGTGGAGAGTTTAACCCACATAAATGGGGGGTTAGAGGTGTTCCAAAATTAATGGGGAGTTAGAAGAGTTAAGAAACTCGTGTGGGCCCCACTAAATAAAATCCTCCTAAGGGAGGTTATGTGTGGGTGGCCCCCACCACTAACCTCCACTTGGAGTTTTTAACCACCATAAAATAAAAATAAGGTGAACACCTTATTTTTATTTAATTTAATTTAAAAACCCCCAAAACTAACTTCTATTCTCGTCAGAACGCAACTGCGGTGAAGGTCTTACTAAGAAATCACTGACACTGCGAGTTCAATGGTGCCCTCGGAATTCGATTTTGAGCACTGGTTTAGAAGTTATAAAAACCCACTCGTACGTTTATTGAACGTACCCGAACAAAACTTCATAAATTGATTACGGGAACACCGGGCCTCGGAATCAAGCTCCGTCAGAAACTACGGACTCATAAAATTCCCATGTATTTAAAAAAAATCCACGAGAAATCCAGGTCTTTACATTCTACCCACCTCAGGGCTTTATGTCCTTGTAAGTTTAACTCGAACTAAGGGAACAAATGGGGGTACTGAGCACGCATCTGAGCCTCCCGCTCCCATGTGCTCTCCTGGAGGTTTCTGTGCTGCCAGCGAACGCATCCCAGAGGTATCGACCGTCCATATAGGACCCACTCCTATCGATCCTCAATCTCCATTGGGACCTTCGTGAAAGTCACCCCGTCATCGATGTCTATCTCCCCGTGGTCGATGATGTGGGATGGGTCGTGCACGTATCTCCTCAACTGAGACACGTGGAATACGTCGTGCACCCGGTGCAACTGAGGTGGAAGAGCTAAGCGGTAAGAAACCTCGCCTACTCTGCTGAGGACCTAGAATGGTCCGATGAATCGTGGAGATAACTTGCCGCCTCGGCCAAATCTTCGTCGGCCTCATCGATGTGAGACCCGTAGGAAGACGTGGTCACCATTCTTGAACTTCAGAGGTCTCTGTCTCCTATCAGTATACAATTTTTTCCGACACTGTGAAATTTTCATCCGCTCTTGGATGATCTGCACCTTCTCCGTGGTAGCCCGTACCATCTTTGGTCCCACTAGTGCTGACTCCCCTAGGTCTGTCCCACACAGTGGCGATCTGCAAGGTCGTCCATACAACGCCTCAAAAAGTGTCATACCGATGGTGGAGTTATAGTTGTTGTTGTAGAAAAACTCCACCAAAGGCAATTGATCCTCCCAGCTATGACCGAAGTCGAGGACGCATGCACGAAGCATATCCTCGAGGGTATGGATGGTCCTCTCGGTCTGACCATCAGTCTGAGGATGGAAGGCGGTGCGCAAGCGAAGTTATGTCCCGAAGGCTTCCTACAACCCCTTCCATAGCCGGGAAGTAAATCATGTGTCACGGTCGGAGACAATAGAAGAAGGTACTCCATGAAAACACATTATCTTCTGTACATAGAGGTGTCCCAAGCTCTCTACTGAACCCTGCTTCCTAATCGGTAGGAAGTGGGCCAACTTGGTGAGTTGGTTGACGATCACCCAAATTGAGTCTTGACTCCTGGATGTACATGTAAGACCCATCACGAATTCCATGGATATCCCATCCCACTTCCACTCTGGGACCTCTAAGGGCTGAACCAAGCCTGCGGGCACCTAGTGCTCTGCCTTCACTTGCTGACAAGTGAGGCATCGCAAGACAAACTCCGTTACTGCTTTCTTCATACCTGGCCACCGGTGCTATCGTCGAAGGACCTGGTACTTTTTCACCACTCCAGGATGTACCTATAGAGGGTAAGTGTGAAATTCCCTCCACACTTCCTCCTAAATTGAAACTGGTACCATGGTACATCCTCTGAAGAGGATGACGTGCTCCCCACCTTCAGAAAATCCATCAGGTGCTTGCCCTGTGGATATCTGAGCATGTCGCGTCTCGCAGTCAGAGTCCCCATGTTGTGCCTCCATAACTCGCTAAAGAAGTGAGGTAGTGACTGTAAGAGACTGTAGATAGGCTGCTTCATCCCTGTCCACAAAGGATATCTGTAAAGCGACCAGCTGCTCTGTCACCTCTCCTAACAGTTGTATACCAGACCTCCTGCTGAGTGCATCTACAACAACGTTCCCCTTCCCAGGAGTATAGACTATCTCAAAGTCATAGTCCTGGAGGAACTCAAGCCATCGTCGTTGTCTCAAGTTCAGGTCCTTCTGAGAGAAGATATACCTGAGACTCTTGTGATCAGAGTACATAGTAAAATGCTCGCCCATCAGATAGTCCCGCCACATCTTCAAGGCGAAGACCACCGCTGCTAACTCCAGGTCATGGGTAGAGTAGTTCTTCTCATGTTGTCTCAGCTGCCAAGAACCATACGCGATCATTGATCGCTCCTGCATCAGGACACACCCGAGTCTGGTCCATAATGCATCGCAATAGACTATGTACCCTATGCCTTCCTCTAGAAGCCTCAAGATGGGGGCACTAGTCAGCCTCTGCCTCAGCTCCTAAAAGCTCTGATGGCATCTCTCTGACCACATGAAGGGTTTCCCCTTCTTCGTAAGGCTGAAAGTGGTGCTGCAACTCTGGAGAAGTCTGGAACAAATCTCCGATAGTATCCAGCCGAACCCAGGAAACTCTGAACCTCTATCACACTCCTGGGTGGCTCCCAAGCAAGCACTGCCTCAAGCTTCGGTGGATCCACTACAACTCCAGCCTCCGAGATGACGTGTCCCAATAAGTTAACCTCTCGAATCCAAAACTGACACTTCAGGAGCTTGCCATAATGTTGGTTCTCTCAGAGTGTGTCCAGTACTACCTGCAAATGGTAGGCATGCTCCTCCTCAATAGTCGAGTAGATCAAAATTTCGTCAATGAAGACCACGACAAAGTGATCGAGGTAAGGCTAGAAGATCCTGTTCATGAGACACATGAACACTGCTGGAGCGTTGGTTACACTGAAGGGCATAACCAAGAACTCATAGTGGTCGTACCGACACCTGAAGGTCGTCTTCTGCACATCCTCATCTCGAACTCTGAGTTGGTGATAGCCTGATCTGAGGTCTATCTTCGAGACCCATCATGCTCCTTTGAGCTAATCAAAGAGGTCATCAATCCTCGGAAGTGGATACTTGTTCTTCATGGTCACCTAGTTCAGGCGAAGATAGTCGATACAGAGCCTCAAGCTCTCATCCGCCTTCTTGGCGAACAGAATCGGGGCTGCCCAGGGAGAAACACTGGGCCGGATGAATCCCTTTCCCTACAAGTCCTCTAGTTGTACCAGCAACTCAAAAAGCTCCGTGGGATCCATCTGATACACTGGAGTAGATATCGGTGTCGTCTCGGGGTACAGGTCAATGTATAAGTCCACCTCTCTGCGAGGAGGTAGTCCTGGAACATCATCAGGGAAAACATCTGAGTACTAGTCCACCACTACAGGATATGTCGGACTCTCCACATCAACTACTCTGAGGGTAAGGCAAGCCAACTGGTGAGTGATTGGCTACACCCTCCTCCGAGTAAGTCCGTCTTATGCTTCAATGGTTTCCTTCTCACCGGTGAAGGTGAACCTGGTCCCATACGTGCGGTCACACCACACTTTTCTCCTAATATAGTTGATCTGAGAATGGACTGTAGATAACCATTCCATACACAAGATGACTTCGTAAGGCCTCGACGTCGCTACTAGGAGATCTCAGTTGAAGCTCTTGCCTCCTAGAGTAAGATCTCACTACCGGAACCAGTGCGTAATCGTCAAATTAGCTCTCGTAGGAGTCTCTAGCCGTAAGGATTGAACCAATAGCTCCTTCGAAATCTCCGATCTCTGAACGAGGGAAGTGGCAATGAAAGAGTGACTGGCACCCGTGCCTATAAGAACTGCAGCTAAGGTGGAATAGACACAGATCGTACCTAGAATCATCTCCAGAGTGTCGTGATCGTAGGCCTCAGCTGCCTGAAGTTGTGCTCTGCCCTGTCCACCCACTCCCTGTGGTCGGGGTGTACCTCCTTGTGGTGGTGGCGGTAGCACCTTATATCGTCGTCCACCACCAGCTGCACATCCAACTCCTCTTCCACGTCCGCCTATGCCCTGTGGACCACCTCAATCGAACCTCTGCCTCTGCCTGGGAGGTCCCTCAACTGTCTGTTGATCGTCAAAGAGGCAGTTCGGACAATCATGAGCCATGTGACCAAGCCCGCCGCATGAGTAACACTGTACGCTCCTGGCATGACTAGCTCTGTCTCCACTCTGGGTGCCCCGCACAACCAATCTTGAGTCATACGGTTGACCACCTATAGGTATGGTCCTCTTGGACCTCTGCGTCATCTGTCTACTGCTAGCTTCAGAAGACTCCGCTGCAAGTCAACTAGTGGTGGGTCTCGCTGCTAGAGAATGCTCAGCAAGGAAACTCTCCACTAGGAGGGCTCGCTCCAACACCCCCGTCTGTGTCAGAATGCTGTGGGAGATAACTAAAGCTCTGATCTCTCTCCAGAGTCCCTGCTCAAAGATCCGGGCCTTGAATAATGAGTCTCATACCATATCAGTGGAGTAGAGCGAGAGGTCAGTGAACCTCGCTGAGTACTGAGCTACACTCATGTTGCCCTGCTGCAGATGAAGTAGCTCATGTATTTGCACCACTCGAAGGGTGGCTGGTACAAACTCCACCCGAAACAGGCGCTTGAAGTCTGCCCATAGAAGTGTCACCTCATCATGCATCTGGAGCATCAGGCTCCACCATCTGCCTGATGCTGCCTGAAGGAGGCTGGCAGCAAGGATCACCATGAAGTCGGCTGGTGTCCCTACTAGTCTGAAGACTCTCACCACAACCTCCAGCCAATCCTCAGCCGCTTGTGGGTCTGTCTCTCCCCAGAACCTGGGTGGACTCTGGCACTGGAACTCGTGCAGCATGCTCAAGCGGTGTGCACTCTCTATTGCTGGGGCTGGTGGCATCGGTGGCCCAACGGAAAGTGGTACCACTGGTGCCATCATTGGTGCCTCAACTGAAAGAGGGTCCATGTACTGAGGCCTTGTCACTTGGCGGGCTGTCAGTACATACAACTCTCGGGGCTCTAGTTGGTCGTCTGCGGGGAGGCATCCTGAAAGAAACAGATGTGACACGGTCAAAATACTATACCTGATGAGCTGACCTAGTTTGATATGACTTAAAGAAAACTTTTGAAAACACAGACACAATCAGTGTTTTTGTGTACTAAGTCGAAAATTAGTAGTCAGGGTCCTGGTGTATGGATATGTCGGCTGCCGCCCCAACACTGGACTCCCTGAACTGAAAACCACACTCAATAGCCTTAACATTATTGCTTCATAGAAAATAAATATTAGAGTCCTAATTTCTACGGTAGAACCGAATCCTCTGATACCAATTTCTCACGACCCATCCCCTGGGGCCCATATCGTGACTACCTCAAGCCCGCCTTCCATAGGTCAGGGGTTGGCGACTAGCACCAAAGGCGTAATTCCCTAAAACTGGGAAGACATTACCTTTATAAATCATAAACACACAAAACTAGAGTACAAGTGGAAGCAAACACTAAGTAAAAACTGTATGAAAAGTATGCTGAAAGTAAAGGGGCTAGAAATACAAGCCCAACAGTAAATTACAAGGAAAGGACAAACAGTTACAACTAAAAAAACAAATAGCTGGAAGGTGTCTAGCAGCTCCTGGATCATCCACCACGGATCCTACCTGAAGGGTAGGTACAGATAGCCTCCTCAGTGATCCATGTTCGTCCGTCTCATCCAGGTACTAACTCGTCGTGAGTTCTACCTCCGGGTACCATCCAGTCCTTGTACACTCCACCTCGGTCAGCACTGTCTATCGTCTGCATCCAACACAACAAGGTGCGGGCATAACCCATGTAGGGGTGAGTATAACGATACTCAGTAGGGACCCCGAGACCCTCAAGGTCTCACAAAATCCAACAAGGATAAACCACAAAGTATGATTTCAATGGATAACCATTACTTAGGTATATGCCCATATATATACCTAAGTTATCAAGTAACCCATCTCAATCATGAGGAAAACACAAAGGTCATTGACTCAGCTCAAACCAGGATTTTCATTATCGAAACCACGGCTGCTGGAGAACTCCTCCTCTGTCGAGAATAGTGGGACTGTCGTGACACCGAGGTGCTTCTCACTAACCTTGTACTATTGAGGTACTCCTCCTATCGAGTACCGCGGGTCTGCTGCCAACTACCAGATGCTCCGTCCGCTGTGGGTTTGCCGCCAAATATCGGGCGCTCCCCCTCATAGCCTACAGAGGTACTTCTCCTATCGAGTACTGTGGGTCTGCTTCTAACTGCGAGGCTCTCCGTCCACCATGGTTCTACTGCCAAATATCAGGCGCTCCCCATTGGTCTAGTCGAATCACTCCGAGTCGAATCGGTCAAGCAGTCGTCAGGTCTGTCAGCTACTAGGTCTCTGCACTCTGTCTGCTCGTCTCTGGGAGGATCTGCTCCACAAGCTACTGGTAGATACTCCAAGTGTCGTGAATTCTCACATGGAAGTATCTCAAAGGACCGCCATGTCATAAGGGTCTCAACGCAACAGACGACGCGTCAATCGGACACCCGGTCTATGAGTTATTAGCCTTTTAGTCCCGGGGGCCCAGTTGGTTTCTTGTACGAACCAACCTGACTGTATCTCAACTATACCCTGAACTCCCATGGGGTATTCTCAAATGGATGGATTCGTTCCAAGAATGTCAGCGCCGCTGACGGTTCGTCAAACGGACGCCCGTATCCCAAAATATGGGCGAAAAGGTGTAAACGGGTCTGACGGGTTCGGGTCCGGTCCGACCCAGTTAGACTGACCCGACCCGGTCTGTGAATCTAAACCAGACCGAAGGGGCGGCCCAAACCAAAGGGGCAGCTCGACCCGAAGGTACGACCCGGCCCGTGGGGGCGGCCCGGCCCGGCGGCCCGCGTGGCCTGGTTGGCCATGCGTGGGAGGGGGTGTCGCCCCCCCCCCCCCCTTTGTCTGAAACGGTCGGCACGAGGCGCCGGCCCCTGGTAACTGTAGGACCCGAAGGGTCCCGCCTGTAGCGTGCACCGGTGGCCGGCTTAGCCATCCGCCCTCTCCTATCCACTGCGGCCATAGTCTGCGGGTCTTCCACGGTGCAGCGCGACAGTGTCGCACCCCTGCTCTCTTGTCGTGGCCCGCCCTGGTTGCGGTCCTGCACCACCGGTGCGGCACGATGGCGTTGCGCCCCTCCGCCGCGGCCCGCCTTGGCTGCGGCCTCCTACTGCCCTCCGCGCGGCGTGATGGCACCGCGTGCTTCTACCACGGCCCGATGTGGTTGTGGCTCTCCTCCACATAGCGAGGCAGTGTCGCACCCTCTTGGCGACCCGACGGCCTTTGCGTCACCGGTTTCTTTCGCGGTCGGCCCTTCGTCGGCCGTCTTTGTTCGCCGCGGTCCGTTCCTCCATCGTCAACAAACAAGTTCAACCAAAGGGGGAGGGTCGGCCGTGTTGGTGCAGTTTGAACCCCCCATGTTATGTTGATAACATTCGGCATAACGAATACCAAATTATTAAATACTTATAACGGGAACAAAACAACTCAAATCCCCCTACCTCGCTTGTTGTTGATCGTTGACGAAGTCGTGGGATGGCGACGTCATTTCATTAACGTCGAAAGAGGAAGAGTTCGGAGAAGACGATTCGAATACAACGTCGTCGGCATTCTTCATGGGCGACGGTGCTTCCACTTCCTTTCCCCGGTCGAAGAAGGAAGAAGATGGTGTTCATCATTCTTTGGTGAAAGAAGCGTTCTTCGCGTTCTTCGCTGAGAGGATGAAGTTCTCTCAATTCTCCAAATGCTCTCCCAAGCTCCACCCAAAGATTATGACAACACCAAAAATAATAGACATACTATTATTTTAATGGTTGTCAAGAATTCAAAAGAATTCAAAAAGGAGATAATTAATTAATTGCAAGGGTTTAATTAATTAATTGTGAGAGAGTTGACACATTAAAGTAATGGGGGAAGGTGGAGAGTTTAACCCACATAAATGGGGGGGTTAGAGGTGTTCCAAAATTAATGGGGAGTTAGAAGAGTTAAGAAACTCATGTGTGACCCACTAAATAAAATCCTCCCAAGGGAGGTTATGTGTGGGTGGCCCCCACCACTAACCTCCACTTGGAGGTTTTAACCACCATAAAATAAAAATAAGGTGAACACCTTATTTTTATTTAATTTAATTTAAAAACCCCCAAAACTAACTTATATTCTCGTCAGAACGCAACTACGGTGAAGGTCTTACTAAGCAATCACCGACGTTGTGAGTTCAACAGTGCCCTCGGAATTCGATTCCGAGCACCGGTTCAGAAGTTATAAAAACCCGCTCGTACTTTTACTGAACGTACCCAAACAAAACTTCAGAAATTGATTTCGGGCACACCGGGCATCGGAATCAAGCGTCGTCAGAAACTGCAAACTCGTAAAATTCTCATGTATTTAAAAAAAATCCATGGGAAATCCAGGTCTTTACACGCAACCAGGAGCACATGGGTCAGCCTCGGTTGGACAAGACACGCCACGTGGGCCCCTTACACACCATGTACAGTGAAATGGCCTTTGAGTTATGTCTATAGGAGAACACGACTAGTTAGTGGAATGAGACCACACATAGTGTGGACCCCTTACACATCATATACTCCCTTTTGAGAAGATTTCACCTTTTGTATCCCCTTCGTCTGGACTCGGATTTTGGTCTGCAAGTAACCTATCTTAAGTGTTTTTTCACATAAAACGTGATGGTAGCATTCATAGTGGCATTTGAGATATGGCATGGAATGTTTCAATCATGACACTTCTTTAGGCGATGCTTGATGACGGTAGTGATCGGGCAGGATCATTAGAGAGAGGTCGGGTTTGACAACCCCTTTATCATACTAGGGTATGAGTCCCTCATATTTCTCACACTGGTTTGAGTGGAACCTTATTGATGCGCTAGGGTGTGAGTCCTCTATCTATCGAGTTCCACCCCCTGATGCACTAGGATGTGGGTGCTCTATCTACCGAGTGACACCCTCCTGACGTACTAGGGTGTGCGTCCTCTATCTACTGAGTGATACCCCCTCTCGCACTAGGGCGCGAGTCCTCTACTTGGAGATTGTGCCCCCTCAACTATGTGGCATTATGGCGAGGTGTGAGTCCTCCACATATTCACTTCTTCAGACACGAGATGTTGGGCACTAGAGACAGACTTATTAGAGTTGTTGGAAAACTCATCAACTTGGGTTGGGCTGTGAGATGAAGATCTTTTTTCTCTCTTTTGGGTTTCTTATATGAGCATATGTGTGTGTGTGTGTGTGTTGTTGGGTTTCGTCTCCCTCTTAATTTAGGTTGAGATAACCACTTTTATCGTGTCTTTTATTGCTCCCTCTTTAGTTTTTGGGACGTCCTACTGGGTATGTATATACTCACCCCTGCATGGGCTTTGTCCACACGTGTCGTGTCTTTTTCAGACGACAGAAAGATCGATGGTAATTTTAGAGTAGAATATGGATACTTGGGTGCATATACCGTGTACGTTGGTTGGGTTTGGAGAAAAAGATTTGGGCTCTCTCAGTTTTTTTATATTTCAGTTGTTGTCAAATTGGGACATATTTTTTGGGTGGGTGTGTATTTTTCCCTTTACATTTTAGATTATATTTTTGCACTCTTTTATATTCTCTAGAGGTTATTATATGCATGATTTTTTCTTTAGATGTTACTCTATTTTATTATTATTCATTTTCACTTCTGTATGAAGATTTTTGATTGAGTGTGCACAATATTTTAGGTAAAGACCTCCCATTTTAGTTATGCTTTCTAGGTGCTTGTCGCTAGCCCCTGGCCTATGATGATGGGCTTGGGTTTGTGGCATCCTGACTTTCCCCCAACCAAGAGGGTCCCTGTGGGTCGTGTCGTTACAAGGTGAGTGTCTTAGGCTAGGGCTAGGGTTTGATTGTGGTATGTGAATATGTGGAGGAGAGGGTGGACCTTGCGACTTGTACGATATTTCAATGCATATCAAGGTGGTAGGTTCCACCTTCAGCTTTGTGCAAGAACAAAAATCCCTGCATTGAATGAATACATCTATGAGGTCAGATTGATTTGAAAGGTTTGTTGTTACGTTATTTTGCTTATTTTTATTTTTGTAGATACTAGGAAATAATAGTGACCTTAACGAGTTTTCCACTTGTTGGGGAAGAGTTTCCCCAAAAATCTTGAAGAAAATAGGACATTTGATTGTTAACAAGTGATCAAAATATATTTACGAATATTTTTAGAATCGACTAAGTTTTTTTTTAGTGTTTTTGTTTTTTGGTCCCTCATTCTCCCCTATATAAATTCCAAAAGTTTCATGGTTTTGTTTTTTATTGAGGTGTTTTTTAAAAAGTAATAATTTTAACCTTTCAATCATTTTTTTAAATATATGAAGTATAATTATTTCTTATTGAATGGTATATTAATTTAAAGATCACTATAGATGCAAAAAACATGGTTTATTACAAACTAGTACCCAGCTCGTGCATTTTCATGACATGATCATTAAATTAAAAAAATTTATTTGCATGGTCAAAAAATTGTGGTGATGATATATAGAACATGTGTCACTTGTTGGGAGAGTGGAAGGAAATTGAAAGAAGAAATGGAGTGAGTGGAATGCTCGTGACACATAGAGATTGACTGAAGGCTGGTGGTGACACGTGTAGCTGGAAGAATTATATAAAACTATAGATGTGAATTTATATGTACAAGTGTGTATAAATTAAATTAATGTAAGAATAAAGTATGGATGACTAACACACTATCTTATGGAGGATTATCAACTTATATAGGTGAAGACCCCACACCCCATCATGTGGGGAAGTACTGACTCCAACTGTAGTATCGGGGACCCACGCCTCATCGAGATGAATGGAGTGCTAACCCTATACTTGAACTAGTCGATATAGAGGACTCGTGGCCCAAAATAGTGTACTAACTCAATGATTAATGTTTACCCTGACATCAGAATTTCATTAAGGAAGTACATAAACCCAATTTTTTCTTCAAACGTCTCGACCAAACTCTTCTCCTTTGTAGTGCTATGATCCTAAAACATCACAATATGTCTTGTAAATGGTATGTGATGACTATGATAATCATTCAATCGTGATATATATGAAAATTCAATTAGAACAGACTATTTACTTGTCTGATTCTGATACCCAAGAAATAAAATATGTAAACAACCAAAGAAAACATAGTACATGAGATGTGCTCTACCAGACATAAAATGTCTTGGACATGTACTACTACCCATGTAATATGATGTGTACCCCTACCAATGTCGAACATGGTGGTTGGGCCTATACTCTTCCACACCCTAGGTTGTGTGGTTCCGCAGAACATGGCGTGTGACCTGCAGTCACATCATATGTGACTATACACAAAATCATACTATTAAAAGTAATAGATACATGGAATGACTCAAAAAGGTTACACAATGTGTGATATTTATAAGCCACAAAAACCTCAGTTCCTCAAAGACATACATGACGTGTTTTAGTGGTCGTCTGCCTTGTATTCTGCAATTCTAGATCCAAAACCTTTAGCTGCCTGCAATTTGAACCATCACCTTCTCTATTTATTCCATTTTTGTTTCCCATCGCTATAACAGCCATGTCTGGATGCTACAAACACACCTAAGGTGGTCGTTGCCACCATTTCTCATCATCCTTGTCGCCTTCGGGTCAAGACACCATATGCTCGACACCATTGCCCCATCGATTCTGAGCCCCAGTCATCACCCAGGGGCCTTTTGTCATATCCTTACTTAAAATATCATAAATATATTTCATTGAATCTGAAAAGTGATAGGGAAAAACTGCTTAACACAACCCCATCCACAATAGTCATCCCATTCTGCACAACTTGTTTAGGGAAGCCTCCAGTAAACTGACCAGGTGTGTCCCTAGAACCCCCTGAACTGGATTTCATGTGTAGGTCCATCCATTCTAGGAATCTCATCCTGCTAAAAAGGCATGTCATTATCTCCCCTCTTTTCGTTCTGGAAACCAGACCCATTACCAACCCTCGACCTGCATGTAGAGTCACCCGAAGGAAGCTCCATTTGAAGAGGAGTTTCATCATGGACTTGCAATGTCTTGTAACTAAGGTAGGATGTGTATATATGTAGACTGTAATTAAATAATATGAATAAACTGTATGCATATATGTAACATTGAAATATGAAATATCATATAATATAAGGGCAACATATTATTATAAATAGCAATGCCTATTTTGAATATAAACACCTTAAATAATAATCATGAACTCCAACTTATTATTCATATGAATAGAAGCACCTGTTTTGAAAAATTAAACTATGCATATTTGCATACAATTGAAGTTAGAGCACATATAATTGAAGATGATAAATTGTATGAATATATTTATAAACTGTATTCATATATTTTACTAAATTCGGTATAATTTTTAAATATTAATCTGTATTCATATATGAAGCCACATGATGAAGATAATACAGATATTTTCACAACATAATGAAAATTATAATGTAAATTATAATCAAATTATAATGAAAATTATAATCAAATTATAATAAAATTATAATAAAAATTATAAACACATCAAGTGAAAATTATAATGCAATTTATCGTGCAAATTATAATCACATGAAGTGCCTGCATATATTAATACAGATTTTTTCACAACACAGTGAAAATTATAATCAAATATGACCAATGATAGAAAATATATGAATAAATGTGATCTTATAATATATGTTTTCATGCCAAAAATAAAAAAAATAATGGAAGATAAACATGTCCAAAAAAAATCCTTCAATACCTTACCCCGATTTCAAAGACGAAAATGAAGGAAAACCCTCATGATACTCTTATTAAATTCAGAAAAGGTAAAATTCCAACAATTTTAATAATTAACTTAGGAATTTTACATGCTTAATAGAACCCTCTATGTGGTCCCTATAATCTTCAAGTGCTAAACATATATATTCATATATGCAGGCACTTGATATCGGAGCTCATACGGTTGAAGAAAATAAACGGTATGCATGCATGCATGGCCTCAACACCTTACTATGGATAGAAAAACCTTCATGGGAAGATGGTTGATTGTAGAGGGAAGTTGGAAGTGATCAAAATGGAAGAAGATATTGGGCTAGGGTGTCATGAGAGATATTGTGGAAGGGGCTGGGAGGGAGTGAATGGTGGATAATAAAAAAATATAATGTGATAAAACATTAATTTAATACAAAAATTTCCCTTTTTAATTATTTTTCAAATCCCATTAATTAAATTTCCCTTTAAACTCAAGTGGGGTGTGCTAAATATAAAAAAAAATTGATTAAAAATAAGTGCATAATAAAAAACACAATGTGATAAAACATCAATATAAAACAACTATAATGTGGTAAAATGAGATGGCAAGCACGTCAAAAATTGCAATGCGTTAGTAATAGTCAAAACACACTGAAAAACTTAGATTTTACATGATATCCAACAACATGAACCTGTATTTATTTAGATTATTATCACAACACGATGCCTGCAAATTTTCATAATTTGATCCATAATTTAATACAAAAAATATTTAAAGAAAATCTAATAAAGAATAAAATGAAAACCTGTTTAGCACCATCGTGAAGCTCTTAATATGTGTCCAGGCGGTAGATGGGACTTACCATAACATACTAAAACCATCTTCAGGCCGCAAAGATCCTGACCTTGCAGCCAAGTCCCTTACATGACCACAACTAGCAACAACTTCATATATGTCACCAAGGTAACCCTAGATATATTTTGCCTTTGCAATGCGCATCATAAATTGCAATTCACATCATAGATTGTGGATATCAAATCAATGAAACCATACCTTCCATAAGAAATTTGATGGAAAGCGCATTATAAATTGAAATGCATCAGTAGCAGTCAAAACACACTAAAAACTTAGATTTTACATGATATCCAACAACATGAATCTGTATTTATTTAGATTATTATCACAGCACCATCGAAAATAAGTGCATAATAAAAAACATAATGTGATAAAACATCAATATGAAATAACTATAATGTGATAAAATGAGATGGAAAGCACATCGTAAATTGCAATGCATCGATAATAGTCAAAACACACTAAAAACTTAGATTTTACATGATATCAAACAACGTAATCTATATTTATTTAGATTATTATCACAACACCATGGATGAAAATTTTCATAATTTGATCCATAATTTAATACAAAAAATATTTAATGAAAATTTAATAAAGAATAAGATGAAAACATGTTTAGCACCGTCATGATTCTCTTAATATGTGTCCAGGGAGTAGATGGGACTTCCCATAACATACTAAAACCATCTTCAGGCCACACAGATCCTGACCTTGCATCCAAGTCCCTTACATGACCACAACTAGCAATAACTTCATACATGTCACCAAGGTAACCCTGGATATCTTTTGCCTTTGCAAAACTCTCCACAACCACTACAAATTTTCTAGTAGGGGGTTTAACTGATTGAATTTTAATTTCGCTCGGACCTCCTTGTCACGCTCTGTGTTGCAATCCATGTGGGCTTCCTGCTTCTGCGGCGACTCATGGTTGCAAGAAAATTGCATATCATTTTGTCCAAGCTTCAAAAGACCTTCATCGAATTCCTTATCAACAACAGTTTCTTTCAAATGGTTTCCTTTTCTAGCAGACTTCCTGAAAGTCTTGTTCAATTTTCTGCCTACAACATGAAGCAAGCCTCCGGGTGAATTTTTCTGAAAAAAAATCAATGTCAAATATTAAAGTGTGACAGAATAAAGTTAAAAAAATGCAGGTGTCCCCATAATTCACTCAACCCTGAAGCCTGTGAGAGCTCTCATTTTTTAGAATTATTAGGCCTTTTTATGGTGAAACTCTTCCAGAACCCTTGGACTAATCTGCATTAGAAATAGCAGTTGCATCTAATGATAAGCAGTGAAAGATTTAATAAATATATGATTTTTTTTGTGTAGAGTTGCAGAAATAAAAACAAAGAGAAGATAATGTTTTAATTATCCAAAATTGTAATATGAATGTTTACCTGGATCAGTTGATAGATTGGTTGTCCAAATTAGATCATCAATTCAAATCCTATGATACGTAAATGGAGATGTTCGATCTTTTATGAAATGGGAAATCAGACACCAATGATAACCAATTAGATGATTAACGGGACAACGTCAATGAAGTGAGATAGAAAAGTGAGATGGGTGAGGGTAAATAAGGGGAAAACATGAATGATAATGTAACCTCATTGGACATCATTTTGGAAGTAGAACAACCCAAATCATTAACAGTTTGAGGTGCATTGTAATTATGAAAATCAAGTAACATATCAATGTGGTAAAAAAATTAAAAACAACATTATTAGACAAAATATAATATGCTTAGACATGTGCTTTCAGTTTTCTTAAACCGTATGAAAATGTACTAAATAAATTGTATAGGTTAGTACAATATAGACTTGTTCTTTACATTGCATATTATGTAATGATACAGAGAAGGCAAACTGAAACAACATATTCAAAATGGATATTTTAGTTATTAAACCAATACAATTTTTTTAAAAATCAATTTGTACAAAATTTAGTAGTTTGAGATACCATAGAAGTATTGCAAAGCAAACATAACAAATTCTACTGATGTCATGGGGGACTGTATCAAATTTTATCCAACTCGTGGTACTCATACTCATGGCATGTGGCACAAGCCTTGATGCTCGTATTCATGGCTTAAAGCAAATGAGTTTCCAGAATTCCTTAAGAACAGGGAGAGTTTATATTAAATGAAATCAACATCAATTTTAATGCTTCAAATTGAAATCATATAATGAAAAAGAATTTGATAGAGGGAGTATTTGGATAAATCACATTTGTAGGATGTGTTATAGATGTAGCTTCAATTGGTATTAGAAATATTTATCTACCATACCTTGGAAATCCCTCGGTCTTCCGACAATGTCTTGGAAATCCAACATTTCCTCGACGATGCCTTCGAGAATATCTTCAAAATATGGTGTCTTCTTAAGATTGGGGGGGGGGTGTTTGAAGGAAACGTCTTTCTAGGTTGTGTTTTGTAAGGAGCCTGAATTTGTATCTGGGTAGCAGATCGAAGATAACGATTTCAGGATTTGCAAAACTGTAGGTTTTCTGGGGAATAGATGGAAGAAGATTTAGATTTATGGAGGGGAGACGAGATTTCAAGAATCGTCTAACGCATACCTGAAGATTGTGGGTATCAAATCAATGAAACCCTGCATGCCATGATAAATTAGATCTCGGTTCTCGGAGACAGGGCTGTTGAAGCAACGATACAGGACTGTTGAAGCAATGATTGAAGGAGGCGAAGTTGCATACTAAGGCGGTGGCAGAGTTACAAGTGGAGAAGGCGAATGCGGAGGAGGAGGCCGACGCGGCGGGGAGTCAGGCATGGAGGAGCCGTAGCCGAAGGAGCTGGAGGTGGAGGAGCGGGAGGCGGAGGAGCTGTCGGCGGAGGAGTCGTAGGTGGAGGAGCCTTAGGCGGAGTAGCCGTATTTTGAGCAACTGTATTTGGAGAAGACGTAGGCGCGAGCAGGGTGTAGGGAGAAGATGATGGAACATGAGTAATGGGGATTTAAGGCAGGTTCGGGGGGTCGAAAGGGGGCGGAGGAAGAAGCTCGAGGGGGGAGACGGGGAGGAGGAAGAATGTTGTGGAGGATGGTGACAGTTCAGGGATTTGGAACGCGGATGCTGGAACGTGCCCGAAGAGGGATTTGGGGCGAACGATGTAGCCGGAGAGATAGACACAGATCTGGAACGTCGAAGTTGGAACGCGAAGGAAGATTTGGAGCGAGCGATATAGCCGGAAAGATGGACATGAATGCATAATGGTTTGAGAATAAGGAGATAGTGACACGTGGGGTGGGAGGGGACGGTCTTTAGTATAGTTAATAATACCTCGTCACGATTTTATGTGTCCTGTAATAATGCACCTTCAGCCTGCAATTTTTAAAATAAAATAAAAAAACATTTTATGGGTGCCTCCGTCAGAGTGTTCGCCATCCCCGACGATGGTCGTTCTGCAACTCCCCGGGCCACCGACTCCGACTGCCGTCACCCTTCTCAAGCTCGGAGCATTTCACCATAACCGAGCACATCCCACCGTCAACCTTAAAAGATTCGAAACCAACCCCAATTCACTCACCTTCCGATCCAAAGCCACCCTAAAACCCTGCTTCAAAACCTCCAATTCCATCAAGCGGTTCACTTATCTCTTCCCCTTTGTTCGATCCCAGTGCAGCTCGATTCTCAAGGGTTGGTTATGCAGTCTCTTCTCCGCTTACGCTCTCTACAGATTCGTCCCCAGGGTTGGGCAGTTCTCGGCGATCCTCAGCAGATTCGATGACGTGGCTCAGCTACGGGACGAGGGTTTCGTTTTGGGAATCTTGTTCTTGGTTCGTTTGATTTCGAATTACTTGCAGCAGGCTTTCCTGTGGGACGCGACGTTGAATTCTGTGTACAAGATTAGGATGTTTGTTTTTGCGAAGGTTTTGGAGAGGGATTTAGAGTTTTTTGAAGGCGGAAGCAGCATTCTCGGCGGTGATATTGCCTATCGGATCTCTGCGGAGGCCCGTGATGTTGCCGATGCCATCTATGCTCTTCTAAATGTTCGTCATGATTTTCCTCCTGCTGTTCTGTTTAGATTCTTGTTGGATTTTGGTTTTATTGCAAATGTATGTTACAGAAAGAAGAAATGGTAAGGCGTATTTACTTCAGCATTTTCTGTGGATGGATGCAACATAAAACTTAGCTGGGAGAGCCCATTAATGACGTCCTTTTGAAAAATACCTAATATGATAGGAAACTAGGGGGTAATAGTGTCATTATAAGAGGGGAATATGGTGTGGGGCCTAAGGGAATATTATTAGTTTGTTAGTGGGGAATTCAGTTATAAATAAAGAGTTGAGGGTGAGAGGGAGAGGATATCGAGAGAATTGTAATTTTAGGCTGCTTAGTAGATTCAACCATTGGCTTGGGAGCCAGACTTCTTGGTTTGGTTTGGGTGAGAGTCTCTTCCGATCTTCTTCTTCCTCCTATCTGCTGTATTTCTGGTTCCCTTATTACATAAATATAAGTAGCCGGTGCTCTGGTCTTTATCAATTGGTCAGCCATTGCTCCCCACTATTTCTTCTTCTGCCGCGCCGGATTGTTTCTCTCTTTATTCCGTCCAGCGTGCACCACTAGTGGAAATCGTCTCACTCGGACGAACCACACAGGTGCTGTGAATTCTCACGGAGGAGATGCTCGCTGTCGGCTCGCCTCTCCTGCACCAGGCGCGCGCGTCTGTTCCCCCCGCGCTCGGGCGGTGTCCATCCATGGGAGCCGGATCCACTACCGTTGCTCCCCATTGCCGGAGCATCCCGTATGTGATGGCGCACAAGCACTTTGTCAGCTTCGTCGAGCAGTCGCACACCAGAAGGAGCCGCCTGGGTTCTTCGACCATCACCGCAATTTTCCGTAGACGCAGACGCAAGCGCCTCCCTGGTTCTTCCCTCACCAGGCCAGCGCGTAGCACCGGAATGGGGGGTGCACGGTTCCGGACCGAAACCTCATCCACAGTCGCACCCATCCTCCGATACGATTCCGCACCTCCGGTCCACACCTCCTAGGCGACCTTGTATTTTCGCATAGGTACAGGTGCGTTGTTAATGACAAACACCAAAAAAAAAAAAAACGGCAAGAGGCTAGGTCGTTTGCCAACGTAGCCATTGGACAACCTACGCCGCTTTGGAGAAATGCTTCGTGCGATCGGTCATCAATTCAGGAGCGCCTCGATTCAGTTGGCGCAATGGCAAGCAGAATTCCAAGCCGCTCTCAAACTTTTGGCTCAACGCCCTGAGCTAATGATGCTGCACGGGGAGGCAACTCTGCCTTATCTCATGACAACGCTGCCTGAGCCGCATACCGCGGGGTTTGGCGCTACTCCTACAAACCCGATGCCTCATGAAGGGACAATCCCGTGCATGGGAGTCGTCAAAGCATGAATGCCTCATCTGACGATCAAACTGGAAGATCCCCCACTCCACCAACAACGGTGGGATCCAGTGAAGCAATGGAGGGCGCCTGTGCTGACCCTGCAGTAGCAGACGCAACACATTACGTCCGCTCCAGTGGTGACAGATGGGTTGCCAAAGGAGGATCTCACCCAGTCCCCAACGGTCATGGGGGACACACTTTGTGATGAGGCGACACTGCCTGTCGTGACACCGAAGCTGCTTCAAGTGCATTACACGATGTTTGATTCGATGAAAGTGGGGCAGTACGACAAAGCGATGTTGTCGGGCCTGACCGCAGATGACCAGCCCGCACTTGGGAAATTCAGGGAGCTTGTCTAGCCCGCTGAAATTTTTTTCTGGCACTTACCTGGAAAATTGCTGGCCCATTCCGTAGTGCGGTGCATATGGAAAATCACGTGGCATTCCTGTCCTCAGTTCCATGGAAGACACCTAGTATGGGAGATCGCTTGGCCTGCCTGTGCGACGCACCACCTCGGAAGGAGGCTAGTATGGGAGATCGCTTGGCCTATCTATGCGACGCACCACCTTGAGGACAAGGTGTTTTTTCAGGACGGCGGCAGTGATAGGAACTAGGGGGTAATAGTGTCATTATAAGAGGGGAATATGCTGTGGGCCCTAGAGGAATATTCTAGAGAATATTATTAGTTTGTTAGTGGGGGAATTCAGTTATAAATAAAGGGTTGAGGGTGAGAGGGAGAGGGCATCGAGAGAACTGTATTTTCAGGCTGCTTAGCAGATTCGGCCATTGGCTTGGGAGCCGGCCTTCTTGGCTTGGCTTGGGCGGGAGTCTCTCCAGATCTTCTTCTTCCTCCTATCTGTTGTATTTCTGGTTCTGGTGCTCTGGTCTTTATCATAATATCAGTTGGCAAAACAACGCCATTTCTAGAAGAATTTGTGCGATTTCATTATCCTGCTTCTTTTATGCACACACATATTGGATATGATGCCTTCTACGCCTCTCATTTACATTTTTGAATCGTCATTGTTTCTTGCGAGTTGATTTTGTGTATACATATAATATTTTTCATGAGATCATTGACACTGACAGGTTCCAGGATATGCGTTTTTTTCATCATATTTTGTTTCCTGTGATAGGTTACTGTACCAACCACGCTGCATTTATTTGCAATGACAACTCAAATGTTGGTTATCAGCCCACTCATGTCACTAATTTCAGCTTTGGTGAGAGCAGAGTGAATAATTTTCCTGGTTCTCCATGTCTACGCTTTGTGTAATCGAGTTAATTTCCAATAACTTGTAACCTATCTGTAATATTTTTTAGGTTGTTCCATGCATGGCTTGTGTCCTTGCCCATCTCGGTGGAAGACTTCATATGATATCTAAGAGCGCACAAGTCAGCAGTGCTAATATATCCACTTACCTTAATGAGGTAAAATCGCATAAGTGGAAAATGCTTCTTCTTTCTAAAGAATAATGCCTGGTTTGGTATCTTAGAAAAGTTTTCGAAGGAAGTCAAATATGAAATGAAATTGGAAGTGGAATTGCAAAAGAAGTGAAGAAGTTGGGGTAAATTATTTGGGCAAGTATGGGGATGGGTCTTTGAAGAAGTTAGGGCGAATTGGTCTTTTCGGCTTTGTTTCCCATGGAAACCAGTAGACTTGTTTGCTTCCCATAGTGGAGCTGACTTGAGAGCATTTCGGTGGATGTTTGATTTCATTGAAGTTTGATTCTAATGTACTAAATAATTAAGCATCTGAATTTCTGTTTCACTTTGGCTCCCACATCACATTTTCCATTCTAACAAACAAAGCCGGAGCGTTTTTACTCTTAAGAAAAATTCTCATGAACATTTAAGTGAGTAAACTTAATAACATGCATTCTTGCTACAAAATCAAGCATCAATGCCTTTTCAGAATGCATTTTTTGATGTACCAGTTTGCATACTATAATCAATTTATTTATGCATTTTATTTCAACCACAACTGTTTACTTTTTAGTGTTTTTCTCTATTATTTGATGCACACATATGTATGTGTTGAATACATATCCATCCCCTGAACTCGTGTGCTCATACAAAGACATGTATCTTATTGCTATTAAGATGATTATATATTTAAGTACAGTCTTTGTATTTTTAGGTGTTGCTGTCAATATTTTTTGTGAAGGCCAGCAGTTTGGAACTGTCTGAGATTGCCCGGTTTGAGCGTCTTGCTGCTGATGATCTTTCTAAATGTTTGAAAAAGAGAAAAGTGAAATTACTAATCCCTCAGATTGTGCAAATTGTATATTGTGGATTGTTGTGTATGCTGTGCATTTGTTCATTGGTGACCTGTAGGGGTTCCATCAGCGGCAGTAGCTTAATTACTTTCATTACATCATTGGTTCTTGTTCTTGAACCAATTCTGGTAAACTAATTGGATTTATTTATTTTTTTAATTTATCCCATCATTAGCTTCTTTACGCATTTTAATATTTTTATAGCTGCTCTGTTTTTTTATATTTTCTTCACCTACCACTTTTACTGTGCTAGGAGTTGTGATAGTGCATTTCCTTTAATTATAATTGCTTAAAAAAAGCATGTCTGATTATTATTTGGGTTTTGTTGTTATAAATCTAAAGCATCCCACAGGGTGTGGAAAAGGCATACAATGAATGGAGACAAGCAGAACCAGCCATTGAGCGCCTATTTGACTTAACCCAGTTCAAGTCCAAGGTTATTTTTATGTTAATGAACTTAAGGTTAATCTATTCCGAAATTTAGATTGGCAAATTTATTCTGTGTGAAAGAAAAGCATGCCTGATTCCATTTTAGAGTTTTCTATGAGGTCCTTTTGTCACCTGTTGTATCATGTTCACACACACACATAATATAAAACTGGTTTAATATAAATATATTATATTATATAATAATCCGGCTGTTTGGGTCATGTGCTGGTCACCCAGGCCCATGCTTGACCTGTTAATTAAACGTGTTTTAAAAATTGGCCCATTTATTATTTGGATCAAAAAAATTAAGCCCATTTATTTTTAAATTTTGTGGTCAGGGCACGTCAGGCTGTTCGGATCACAGGCTGGGTCACCGAGTGTGGTCCAAGCTTGGGCCGTTTATTAAAAAATTGGTCCATTTATTTTTAGGGTCAGAAAAATTAAGCCCATTTTAGAGTTTTCTATGAGGTCCTTTTGTCACCTGATATTCTTCAGAAATCTAATTAGCTGGGCATTCATTTGCATTTTTGAACTCAGGTGATTGAGAAACAAGACGCCACTGATCTGGATTGTGTCACAGGGGAGTTGAAATTTTGTGACATCTCATTCAGATATGGCGACAGCATGCCTCTTGTATTGAATGGGCTAGACCTTCATATTGCTGCTGGGGAGACAGTTGCTCTTGTTGGTCCTTCTGGTGGAGGGAAAACAACCCTTGTTAAACTGCTTCTCCGTCTTTATGATCCTTTACACGGTGTGGCAGTATTTGTATCATAGTACTAACAAAAAGATCCACTAATCCACCCAACCCACTTTTGTGGGCTTCGTTTGACAGGACTTATTGAAAACTGTTTATAATGCTTGTCATAAATGCTTCTTTTTAAGTGTTTCAAGATTGCTTATTGAAAAAATGTTTTCCTCTCACGTAATTGATTTTTTTTCTAAAATTCAAGCGCCTGTGTTTTTTCTAAAACAGAGCAAACACCACTTAGTTTTTCAAACTGCTTATTGTAAGCGATAAGCGATATAAACAGTTTTCAATATGCACCACTTAGTTTTTCAAGTGCCTGCGTTATTTAAATGCACACTTGACCATCCAAGTTAGAGGTGGCAATTCGGGTTCATGGGTTGGGTTGGCTGTTCCGTGGATCCGTTTAAGCTCAATCCTAACCTAACCCATTTAATTAAAGGGTCTGACCCAACCCAACCCAACCCATTTATGAAGGTGTCAACCCTAACCCGACCCATCAATTTGTTTAATGTCATATAAACTTAATGACCTAACCAAATTGAATTATTCCATTTAGACTAAAAATAATATAATTAATATGTAACATATGTTATCTATGTTGCAACTTGCCCATCACAAACCATTTAAAATAAGAATAGAATATATTATAAAATCAATTATTATTGTATTTTTAATATTTTATATTATTATTATATTTTTAATCGGGTTACACGGATTGGATGGGTTAGAAATGGTCAACCAGCACCCGACCTGAATATTATCTATGTTGGATTACTCAACCCGATTACATTTCAAACCCATTTATGCTTGACCTAAATCCGAGCTCGTGTCGTGTTGTGTCTGGTTATTGTTCCGGGTTCAAAATTGCCATGTCTAATCCAAGTTGACCCATAAGCCACTCACCACCTGTCCAGTATGTCAAATCATCATTTCTAATTATGATTTTATATTTGTCTATAAAATATACACGGTTTGTCCTTGTAGATCCACGTCTTGAACCAATCAAAACTGCCTTATTGCCACCTCTACACATGGAAGTTTCTTTTGTAGCTGTTTTGCTTTCACTTTAGCCTGAACACATGGTTGATTATTCTGTGAACAGGCCGTATATTCCTTGATAACCATGATATTAAAAGTATTCGTTTAGAAAGCCTAAGGAAACACATTGGACTGGTTTCACAAGACATAGTGAGTTATTTGCATGATTAGACAGCTGTAGTGTAAATTCTTGTCATTTTTCATCAGTTTTCTTGATATTTTACATGCATCAGATACTTTTCTCTGGAACTGTTGCTGAAAACATTGGGTATGGAGGTGTAATGGGAGAAATTGATATGGAGAAAGTTGAAGTTGCAGCACGCAATGCAAATGCTGATGAATTCATTAGATCACTTCCCCAATCTTATCACACAAATATCGGGCCAAGGGGTTCAATGTTAAGTGGAGGCCAGAAGCAAAGGTCAGTCATTATTGGAACAAGGATGATGATGGCGGTGTTGGTTTTAGAACTTTGATTGTGCAACTGTGTAATTGTGTATGCAGAGTAGCAATTGCAAGGGCACTGTATCAGCATTCTTCTATATTGATTTTGGATGAAGCAACCTCTGGGTTGGATAGCAGGTCTGAGGTCTTGGTGAGAGAAGCTGTGGCGCGCCTGATGCAGAATCACACTGTAAGTTTATCATAACCTGGTGTTTTTGCTTTGTTTTGTTTTCATGGGCGTGAGTTTGCAGGTGGTGGTGATCGCACATCGGCTAGAGACGGTTCTAATGGCGAGCCGTGTTTTGGCATTGAAGAACGGGAAGCTGGAAGAGCTGGCCCGTGCAAGCCTGTTGGATAGCCTTGCAGGAACTGGATTTGCTTTCTGAGGGTGTCCTGTTTCCAGTATCCCGGTGAGTTCACATTTGTCTACTGTATTTTTTTTGGGTGCACAAATTGCCTTAATTAGACTAACATATGAGATGTAAACAGAATAAGGTCTCCCTAATCGATAGTTTAAAAGTATAATTTCAAAATAATACGTCAGTTGGATGCGGTGGAGGTTGTGAGACAGCCCTATTGAAAACTTCATTTACTGTCCACAAATCTTGCACTTGGCTCAAGATATTTGGTTTCCTTCTTTTTCGAATCAAATCGCAGATTTAAAATCCTACGCTCAATATTTATTAACATTTAATAGCTGCGTTGAGTAGAATCACTAAAAATACTGTATATTTATTATGCGTTGATTAGAAAATGATTTGTGCCTCTCCTGCATTGAGCACTGTTACTGGGTTGAGTAACTTTACACTAGCTGCATGGAGTAGCTTTAACCATTGCTATAGCGACCCAGATTTTTGCATTAAGTTTTTAAAACATTCTTAGATGGCCGGAGGAGAGAGGTAAAATGGTAATTCTTGTAATGAAAATTTTAACTCACCATTGATGTTTACTCATAGGTGGTTATTTGATAATTCTTTAAGGTCGGTAGTTTTTCTCGTAAATATTGGGTGATGGTGGAATTTAATCATTTTTATTTATTTAAGTAATTCATTTTAATCATGAATTATTTTTATAAACGATTATGTGGTGTTGAGATTTTCTTTTTGGTGATGATGAGGTAGATATATTAGAGGAATTGAAGGTGGAATTTATGAGTTAAAATGATCTTTAATGGACAAAGAGATGGGGGATTTGATTTGATGTGAATTAATGGAGGGAGTTATAATATGGCAATGGTGGAGAAATTGGAGGATTGATTATTCGAATTCATTTCCATCATCATGTGCATTCCTCTCCCATTGTTCTATTTTCTCTATTCTCTAGTGGGAGAAAACCTTTTTGTGTTGGCAGGTTGTAATGATTCGAAGGGTGACGGAGAACAGAATCGGATGAACAATCGAAGACGTTCATAGATAGTGGGATTGCTTTCGTCGTGGAATCGAGGTAGGATTCTAGATTTCCACTTCTTTTTTGGAATGTCTGTGGAATTTATATTTCGTTATTTGTGGATAATGTATTAAATATAAAATCGACGATGAATTATAATAAAAAAGAATAAAAGGTTCAATGATTAAATTATCAACAAAATTCATACTTTTGGAATTTTCAAAAATGAAAGTGGTGGAATTCCAATTGTAAATGAAATATTTATTGATTTTATGTTTATAGAATTGTTGTCATAATTATAAACCTTAGATATGTAGTTTATTTCTCTGACGTTGGCTTATGATTCATCTGTTATATGATAGAAAATACCTTGGAGGCGGGAAAAATGATTTTTTATGAACTTTTACATGGGTTGTGCCCATTTGGCATAGATGCTTTGTCATTCTCTAGGTGATTGTGGGTTGTGCCCATTTGGCATAGATGCTTTGCCATTCTCTAGGTGATTGTGTAGAAGTGTTGGCGAGGGTTCGAGGACAAAGTTGTAGTTACACCAGGCTGTGCCATATGTGTACAATGTCATGCCACATTCTAGATGGAAGGCTTTAGGCAATGAGTTATACGGGGCGATGTAGAATTCCACTACCTTCGCACACGTGCCATGCCAAATCTTGCATGGGGTCGTGCACCATTTTACCTTTTATAGTTTTTCCTTGTGGGATAACTTAAATGTTGTGCCCATGTGGTTAGATGTGGTAGATATTGCGAACCATGTGTTCTTTGGCATCCTATTTTCTCATCGGGTGTGAGAATCAGAAAAATAAACAATCAATTTGGAGTGTTTTTTCCACAGAGCATGAATGTGCAATCCTCTGTCATCGAAGACCATTCATGGGTCATTAAGCGTAGTTTGAGGATCTTAGCTTCGTAGAGACATCGATAGTGTTTGGGTGAGATATTTAGAGCCGACACAAAGTTGATGACCCCCTTTAGACTTACCGTTAACAAGGCGCATGTTGTCTATACATTTGACAGAGTTGGTACCTCTTCACAGATCCGAGATGTGGGTCCTCCATATTGGGCACTACGAGCATGTGATTGATACCCCCTTGATCCTGACAAGGTGAGGGTCTCTCATAAGACTAATGGAGTTGGTACCCCCTACATGATGGGGTGCAGTGTTGGTTCCGAGCGCAACGGAAACGTGTGGTGGTGGGTGATATATTAAAATTTCTTTTAATAATCGTTACCCGAAACCAAGAGTGAGGATCTTGAACATCAAATTTATAATTAATTTATTTAATATATGAAGAAATTAATACTTGAGCTTAAGATCTTTCTTCGTTGATGATTGTTGATCGTCTGAAACAGCCCTTCCAGATTGTCTTTGTTGCGCTTGTGAGGATCTAATGGTAGAATCCCTAGCGGTGATCCACACGTGCTTCAATGGTCTTCAAACAACGCCACTCATTCTCTGGGTGCTCACACGACAAATCAAATGTCTTGCGTTGTTCGTTCTTGATCGCTTGTTCTTCGATCTCGAAGAAATTCTCTTTTGGGTTTCTCGTTCTTGAGAGAGAGAGAGGAGTCGAGAGAGAGAGGAGTCGAGAGAGAGTTCGTTGTGCACAACAATTCTTTATTTCCAAACTTGGAATTGGTTTCGAATGAATTACACAATAGACATAGCCGTCTATTTTTAAAGCTGAGATTTTAGTTACAAAATTTAATTGCATAACATCCATTAAACAAAATTATAACCATTAATGAAATCACATGCCACATAATAATATTAATAGTATTATTATTTTGTGGTGCGCCGACTTGCACAAAATGGATAAATAACATTTATCGACTCGTAAATAATTATTTTATCACCGAACACAGTGTTTGGTCCGTTCGAACTCCTATTGCATTTATTGAACATCCGAATAAATATTTTATTCTCTTAAATAAATATTTTATCCACAAACTAGTAAACAAATATTTATTAAATATTCAATAAAATAAATATATTTTATTCACAATCCGGTGAATAAATATTTATTTAATTTATGCGATCAATATAACTTAAATAAAATTATTCCTCAGTCTTGGGAATAATATTTATTCCATTAATTAAATTCAAATAGAATTTAATCGAGACCACTAGAAACACTTAGTGTGTGACCCTTTAGGATTCTTTCTCGTTAGCATTAGGCAGACTTGGCTAAAGTCTAAGATTACTTGTCTACCAACAAGTCAAAACACCCAAGAAAAAGAACTTAAAGTCGCAATGACGACAACCACATACGAACGTTCACTGTCTAATATAATCCCTCTGTCACATAATCTCATCAAGCAGGTTGCATGACGGTGTCATCAACCTATATGATACATCATTCTTTGACTATCTGAAATAAATTCGTTGTTACACCATGTCCATAGAATTTATGGCGACGATTCTATTTCAATCAAAGGGTTGAGATATCAACTTCCATAAATATGGAAGAGCCAAATCCTTTCTTGACTTATCTATTAATAACATTTCATTCGTGACGCACCCAACACACCTTACTTCATGCCAACATATGACGTATCAATTTTCGTCAGCAAATCTAAGTGTGTGAGCCGTGACATGCATTAATAATAATCTTAAAGTTTAAGGACCATTACACACGCTCGCAAATAAGAATATCCGATGACATCAAAACATGCAGAATTCCTACTGGCGGGTCTGTTATCATAAATCTTTCGTCTTGGAGATTATCTAGTGCAGATGAGAAGTCTCATTTGCTTACGCTTACTCGCACCTGACGGTCTATATACTATGCGTCCCATCATAGTATGTTATCCAACCGCAAAACTATATTAAAAATATTGTCACAACTGTTATTGGTGAATTCCCCTTACCTCAATGTGAGGTGGAGACATTCTTTTATAGATGAGTAAAACTAATTACAAGGAGGGTAAGTCCGATGTGGGACTCAGAAATACCCATTAAATTGAAATGGAGTCCAACACTCCCCCTCAAGCTGGACATGCCCAGATTGGATTGAGTCCCACAAAGAAAAAAGAAGACAAGACACAAAGACCATCTCAGACTCCCCCTCAATCTGGGCCATGGAGGCTGTGAATACTCAGCCTGGTAGTGAGAGAGTCAAGGCGAGCACCTGGGAGGCCTTTGGTGAAGAGGTCAACAAGCTGATCCGCCGTCGGAATATGACCAAAGCTGATATGGTTCTGCTCGAGATGGTGGCGAAGAAAGTGACAGTCCACCTCGATATGCTTCGTCCGTTCATGAAAGACAGGATTGGATGCAATCTTTGTGGCTGCCTGATTGTCACACCAGATATGAGCAGAAGTCTGTGCCGGGAAGCCGAGCTCTTGGAGGAGGTGACGGAGCCAGAGGATCTCAGTAGTGACCGTGGCTATGGCGCGGTATTCGGCCTCGACACTTGATCTGGAGACGGCAGTCTGCTTCTTGCTGCGCCAGGAGATTAGGTTACCGGCGAAGAACACGGTGAATCCCGAAGTAGACTTGCGGGTAGCGAGGCAACCGGCATAGTCTGCATCACAAAAGGCCTCAACATCAAAATGAGCATGATGTGAGTACCGAAGACCACGTGCAAGGTCTTTCTTGATGTATTTGACAATGCGGAGGACAACATCCCACTGAGATCTGGTTGGATGCTCCATGAACTGGCTAACTTTGCCAACGGCGCAGACAATGTCAGGTCGCGTCATGGTGATGTAGTTAAGTTTACCCACCAGACGTCGATAGGTCTCGGGATGAGGAAATGGTTCCGAGTCGGTATGGAGAGATCGTTCCCCAGACTCAAGTGGAGTGTCTACTGCAGTCGCTGTGCTCAAACCTGCATCCTGCAAGATATCAAGAGCATATTTGCGTTGGCAGAGAGAGATAATGTCCTCAGAACAGGAGACCTTGATGCCAATGAAGTAGGTGAGGGGACCCAGATCTTTGGTGTGAAAGTGGTGGTGGGGGTGCGCCTTGAGGTTGGCGATTCCTGTGGAGTCGCTCCCTGTGATGATGATATCATCAACATAGACCACAAGCAAGATACAACCATGCGTCGTCGTACGGAAGAAGATGATGTGATCTTTCATACTGTGAGAGAGGCCAAAGGCTGTGACGACTGTGCTGAAGCGGTCGAACCAAGCCCGATGAGACTGTTTGAGGCCATAAAGGGAGCGACGAAGGCGGCAGACATGGGAGTCAGCACCAGATGCAGAAAAGCCAGGGGCTGCTGCAGGTAGACCTCTTCGTCAAGAAAGCCATGGAGAAAGACATTCTTGACATCCAGTTGATGAAGCAACCAGTGATGATGAGCAGCTAGAGATATATGAACAGGCGGACAGAGGCCATCTTGGTTACCGAAGAGAAGGTCTCAAAGTAATCGATGCCATATGTCTGAGCAAAACCCTTCGCCACAAGCAGGACTTTGAGGCGACAAAGAGAGCCATTGGGATTGAGACGGATTGTATATATCCATTTGTAGCTGACCGCCTGTTTGCCCGCAGGGAGGGGGACCAGATCCCATGTATGATTGTCCTCCAGAGCCTGCAGTTCATCTCGCATAGCCTGTAGCCACCCCGGGTGTGACTTGGCGTCGCCAACCGTGCGGGGAATAGAGATCGCCTCCAGTGCTAACAAACCTTTGTAAGAAGATGTAAATAAAGGAGTAGTCTGACACGATCAAGTACCTTTCCGGAGTGCAATTGGCAAGTCCTCGGGTGCTGTGACAGGAGCATCTGACGAAATGGGAACAATGTTGTCCTCGACCTGGATAGAGGGTACAATTGATGGACGACGAGAGTAGACCTGTCCAAAGTGATGACCTGTAGGAGGAGACACCAGAGGCTGGTGAAACAGGAGAGGATGGCAGTCATCGATGGTAGTATCTGGATGAGGAGAGGGTGGAGTGAAAGAAGAGCTCTCGACAAATGATACATCGGCAGAGGTGATGTAGCGGCGTAAGTCTGGAGAGAAGCACCGATAGCCACGTTGAGTGAGGGAATAGCCGAGAAAAATACACCGGAGGGATTTGGGAGAGTTTTGAGAGATTGAGGCGAGTGTCCCAGACATAGCAGAGACATCCGAAGACGCGCAGTGGAAGGGAGTGAGGGGGAACAGAGGGGAACAAAGTATGAAAAGGAGTCCCCCCCTGAAGGATGGAGGAAGGAAGACGATTGAGTAGGTATGTGGTAGTGAGGATGACATCCCCCCAGAAGTGTAGAGGCACCTGGCGGTGGAAGAGGAGGGCACAAGCAGTTTCTAGAATATGCCGGTGTTTTCGCTCGACCACTCCATTTTGCTGAGGGGTATCAGGACAGGAGGTCTGATGTATGATGCCGTGTGCTTGTACAAACTGCTGAAAGGGAGTGGATAGGTATTCCCGCCCATTGTCAGAGCGCAGACATTTTACAGAGATAGAAAACTGTGTCTGGATCTCATGGTAAAAGGTCTGAAAGGTGGAGAAAACTTCTGTCCGATCTCGAAGAAGGTAAAACCATGTCATACAAGAAAAATCATCAATGAAAGAGATGTAATATTTATACCCGGATTGACTCGAGGTGGCACAGGGACCCCATACATCGGAATGAACCAAATCAAAGGGTTTGGCGGCCCGTGTGTCAAGTCGAGGATAATATGATGCGTGATGGTGTTTCGCAAAGGTACATGACTCACAATGGAAAGATAAATGTGGACTAATATCTGGATATAGCTGATGAAGAGCGGAGGCGGAGGGGTGGCCTAACCGAGAATGGAGGTCCACGGCACGAGCAGAGACAGACGTGCAGACGACGGATGTCGGACCATCGAACATGTACACCCCATCTCGAAGCTGGCCTCTACCAAGTTCCTGGTTCGTCGTCCGCTCCTGAAACACAACAGAAGACGAGGTAAAGATAGCATTACAATTGAGATCCTTGGTCAGCTTGTTTATGGAAAGCAGGTTAAAAGGACTGCGTGGTACATGGGCTACCGAGGATAGGTGAAGGGATGAGGTGAGTGAGCATGTACCAAAACCGGCAATGGGGAGAGTGGAACCATCAACAACAGTGATGGCTGAGGAACCAGTATAGGGACGGTAGTTGGAGAGTATACTTGCATCCCCGGTAAGATGGTTAGACGCACCTGAGTCAAGCATCCAGGCAGGTGAACGATGACTGACAAAAGCAGTGGGACCACCGGAGTGGGCAAGAGATGCCAATGAAGAGCCCGACAGGGAGGTGGTCCGATGATCGTGAATCAGCTGGATCTCAACCATGGAGAGATCCAAAGATGATGGAAGAGCAGCAGTAGGCGGGGATGCATCTCGTATTGCAGTCTGACCCTGTCGTGGATGCGAAGCGGGATGACTATGAAGTACCCAGCAACGGTCAATCAGGTGGCTGAGCTTGCCACAGTGCTGGCAGAGGGGGCGAGGTCGGCTCTCTCCACGGCCACGTCCACGAGTGCCGGTAGGGCGGCCACTGCCACAACCCAGGAGAGTTGTGTGATCAGGGCTAGGGATAGGTGGGGCAAGGGCCCGATGAGCCTTTCCCAGGCGATGATAGACCTGAGGTATATCCACCGTAGAAGGGTTGACAAGCATCTCTGTGGCCGTCGTGGCATAGTTGGGGGCGAGGTCATTTAGGAGATTAAAAATGCAGAGTTGGTCCCGTTGAGTCTGCGCGTCCGCCGAAGTCTGAGGAACGGGCCAGAGCTCTTGCAGTTCGTCGCAAAGACCTTTCCATTCAAAGAAATATGTCGGAAAGGTCCTATCCTGCTGTTGGATGTTTGACAGACGCTGCAGAATGTCGGAGACCCGAGCCAAGTTGTTGGTCTCAGAATACATGACAGTCAACGAATCCCATAGTTCTTTGACAGTATTGGCAGTCCGAGTAACATCCTTTACCGATCGGTCCATGGAGTTGACCAGTAATGCGAATATTTTGCTATCCGCAAGTTGCCAAGATTGGAATTCGGTGTCATCCATGGCGGGTGGAGGCTTCTCAAGATGAGAATGAACGTTCATGCCGCGCAGGGACATCAAGACCGTCTTCCGCCAGATGGAGAAATTGGTGGCGTCCAGCCGGTCATCGACGAGCCGGGAGGAGGCGGTGATTAGGGAAGGCAGAACCGAGGACGCGTCCATGGAGGGCGACGAGAGGCGCGAGTGGCGCGGTCGTCGGGAACAACCGGAATGTCAGGCGGGACTGGCGCTCGGTTGCCGGAAGCCGCGCGCTGGAAACGGCGACGGCAGGAGGCGCGGTCTGAAGGATTGCGCAAGAGAGGCGCGCCTGGGACGAGTGCACCGGGAGTCTTCGGACGAAGCAGCCGGAGCAGGGCCGATCACACCGGGAAGCCGGGAGAGCCTGACGGACTGCGCAGGAGAGGCGGGTAGCGCTGCTGGCGGCGCGCACAGGCGGGAGAAGCTTGCGAGTCGTCGGGTGCAGGGAGCCGGGACAGAAGGTGGGGCAGGTGCTGGGCGAGCGCGTGCCGCGACGGAGGGCGGGGCTGGTGTTGAGCGCCTGCCGCGACGGAGGGCGGGGCTGGTGTTGACGGGGTCAGTGCTTGCAACCGGGAGGAGACATCGGGAGAGGGCGCCGGGAGCCGTGGCTGGGAGTCGCGACTGGAGGAGCGGGGCGCCGGGGAACCGCCTGAGGGAGATGGGTTCGCCAGGAGGAGACGCCGGGCCGGTCGGAGAGGCGGAGCAGTTGCGGGAGAGGCGGAACGACCGCCCGTATCGCTCGCCTGGAGAAGCGGGCGCTGGTGCTGGCTGTTGTGGGAGCCGGAATGGCTGCCGGGGAAGGCGGATGCCGTTGAGGAGGAGTGCGGTTCGTAGCGGGAGATGAGCGGGATATCGGGGCCGACGCGCGCAACAGGGAGGAGTTGCCGGGCCGGCGGGAGGAGTCGCCGGGAGCCGCACCTGAAGCCGGGGGCCGGGAGTCTGTGGGCGAGGGCGCCGAGGCGAGGACGCCGCTGGGCGAAGGCGCCGGGAGGGGAGCCGCGCCGGGAGAGAGGGCCGCCGGGAGGGGAGCTGCGCTGGGAGAGAGGGCCGCCGGGAGGGGAGTCGGGCAGGAGAGAGATGGCCACCGGGAAGAGCCGGGGAAGGGCCTGAGGGGAGAGAGGCGGGGCCTGACAGAATCGGGAATCCGCTGGGAGGGAGGGTCGGGATTAAGATCCCTCTGATACCATGTTATTGGTGAATTCCCCTTACCTCGATGTGAGGTGGAGACATTCTTTTATAGATGAGTAAAACTAATTACAAGGAGGGTAAGTCCGATGTGGGATTCAGAAATACCCATTAAACTGAAATGAGGTCCAACAACACTTCAAGGTTCTCATCATAGCAGAGAACTATTACGACCTTATCAATGCGACAAATATTCTAGGACATTATTACATTATGATCATGCAGAATAATGAACAATATGTAATAAGATGTTTAATTTAATATTTAATACATTAAATATTCATGTAATTAAAGTACGAACAATTGGTTCTAGGACACCAATTCTAACAAACTCCCACTTGGATTAGAGCCAACTGCCTACGACTTTCAGTCCACTAGACCTCACATGATAATCATGTTTCTGCTGAGTTAAAACTTTAGTCAAGGGGTCCGCCGCGTTGTCTTCCGTGGAAATACTGCTTACTGCAACTTCACTTCTTTGAGAAAAATCCCTCAAGAGACAATACTTCCGAAGTATATGCTTCGTCCACTGATGCGATTTTGACTCTTTTGCGAGAGCCACCACTGTAGTATTATCATAATAGAGTGTGTTGAGATCTTTACTCCTAGGTATCACATCAAGTTTTTGGACGAAATTGCGCATCCAAACTGCTTCTTTAATTATCTCAGAAGCTGCAATATACTCGGACTCTGCTGTAGAATCTGCGACCACAACATGCTTTGAGCCCTTTTAGCTCACAAAACCTCAATTCAAAGTGAAGATGTATCCCGTTTGTGACTTCATGTCATCTTGATCAGTCTGAAAACTAGCATCTGCATATCCTCTGATGACTAGTTCCTCATCTCCTCCATAAACCAGGAACATATCCTTAGTACGCCTCAGATACTTAAAGATAGTCTTGACTGCCATCCAATGTCGGTCACCTGAATTAGCTTGATATCTGTCTACCACACTTAACGTGTAAGCAGCATCTAGCCTAGTACATAACATAACATATATGACCGACTCAATCACTGATGCATATGGAATCCTTGCCATTATATTTCTTTCCTCATTAGTCCGAGGACACATTTTCTTGGAAAGATGAATGCTATGTGACGTTGACAACAATCCCCTCTTGGATTGTTCCATACTGAATCTCTTCAGTGTCTTGTCAATGTATGTACTTTGACTTAGGCCGAGCAACCTCTTGGATCTATCACGATGGATCTTGATCTCAAGAATATATACGGTCTCGCCCAAGTATTTCATGAAAAAACATTTATTCAACTATGCCTTAACAGACTGTAAGACTGGTATTTAATTTCCAATAAGTAATATGTCATCAACATATACTATTAAGAAAACGACTGCACTCCCACTAAACCGTTTGTAGACACAATACTCACATTCGTTCTTTATAAAACAAAATTCTGTTATGTCTTCATCAAAACGAATGTTTCATGACCTGAATGATTGCTTTAATCCACAAATAGATTTTTGCAGCTTGCATATCTTATTAACATCCTTTTGAGTCACAAGCCCTTCAGGTTGTGTCATGTAGACATCTTCTTGAAGGTTCCCGTTAAGTAAGGCTGTTTTGACATCCATTTGCCAAATCTCATAGTCATGGTAAGCCGCAATGACAAGTAAAATTCTGATGGATTTCAGCATTGCAACTGGTGAAAAGGTTTCATCGTAGTTAATACCTTGACGCTGTTAAAACCCTTTTGCAACCAGTTTCTTCTTGAATATCCATTTGCAACCAATAGACTTTACATCCACTGGAGGATCTACCAAAATCCAGACTTGGTTTTGGTACATGAAATTCATTTCAGAATTCATGGCTTCTTGCCACTTGGCAATATCTGTGCCACTTACTGTTTCTTTTTAGGTTAGAGGATCATTATTATCAACTAATAATGAGTCATCATCCTTGGTAATTAGAAAACCATACCGTTCGGGTTCTCTAACCTCTCTTGTATTCATACACAGTTCTTGTGTCTCTGGAACAATTTCTTCTTCCATAGAGCTTTGTGGAATCTGATCCTGTACCAACTCTGGTGCGCCTTGAGGCTTGACTTTATTGAAATTTATCTCGCTCCCACTATCTCTTTTGGAGATGTGCTCCCTCTCAAGGAATATGATGTGTCTTGCCAATATAACCCTTTTGTCCGAGAGGTTGTATAGGTAATATCCCCTTATTTCCTTGGGGTATCCTATAAAGGTACACTTTGTGCCTCAGGGTGCAAGTTTGTTACCTGAAGAGACCTTAACAAACACTTCGCTTCCCCACACATGTAAATTAGATAACATGGTTTTTCTTACATTCCAAAATTCATATGGAATACCATTTATCGATTTAATTGGTACTTGGTTTAGTATGTGTGTCGCTGTTTGTAACGCATATCCCCAAAAAGATAATGGAATACTCGCATGACTTATCATTGATCTCACCATTTCTAACAAGGCGCGGTTCCTCCTTTCGTTTACGCCATTCCACTGAGGCGTGTAAGGTGGAGTGGGTTGTGATATGATCCCAGACTCCCGTAAGCAATCAATGAAGTCTTGATTAAGATATTCTCTACCTCGATCTGAGTGAAGTTTCTTAATCTTCATACCAAGCTGGTTCTCAACTTCATTATTGTATTCTTTGAATTTATCAAAAGAATCCAACTTATACCTCATTAAGTAAATATATCCACATCTACTAAAATCATCAGTAAAAGTTATAAAGTATGAGTACCCACCCCTTGCTTCAATAGGAAATGGTCCACACACATCGGTATGAACTAATTTAAGAAGTTTTTTAGCCCTTTCATCTTTCTCACTAAATGAGGCTTTGGTCATTTTGCCTTGTAAACATGCGTGACGTACACCAAGTGGTTTTAGTTCGAAAGAATCTAAATATCCTTCTTGATGTAATTTTGTCAAGCGTTTTTCATTTACATGATCTAGGCAGTGATGCCAAAGTTGGGTGTGGTATGAGTAATGTGAAGTAACTTTGTTATCGATTGCCATTACTTGGTTCATGTAATCCAACACATAAAGACCGTTATGTAAATGTGTATTACCATAACAAATGTTATATTTATAAAAGAAGCAACATTTATTTTCAAATTTGAAAATGAATCCATATGTATTTAGTCTGGATATAGAGATAATGTTTTTGGAAACTGAAGGCGCATATTAACCCTTTAAAACCAAGATCATTTTGGTTGACAATGTGAGGTGGTAGTCCCCGATAGCTACAACAACAAGTTCAGCTCCGTTGGTTGCTCGTAGATCTATCTCCTCTCGGTCAATTTTTCCGAGTCTACTTGGTTTCTGTATTTGAATACATATGTGAGCACCACAAGTTGTATCTAATACCCATTTTGTAGAAATAGATAAATTGCACTCGATAACAAACACACCTGAAGTTTCCCCTTCTTTAGCTGAGTGCAGTTTTTATTCCAGTGGCCCTTCTTGCCACATGCGAAACAGACAACATCCTGTTCCCTTGCTTCCCTTTTGTTCTTCTTCTTGGAAGGGCGCGAAGAAGCTTTTGGGTTAAAGTTTTTTGCTTTCCCTTTTCATGTGTCCACCATAAGGACAAAAGGTTTTTCATGCTTCATATCTTTATCTACTTGGCGAAAGAGGATATGTAGATCTGACTGAGACTTCTCAATGTTGTTCATATTAAAATTCACAACAAAACTGGAGAAGCTCTGAGGGAGTGATGTCAGAATGAGATCAGTGCTCAGTTTTTCGGGGAGTTTAAACCATAGAACCTCTAGACGCTCAATGTAACCAATGAGATTGACTACATGAGCCCCAACTGTGGAAATCTCTCCAAGCTTACTATGAAAGAGCGCTTTAGAAATCTCAAACCGTTCTTGTCTAGCTCTCTCGTGGTAAAGACCATGAAGGTGCTCGAGCATGCTACATCTATGTTTTCGTGAGACTTCATGAGTTCACTAAACATAGGTGAAAGCATCAAACATTGAACACCGATTGCGTCATTCATATGTTTTTCATAGACTAGGAACTCTTTATCACTCACCTTTTGAGTAGGCGGATCAAATATTGAGGATTTTAGCACGTAAGATTTATGTTCATGACGTAAAACAATCTAAAGGCGTCTAAACCACTCTTGGAAGTTACTGCCAATGAACAAATTGTCTTTATCCAATATTGATCTTAGGGATAATGAGTTTGTCATTTTATTCTACAATTAAAAGAGTAGATTATTAGTGCTTTGCTTGATTACATATTTTGTGAGAAATAATTAATTGATTTTATTAAATCTCTCACTATTTTATTAAGTCCCAATAGCCCTCATCATTGAACTCGAAATGTCTAGTTGCTAGGATATTTTAGTGGCAAGGATCCATATTCCCTTTCGCATAACCCCAACAAGAGTTTGTCAGACTATTTTGAAGGTATTTAGGTAGGCAAGTTTTTGCCAACAACGGACTTGCAGCTCCTTGATCCGTTGAGTGGACTCCCCAATCCAGAAATCCTGACTTGAATTTTCTCAACACTTCTCCAAATTACACCAAGTCTAGCAAGAGTTACTCATCTTGATGTAAAATGGTTAAGTCAACCCGAAACTTTCATAAGAACTCTATAAAATTAAGTGTCCCAACAAGGGTTGGTCAAACACATAGTTCTATTGAGTTTTGTTCCTAATCAAGTAACGAAAGACTTAGTCTGACTTAATATTAGAATGAAAGATTTTATTTTATTATGCATAAATTTTTATCTTGTTTTATCCTTTACATGTCTTGTTAATATATAAGTGGATGTTTACTTAATTAATTAACCATGTTTGGATAAAACATTTACGCATAATCAATTTTATTTAAATTCCGTCTTTTTCAAATTAATTAATTCATTTATGTGATCGCAGTCTTGCATCAATAAATATAATTTTAATGCATTAGACAAAAAATGAATAAATAATTAAATGACCCGATCATGAGTTTATCTAATGATTGATTTAATGAGCGGGCATTAAATCAACTTATGACATAGGAGAAATAACTCCTTATCCTGGACTTGACATGAGCTACAACATTCCATGTGTCCACCTATGTATCATCGAGTTGGCGTCATTATGGTTCTGTTTTGAATTGTCCTCACGCGCCTTGGGATGCTCCATTAATTACACATTTATTACTCACACGCATGTGAGAGGAACCAAAAGATTGGTTTAAGAGAATTACATAAATATTCTTGGATGCGCAGGTCCTACATAATAATGGAGGGAGAGATGACTCGCATACCATCTTTTAATTTGATATTAAATAATTGCAAAACCATGCAATAAATTTAATTAAATAAATGTCAACACATACATAGGTCTTGATCAAGCTCATGAACGGTCACACATACAATGAATACGCAAAAGTAAACGACTAACATTCATTTATTCGTTCTTTTATTATTTAAGATAAACGCGCTTGCATTAATTAATTAATAAATAAATTAATTAATTCTCTTTCATCTTAATGATAATTCGATCTTATTTGGAGATACTCATCATTAATGACATTCATGGTAAATAAACGACAACCAATAATGACATTTTAATTACAATAAATTAATTACGCATTTTAAAATTATTTTAAACCATTATTAAATTGTCAAACATACAATGGTGTGTCAATCAATAAAATAAGGTTTTAATGCTGCAATTTCAAATTTAATATAATTTTAATTTTGTCTATTAATGGGAGACTACACGACGTGTAAGTACAACTGCGCACAATGTACCTCGGTTGCCGTATATCCAAGTCACACGTCTGGGGCTTCAGTGTGTTGACTTGGTCAGACTACATGGTGCGTACATGTCAATTACACACCTTGTATTCGATTGTCGTGTGCCAGGTTGGCCTGGTCAACACACGGTGTGTAATAAAAGCACTGCGTGTAATTAATTACTCGGCGCATCTAGATACATTGCGCATGAGAATACGTGTGCTCTGGCCGTACGCTGTGTGACCCAGTTTTACCGGCCAATGATTTGGCACTTTTCGATGGCATCTTCGATCGTTCTTGATTTGTTCTTAAACCATTAAAAAAATGAAACACTGAACGAAGATGATTAATATGTCGATAACATGTTAATTCAAATAAGATTAAAGAACGAATAACATGAAATAAAATCTAACCACAATTGCGCATAAATCAACAATATAATAATTAATTATAAATTTAAACGTGATCGCTTTAATACCATTTGTTGGTTCCGGGCGCAGCGGAAACGTGTGGTGGTAAGTGATATATTAAAATTTCTTTTAATAATCGTTGCCCGAAACCAAGAACGATGATCTTGCATGTCAAATTTATAATTAATTTATTTAATATCTGAAGAAATAAATACCCGAGCTTATGAACTTTCTTCGTTAATGGTTGTTGATCGTCTGAAACAACCCTTCCAGATTGCCTTTGTTGCGTTTGCTGGGATTCAAGGGTAGAATCTCTCTAGCGGTGATCCACACACGCTTTAATGGTTTCCGAGCAATGTCACTCGTTCTTCGGGTGCTAGCGCGACAGATCGAATGTCTTGCGTTGTTCGTTCTTGATCGCTCGTTGTTCGATCTTGAAGAAATTATCTTTTGAGTTTCTTATTCTTGAGAGGGAGAGAAGAGTCGAGAGAGAATTCGTTGTGCGTAACAATTCTTTATTCTCAAACTTGGAATTGGTTTCGAATGAATTACACAATAGACGTAACAGTCTATTTATAAAGATGAGATTCCAGTTACAACATTTAATTGCATAACATCCATTAAATATAATTATAACCATTAATGAAATCCCATGCCACATAATAATAGCAATAGTATTATTATTTTGTGGTGCACCAACTTACGCAAAATGGATAAATAACATTTACCGACTCGTAAATAATTATTTTATCACCGGACACAGTGTTGGTCCGTTCGAACTCATTTTGCATTTATTGTACACCCGAATAAATATGTTATTCTCTTAAATAAATATTTTATTCACAAACTAGTAAATAAATATTTATTAAATATTCAATAAAATAAATATATTTTATTCACAATCCGGTGAATAAATATTTATTTAATTTATGCGATCAATATAACTTAAATAAAACCATTCCTCAGTCTTGAGAATAATATTTATTTCATTAATTAAATTCAAATAGAATTTAATCGAGACCACCATAAACACGTAGTGTGTGACTCTCTAGGATTCTTTCTCGTTGGCATTAGACGAGCTTATCTAAAGTCCAAGATTACTGTCTACCAACGGGTCAAGACATCCTAGAGAAAGAACTTAAAGTCGCAATGACGACAACTACATACGAACGCTCACTGTGTAATATAATCCATTTGTCACATAATCTCATCAAGCAGGTTGCATGCCGACGTCATCAACCTATATTCTTGATACATCATTCTTTGACGATATGAAATAAACTCGTCGTTACACCATGATCATAGAATTTAGGGTGACCGTTCTATTCCCATTAAAGAGTCGAGATATCAACTTCCATAAATATGAAAGGGACAAATCTTTTCTTGACTTATCCATTAATAACATGTCATTCATGACATACCCAACGTACCCTACTTCCCGCCAACATATGGCGTGACAGTTTTCGTCAGCAAATCTAAGTGCGCGAGTCGTGACATGCATTAATGACAATCTTAAAGTCCAAGGACCACTACACATGCTCGTAGATAAGAATATCCGATGACACCAAAACATGCGGAATTTTCTACTGGCGGGTCTGTTATCATAATCTCCCGTCTTGGAGATTACCAAGTGTAAACTTTATGAGAAGAAGTCTCATCTGCTCACGAGTACTCGCACTCGCACCTGACAGTCTATATACTGTGTGTCCCATCATAGTATGTTATCCAACTTTAGAACTATATTAAGAATATTGTCATAGCACTTCAAGATTTTCATCATAGCAGAGAACTACTATGACCTTATTAATGCGACAAATACTCTAGGATATTATTACATTATGGTCATGCAGAACAATGAACAATATGTAATAAGATATTTAATTTAATATTTAATACATTAAATATTCATGTAATCAAAGTACAACCAATTGGTTTTAGGACACCACTCTAACATGCAGGTCCTCTATCTATGGAGTAGCAACTCCCTCAATTGACACATATTTTCCTTCGACGAGGTGCGGGTCCTCCATAGGGATTGGTAACCCCCTCGATTGATGTCTATACCTTGGCGAGGTGCGAGTCCCCCACTACGATTATAGAGTGTTGGAATGTATGATATATGTGATGGGTAGTCCGAATACTTCGGTTCTTACAAATTATTGAGAATCCCTGGTTTCCTTTGAGATATGGCCTTAGTGGAATTGTGGTGTGAAGATTGAGTCATTCCCTTATTTATGGGTTTCCCTTGAAACGTATTTGGTTTATCTTCGATTATTCTGTACCTCCTTCATTCTTGGGTTTTATGCTAACTTGTTATTTCACCCTTTACTTTGGCTTATGGGGCATTCTATTGGGTATTGTTATACTCACCCCTACACGGGTTTCGTGCTCACACGTGTTGCGTCTGCACCGCCGACTTATTTTACATAAGAGATTTTAGTGGGCGTGGAGCTGGTGGAGCTGAAGCTTAGTAACGCTTGCTATCGCTGTTCATGTCGAGAGCCGACGTGACGTGGAGAGTGTTGGTCGGATTGAGTATCTCAGGAGGTGGGTGAATTGAGTACCTAATATTTTTTTTTGTTAAAACAAGTTTAAATAAAATCCCCCGGGTAAATTAAAAACAACCCAGTTAATCAAAATAACAGATCGATATAAGTTCTGATCTTTTAAGAGATTTCTCAGAAGAGTGATTAAGTCAGTTAAAACAATATATAAATATCACTTTAACTTTTGAAATCAATTTACATAATCAAAACCTTATATAAACACTAATTAAGACTATCTATCAAAGTTGTGGTTTTGTTTACAGTTTAAAACAGATTCAGTTTAAAGCTTAGAAATGAAACAAAACAAAACAGATATCAGAATAAATACAAGAGATTCAGTCTTAAGCTGAGACTTAATTCTCTCTATTTGGCAATCATATGATGCCAAACAGATTATATAAACTAATCTTGATTCACAACCTGGATCGGGTATACACAACAGCTAACCAGCTGTTTAGGCCACGCAGAGACCTCTTCCACAATACCCGTGAGAATAAAATAAACACATGCCACGCAGAGACCTCTTCCACAATACCTGTGGGAAAATAAAGGTAAAGAGAGAGTTAAGAAAATATCGAGTATCTTCCAGTTATAGCACAAGAGTCGGTGTGCTTTCAATAAACAAAATAAAGCACACATTGTTCGAAATGTAAAGGCAACAAACAGAAAGAGCAAGTAAAGATGTAGAGAATGTAGTGTTGCTTGGTCTGATGTGCTCTGAAGCTTGAGACTCCTAGGATGCAGCTTGGATAGGAGCTCGAGTCGAGTTTCTGAAAATTGCAGTAAAACAGAGCTTCATAAGCTCTTTTGTTCTGTCTGTATGAAAGGGTCTGGATGTTCGTTATGCTTCACCTTCTCATAGTCGTGTGTAAGCAAGATGCAGCGTGTAAGCTCTCCAGTAAATCACACACTCCACAACATTCTTTTGGGTCTTGCAATATATTTCCAACTCTCTTTACATGTACATGTATATCTCATCATATGCGCACGAGGGAGTCTGCTTCTTAATATATCACTAGTATGCAGGAACAATCATCCAAATCCTCTGTTCCTCGTATTGATCGACTGACACAAACTTTAATGCATGTCTGCAATAATTTAAGAATAATCATTAAAATAATTCTCAACATTAAATTCGATAATATAGCCTTTAGAAACAATTTAATTTAAAATAAACAGAAATAGTGGCAGTGACTCTTCTGAACGGTGACACAATTCTAGCGGTGACTTAGGCTGGCGGTGAGTCAGATTGACGATGGGTCATGCTCAACGGTGAGTCATCTCAGCGGCAAGACATTTCAACACTTTGCCAAATTTCTTGGCAGTAGACAAAGTCTGATGGTAAATCATCTTCAATGGTGACTTCTTTCTGACGGTAGGTCTTTTCGACACTGCCAAATTTCCATTCTGACGGTGACTCGTCTCTGACGGTGCGTCTTTTTTATACTTAGCCAAATTTTCATCTTGACGGTGACTTATCTCTAACGGTGAGTCTTTCACACTTTAGCCAAATTTTCATTCTGGCGGTGACTCGTCTCTGATGGCGACTCCTCAACGGTGAGTAGAGTCTGACGATGAGTCTTTCCCATACTTGGCCAAAATTTCGCCAAACTGCATTATACCATAAAATGCTACAATAAAACATAAAACTCATTATTATCATAATAAACATAATTTGATGATCGTTAAAACAAGGGTGCCAACAATCTTCCCTTTTTTGATGATCACAAATCATGACATTTTATAAAGATGTTATCAAAGAGATAAAAGGAAGAAGTATGATATCAAAGGAAGAAATTTAAATTCATAAGGTAACAAAGGTATTAAGAAGCAAACAATATCAGAGGTAGTTAATAAAGGAATAAATTAAATACACATGACATCAAAGGTATGGTATCAGAAAAATTAAAGATTGTATCAAAGGATAATGAAGATATCAAAGGATAACATCACTGGAAAAACAGTAAGGAAATGCCATATTCATTCTTCCCGTTTTGGGATTATCAAAAAGTGAAAATAAGAACAGGAAATGCAATGCAATAAAAAATGAATAATAAGAGAATTTTTCTTAAGAAAAGCAATGTAAGTGTTAGAGTCTGTATCCCACATCGGACTTGTGGTCCGATGTGGAGTTTATCAATCATTATAAAAGAACGCCTCCTCCTCACTTTGAGGTAAGGAGGCGAGGGGGTTTTCCCCATTCTACATGGTATCAGAGGGATTTACTCCCGACCCTCCCGACCCTCCCGTCCCTCCCTCCTGAATTTTTTTCCCCCCGGTTTTCCCGTTCGGGGGGCAGCGGCTCCAATCCAAATAGCCGCCGCCCCCCCTCCCTCCGTTGCTCCTGCCGGCTCTCCCTCCCGGCGGCTCTCCCTCCCGGCGGCGCTCCCTTCCGGCGGCTCTCCCTCCCGGCGGCTCTCCCCACCGGCGGCCCTCTGCTTACGATGCGGCTTCCCGGCTCCCGCCGGCCCCGCCTTCCGCGTCGCCCTCCCGTGGCTCCCCGCGTCGACCTCCTGCCTGACGCGGCTCCCGACTACCCTCCGTCCCGCGGCTTCCCGTCGTCCGGCACTGCTCCGCTGCTCCGTTGACGACGTCCCGTCCTGCGGCTTCCCGGCTTCGCCTCCTTGCGACGACCGGCCCCGCCTCCCTCCGGCTTCCTGTCGCGGATCCCGCCTCCCTCCCGCGGCGCGACTCGGCTTCCAGCCCCGCATCCCTTGCGTCGGCCTCCTGTGACGCGCGACCTCCCGTTCGACGGCTTCCACCGCCGGCAAAACCCCCCGCGTCACCCCCTTCTTACCGGCGGATCTCCCCCCGCGCGGCTCGCTCCCCTGCGTCGCCCCCTCCCTCCATCTCGGCCGCACTCCCTTCACGGCGGCCTTCCCTTCGCGCCGCAACGCCCTCGCCCCGACGCCTTGCCCTCGGCGCGCCTCGCCCCGGCTCCCGGCGGCACTCCCTCAGGGCGGCCCTCCCTTCGCGCCGCAGCGCCCTCGGCCCTCTGCGCGCCCTCCCGGCCCTTCCTGGATTTTTCCGGCCAGATCCGGTGATTTTCGGCCAGATTCGGACACCTCCGGCCGAATCCGGCCAGATCCGGTGATTTCCGGCCAGATCCGAACAGCTCCGGCCGAATCCGGCCAGATCCGGTGATTTCCGGCCAGATCCGGACAACTCCGGCCGGCTCTGGCCTGATCCAGGCTACTCCGGCCAGATCCGGCGATTTTCGGCCAGATCCGGCCAGATCCGGCGATATCCGGACTGCGGCCCTCCATCAGCGCTCCTCCAAGGCAACCTCCTTCACCGGCCTCCATTCCTGCCAGCACCTCCAGCAGCCGGCCTCCAGCAGCCGGCCTCCAACAACAGGCGCCTCCAGTTCTGTCGGCCCCTCCACACCGGCGGCCTCCTCCGGCTTCCAGCGCCGCCTCTGCTCACCTGCTCCCTCCATGTTGGCCTCTTCCTGCTTCCCGCAGCATTCCCGCCTCAATCGCCGACCTCCTCCTGTGGATTTCCCGGCGCTTCGACGTCCGGCACCGCCATTGCAGCTTCCTTGGCACTTTGACGACCGGCCCTCCCGAGCGGATTCCTCGGCGCTGTGACGATCGGCCCAACATTACGGATTTCCCGGCGCTCTGACGACCGGCCCGTAGTGCGGATTTTCCCGACGCTCTGACGACCGACCCACCAGTGTGGATTTCCCGGCGCTCTGATGTCCGGCCCCGCACTTTTCCGGCGACGACCCATCCTTTTTCAGCGGCATCACATTACCATCTTGAGGGGGAGCAACATCAACAACATTTTTTTTTCTTATTTCCGTTTCTTCTGTTTTTGTCGTGTATTTTGTCATCAAGCTGGGTATGTCCAGCTTGAGGGGGAGTGTTAGCGTCTGTTTTTGTTGCTTTCTTTTCATTATGTGTCCAAGCTAGGTACACCTTGCTTGAGGGGGAGTGTTAGAGTCTGTATCCCACATCGGACTTGTGGTCCGATGTGGAGTTTATATATCCCAAAAGAGACAACAAAAAGTCATACAAAAAATCCTTATCAAAGACATAAAAGTCTAATCTCAATGCTTTTTGGGTTGGGTAGGAGGAACAAGTGGGGCTTTGCCCTTCCCCTTGTCAGAAGTAGAAGATTCAGCAGAAGAAGCTGAGGTAATTGTAGGGTTGGCTGTCGGGACAACAGGTAAAGAAGGAGGCTCTTTGATGATGATTGACCTGAGATGCTGGACAACCTCTCTAGGAGTCAAACTGAAGGGCTACAAACGAGCAGGTAAAGGTGCATTGGGATCTCTGATAACACCTGGTCTGAAAAACTCTGGATCAGAGGCTGGAGGACTGAGATGAGCAGTGACTGGAATGACATCCCGAGCCACTACTGCGGTGCCAAAAACATGAAGAAAGGGTTTCATCAAATTGATGAAGTCCATGATAATATTTCCTCCCCTTTCCATACTGAAAAGTCCTTTTTTCTCTTCCATAAACAACTTGAGCAATGGGGTTAATCACTTTCAGCTAATTCACTTGTTCTTCGAAAGCTTGAGTGACTGGAGACATTTTGAGGTTCTCAGTAAGGAACTTGAAATGAGAGTTGAGCTCATGTTTAGTATAAATCTTCGAAAGGTAATACTTTATAGCCTTTGTAATTGTCTCTTTTATCAGCTTTCATATCCTTCATATATTCTCTAACCATCATATGCACATGATCACTGTTATGCCGGATTTGCCTCGAACTTTCCTGAGGGATGTCAGGTACATCACTTGAAGCAGCACAAAGCTCTTCTTTAACTACTATCCGGATCAACTCAACATCAAGAGGGGGAGCACTCAAAGTAGAAGTCATGGAAGAAAGGGTCCCCACCCTCTCTAACAAAGCAACCATAGAATCTGCAAAGGAAGATCTCATCTCATCCATTGCAGATCTCAAAGTCTCCATCTCATTTATTAATCTCCTGTTCTCCATCTTCACTTCATGAATGTGAAACATCATTTTGGGCTGGATGTGTTGGATCACAAGCCATAATAGATGTCTTGCATCTTTCTCACTAAGCTTGGTGACTAAGGGAGGTTGATCTTTCAATAAAAAATCAAAATAAGAGAGAAGTCTATCTCTGAAGGATTCTAAGTCAGCTCCGGAAACAACATCAACTAGCACAGATGCAACGACAGGTGCAGATATGTTGGATTGGTGTAGCCCGATCTGGTTGGGCTGAATGTTTGTGGCCCGTACTGCGCACCAGCCCGCAACTTCCGCGGGTCGAGCTTCGCGATGAACTTGTTGGGGGTTTTAAGGGGCAACACGTCCCTGCTCCGGGGGTATGGGGGCCGAAAGTTGTCGACCCAAATTTTTGGGAACTGTAGCAACTCTGATCATTGTAGCAGAGTTGACCGACCAACACCGACAAGATATTGTAGCAGTGCGGACTTCAGAACCAACAGTACCGTGGTTCCTTGGACTTCCAGCCGACAACCACTGTAGCACTTTTGACTCGGGTGACCGCCTTTCACTGTAGCGGTGCGAACTTCCAGCCGTCTTTCACTGTAGCACAACGGACTTTCCGACGGTTGGTGGAATAATGTTTCGTCCTCTACATTAACCCATTTTCGGGCTAGGGTTTCTGCGTGTGTGTGTGAGAACTCTGGAAAACTCCCTGTAAATTGTGCTATTGAATTATAGTGATTTTCTGCCTCTCCGTGGACGTAAGGATTATTCCCGAACCATGTAAATCCTTGTGTTCTTGTTCTTTTTTCCCTTTGACTCTTCTTCGAATCATTGTTTTGTCATTGTGACTCCCAGTGTTTCCACATCAAGGTCGGGGTGCAACAACTCTCTCAACAGTAGGTGCCTCTGCAGGCTCAGATCTGGGAGGCACATCAGAAGAAAATCTCTGTAGTTCCCCCGCAACATCTATCTAATCTACCAATGATTCCTTATGATCCACCTCTTCTCGAATAACAGGTCCACCATGCTTTGGTGGACTGCTACCATCATCAGAATCAGAGTAGTCCAGGCCTAGCTTCACATACCTTGGATACTTATCCCATTCATCAAGAGTTGGGTTCCCCAATCTAATAAAAGACACCATGAGACTTAACAATAACAGAGTCAGCAACTGCAGGCTCACCAACAGTAGGCTCAACCTCCATCTGCTCATCAATTGACTGATCAACAACTGTCTGCTCAGCAACCTTTTGCACATCAACTGTCTGCTCAATAAAAGTAGGCTCACCAGAGTCACCATCAGTAGGGTCAACATGGGCGACTAACAAGACTTGGAGATTCCTCCCCCTCAACAGATGCTTCCATCTCATCTCTGACAGCTCTATCAACATTTTGAACTAGGCCCGGTCTCTCCTCAGACTTAGAAGCAACAGATAAACCTAGAGAAGAATTAAGTGCCTGAGGCATCTCAACATCCTCAACACCAATGCGACCACCAGGACCATCATGGTCAGAATCACCATCATCTTCATCTCCTTCATCTTCTTCTTCATCTTCTCCTTTTTCTTCTTCATCATTTTTACCATTCTCATCACTTCCATATTCCTCAGAAGATTTTGAAGTGCTCTTAAACTATTCTTAACCAGAAACTTCTGTTTTTTCTTCCTCACTTCCTTCTTTTAAAAGATTCTCTCGGACAGGGAGGGATCTAGGAGGCTAGGAGCACCATAAGAAATAGTCGGAGAACGCTTAGGCAGGTTTGGGTCACTACCTTCATCCACTGAAAACTCCTACTGCTCATCATTAGAGGCAACAACCTCCTTTTTTCTCTCTCATCTGAATACTCAACCATCTCATCTGGCTCTAGGTCAGGATGCATAAGATTCTTCAGTCTGGAAGGGTGATCAATAAGATTGAAATCCTCATAGAGCTTGTCACCATCATCAACCCATTGTCTATTCCAGGGGTTCCAACTTATCTTCATTCTTCTGCAAATAACTTTTGTAATGCAAAATCCTCCACATTTTACTCCTGTTTTTTCTTCAACATCAACTAAACCTTTGGCCTCTAGCATGACCGAAATGAACTTGGGATAAATAAGGGAGTTCGATATGAAAGAAGTCTTACACATCTCCATCATGTTAACCATTATGTATCTACATAGATTAATCTTTTCTCCTCTCTTCATAAGATAAAAGATATACATCTTGATACCTCATGGTGGTGAAATCACCTTTCCTTGGGCATAACATATGTTGAATAAATTTGAAGAGCAAATGACATTCAACATCAAACTCCGTAGCAACCGGTCTTTTTACTATTCCATCTCCAGTCAACTCTACTAAAGCATCATCATAAACAAAGTTATCACTGTCACTTGGAACAGTTCCTTGATAGTCGTTTGAAACATTTTCGTGAGGTACTTTCAGACATTTGGCCCAATGTCTTGAAGAGAAGACAACTTTTCACCCATTTATTCTGCTTCTTACCCAGTCTTCGTCTTCCTCAAAACTGAACTTGACATGCTGGTAGAACTGATGCACTAACCTAGGATAGAAGGGTCTCTCGTTAGAAGAAAACCATTTTACCCATCCCTGGTATTGCAGAACTTTCAACACTAAAGACTTGCTCAACAAAAACCACTCGACACAAACTTTTTTCTCGGGTACAACTATCCGATTCACAAGCAGCAAATTCATTGGCTCGACGACCGAACAACTTGACTCTCGTTTCTGCTTCTTTGAAGGATGCGACTCGTTCAGAGAAGACTCTGCGGCTCGCTTCACTCTAACCATGGCGATGTTGGATTGGTGTAGCCTGACCTGGTTGGCCCGAATGCTTGTGGCCCGTACTGCGCACCGGCCCGCAACTTTCGCGGGTTGAGCTCCGCGGTTAGCTCGTTGGAGGTTGCAGGGGGCAAAGCGCCCCTGCTCTGGGGGTCCGAGGGTCGAAGGCCCCCGACCCAATTTTGCGGAAGTTGTAACAACTCTGACCACTGTAGTAGAGCTGATCGACCGACACCGACATGCACTGTAGCAGTGCGGACTTTGGAGTCAACTTTGCTGTAGCCTTTTGGACTTCCAGCCGGCAGCCACTGTAGCATTTTTGACTTGAGTGACCGCAGCCTTTCACTGTAGCGACGTTGACTTCCTGTATAGTTGGTGGAACCGTGGATCGTCTTCTCCATTTGTAGCCCATTTTGGGCTAGAGTTTCTTACTGTCCCAAATTATAGTGAATATTCTGCCTCTTCGTGGACGTATGGATTATTCCCGAACCACGTAAATCCTTCTATTCTCGTTTTTTTCCTTTTACTCTTTTGTGATCCGTTCTTTGCTTCGTTGCTCTCAGCATTTTCACAACAGGCGAACAACTCTGAAGGTTCATACAAGGTTGAGGGAAGACGAAAGGTTAGGAGAGAAAGGGTCGCGATGAGGCTCGAAAGTAAGGCGCGAGGGAGTGAGCGTTGAAATTGGACAAGTGTCTAATTTATATCATTTAGGGATTTAGGAATTTGTAAATCGAAAAACAAAATAATAGTTGAATCGTAATAAAAATTAGTAAATAAATAGTTCGTAAAAAGAAATTAGCAACGACAACTCAAAAACCAATGGTGGGTAAAACTCCAACGGTGGGTAAACTCCAACGGTGGGTAAACTCCAACAGTGGGTCACATAAAATCAAGTTTAACCAAAATTAATCATGTCTAATTCATGTTTGATGTGATTCATTCTCTCAGAATTCAATGACATAGTGAAAATATCAGCAAGCTGATGTTCAGTACCAATGTATTCAAGAGTTATATCACCATTTTGAAAATGATCTCTCAAAAAGTGATGTCTTACATCAATGTGTTGTTTTAGAGTGAGATGCAAGGTTCTTATAAATGTTTATAGCACTTGTATTGTCACAATTTATAGGCACATGTCGGAATTGATATCCATAGTCTAGCAATGTGTGTTTCATCTACAAAATTTGAGTACAACAACTACCTGCAACTATGTATTCAGTTTCAACAGTCGACAATGCAAAACAAATTTGTTTCTTACTACACCAAGATACTAGAGACTTGCCCAAAACTGACATGTTCCAGAGATGTTTTTCTGTCTAACTTGTAACCATCAAAATCAGCATCTGAATAACTAATTAAGTCAAATGCTTATCCTCTAGGGTAGAACAATTTTAAGTTGGTTGTATACTTAGTATTTGGAAATCATTTTTACAGCAAGTGTGACTCTTTTGGGTTAGCTTGAAAATGAGGACACACACACACACTAAACATAATGTCAGGTCGTCTAGCAGTTAAGTAGAGAAAACTTTCAATTATACCTTCGTAACTGGTTTGATCCACTGATTTCAGTTTCATTAAGATCCAATTTACAAGTGGTACTCATAGGAGTGTCACTACTTTTAGTGTTATCCAAACCAAAATGTTTTAACAGATCTTTAGTATATTTACTTTGATTTAAAATAATTCTCTCTTTATTTTGAAAAATTTGAAAACCAAGAAATAATTTCAATTCACCCGTTAAATTCATTTCAAACTCATTTTGCATCATTTTTGAAAAGTCAGTACATAAATATTTTTAGAAGATCCAAATTAATATCATCTATATAGATTTGAACAACTAAAACATATTTTGAAATTCTTTTTATAAATAAGGTATGATCATCTGTACCTTTTAAAAAACCTTTTGAAATAAGAAAAGAGTTGAGTTTGTCATACCAAGCTTTAGGAGCTTGTTTTAAACCATATAAAGATTTTGTTAACTTGAAAACATGATTTGAAAAATGAGGGTTTTGAAATCCAGGAGGTTGTTCAACAAAAACATACTCAATTATATACCCATTCAAGAATGTACTTTTGACATCAATTTGATATAGTTTGAAATCTAGATGTGCTGCATAGGTTAACAGTATTCTAATGGCTTCAAGTCTGACTATAGGTGTAAAGGTTTCTTCATAGTCTCCGCCCTCTTTTTGACTATATCCTTGTGCAACTAGTCTAGCCTTGTTCCTCACTATTGTGTCAGTTTCATCAACCTTGTTTCTAAATACCCATTTAGTGTCTATAGTCAAGGTTTCTTTGAGTCTATCAACAAGTTCCCAAACTTTATTTTTTTCAAATTGATTAAGTTTTTCTTGCATAGCCATTACCCATAATTCATCATTAATTGCATCATTGATGTTCTTAGGTTCAATCTGTGATAAGAAAGCTTGATGTTCAACCTGGTTTCTTAGAGAAGCTCTAGTTTGCGTACCTCTGTCTAAGTCTCCAACAACTGCATCTAAAGGATGGTATTTAAGAGTCCTAACAGCTATAGAGAAAGAAGGGCTGATCACCTCAGGATCTTCTATAGGTTCTTGTTCTGAATGTTTCTCAGGACTGGATGTTTTTTCTGCATGTTTTACAGCAGAATCAGAAGATTTGGAATTTATGTTCAAAGTGGATAAATCATCCTTAAGGTTTTCTAAAGGGGTTTTAAGTTCACGTGGATCTGTCTCATCAAACTTGACATGGACATATTCTTCCACAATCTTGCTTCTTTTGTTAAAAACTCTATAGGATTTACTAGAAGTTGAATAAGGAAAATTCTTTCATCACTCTTGGAGTCAAACTTGTCAAAATTATCCTTAGTATTAAGAACAAAGACTTTGCAACCAAAAACTCTAAAGTAATTAACCTTAGACTTTCTATTATTTCAAAGTTCATAAGATGTTTTCTTTAAAATATATCTAATTAAAACTCTATAAATTATATAGTAGATTGTATTCACATCCTTTGCCCAAAAGTAGGCAGACAATTCATATTCATTAAGCATTGTCCGGGCTATCTATTGAAGTGTTTTATTTCTTCTTTCTACAACTCCATTCTGCTGAGGGGTCCTAGGAGTAGAGAAGTTATGACTATAGCCATTTTGTGAGCAAAATGATTCAAAGTATTGATTTTCAAACTCATGACCATACTCAGTTCTTAAGGTCTTAATTCTAAGTTCATTTAGGTTTTCTACAGATTTAGCATACTTGGTAAAATAAGAGAAAACCTCACTTTTGTGAGCTAAAAAGAATACCCAAGCACACATAGAAAAGTCATCTACAAGTACATAGACATAGTGCTTCCCGTTTAAACTAGAAACTCTAGATGGTCCAAACAAGTCCATGTGAACCAACTCAAGTGGTTGAGAAGTTGAAACTTCTTTCTTTAATTTAAAAGATATCTTGTGCCGTTTCCCTTTTTGACAGGGGTTAGAGACTTTGTCATTTGAGAATTCAAGTTTGGGTAGATTCCTGACTAACTCTTTCCTAGTAAGCTTTCTAAGTGAGTGAATGTTACAATGACCGTCTCCTAGGCCAAAGCCATGATTCTCTATGAAAGACACTTAAGTAAGAAACATTTTGTGAAATTAAAGAATCAAGATTAACAACATACACATTCTCATTTCTCAAAGCAGTAAATACTACAACATTTTTAGAATTAAAAACATTACAAGCATTGTTTTCAAACTTTACATGAAAACCATCATCACATAATTGTGAGATGCTAAACAAATTATATTTTAAACCATAAATAAAAAGTACATTAGAAATTAAAATTGAATTAGAGTTATCGATTTGGCCAAGACCAATAATCTTTTCTTAGATTTGTCACCAAAGGTGACATGACCACCATCAACCTTTATTAGGTTCTTAAAGCTCGAGTAATCTCCTGTCATATGCCTGGAGCATCCGTTGTCCAAGTATCATAGACTTCTACAAAAGCTCTTCATACAAGTTTCCTACAAAACAAAGTTTATACCAAAAATGATTTTGGTACCCAAAATTCCTTGGGTCTAGAGATGTTAGTAATGAGAGCAGGAACCCATATTTGCTTAATGAGTTTCCTATAAGCAGAATGTAAACTCTTTGAAATAAAAAGTTTATTAGGTCCACTTGAATAAAAACTCGCAGCAGAATTTCCAGAAGTGGATTTAGGAACAAAAGTGCTCTTAACAATTCTTCTATGTCTGGGTTGATAACCTAGACCAGTAATATACTTAGGAGCAATTTGTTTTCCTAGTATTTGAGTGATAGTTTCTCTTCTATTTGTAAATCTCTCGAAGTCTTTATTTAGTTGCTCATTTGACAACTTTAGTTCAGTATTTTCTTTCAACAATTGAGCATTTTTCTCTTTTTTCTACTGTAAGGTCAGTTTTAACACTAGCAGATAAAACATGCTGTTTCTTCAGAATTTTTTATTTGTCTTTAAGCTCATTAAAGTTATCTTCAAGCATATTGCGATATTCAAACATTTCCTCTTTCGACATATCATCCTTTCATCTTCAGAGTGATCCGATTTAAGTATAGGAGATACAATAGGTACCTCAGATATATTTGTCACGAAGCACATATTTGCTATGTCAGGCTTCTCTTCTTGAGTTGAGTTTGAGTCATTGGAGGTGTCCTCAAAGGCACTCCATGTGACTTTCATTGCTTTCTTATACTTTCTATTCTTGTCATCATACTTCTTTTTGTACTTCAACTTGGGACAGCCTTAACATGTCATTTTCTCTTACACTCATAACAGGTAATATCATTTGAATTGTCATCTATTTTCGAGTCCTTTTTCCAATTCCCTATATTATCACACTTTCCCTTATAACTTGATTTTCTGAAGAATTTCTTTAAAATTTCTTAAACCTTTTGGCCAGATGAGCCATTTCCTCATCACTATCGGTTGGTGACTCCTCATCATTGGAGCTTTCAACTTGAACTTTTTCCTTTTCTTTCTATTTTGATGTAGTAGACTTGAAGGCAACGAACTTCCTCTTTGGTTCATCATCCTCTTCACGATTAACTTTAAGCTCTTCCTTATACATCATCAATTTCCCAATCAATTCCTTGACAGATGGTTTATTGATGTCGCGAGATTCTCTTATTGAAATAATGTCCCTCTCCATCTCTTTGGAAGACATCCCAGCAGTCACATAATTTGATCTTTGTCTGACATTGAATTCCCTAAGGAGCTCATTGTGTTTACTATCTCATTGAACCTGAGATACATATCAGGTTTTATTTTAAATGTATCATATTTAATTGTATAAGTGTTCAATCTCATTTCTTTAACATTAGTTGCCCCTTCATGAGAAATAGCTAATGTATCCCAAATTTCATAAGCAGTTTTACTAGTAGATATCCTATTAAATTCTTCATCTCCCAAGGTACAGTAAAGAGCATTCATAGCTTTGCAGTTGTTATTGTAATCAAGTTTAGTAGCATCATCCCAAGTATTCCTAGCAGTTTTAGGTAATTCATATTTGTCCTCTATAGCATACCATATTTCAAAACCCATGCTTTCAATATGCATTTTCATTTTCATTTTCCATTGAGCATAATTATTGCCATTAAAGAAAGGAGACCTGTTGGTAGTAGAACATTCTTGTCTATTATCCATTTAAAGAACTAAATTTAGAATTGACAGAAATTTAAGATCTTTAAAATACAACTAAAAATCATAGTTGAAAAGATTTTGAAATTCCTTTGATACCAAATGGTGTTCATAGTGAACATCTCAAGAGGGGGGGGGGTTGAATTGAGTACCCAATAAAAATTTCTGTTAAAACACATTTAAATAAACCCCCTGGTAAATTAAAAACTGAGTTAATCAAAATAACAGATCAATCAAAGAGTGATTAAGTATCAGTTAAAACAATATATAAATATCACTTTAACTTTTGAAATCAATTTACTTAATCAAATCCTTATATAAACAATAATTAAGACTAACTATCAAAGTAGTGGTTTTGTTTACAGTTTAAAACAAATTCAGTTTAAAGCTTAGAAATAAAACAAAACACATAGCGGAATAAATACAAGAGGTTCGGTCTCAAACTGAGACCTAATCCTCTTCACTTGACAATCACCTATTGTCAAATAGATTATATAAACTAATCTTGATCCACAACCTGGATCAGGTATACACAACAACCAGCTGTCCAGGCCACGCAGAGACCTCTTCCACAATACCCGTGAGAATAAAATAAACACAGGTCAAGTAAGGATCTCTTCCACATTACTCATGGGAAAACAAAGGTAAAGAGTGATTTAAGAAGATATCGAGTATCTTCCAGTTATAGCACATGAGTTAGTGTGCATTCAATAAACAGAATAAAGCACACACTGCTCGGAATGTAAAGGCAACAAACAGAAAGAGCAAGTAATGATGTAGAGAATGTAGTGTTGCTCGGCCTGATGTGCTCTGAAGCTTGAGACTCCTATGATGCAACTTGGATAGGAGCTCGAGTCGAGTTTCTGAAAATTGCAGTAAAACAAAGCTTCGTAAGCTCTTTTGTTCTATCTGTATGAAAGGGTCTGGATGTTTGTTATGCTCCACTTTCTCACAGTCGTGTGTAGGCAAGATGCAGCGTGTAAGCTCTCAAGCAAATCACACACCCCGCAACATTCTTTTAGGTCTTGCAATATATTTCTAGCTCTCTTCACATGTACGTGTATATCTCATTGTATGCGCACGAGGGAGTCTGCTTATTAATATATCACCAGCATGCAAGAACAATCATTTAGATCCTCTACTCCTTGTATTGATCGATTGACACAAACTTTAATGCATGTCTGCAATAGTTTAAGAATAATCATTAAAATAATTCTCAGTATTAAATCTGATAATATAGTTAGAAACAATTTAATTTAAAATAAGTAGAAATAGTGACAGTGACTTTTCTGAACGGTGAGACAATTCTGGCAGTGACTTAGGCCGACGGTGAGTCAGGTTGACGGTGGGTCATGTTCAACGGTGAGTCATCTCAGCAGCAGGACATTTCAACACTTTGTCAAATTTCTTGGCGCTAAGAAAAGTTTGACGGTAGGTCATCTTCAACAGTGATTTCTTTCTGGCGGTAGATCTTTTTGATACTTTTCCAAATTTCCATTCTGATGGTGACTCGTCTTTGACGGTGAGTCTTTTTCATACTTAGCCAAATTTTCATCCCGACAGTGACTCATCTCTGACGGTGAGTCTTTTTCATACTTAGCCAAATTTTCATTTTGACGGTAACTCGTCTTTGACGGTGACTCCTCCTCAACGGTGAGTAAAGTCTGACGGTGGGTAGAGTCAGACGATGGATCTTTCCCATACTTAGCCAAAATTTCACTGAACTGCCTTACACCATAAAATGCTATAATAAAACATAAAACTTATTATTATCATAATAAACATGATTTGATAATCATTAAAACGAGGGTGCCAACAGGGAGGCCTTTCTTTATTATGAGATGTTGGGTCTAATGGGTTTAGAGAGATCATCTAATGACCTTTAGTTCGAAAACAACCCATGAAATGCTCGATCTATCTTCAATAGATGCAACATGTTATGAAGACGAAGAACAACTCAACTTTAACAAAAAACAACTATACCACATACCTTAGTGTCGTAGATGACTTCTCGTCCAATATCAGCTTCAAATTCGAAGTAGATTGGAAGAAAAATGAAGAACAAATCAACGCCCTGAAAATAGGGAAAAGGAGCTTTCACCTAATTAGCGCAAAGGATTTGAAGTGCAACTTAGAACAGAAGGAAGAGGATTCAAGATCATACCTCTAGCTATCAAACGCTTTCATAAAAACTTGATTCGGAGTTTGGATCTAAGAGATATCAAATTACCTAGGAGGAGATAAGCTCATGGGAGGAAGAAAGGTCCTATGTCGCTGGAAATGAAGAGGAGAAAGGTGGGTTTTAGATTTTTAAGTTATTAAGGGTAAAATAGTAATTTCACCCTCAAAATTGGGGGCACACGGTTTGCCTGCAAGGTTTGGACGAACCATGCCCAACCCTTTCTCCCTTCACTGTCCAAGGAGGGACCCTGTACGGTTAAGGCGCAAAGTTTCCCTAGCCGTGCACAAACCTTTCAAAAACCCACTATCACGATTGTCTGAAATCTTGCACGGTCGTGCGCCTCTGGTCGCACGGTTGCAGACAAACCGTGCGACCCCCTGTTGCTCAAAGGTGCTATGCACGGTTACCCCGCACGGTTAGTACTAACCACGGTAACCCTACTGCCTACCCTTTTTGCCCATTTTCCAGAACTTTGGGCTCCGAACAAGCCCAAGACGCTCCTGAGACCTTCCTTAGGTCGTACTGCACATTTACCATGATTAAACAAGGATTTAAACTGAAAAAACGAGCCGTACCTTCATGAAAAGACGAGTTGTTACACCTCCCCTTCTTAAAGTAACTTGTCCCCGAGCTGGCCTTCTAAGGGTGAAGAGGTATCGTCAGAGAAAAACTCCGGCCACTGAGCTCGTATATCAGCTTCTCGCTTCCAGGTTTCGTCATGTACTCGACCGTGTTGCCATAACACCTGTACCAAAGGAACTGACTTGCCTCAGAGTGTCTTTACGTTTCGATCAACAATACGCACTAGATACTCCTCGAAGGAAGCATCACCATCTAACTCAACCTCATCAGGTTGGAATTAGTGCGACAGGTCTAGATAATATCGACGAAGCTGAGATATGTGAAATACATCATGCATAGACCGATATCTCTGAGGAAGTGCTATCTGGTAAGCCACTGGTCTGATCCGTTTCAAAACCTCGAAGGGTCCAACGAACCGAAGCGAAAGCTTACCCTGCCTTTGAATACATCTATGGCCCAACCTGGGATACAAAAGATGTATATGGCGTTAAAAGCACAATTTTGGTGGGTTGACATGAAAAGAAAAGTGGTTGAGTTTGTTATGAGATGCCCCACCAATCATCAGGTTAAGATAAAGCACCAATGACCAACGAGTATGTTGTAGTCTTTACCTATTCCCATTTGGAAATGAGAGCAGCTAGCCATGAATTTTGTGACAGGTATCCCAAAGACGATTCAAAAACACGATGTCATATGAGTGATAGTGGATCGACTCACAAAGTCATCCCATTTCATCCCTATTCGTGAATCTCATACGGTGGAAGACTTGTCTAAAATTTATATCCGAGAAGTGGTAAAGAGGCATGGTGTAACACCCTGCCCCTCCTCATTGGCTTGAGTCAAGGAAGAATTGCTACTTGACCTTAGACGACATCCCCAAGGCATCAAATGCTGACAATAAATGCCAAGAGATTCAATATAATTGGGGGCTGATTTTCCCTTTGAACCAAAACAACCACAACCAACATACCATAACAAAAAAACCCACTAAATGATGCATGATAACAATGTATACAACTCAAAGTATAACAAATGAAATCAAAACCAAACTATACTGGAGTACAAAAGAGGAAGACTACCAACATCAAAGTACAAAGCGAAAGACAAACCCAAAGAAAGCTCAAACTCCAAGACACCAGCACAACAACTCCCAACATGCTCTAAGCTCCAACTTCACAATCCATGTCCAAGTATCACAAAACACCACTAAAGAAGTGCAATACTTTACCATTATCTGTGTCTCGATAAACAATATCTACAAAAGCATCAAAGTGCCAAAAATGGGGTGAGTTTGAAACTCAGTAGGTTTTATCCAAATGACTTTCTTACTCACGCCACTAGGACACATTTATGTAAAACAATTTAAAACAATTTATATCAGAATTTAAAATAATTTCTATACTAAAACAGTTTTCCCAAAGCCAAGCCATTTCCAAGGAAAGCAACCAAACAATACTTTAAAACCATTTCACAAATTCTGTTCTGGCACGACTCATTCCATTTGACATATCCACACATCCATCCATGCATGTAACCACAGACCTCCCTATACTCTCGAGTGGTGAGTCATCCTTTCACTAAGCCGTCATCTAGTGAACCATTTTGACGGGGGAACTTCACGACCTTATCTGTCCCATTCTTTTGATGGGGGAACTTCATGCCCTTATCCATCCCAAATACACATGGACACACACCAACCATTTATGCCAAAACCCATGCCAAACAAAAGTGTCAAACCATTTCAATAAAACAATCATTTTTATTGAAAACACTTTTCCAACCAATTTTCATTCACTAAAACCAAACAACCATTTTAAAATCATCATTTTAAAATCATGTTACCACTTCCACTTTCCACCAAAATATCCAATTTTTCACAATTCTATAAACCGTCACAAAATAGGGTTTCCATCAAGCATTGCACAACAATTTCACAATTAATTTCAAGCAAAACAATCAATTTTGAAATCAAGCCTTTAAGTTCTAATAAGAGGAGTCGAGAGTGAAGCCACCTATCTCGAAATTTATGGCGAAAACGAAGAACGAAGCGAATTCTTCAACAAAATCGGTTTGAATATCCAAAAACCCATCTTAGATCTTGTTCCTTAACATTAACACAACAATATCTCATCATGATTGGCATCCACTATCATAGATCTATCCCCAATGAATCAGATCTATGAATCCAAGAGGGTGAAGAGAAGTAGATCTAAAGAAAACGACCAAGAACGATGACTTACCAAGCAATCCGGCCTTAAACGCACCATGATTTGCCAACGAAACACTCTTAGAACAAAGGGAAGAGTCTCCATAGCCTTTGGGGGGAGTAAAAACTGAGTTAGGGCCACAATAGAGAAAAAATGAGTGGATTTGGGGCTAAACCGAGTTAGATCCACTTTTTTAGGATCTAACTTTTAACTGTGCCTGGTTATTCACACGGTTAGACAAATCGTGCGCTAACCGTGAAAATGCCTCTGTCCCCAAAAGCACGATTACTCATAGGTGACCGCACGGTTTGTCCAAACTGTGCGCCTAACTATGCGCCTACCCAGAGCCCACTGCCTCTCTTTGCACAGTTTTCTATAGGAGGTGCACGGTTTGTATTAACCATGCTCAAACCATGCACCTCTAGAAAGCTCAAAAAACATTCCAAAAGTCCTTTAAACCCTCCCAAAATTCACCCAAACACTTTACATGCTTAAAAAGCATAAATGAAGGGTTACTTAATTGAAACCGGGGGTGCTACATTCTCCCCACCATTGGCCTTTTCGTCATCAGAAAGTAGATAACCAACATTGTCCTGAAAGAGTTCGGGTCATTGCTCGACCATTTCTTTCTCCCGTTCCCAAGTTTCTTTCTGAACCTGACCATGTTGCCACAAAACTCGCACTAGTCCGATGCTTTTTCCACGCAAGACTCTCTCTTGCCTATCCACAATCCGTACGGGTATATGAACCAACGAAGCATCCAACTCTAGGTCAATGTGATCCCATCAATCACATGTTTAGGATCATGTTGATACTTTTTCAACTGAGATACGTGAAACATATTATGTACTGCACTGAACCGTGGTGGCAATGCCAACCGATATGCCACCTCACCAACCCGTTCAAGTATCTCGTAAGGACCTATGTATTAAGGAGATAATTTGCTCTGCTTCCCAAACAATGATGTCCAAACCTTGGAGAAATTCTCAAGAACACACGATCACTTATCTCGAACGACAACAACCGCTGACGACGATCCACATAAAATTTGTGACTACTCTGAGCCGTCTTCATCCTTTTCCTGATCTTCTCTATTGTCTCTTGGACAAGGCTCGACCCAACCAGTGAAGTATCACCTGTTTCCCCCCAACAAAGTGGAGAACTACAAGGACGCCCATACAATGTTTCAAAAAGCGCTATATGTATCAAGACTTAATAACTGTTGTTATACGAGAACTCCACTAATGGTACATGCTCCTCCCATGAGCCACTGAAATCCATTACACAAACTCATAACATGTCTTCCAATGTTTGTATTGTCCTTTTGGATTTTCCATTCGTCCGAGGATGACACGCCGTACTCATAGTCAACCGAGTCTCAAGGGATTACTGTAAGGATTTCCAAAAACAAGATGCAAACCTCAGATCTCGGTCCGATACTATCGAAATTGGTACGCCATGCCTTTGTACCAATTATTGGATATAGATTTTTGACAAGTCCTCCACCGTATGAGATTCACCAATAGGGATGAAATGAACCGATTTTGTGAGCCGATCCACTACCATTGTGTTTCCGAACCGTTCTTGGGAGACCTGTCACAAAATCTATGGCTATCTGCTCCCATTTCCAAACAGGAATAGACTGACTGTTGATGCTCTACTTTAACCTGCTGACAAGTTAAGCATCTCGAAACAAACTCAGTCACCTTCCTTTTTATACCGACCCATCAAAACTGTGTTTTCAACGTCTTATACATCTTATGTATTCCCAGATGAATATTCCATCTCGAATGGTGGTAAGCATGAAGAAGTTGTTCCTGAAAAGCCATATGTACGACCATTCGATCTCGAAACCACAAAAATGAACTTCCATCCAGCTTCCATCCCTAGATGGTCTTTTTACCATTGAGTTTTGACCTCATAGTTACACATTCAGAATCAGATGTCTGTGCCTCTTTAACCATCTCCGCCAAATTAGGAACAAAAGAAACTGGAAAGAAAACCGCAACACTATCTCTGTCTTCACAATCCAATCTCATGTCAACTATCACTAACATCAACTGCCACTTATCTGAAGCCTCTTTTGCCAACTGTGCATATGAATTTCTGCTTAATGCATTTGTTATCGAATTGCCTTTACCCGGTGTATACATCAAGTCTAAGTCAAACATTTGGAGATACTCTATCCATCTTTGTCTCAGATTCAAATCCATTTGTGAAATAATATGTTTCAGGCTCTTGTGATCCGTAAACACTGTAAATCTCTCACCAAAGAGGTAATGGCGTCAAGTCTTCAAAGCATGGATTACAACAGCTAACTCCAAATTGTGTGTTGGGTAGTTCTTCTCATGAAACCGTAACTGTCGTGAGCCATAAGCAACAACATGATCTCCCTGCATGAGAACATATCCCAACCCAGATCCCAAAGCATCACAATACACGACGTACCCTTGTCCTGATTCTGACAATATCAAGATTGGTGCTGATGTAAGATGAACTTTAAGCTCTTGAAAAGACTCATGACATTCATCATTCCATTGAAATGGAACATTCTTCTTTGTCAAAGCTGTCATAGGTGAAGCTAGTCGTGAGGAATCACGAACAAAACGTTGGTAATAACCAGCTAGACCAAAGAAATTATGTTTCTCAAAGACATTCTTTGGCGGTTATCAAGAGATAACGATTTCTATCTTTTCTGGATCCATAGAAACACCTCTTTTAGAGATTACATGACCAAAGAAATGTACATCTTGTATCCAAAAATCACACTTTGATAATTTGACATACAAACGATGATCCCACAAGATTTTCAACACTGTCGCCAAGTGTTGCTCACGCTCAACCCTTGTCATTGAATACACCAATATGTCATCCATAAACACCACCATAAAAGAATCCAGATATCTTTGAAATATCCAATTCATTAATGTCATAAAGACCGTTGGTGCATTTGTAAGACCGAAAGACATCACCACATACTTGTAATGGTCATATATACTTCTTAAAGCTGTCTTTGGAATAACCTCTTTCCGAACCCGCAATTGGTGATATCCTAATCGCAAGTCAATTTTATAGAACCATTAGGCTCTCTTAAATTGATCGAATAGATCATCAATGCATGGAAGTGGATACTGATTCTTTATCGTAACTTGGTTAAGCTTATGATAATCTATACACAGTTGAAGAGTTTTATCTGTCTTTTTGACAAACAAGACTTGTGCTTCCTACAGAGACATGTTAGGCCGAATGAACCCTTTGCTTTCCTGCTCTTCTAACTGCACTTTCAATTCCCTTAATTCTATTGGTGCCATCCGATAAGACGGAAGGGAAATAAGACTGGTCCTGGGAAGGAGATCAATCGTAAACTTCACTTCCCTTGTGGGTGGAAATCCTGAGAAATTTTCAGAAAAAACATTCAGAAACTGATCAAAAACCGCTAGAAAACTGCTGTTATTCTCGATATCTTTCATCGATGCCAAAGTCAATGATGCCAATTGGCATGAGATCATTCCAACAACTGGTGCCAACAAACCCGTTGCACCTTTCTTTACATTCTGGTCTTCTTTAAAGAGATGCTCAATGCCATCATCTCTTGTAAAACTAACCTTTCGGGTATAATAGTCGATGCGAGGCTTGAACATTGTCAACCAATCCATACCCATGATTATGTCATACACATCCATCTCAAGCACAGAGAAATACCATAACAGCTCGGCTCTATCAACAGTTATAGGACATGCTTTACACATAAATGCTCAACATTTTTTTTGACCAAGAGGAGTTTCAAGTTTTAAAACAGAAGACATCATCTCAACATTTAAACCCAGAAGATTAACAACACAAGAAGCAATAAACGAATGAGATGCACCCGTATCAAACAAAGCTTGCATAAGGGTAAAATTCAAAAGAACCGTACCTCTCACCGTCGATGGTCCAGATTGATCATCCACAATAACTTGTTCAGCTCCATATAACTGCTTACTCGCTGCACTTTGGTCTTTATTGCCCTGTTGAGATTGCCCTTGCTGAGGAGTCATGATATTCCTAGAATCACCATGACTAGCTCTGTTCTGCTGATGAGACGTATTCTGCTGCCCTCGTCCCATCGAAGCATACAACGTCTGTGAAACATAAGATGTGTTCCGAACACCCGACCTTGGAGCACCGCGTCAATAGCACTGAAGATGCCCCATCTGATTGTAATTGTTGCATGCTCTAGGTGCTGTCGTACAATCTCGCTTCATGTGATCCAAAGATCCACATTGGAAACATCTTGGCTTGCTCTTAGGTTTTGGATTCACCGATCCAACCGTTTGATTTTGAGTCATGCCACTACCTTAGAAATAGGTGCCCTTCTTCCGTTTGTTCTCAATATTAGAGTTCCCACCGTTTCCCGTAGGTATCAACATGCTTTTTCCACATGTAACTCCTGAGATGTCCCTTTCTGCCACCGTCGCTATTGACCATCTCTGTATAATCCGTTATACCGGGCATGACAATCTTTGAGAGAATCTCCTGCCTCAGTCCTGATTCAAAAATGCATGCCTTCAAGGACGCACTAGCAACAACTTTGGGTGCAAAGCGGACTAAATTCATAAATTTAGCAACGTACTTTGTAACCGAGAGATTCTCCTGCTTCAAGCTGAAAAAGTATGTTGTTCTAGCAATTTTGAACGTATGAGGATAGAATTGTTTGTCGAACAATTCTTCAAAATCCTCTCATGTAATGCCTTGGTCTAATTTAGTTTGAACTGTTAATCCCACCATTGGCGTGCAAGATCTTTCAGCATATACGTCACTAACTTGACTTTCAGCTCTGCTGGTGTTCCAAGGAAATCAAAGATTCGATTCATCATATTCAACCACACCTCTGCCTTTTCTGGTTCCGAATCACCCCAAAAGATGGGTGGATATTGCTTCTAGAACTGAACGGAATGATCCACTGGCCTGGTTCATCCCTTCAGTTCCCTCTACCCACAACCTGGAAAGTTTGGATTATACTTTGAATTAGTTGTTGGTCCACCTGTGGCTTTAGTGCAACCACATTCTCAACAGCTTCTTCCGATTGGTTTCTACGACGCCTACTGGGTGCCATTTTCTATAATCAAAACAAACGTTACAAGTCTCACTATCTAGCAACTGCAGGCTTAACAATTTCAAATTCTACCACATCATATATCATGCTTTCCAAAATTCAACATTTTACACATTCAACCATTTTTGAAAATTTTACCATGCTTTTGAAAATCAACCCATTTTCAAAATACCCATATCATGCCTTTTCAAAATCTCTTTGAAAATAATTTCAACACTTTTAAAAAATCAACATTTTTTTGCACCAAATCATAAATTATTACTCAAAATGAAATATGCACTCATAGTGGGAAGTTATTTTTAACAATGCATGTCATGCTCATCTCATTGACTAAACCCATGACAATGAGATCACAACTCCTATAAGTGTCTCCAAAACCCTTATGTACCCAACTCCCTTGTAGCTTGAAATTCAACATAAATAGGTTAGCTTCGCCTCTTTATGCTCTACATTTCAAGTTCAAAAAATCCCACTCCTTTCTACCATCTTAACTCAAGGAATAAACCAGAATGAATTTCAACTCCAAGACGGACAACCAATACCATTTGTCCCAAAATGAAAGACGAACCGACTAAGACCGATACCATTTGCAAGTCAAGGACCGAACAAGCTGATAACCACTTGTCCCAAGAAGATATTTGGACCGACCAAGACTGATACCACTTGTAACACCCCACCCCTCCTCATTGGCTTGAGTCGAGGCATAATTGCTTTGACCTTAAGTGATATCCCCAAGGGGCCAAATGTTGGCAATAAATGCTAAGGGGTTCAATACAATTGGGGGATGATTTACCCTTTGAATTTAAACTACCACAACCAACACACCATAACAAACCCCCCCCCCCCCACTAAATGATGCATGATAACAATGTATACAACTCAAAGTAGAACAACTGAAATCAAAACCAAACTATACCAAAGTCCAAAAGTGGAAGACTACCACCATGAAAGTACAAAGCGAAAGACAAACCCAACGAAAACTCAAAGACTCCAAGACACCAACACAACAACTCCCAACATGATCTAAGCTCCAACTTCACGATCCATGCCCAAGTATCATGAAGTTCCACTAACAAGTGCAATACTTTACCTTTATCGGTGTATTGATAAACAATATCTGCAAAAGCACCAAAGTGCCAAAGTAGGCGGTGAGTATGAAACTCAATAGCTTTTCCCCAAATGACTTCCCTACTCATGCCACTAGGATAGAACATGTTAACACATTTATATAAAACAATTTAAAACAGTTTATATCAGAGTATAAAACAATTTCCATACCAACACAGTTTTCCCAAACCCAAACTATTTCCAAGGAAAGCATCCAAACAATACTTTAAAACCATTTCACGAATTCTGTTTTGGCATAACTCATTCCATTTCACATATCCACACATCCACACATCCAACCATGCATGCAACCATGAAACTTCCTATACTCGTGAGTGGTGAGTCATCCTTTCACTAAGCCGTCACATAGTGAACCATTTTGACGGGGGAACTTCACGACCTCATCCGTCCCATTTTTGGATGGGGGAACTTCACACCCTTATCTATCCCAAATGCACATGAACACACCAACATTTATGCCAAAACCCATGCCAAAGAAAAGTGTCAAACCATTTCAATAAAACAATCCTTTTATTGAAAACATTTTTCCAACCAATTTCCATTCACTAAAACCAAACAATCATTTTAAAATCATGTCACCACTTCCACTTTCCACCAAAATATCCAATTTTTCAAAATTCTATAAACCGTCACCAAAGAGGGTTTCCATCAAGCATTGCACAATAATTTCACAATCAATTTCAAGCAAAACAATCAATTTGAATTCAAACCTTTAAGTTCTAATAAGAGGAGTCGAGAGTGAAGCCACATACCTCAGAATTTATGACGAAAACGAAGAACGACACAAATTCTTCAACAAAACCGATTTGAATCTCCAAAGACTCGCCTTAAATTTTGTTCCCTAACATCAACACAACCATATCTCATCATGATTGGCATCCACTATCATAGATCCATCCCTAACGTATTAGATCCACGAATCTAAGAGGGGGAAGATAAATAAATCTAAGGAAAACGACCAAGAAAGAGAACTTACCAAGCAATCCGGCCTTCAACGCACCAATATTTGCCAACGGAACGCTCCCGGATCGAAGGGAAGAGTTTCCACAACCTTTGGGAGGAGTAAAAACCAAGTTAGGGCCGAAATAGAGGAAAACTGAGTGGATTTGGAGCTGAATCGAGTTTGATCCACTTTTTTATGATCTAACTTTTAACTGTGCGCAAACCGTGCAAATGCGTCTGTCCCCAAAAACATTGTTACTCCTAGGTGGCTGCACGGTTTGGCCAAACCGTGCGCCCAACCATGCGCCCACCCAGAGCCCACTGCCTCTCTTTGCATGGTTTCCTGTAGGAGTTGCACGGTTTGTACTAACCATGCTTAAACCGTACACCTTCAGAAAAGCCCCAAAAAACATTCCAAAAGTCCTCCAAACCCTCCCAAACATCATCCAAACACTTTGCATACTTAAAAATCATAAATGAAGGGTTGCTTGAAATCGGGGGTGCTACACATGGTGTACCAACTTTGATAGTATCAGACCGAGATTCGAGGTTTACGTCTCGTTTTTGGAAATCCTTACAACAAGCCCTTGAGATTCAATTGACTATGAGTATAGCATATCATCCTCAAACGGATGGAAAATTCGAAAGGACGATACAAATGTTGGAAGACATGCTTCGGGCTTATGTAATGGATTTTGGTGACTCATGGGAAGAGCACATATCGTTAGTGGAGTTCTCGTATAACAACAGTTATCAGGCCTCAATACATATGGATTCATTCGAAGCATTGTATGAGCGTCTTTATCGTTCTCCACTTTGTTGGGAGAAAACAATTGAGACTTCACTAGTTGGATCGAGCCTTGTCCAAGAAACAACGAAGAATATTCGGTTGATCAAGAAAAGGATTGATGACCCAGATTCGTCAAAAATCGTATGTGGATCATTGTCGACGATCGTTATCGTTCGAGGTGAGTGATAATGTGTTCTTGAGAATCTCTCCAAGGCTTGAGCATCATCATTTTGGGAAGCATGACAAGTTATCTCATCGATACATAGACCCTTTTGAGATACTTGAATGAGTTGGTGAGGTGACATATCGATTGGTTTTGCCACCAAGGTTCAGTTCAGTGCATAATGTGTTTCATGTATCTTAGTTGAAGAAATATCAACTTGATCCTGACCACGTGATTCAATGAGATCCCGTTGAACTAGAGTCGGATGCTACGTTGGTTCATGTGCCAGTGCAGATTGTGGAAAGGTAAGAGAAAGTCTTGCATGAGAAAAACATCGGTCTAGTGTGGGTTTTATGACAATATGGTCAGATTCAGAAAGAAACATGGGAGCGTGAGAAGGAAGTGGTTGAGCAATGACCCGAACTCTTTCAGGAAAATGATGGTTTTCTACTTTCCGGGGACGAAAATGACAATGGTGGAAAGAATGTAGCACCTCCCGGTTTCAGGTAATTAACACTTTATTTATGCATTTTAAGTATACAAAGTAATTGGGTTAAGTTTGGGGAGGTTCAGAGGAGTTTTGACAAATTTTTGGGGCTTTTCTAGAGGTGCACGGTTTGAGCATGGTTAGTAGAAACTGTGCAACACCTCTTGAGAAACCGTGCAACTGAAACAAAGGGCACTGGGTAGACGCATGGTTATGCCCACGGTTTGGCTAAACTGTGCGACTACCCAGGTTAAACTGTGTGATGTCGGATAGAGGAGTTTAACACGATTGACGCATAGTTTGTCTAACCGTGCGAGCCAACCATGTGAGGGGTGTTTGAAGGCAGTGGCTAACACACAGTTAGCGCACAGTTTGCTTAACCGTGTTCCCTAACTGTGCAATATAAAAACACGATCCAGATTTTGTGAATCTAATCCAAATCACCCCTTAAACCACCCGTTTTCCCTTAATTTGACCCTAACTAGAATTCATCTCCATCCCAAGGCTGGTGAGACCTTTTCCCTTGATTTGGGAACGATCTGTTGCTGAATCTTGGTGTGTTGGAGGCTCAAATTCCTTGGTAAGTGATTGTTCTTGGTGGTTTTTCTTAGTTTTCTTCTTCTTCCCTCTCTTGGATTCATGGATCTAATCTTTTGGGAATATATCCATGTTGTCTGATGCCAATCATGACGAGATTTGATTGTGTTGATGATCGAGAACAAGATCTAAGGTGAGTTTTGGAAGATCTAAGCTAAGTTTTTGGAGGTTTTCTACCATTCTTCATTTTTGCCTAAGTTTGCGAGGTATGTGACTTCACTCTTGACTCCCCTTATTAGAACTTGACGGCTTGATTTTAAATTGATTGATTTTCTTGGTTTGAATTGGGAAATTGATGTGCAATGTGGTTGGAAACCCTCTTTAGTGATCGTTTGTGGAATTGTAGAAATTGGTTGTTTTGTTGAAAGAGAAATTGTTAAATGATTTTAAAATGGTTTTTTTGGTTTTGATGCATGAAAAATTGGTTGGAAAGTGTTTTCAATAAAATGATTGTTTTATTGAAATGGTTTGACCCAATTGGTTTGACTTGGTTTTGGCATAAATGGTTGGCGTGTGTTCATGTGCATTTGGGACAGATAAGGGTATGAAGTCTCCCCCGTCAAAAGTGGGACATATAAGGGTATGAACTTTCCCCCATCAAAATGGTTCACCAAGTGATGATTTCGTGAAAGGACGACTCACCACTCATGAGTATATGGAGGTCCATGGTTGCATGTATGTGTGAATTTGTGGAATGGAATGAGTTATGCCAAAACGAGATTTGAGAAATGGTTTTAAAGAATTGTCTGGTTGCTTTCCTTGGAATTGCTTTGGTTTTGATATAAACTGTTGAAATGCTTTTAAATTGTTTTATATAAATGTGTTAACATGTTTTATCCTAGTGATGTGAGTTGGGAAGTCATTGGGGAAATCTTACTGAGTTTTATACTCACCCCACGTTTGGACACTTTTGTGCATTTGCAAATGTATATCGAGATACAGGTAAAGGCAAGGTATGGAAGTTCTTTAGTGATGCATCATGGTACATTGGGCATGAATTGTTGAGTTAAAGCTTGGAATTTGTTGGGAGTTGCTGCTAGATGTCTTGTTTAGCTTTGGGTTGTTGGTTTTATTTCCGCTTTGTACTCTAATATGGTTTATGGTTGTGGTTTGGCCTTTTTTGTTGGATTAGTTTTACTTGTGAGTTGTATTACATTGTTCTCATGCATCATATAATGGTTGTTTGGTTATGGTATTATTGGTTTGTCTGTTTTATTTTCAAATGGAAAATCGTTCCCCAACTGTTTCTGAAGTCCCTGACATTTATTGTCAGCCTTTGGTGTCTTGGGGATGTCACCTAAGACCAATAACACCCTCCGCCTCTTTCCAAGCCAATGAGTGAGGGGAGAGATGTTACATGATACTATTGTTGGCTTGTGATGCCTTGATATGATTCCACTGTTACTTGTGATATTTTTGGTATATGTCATGTTGTTGTTTTATGCATGGTACTAGTGACAGATGGACCCGTCGTGGCTCAGTAGCATTAGAGGGGGAGCATGTTCAGACGCTGCATGTGACTTGATGACGATTTTGAGTTAGACGACATGACATGATGGCCTAGTGTGGCCTAACCTGGGGGCATGGCAGTTATATGTGATCAGACCTGTGTGACAAGTGGGGTATGATGTCCTAGTGTGACCTGACCTGGGGGCATGACAGTTATATGTGATCAGACCTGTGTGACAAGTGGGGTATGATGTCTTAGTGTGACCTGACCTATGAGATAACGATGAGGTATGATGGCTTAGCGTGGTCTGACCTGGAGGCCTGGGGCTTGTACGGATATTGAGCAGTTGAAGGTTTGCTCCCATGTTTGTAACGTATCTGTGACCGTTAAAATATTTTCCAGCAAGGAGGTACAATCGGGGTTTGTGGCGGCTTGACTAGCACACAGACGCTTGATATGATTGTTGCTTGTGTGCGCATTTACTTATTATCATGTTATACACTTTTATGCATGTGCACACGTGTTAAAAACCCACTGATGATGTCCTATTGAGTCTTGTACTCACACTCTGCCTGAACATTTTAGTGTGCTTGTAGATTTCATAATTAGAGATCTGGTGAAGGGTAAGAGCCCTATGGTGGACGAATGAGCAATGAAGCACGATGTTGGAGCGGATCGGGACATACTCCGAAGGATCCCCCAAGACTTATTTATTTTTGTGTCTGCACTTATTACTCTGGACAAGCTTGCCACTTTGGAAGCCCGTTTTATTGTATGACATGTATGCCATTCTTTTTAGTTTTCACATGTACTTTGATTATTATAATATTTTTTATGATTTATTATCAATCCTATGACATGATATAGAAGGTATAGTCTCCCCATTGACAGACTAAGACCCTCACTGCTAGTCGGCATCCTCTTGCGTACTGGGAGACGTGTATAAGGTCATGTGGCACTCCGACGCGGACTTGGGGGTTCGGGTTGGGATGTTTCACCCATATACCAAAAATAGACCAAAACTTATCATAAAAACCAGAAAATGGGAACACTCATCACTGAGCCATAACAAAAAATAATAGAAATTACGATTGTACAATACAAATTTTGATAATACAACTCAAAGTTATAAAGTTATTAAGTTATACCTTTATTTTTCTAGTATTGATTTTTTCCCTTCTGAGGGTGAGGGCATTATCTGTGGGACACATCTTTGATTGAAATGTGTTGAATGTGAATGCGATGTGTTGTTCACCACATCAGTATCATCTTCCAAATTCAAATGTGGAAGCAAATTTATATGCATAAAAGAAATTGGATAAATAAAAAGAATGTAAATGCTTAGATATTAAAGAATGTCAATGCTTGGATAAGAAATCCAATTGCCCTATTTCACACATTAATAAAAAATGTAACATTTCAATTTCAAATCCTCATATCTATAGAAACTACCACAATTCAAACACATAAATTTTCCCAGCACCAAAGGCTTACTACACTTGGAATATTTTGATATAAATCTTTTCAAAAGCACATCACATAATGCTATTGATATTGGTCTACTATGCATACAAACTAACATGAATAAACAATTAAAATCATTGAATGGAGAGAAGAGAATAGAGGTATATAGGGGGAAATCATTTCATTCCCTTATATTTCTTTTTTACTATCCTTTTTACTTTCATGGACTGTTTCTGTTCACTATTTTCAAGGTGGATTGGATTGTTATGTTTTGATAAATCATTAGATGTTAATGAAATTTTTTCTTTCATGTTTGGTTGTTTTTCATCCAAACACATAAATGATCGTCTTTATATCATAAGAAGAAAACTTATAGTTTTTTTCACCACCACTACTATTTAGAAAATATATAGCTTCAATAAGTACCAACATTATGTAAATTAATGTTAACAACATACTTAGTTTAAAGAAGTTTGGTCAAAATAGTTATAACATGTTCTAACCACTTAAACTTTGAACTATTGGAAAGTTTGTATGAATTTTTAGAATAATCTTGCATCATACTGTATGTTTAAAATAGGAATCCATCATTCAGTGAGCTAATGTTGTAAATGTTGCATCATAGAGATATCCATCAAATGTGATAGAATATTGACTGCATGATTCAAAAAGTGCAGATTATTGGAGAAGTTAGTATTATATGTGTTATGATGCATACATTGGAAGTTGCTTATTCTCTAATTTTACTACTACTGCAAATTGAAGTTTATGAAAAAGTATTAACTCGCGATAATATTTGTTAAATATAGCAAACCTTGAATTTTAAGCAATCAAAGGCGCTTAAGGATATTTTAGAACCATATTTGTGCGTATTGGTTTAGTTGAAGTTGTGTTGGTAGCAGTTTTACCTGCACTGGAAAGGGAAGTTCCAGAACACGTGTTAACCTGCAATAAGAAACATCAAACTAATATAATAAGTATGTATTTGAAAATGTTAAACATTGGATTGATTGAGAGTGAAATGGGCAGTAATACAACGATAATGCCTAGGGAGTTTTGGTAGCTAGTAACGTGCTTTCCATTTTCTATTATAAACTAAGTTTTGTAAGTGTTTTGTTCAGAGGTACTTTGACAGTTTCGAATGCTGAACTTAGAAATTTCCAATGATAGAAGCCTTGTCTTTAACTTGAATACATTCAATTCCACGGGGAACCCAAAATCATCTCCATTTTCAAGGTAGATAATTAAAGGTAAAGGATAATTTATAATTGAATCTGGGATGTAGACTAAAGGAATCAGACATGTTACCTTAATTAACACGTCTCTCAGTTTAGATGCAGTTTTTATCATGAATTGCATAACTTGTTTGTCAAATGAAACTATCGAAATTGTTCCACTTTGATCGGTGACCATTAATTACACTCTAAATCCGGTGATAAGCACAATGAGCTATATAAGTGTAAGTGAAAATTGAATAATCCAATATAAGGCAATGAGATTTTAGTTTTTGAATTTTAATAAATAAATGGATGAGTAACCTTGGAGTTGCGCATGTCAGAGACACATTGCAGTTGCTGCACCATAGCGTCATAATGTTTTTTTTTTATTTTTTTTTTTCATTCAAGAGGTACATAATTCGTAATACCAACTATAGTTGCTTTGATTTTTTCGAATCGTTGCTAACATCGAACACCTTATTGGCTTGAAAAGAATAGGAAAAATTGTAGTGTAGTGGAAGTTAAATTAGACACATAAAGTCAATATCTAGTTTGTTTTGTAGGTATTAAATGATATGTTACGCACCTCTATACATTTTTTAATATCTTTTAATGTTTGCCTATTATTGTAGAGTAGTAGTGATGTTGAAGATGCACTCGTGGAAGTTGTGAAAGACAGATTGTCTAGATCTGATGACAACACCAATGTAAAAATGAAAAACAATAAATGTTAAAAGTTAGATACAAACATGTATTGAAGCATTATTATTATGAAATATTTATCCAAAATAACAAATAAGTAGGTGGTTTAATGGATTTTGGTAAATGCAACCTTCTTCTAAATGTATAAGTTTCAATAGAAATTAGAAGCTGTAGTATTGAAAGTTGAGTTCTCAAAACATGCATGAATAGAATAGAGAAACAAAATTATGAGTTATTCATTTCACCCTCACATGTTTCACAACTAACACATATTTTGAATTTATTGTCCCTTTTAAAAAAGCTATCATTTGTTTTGTGAAATCATCCCACTGGGTGCGGCTTACTTTGACCCCTCTATAAGAAGTTTGTAATAGAGATTCAAATGTTGTGTTAATGTCAAATAATTGAACAATGAATTATTAAACACATGAAATCTCCCCAAGGTTGCATTTGATAATGATGAATATATCTAATAATATTTTTCCATTTCATCAATATTATAAAACATTATAGAATGTATTTATTGAAATTTAAAATATATGGAATGAAAATAAAATAGATTGAGGACAAAACACTTGCAATGTTTGGGTATGTGTGGTGCACATGATAGTGTTCATAACTGTTTATAATTTAAATAATAAAAAAGCTATATAGATATAAGTGAGTGAAATCTAACCTATTAGATATTCCTATGAAACCCTGTTATTAATGTCATCATATTTGATGAAATTAAACCAAAAAACGAGGTAGTTCTGCTTCATAAGGATGAACATGTGTGCTCCAATTGAAGATGGTTTATAGACTGTGGTGAGTTGCTAAATATTTTCATTCATAGCAATTTGGATTTTTTTTATTATGTAACATAACCCTCACTGGATTAATGTGACAACATCTGAGAATAACGCTGCAATCAAGTACTTATAGTCTCGTCAATTAATATGAGGTCTAATGTGACAATATCATTTGAAAATTTAGAGGAGGTTGTGAACCACAAATTCAGAATTCAGACTAGGTCCTTCAAAGTTTCATCATCATCGATACTAATGTCATGAAGCGGAGTAAAAGTGCATACCATGGGTACAAATCGGCAAGATTCACATATGAAATTACCAAACCAATAAATTATTACTTAAAATATGTATATTGTTATATTCTCAACCTAGTTTAAATTTTATTAAATTTCTTTGTACACTATTAGTGGTTGAAGTAGAAGATGTATGTTCACTGTCTTGAATCAATATTTTTAATCCTTGTTTGCTTGTGACTCTGGATATAGCAATATATAATTATCCATGATAAAAAACTAGCTTATGCAGATATAACCCAACAATAGAAAGATATTGCCCTTGACTTTCATTAATTGTCATAACATAAGATATAGTTAAAGGATATTGCCTTCTTTGAAGTTTGAATGACCACCTTGAGTCAGAATGAGTGATGTTGATCCTCGGTATAAATGCCTATTCAACAAAATAAGTTCCAGTTAATATTTGTGTTCCAATGACATGATCTCCCAAATTTATAACAATCAACCAAGTACCATTATAAAGACCAAATGATCGATCAACATTCCGCAACAACATGATCGGAACCCCAACTTTAAGCACAATTTTATGTGGAGGTAAGCCTGAGACATTGATACAATTTAGAATGTTAGGTGTATAAATGTTCTCTGGTCTGTCTATTTCATAACTTGACTTGCATGCTGAATAAAAACTCAAATATACCCTTTCTTATGTTTCAATCAATGTGAGCACTATAACAACCTTTCTCTTTATTACATATTAATACATGATTTATTATATAAGATTAAACTTAATTCATCCTGTAAGATCGAGAAGTCTAGTGTCTTTGGGAAATAGGTACATTACATAACAACTTAAAACAAGAAAAACATCATCTTCATTGAAAACTTCCTTAACATGCTCGTACTTAAAACTGCATGAGATAATCTGTGGATATACATAAGAAAGGGGTGACCTATAAAACCCAGTAAGAGAATAATCATGGTATAAGGTAATACATATTAGAAAATAGAGATATCAATGAGGAATAAAAGGAACATGATTAATAAGACATGATATAACATGATAATCATAACATACAAAATGTGACAACAACTTAAAACATTGCATCATAAACATAGGTCAAAGCTAACTACCAAGACATCATGACGGACAAAGTCCCATAAAGGAATTCGGTTCACTCCCTATCCCAACATGATTTTTCATGAGACTAAACATTACTCAATGCATTGGAGTGCTATATAATTCCTGGCGTACCATTCACTTTAATTTCATTTGTCATGCTTAAGTGTTCCACATAGATCATACAACATAAATTCATTTATCATTATATTTTTATTCCATGATTAAGGAGTGTGAAGTACATGCATGTAAGTACCAATTCAAATAAGTATAAGTGTATAAAGTTGAATACCCTTGATAATAAATGAGTATGATATTCACTAAAAAATTGTTTTGGCTTGGAAAGTCGTGGAGAAATTTCGGTAGTATAACGATGTCACTTAAAAAATCATAAAATGGGTTGATGAGAGCGAAATGGGTCTCTCATCATTTGTACATCAAATGGGTAGTAATAGGGACATGGAAAGATATATACCAACATTAGGAATTGGAAATATAAGGCATAAAATAATAATGAAACTTGAATAAAGAAGAGAAGATGATGATCCCTTATTTGAGTGTGTGAATCCAAATGCTTGGGAGGGGATTCTTGAGAGCATGGAGGCACCTTGGAAGGACTCTATAGAGTGGAGGGAAGAGTATGAACATGCTCCAAGGATTTTTAGTGAAGAGAAACGGAAGCTTGGGTGAGTTTATATAGAAAATGACGGGGATTTCTTTATTATGTAGGTTTTTAACTCTACATAATAATATAACCAAAATCACATACCATCCTATGGTTTTTGCCCATGGTTTCTGCCAAATGGGAGTGGTTCTCATTATTTTATGAGTCCAAGGACCAAACTTAATAAAAATAATTCCCATGTTTATGTGGAGGTGAATCACACTCTTAAAGAAACGATTTTAAAACTTTAAAATATATTAATGGTTTTTGAGGATTCATAAGGGCTTTATAAAATTAATAAAATAAACATAAAATAACATTATTTTAAAGGGAAAACATAGATTTGGTTGCGAATACCATTTATAGTATTTATTACAACACTTTTGGGTCATTATGATGTCATAATACACATCATATATTTATATAGTATTTAATTTTTACCCGAAAATTTGATCGTCTCAGAAAATTATGAAAAATTCACCATTGGATAATTTCAATGTTTTGATTCCAAAAATAATATTAATTTTATATAAATATTTTTCTAAATATGTTAATTTTTGCTTCTAAAATAGAATCGACATTTATTAAGAAATGATGGGTTTTTTGTTAATAATAGTTTTTGAACCCTTATAAAAATTACATTTGAATTCAAAAAAAATATATGATCATTTATATTTAATAATAACATTTTATTAAAATATTATTCATTTCAAAAAAATACATTAATTTATCAAAGTAAACTGTGTAATTGAATTTGAATATTACTCAAAATACAATTTGTGTCTTATTGTATCAAAATTAAAATCAAAATCATTTATAAAGTAACAATAATAGGATGAAAATATATTCATTAAAAAATAATGTACATACTCATATTTCTAGGGTCTTGATACATATCCCTTTAATACACATGCAAACACCCTAAGAGTAAAGTACGCGATAATGAGACTTTCATGGGGTGGTATGAAGAACATGGTTTGGGTCGTGATATTATTGAGCTTTAACTTCTCTCGTAAACAGTTTCCCTCATGCTTAAGTTGTTGGATCTCAGTTTGACCTTGGTCAAGGGAAAATCCCAGAGATGTTATCTCCCTCAGAAGTTCTGATAACTAAGCTCTATAGGGTACAATCCTACTGGTTGAGGTCATCACTTCCTTTGTCTATGTCAATTGGATTTGTTAAAACCCTACATTTTTACTAATCATGTGATCATTATTCAACGATTATATTATCAATGGTAATGAAACTTGGAGATCTTTTAAATCCAATTAGATATAATAAAACAAAAGAAGTGCATGTGTTTTCTATAACCATATTACATAATAAGAAATTTAATTAAAACCAAAGGAGAATTTTATTTATAACAGTTCTAGTCATTACAATCTTCTCCCTTTAAGAAATTTCACCCTTGAAATTTTCTTTTCCCACACTAAAATTGATGAGGGTAACTCTGTTTCATCACCTCCTTCGGTTCTCACGTTGGTTCTTCAAACTTTTGGTTTCTCCATAGCACTTTGACAATGTGCATTGTCTTATTTCATAGAACGTTTTCTCTATGATTAAGATTTTCACCAACTACTCTTCATAGGAAAAATCATTCTCCAATGGTACCACCTATAGATTGAGTATATGTGAGGGGTCTGGTATGTGCTTTCTTAAGAGGGATACATGGAATATATCATGTACTTGAGATTGGTCAGGTGAGAGTGTAAGTCTATAGGCCACCACTCCGATGCAATCAAGGATCTCAAAGAGGTCGATGTATCTTGGACTAAGCTCTCCATTCTTTCCAAATCTCATCACTTTCTTCCATGGAGATATGCAGAGGAATACCATATCTCCAACATCAAACTTTAGGTCTCATTGATGATTGTCAACATAGATCTTCTATCAACTCTGAGCATCTTTGATATGTGGTTGAACGGTCTTAACCTTCTCCACCATTTCCTTGATCATTTCAAGACCTAGAAGTTTTTGTTTCCCAACTTCATCCCAACATGCAGGCGTTCTACACCTCTTCCCATAAAGGGATTCATAGGGAGCCATTTTGATGCTTGAGTGGAAACTATTATTGTAAGAGAACTTGATAAGAGGTAGATGTTGATCCCATCATCATTTGAAGTCATTTGAGCATGCTGTCAACATGTCCTCAATTGTCTAGATAGTTTGCTCAGATTGGACATCAGTTTGAGGATGATAGACCATACTAAAGTTCAACTCAGTATTTAGAGAATGTTGGAGATTTTTACAGAATATGGAGGTGAATCTTGGATCTCAATACAATCGATAGTGGTATTCCATGCATTCTTACCACTTCTCTGATGTATATCCATTCAAGTTGATTCAGTGAGAAGTCATTTTGAATTGCAATGAAGTGTGCAGTCTTTATAAGATGATCCACAACAACCTAGATAGCATTGTTTCCCCTGGATGTCTTTGGAATTTCGGTGACAAAGTCCATGGTGATGTTTTCCCATTTTCATGTTCGTATGGAAAATGGTTGCATCATCCCTTTCAACTTCTATCTTTTAGCCTTCACTTTCTGACATACCAAACACTTTGATGTATATTCAACAATCTCTTTATTCATATTGTCACACCAATAGTTCTCTTGGAAATCTCGATACATTTTTTTACTTCCAGGATGGATAGTGAAGGTTGAGCTATGTGCATCATCCAATAACCCATTTAACTCAGGATTTGATGGTACACATAGTCGTGACCCAAATATCACAACTCCTTCATTAATATCGAACTACGAGGATTTACCTTTTCTTATAGTTTCCACTTTATCCCGAATTCCCAAATTATTTCTTTGAGCATCATTTAACCTCCCTAGAAGATATGTTTGAGCAATCATTCGTGAAATGATTGATGATGTTCCTTTCTTTATGATTCTCATGTCCATCCTTTTCAAATATAAGAAGATTGGATCCCTCTCAATTCTCATCAGTGATAGAATTTCTTGATCCTTTCTACTTAGAGCATTCTCCACTTTATTCGCTTTACCAGGAAGATAGTGGATTGGGTAGTCATAGTCCTTGATCAGCTCTAACCATCTTCGTTGGATCATATTCAACTATTTCTATGTGAATATATACTTGAGGCTTTTGTGATCCATATATATTTCACACTTCTCCCCAAAGACATAATGCCACCATATTTTCAAAGCAAGGATCACTATAGTCAAATCCAGATCATACATTGGGTAGTTCTATTCGTGAACTTTCAACTATTTTGAAGCATAGGCTATGACTTTGTCATTATGCATTAACACAAAAACCAAAACCTTCTTCAAAGTATCACTGAATACCATGAAAAGTTCTCCACTATTGGGCAGTGTGAGAACAAGTGCAGTGATAAGCCTCCTTTTCAACTCCTTGAAACTCTCTTCACATTCATTGTTCCAAGCAAACTTGACTCACTTCCAAGTTAGCTTGGTAAGAGGTTTTGACAATCACAATAAATTTCTCACAAATCAAGGATAATACCCAGCTAACCCAAGGAAACTACGGATATCTATCATAGATATTGACCTCAACCATCCTTCAATTGCTTCCATCTTTGAAGGGTCCATAGATATCCCATTTCTTGTTATGATATACCCAAATAAATAGGCTTCCTTCAACTAGAACTCACATTTTCTATACTTGGCATAAAGCTTCTCCTTTCGTAGGGTCTTTAGCATAATGCTTAGATGCTCCCCATTCTCCACCTTGCTTTTGGAGTATACTAGAATATCATCTATAAAGACTATCACAAATTTTTCAAGGTAATCTCTAATGACTCTATTCATCAAGTCCATGAAGATTGCTGGAGCATTAATGAGTTCGAAAGGCATTACTATGAACTCATAGTACCCGTACCTTGTATGAAAAGCGGTCATGAGGATATCTTCCTTATTCATCCTTACTTGATAATACCCCGACCAAAGATCCACCTTGGAAAAGTATTGTGCTCCACATAGCTAATCAAACAAGTCATCAATCTATGGATGGATATACTTGTTCTTTATCGTGATCTTGTTGAGTTCACGATAATCAATGCAAATGCGCACTGACCCATCCTTCTTCTTGATGAAGAGGACTGGTGCACCCCATGGTGAAGCATTTGGGCATATGAATCCTTTATCTAGATTCTCATGTAGTTATTTCTTCAGCTCCTCAAGTTCCACAACATCCATTATATATAGAGTGTTGGATAATGGTAATGCCCCAGGTATAAGATCGATTGAAAATTCAACTTCTCGGCTAGGAGGAAGATCGAGAAATTCCTTGGGAAACACATCAGCATATTCCCTCACAATGAGCATGTCTTCAAGGATGATTCTTTCCTTAGACTCAATCATTTGAGCTAGATACACCTGCTTATAGGGAAATAATATCCATACTTGAGATGTTGGTGCTAAAGAAGATTCATCCTCCTCCTTATACTTGTATAGAATCAATAATTGATTCACAATACGGAGAGTGATTTATTTCTCATGGAAATTTATGTTGGATCTATACAAGGAAATCCAATCCATGCCTAGAATTGTATAAAATTATACCAAAGGGAGTATGACAAGGTTCGTAGGGAAGTTCATCCCACAAACTTTGATAGAGGTGGAGTTATATACTTGGGATGCAATAATTGACTCATTTACTATTTTCATCGACAACTCTACTTCCATACTTTTTGGTGGTGTTTAAATAGTTCTACCAAACTTTCATGATACGAAGGAATGCGTAGAACTATAATAAAAAAGCACATTTTCTATTCTTGAATGAATAACTAGCGTACCAGTCACCACTTCGTTGTTGGGATCCACCTCATCGGTTGTGATAGAAAAAACCCATCGTTGTTGCTTTGGAGGTTGTTGGTTATCTCCGAAAACCCTTCACTTAGTGCATCACTTTGAAAAGTGCCCTGGTTCCTTGCAGTTGAAGAAATAAACTATGCACTGAGGGTTGACTATATCATTCATTTGCTCCACCGCATTAGTGGGTTTCTCCTATCGGTAATCACTGGCCAGGTGCCCTTTCTTCCCACACCTAAAGCATTTTTTCACCCCCCTTAGGCAATTTCTGGGGTGCTTCTTTCCGCACCTTTGACGAGTGGGATGTTGAAATTTATTAGCACCAATATATTTCTCCATAGGACCACCAAAATTAAACTTCATTTTCTACTTCTTATCTCCATTATATCCTTGTGATTCTCCAATCCCCATTTCAACTTTGAGGAAACATGAGACAATTTCCTCATAGCTATCAAAGTCACGGATCACCAGAGATTTTCGTAGACTAGGTTTTATTCCACCAAAGATGTGGTCAACCTTGCATTTGGGGGTAACGACAAAGCTAGAGACGTATCGTTCAAGTATTGTGAAGTTTTTCTCATATGCCCTGATAGATTTGTCATCTTTTTGCTTGAGGGTAAGGAAATCCCTTTCCATTTTAAGTCAGATAGTGTGATGAAAATATTTATCAAAAAACATTTTTCATAATTCTTTCCACCCCATCGCTTCGATCTGTTCCTCAGGCTTTGTATTCTTAATCAATGTCCACCACTAATCAACTTCTCCCTCTATATAATAAATGGCCAGTAGAAACTTCTATTGTTCAGAACATTGAAGGATGAAGAAGATCTTCTCAATGGAGTTTATCCATTTTTCCACGATAAAGGGATCAAATGATCCATTGAAATTTGAGGGCCTTTATCGCATAAAGGACTCAATTGAAACTTGTTCTTTCTTAAGGAGATTTGGGCACTCCTCCTGATCTAGGTTTCTATTCAGAACCCAATTCAGCTAAGAAAGTATCATTACAAAGTTTACGATTCCCGCTCCCACCGGATTGGGCATCTTGTTGGGGAAGTCATCACATTGCCCGTCGTATTAGTTTTTACCCGATTACTCATATTTCCGTCCATTGGCTAGAATAAAAGTAAAATTAGGGGTGATTATTTTTAAACAATTAAACACATAATGGGGGAATCCAATGACATTAAAGGAATAACTTATAAATTACATGTATTTCCTTAACTTATGGATTTCTAGGCTTTAATCTAGGTTATCCATGATATATTTCCTAACATATATTCTTATGGGCATTTTTTTGTCCCCTTAATAACGGTTTGTAATGGGATTATGAATTTACCAAAGCATATCTCCTAGGAGTGTCAAACTAGGTGCGCAGTAAGACCCATTGTCGTGTACCAGGTTATGTCGTGTTAGGCCCGACGTACCTTGTCGGAGTTGTTATCCCTAGGTACATTTGTGCCAGAACCACATCCTCTTGTAGTATCTAGGCAGAGATATATTTTCTTGATAAACCAATTACTCTATACTTACCAAGATTTAGGGATGTTTTCTTATACTTAGTCTTATCCCTAAGGCTTTCGCTAGATTTTTCTAATCATAATCCAAAAAATTACTAAACTTTTCCTTTGATACCAACTATAACAAACCTACTCTTTATTACATATTAATTCATGATTTATTACATAATATTACACCTAATTCAACCCAAAAAATAAATAAGTCTAGTGTCTTTGGGAATTAGGTACATTGCATAACAACTTAAAATAGGAAAAACAACACCTTTATTGAAAACTTCCTTAACATGATCGCACTTAAAACTAAACAAGATAACCTGGGGACATATGTAAGAAACGGGTGAGCTATAAATCCCAGTAAGGTAATAAGAACAGAATAAATTAATACATGTTAGAAAATAGACATATCAATAGGGAATAAAAGGAATATGATTAATAAGTCATGATATAGCATGTCAATCATAACACGGGAAATGTGGAAACAACTTAAAACACTACATCATAAACATAAGTCAAGGATAATTTCCAAGACATCATGATGGAAAAAGTACCATAAAGAAATCAAGTTCACTCCCTATCCCAACATGATGTTTAATGAGAATAAATATTACCAAATTCATTGGAGCGCTATATAATTCTGGGCCCACTTGTCACTTTCATTTCATTCTCATGCTTAAGCGTGCCACATAGATCATACAACATGGATTCATCTATCATCATATTTTATTCCATGATTAAGAAGTGTGAAATAAATACATGTAAGTCCCAATTAAAATAAGTATAAGTGTATAAAGGTGAATACCCTTGATAGGAAATGGATATGGTATTCACTACACAACCGTTTTGGTATGGAAAATCACAGTGAAATTTCAGCAGCATAACGACGTCACTTAAAAATTTATAAAATGGGTTGATGAGAGAGAAATGGATCTCTAATAATTTGGAAATCAAATGGTCAGTAATAGGGATATGTAAAGATATATCCCAACATTATGAATTAGAAATAGAAGACATAAGATAATAAAGAAACTTGAATAAAGAAGAGAAGGTGAGGATCACTTACTTGAGTGTGACTCCAAATGCTTGGGAGGAGCTTCTTGAGAGTTTGGGGGCACATTGGGAGGATTCTAAAGAGTGGATGGAAGAGTATGGATGTGATCCAAGGATTTTGAGTGAAGAGAATTGGGATATTGGATGGGTTTATATAGGAAATGAGGGAGATTTCTTTATTATTTAGGTTTTGGACTCTACATAATAAAATAACCAAAAACACAAACCATCCCATGGTTTTTGCCCATGGTTTCTTTTAAATGGGAGTGGTTCTCATTATTTTATAAGTTCAAGGACCAAAATTAATAAAATAATTCCTTTGATTATGTGGAGGTGAGTCACACTCTTAAAGAAATGATTTTAAAACTTTAAAATATATTAATGGTTTTGGATGATTCATAAGGGATTTATAAAATTAATAAAATAAACATAAAATCAAATTATTTTATAGGGAAAAAATAGATTTGGTCATGAATACACTTTATAGTATTTATTACATCACTTTTGGGCCATTATGATTTCATAATACATAAAGTATATTTATACGGTATTTACTTTTTACCCAAAAATTCGACTGCCTTAGAAAATTATGAAAAATTCACCATTGGATAATTTCGATGTTTCAATTCCAAAAATAATATTCATTTTATTTAAATAATTTTATAAATATGTCAATTTTTACTTTTAAAATAAAATCGACATTTATTAAGAAATGCTGGGTTTTTTAACAATAACAATTTTAGAACCCTTATAAAAATTACATTTGAATTAAAAAAAAATTATACAACCATTTATATTTAATAAAAATTATTTAATAATAAAATATTATTAAAATATTATTTATTTCAAAAGAATACATTAATTCATCAAAATAAATTCCTTAATTTAATTTGAATATTACTCAAAATACAATTTGTTTCTTATTGTATCAAACTCAAAATCAAAATCATTTGTAAAGTAACAATAATAGGATGAAAATATATTCATTACAAAATAATGCACATAATCATATTTCTAGGGTCTTGATACATATCCCTTTAATACACCAACAAAAACCCCAAGAGTAAGGTGTGCGATGGTGAGACTATCATGAGGTGGTTCGACGAACATGGTTTGGGCTGTGATCTTGATGAGCTTGAACTTCTCCCGTAAACGGTTTTACTCATGCTTAAGTTGTTGGATGTCAGCCTGGGATTGGTTAAGGGAAAATACCAGAGATGCTATCTCCCCTGGAATCTTTGATAAATGAGCTTCATAGGGTACGATCCTACCGGTTGAGGCCATCATTTACTTTGTCTGTGTCAATCGGATTTGTTAAAACTCTATATTTATACTAATCATGTGATCACTATTCAATGACTATATTATCAACGGTAATGATACTCGATGGTCTTTTAAATCCAATTGGATATAATAAAACAAAATAAGTGCATGTGTTTTCTATAACCATATTACATAATAAGACATTTAATTAAATCCAAATGAGTATTTTATTTATTACAGTTTGAGTCGTTATAAGAACAATCATTGATTTGTTGTACACTATCACGTGTTGGTGATAAGACAACACGCTCTTTCAAGTAATTTACATTTTTTGTAATTACCCAAAAAGTTAGGATATATATGCTTAAAAATGGATTATATTGGATTGTCAAATGATGTAATGAGATATTCTTGTGGAATTTTTATTTCAGTCTCACCGCCGTTTGGTTCGTCAATGCTTCCATCACCAACATTTAGTTTCCAATTTGAGAACTTTTTGAGTTCAACTAAACCAACTCATGAAACATTATTTTGTAAACACATGTTTTTTTTTTCAAATTAAGAACATGAATTTTTTTCCAAATATATGAGGATTTAATACATGTAAAAACAATGTCGCTTCTATTTCCACTGGGTATAACTGGTAATATTTTCCTAAAATCACTTCAATTTTTTTACCACCAAATGGTAGAGTTGAGGCATTAACCATCATTTTTGACATTATATCTCTCAAAATTCTCTCAAGAGATTCAAAATAGAACTTATATACTTGGGTGATTCATCCCATATAATGATATTTTCTTTTTGAAAAAGTTCAGATTGATCAGTTCCTTGTTGAATATTTCATGTAGAATCTTGATTAGCTAATATCAGAATTTGAAACCCAGAATGTGTTATCCTCCCCCTAGTACCGGGAGTGACACTATTCCACTCTAAGAAACTACAAGTACAATGTGACATTTATAATGCAATTAAAATATCAAAGTCCTCCATAATAATGTTTTTCTGGTCCCCCCGTATCTGTGAAGGAAAAAACACCTCCAATATCAAAAAAAGTTGAAGTTAAAATAGTTTTCATTACATTTTGTTGTTCATTTATAAGCATACTATTTAGAAATATGAAATCATCTTTATGGAATTCCCTATTTAAATTAATCTCTTCTAACATGTTACATTGATTTGTGGATAAATTCTTCATAACTGGCATAAAAGGATATCATTTCAGTGAACGACCACTAGAGTGTAATCTATTGTCAATATGCAACAATGCACACATATTTTTTTTAATTTTTTGTGAGTGTCAAATCTATTTATCAAATAGATTTATTAATGTTTGTATGTCAATTTTATTTGTAATACTTGGGTAAAGGAATTAACAAGAAAAAATACTATGCACAATAATTTATAAATATGTAGCAACATAATATAAATGAACCACTTTAGTCTAATAATAATAAATCATTCCATAAGTTTCTGCAAAAAGAAATTATTTGTAACATTTTTACATTAACACTAGTTAAGGTAGATCAAATTAGAGTTTATATATAGTAAGGAAGTTTCTATTGTAATTATGTTTCATTTTCAGCATCGTATTATGTTTTTAAATGAAAGATTTTTTACAGTATTTCTAGTTGATGTAGATGAAGTTTTAATGATTTAATATTGATGTAGTTTTTAAATTAATTCCAGATAATGTATAATGGTTTTATATTTTAGTTAATGTTAAGCAACATATAATTTTTTTTAGATTAAAGTACCACACATATTTTTGGTTGTTCAAAATAAGAAATGGAATAACATTGTAATAGTGAATAACCAATTTAACATATTAATGTTAAAAAAATATACAAGTTTGTACAAAAAAAATGTTTTTAACATCTTTACATTAATTTTTACATTAGTTATGGTTCATACAAAGAAAATTATAGCATTTTTTAGAATAAGAAAGTTTTTTATGTTGATTATGATTCATTTATAGAAACATGAAATGATCATAAAATAAAGTAGTTTTTATTTTAATTAATGTTCATGTAGAGGAAGTTATAATATTTTTATATTGAATCCGTGTTTAAATTAATTGTAGTTCATATTGAGAAAATTATAACACTCATCCATTATAGAAATTTTACATTAAAGTAGCTTTTAAGTAAATTCAGATTGATAGAGTGAAAATTATTATAGTTTTATGTTAAATACAGTTCTAAACTTATCATGGTCCAGGAAGAGAAAATCATAATGATTTTAGAGTTAAGCTATGCAATGAAATTTCATTTCTTTTATTAAGAAACAACATAAAAAATGTAACAGAATTATTGAATTATTAAAATTGAATGTGAAAATCTAACAGTTTGACCTTAAAGCAGCACACAACTATGTACTATTGTAAAAAAATTTGTAATATAAAATAGTTAATACTTTATTGAAATTAATAAAATGAAAATTCACAACTATAAAAAAGAAAAATATAAAGGAAGCACTACATTATTTGAGAAATATAAAAATATTACTAAATGAATATGAATTATATGAATACCTGGTATTTTCATCCTTTTCATTAAAGGTGGAGAATATCTTCACAAATATTAGTCCATGTTTCATTCCAAACATGTTGTGGTTGAGAAAAACTATTTGAGAATAATAAATGAGAAACCAACCTGTGCAAAGATTCTCTACTAGCCCATAAAGATACCTCTTTTATTACTTCTATAAACTCATTGTCATCTTGAAGTAAGCCTAAGGTGTAGTAGGATTTCCTATATGTACTATGAGAATTATTTTTCATAGTCATTATGTCATTGTAAGAAGTAGGGCCTTTAACCTTGGTGAGTAGAATTCTCAACTACTAGAGTTCTTTGATTGTAGGAGTCACATAATGTAATCCCTCAATTGCAATACCTTTCTTCTGTGGGTACCATTTACACTCTTATGTGCTGTAAACAAATTTTAATGGGAATTATGCATATGTTAAAGTTTTTGCTTTAGGATACGTTGAATTAGCATCAAACCATAAAGAGAACATTGAATGATAAATTTTTGTTTTCCCCAAAATATCCTCTGTAATGTCCTGAACCTCCCCGGTCTATTACTTTGTGAAAATCCAGTGGTTGAGGTGTTCTAGGAGGTCACAATGACTCATTTCAAGAGTTTGTTAAAAATCCAGTTTTTCCAACGGTGTCTCATCAGCTCATCCACCGGTGACTCACAACGGTGAGTCATGACTGTGAGTTGCTGATGGTAGGTCACTAGCGATGACTCGTGACAGTGAGTCTTCCAATGGCGACTCATCCAACGATGACTCATCCAACGGTGAGTCGTCTAATGGTGACTCGTCCAATGGTGACTCGTCCAACGGTGACTCATCCAACGGTGACTCGTCCAATGGTGACTCATCCAAAGGCAAGTCATCCAATAATTAGTTGTCCAATAGTAGGTAAACTAATGGCGAGTCATCCAATGGTAGGTCATCCACCGGTGAGTCATTTCCAATAGTTTTTCAACATTATTGTTTCCTAGAGTTTTCCCAATTTTCCCCCTTTACATTTTATTTGACATAAATTGTGTTTAACACCATATTTAAGGGGGTTTGAAGCCGTTTCAAGGGACATAAAATATATCTTTAAATTCCTAACACCTAGGAGGCTTCTAAACAGCCAAGCCGCATGGTCTTGGTCAAGATCCGACTTTTATGGATTTTAAAACTGTTCCTCCTGTTGATATAGGATCTGGCCTTTTGAAAGCCGAGACTCCTTATTTTATGCGAGTTTTCCTTTTTTTTCTCTTGATACCAAGGTGCCCCGAACCGTTCTTCCCGAGGAGTCATGTGTTGGTACCGTGGTCTTGGATCATGTTTTCCTTGGAGTTTTCTACTGTTGCGCACCCCCTATTTTGGTGCAACCAAGAAGTGTTGATTTCTTCTTCTTCCAAGTAGGTTTTCCTTCATCCCTCTTATTTGTACATCATATAGGGTGAGTGTACGAATGTCTCATTTGTGGACGTAGAATAATTCCAACTTAATAAATATAATTGAATCGGTCTAAGATCCATATATCGGGATAGAAAAAGTGATATCTTCTGATTTGTTACATGTTGATATTGTGATTGTATGAGCTATATGCCTACTGAAAATCATGACTGTTGGGGGTCCTTGGTTAAGCACAGAATGTTTATGAATGCATGTTTGTATGATTCTGGTTAAAAAAATAAATGGAATCTATTAACCACGTACAATAGGCTAAAATAAATGGATGCCCCAATATTATATTGTTTCTGTGATAACACCCTAAATTAAGTGGAATTGAATAAGGGATTCCCTGTTAAATCTGGAAGCATGTCTTGCTATGTTATGTGATGTAACTTGTTTGAGGACACGATTGTATGTTGTGGGTTGGATCTAGTGATATGATGAAGGGAATATGAATGTATTGTGATATGTGGGGGTAGTGGATGAGATGTTTTATACAGTGGGGATGTGTTTGTTGTAATGGTACATATGGTTGTACAGTGGGGCTGCAATGGGTATGGTTATACAATGAGGACGTATGATGGTTATGGTGTGGTTGTGCAACAAATTTGCAAAAAGGGGATGTGGCTGTGAATTGGTGATGACGTAGGATTATTGGAAATAAATTAATGGGTTGTTGTGTGGTGTTGCTTTATGTGTGTTGGTTATTGTATTGTGTGAATTGAAGTATGGAACTGAAATGGTATATCTATTCTTGGGAGGAATCTGAAAAAATGGTTTATTTGAAATGGAATGTGGAATGTGACCAGCTAAAGAATTAATGATAACATGCTAGAATTTAATGAAAAAATGTGTTGTTAATATAAGATTATTCAATATTTTTGAAATCTGTTAAGCAGCTAAATGTGAATTAAAAGTGTAATGTGACTTGTGTCTTGTGTTCTGCTTGTATGGTATTGTGCTTATTCTATGTGGTTGGTTATGATATATCTACCCAAGTATTAATGTAATTAATATTGTATGCTCATGACTTAAAATGGATATGTTTAATGAAGAAATTGATGATGAGTTGTATTGTTTCACTTGTTAATGTTTATGTAAAAACAACCTGGTTTAGAATGTGAAACGAGTTTTGTGACTTATTGTGTGGTGTTGTGCATCTAGAGGTGGAAACAAGGGTGGTAGCTTGTGAGTTGTTTGTTTGGAAGCCCATAGGTTGGTTTGAGTGTTATATATATATATATGTATTTCCTCTGTATTTTTTATACGCACCCCACCCTAGTTGAGAAATATGTGCCGAACACCCCCATTGTCATGGGGGAGGGTGTATTTTCCCAACATCCCGATGGGAGGATGGATGGATGGTTATTGGATCTTCCCCACTCCTTCTTCTAGGCATTGGTATCCCAAAACTATTTGTTTAGGTTGTGGTATGGTTGTGAGGCCCAGGTGTTTGCGGGTGAGGTGTTCTTTCTGAGGTATCTATGAGATGAGATGTGGTGTGCTTTCCCAGGTGTCTTTGGGATGAGGTGTGGTTGTGGCCCAGGTGTTTGCTGGCGGGATGTGGTATGGTTGCGGCCCAGGTGTTTGCAGGCGAGATGTGGTGAGTTTCATTTTCCTAGGTTGTGAGACTAGCTTTGAGGCCTAGGTGTGTGTGGGTGGGTTGTGATATGGGGCTTGTGGAAGAGTGTGGAAGCACCATGGCGTTTTCTATTAGGGTATGAGAAATTAACTAGTGGGAAGTGGTACAGGGAACCCAAACATCGATGTGCTAATTATATTACTTTACTTGACTTGCGTTATTTGGTGAGTGTGACTTGGTGAGGTTGGGATGACTAGTATTCCTTGTTAGGTGCAGTTGGTTTCTACTATTTTCTCATAGGGGTATTATTATGATTCTCCCACTTTTGCATAGGAGACTTTGGTTTTTCCCTACTGAGTATAATTGTATGCTCACCCTATGTATATGAAAACCATTTTTAGGTTCCCAAGAGGAATTTGTGGACTATGTTGGATGTTTCTAGTTCGAGCCTTTGGAGCTGTTGCCGTGACACTGCCTTAACCTTTATTATTTTGGTCTTTTATTTGGATACTTTTATATGAATCAATTTTGATTTATACATGCATTGTGGGATGGTTTGGCTTTATTTTATATATTTCATGGAGTAGTTTGTGGTTGATTCATCCTATATCTGAATCTTGTTTTCTTATAAAGGGTAATGCCTCCCATATTGTGAGATCTTTGTACCATTGGTGCTAGTTTCCAACCTAGGGCCTACTGGAGGTGGGACTCCGGGGTCATTATCTCCCTTTCTTCATTTCCAACCCAGGAGGGGTATCCTTGGGGGGAGGGGGTCATGATAGAATGGTATCAGAGGGAGGTTTAGAGATAGGATAGAGTTTGGAGTTAGGAATAGTGAGGGTTGTATGGGATGGTTGGGAAATGGTTTCAGGTGATCTTGGTGTGTGACATAGGCTAGGGAATACTGGCTAGTACACAAGATTTTAGGTCCCCTTGTGATCCAATGCAAGGACTCTAAGCCTACCAAATGACCAAATGAGACTACACTGATTGTAGGGTAGAGACCCTAGGAAAGGTACAAGCATCATAATGACTTGTGTTCTTATTTGAATAGGTTTATTTTGATGAAGTTAAAATGAATTAAATGAATCATGATATTTTATGTGTGTTTATATGAATTTTCCCATGCTTTTATTGCAAATAAAATTCATTAATTGTTTGGAGAATCATTCTTATAACCAAGAGGAAAGAGTAATGTGATGGATAAGTGGCTTGAATTGTTTGTATGAAACCTTCTTGAGGTTTGAATACGTTGTTTCCTCTCCTATTATAGCATGATTCTTGATAAATTTTATTTTTCTTCCTTTGTTAGAAATGTATAAAATGCTGTCTAGTTTTCCCAATGTTTGAATTTTTTAGAGAAGCATGCTTAGTGTATTTTCTTATGATCATCTGTTTAAATTTTGGAAACCCTTATAAAGAATGTTACCTTGAAGTAGATTCCACATTGGCATAATAATTTCTTTAATCATGCTTATATGTATTAATGTCCCCATGTGAGTTAATATTCCATTCATTTTCTTTACATTTTCAATTTATTAGAACCATGTGTTGTTGACTTATTGTAAAATGTGGATTTAGACATTTCAATTCTGAAGTTCCTGAAAATGTCTATATTAGTTATTGAAAATTCCTTTGAATTTGGGGACCTTGAAAAGAATAACTTTCTCTTTATTTGACATGATTTTAGCTCTTCAGTATTGATATAACTATATGTTATAAGCATGTGTTAGGGTATAAATTCTTTTGACATTTATTTCAAAATTTGGAAAATGATAAGCATGCCTTGTGGTAAATTGTTGAGACTTAAAACTGTTTAAGTGATTAAACTTATTATTTTATGACTGATAAGAATTTTTATGTACTAAAACAACCTTACCTCACATGTTAATTCATGAGTAGTTTTTTATGGTAAGCATGTACAATGTTGAAATCATTTTTGTGGTAACTAGGGAAATTCTAGTATAAAGGGTTTGAGCATGTAGCATGTTTAATATGCTGTATATAAATATATAAGTTTACTCATGTTATCCTTATCATAGTATGTAAGAATTCTCTTCAGATCATTGAAATGAATAAGGAATTTTTATTTTAATCATGATAAATAATGGAAACATTATAATACAACATGTGCAGTTTTAAATTTTGTTGTGAGGAAGCATGTTTTTCCTTGATGGTTATGAAATCATTTTGTTTACGTAATGTAGTAATTGAATTGAAAATAGGAACCTAGCATGTACATACTTTCAAATGAATATTTAAAGTGTATTTCCTTGATAATAAGATGAACCTATGGTGTCTTGTTTAAGAACATTGAACATGTTGTGTGAGATAACATGTGTACAATTTTGTCTTTAACTTGGAGCATGTTAGGACTATTTAAAATGCAAGGAAAAATATTTCACTAGAAACAATCTGGGAATGTTGAGGGTTGTTTTTTTCTGCATTGTTATCATTGTATTAATGTGTCGATATGCCTTTCTAAAAGCAGAAGTTGTTGGAAACCATGTTTATGATGTGATTGTTGTAGATAATAAGACCCTTGATATGGATACTTATTTAAACTCACCATGTATAAAAAGGATAATCAATTATATATGGATAATGAAGTGATTCCCCATGAGAAATTTAAAATTGTGTGTAAGAACCCATGCTAAATAATGAAATAAAGTAATACAAACCATTGAATAATTATGGAAGATGCTATGAATTGTTACTATGTGTGATTGTTCTTGCTGTAATTTCCTTACGTGACATGTGGTTTAAAAACCTTCAAGTATACAAGGAGGGGGAAACTTTATACCTAACTAAGACATGTTATACTTTTATGCGATTAAAACCATGAGGGAGAGTCAGTGCCACCCAAAGTAGATAATATCTTGACGTGGGAGAGGGAATTACCTAATTTGTGTGCTTGAGGCTTTGTGTGTGGTAATGATGATTGTTGGTTTGTCCTAGTTAGAGTATGAGGTGGTAAAATTGGTTATGTAAAAAGAGTAACTGTGTGTGGATGGTAAAGTGGTGTGATGATTTGGTTGTGTGAAATGTCTGATGGATGATTCCCTTGGATAGTAAGTTTGGCTAGTGGTTGTGCTGTGCAATGATGATAATGTGTGGTGGAAGAGATGTGTGGTTGATTTGGTGAGACGACTTGTGTTTTTTCATGTTTTGTTGTGATATTTTTGTATTGATAGAATCCCCCACCTCTCATAAAAAGGTTAATAACTTAAAAGCGACAATAAAATAAACTGGTCATTTTTGGAAATCATGAAAGAAATAAAGATGGGATTTTCTCCCATGACTAAATCATTTATAAAGGAAGTGTTGAGAATGTTTGAATACCACCATGTTGGTTGGGTTTTTGTATTTGATCTTATATTGATAACACATGTTTTGACCCTAAACAAACGAAGAGAGGGAAACTCTTTACACACACCAGGACACGTTATATTGCAACACATTTTAAAATAGTGTGGGTGAGTCAGTGCAGCCCAAAGAGGACAATATCATGGTGTGGTGGATGGGTTCCTTTGATTTGTATGCTTGTGGTATCTTTGTTTATATTAATATAAGTTTTTTTGTTGGTAGATTAATGTTATTTGAAACTCCTTCAAGTAATGACATGAACCTGCGAAAAATAGAAATTTGAAATGTTGAATCCCTTGATGTTTCTACATAAGTATGTTCCTGTTAATTAATGTTTTGATGAAAAACCTAGAAAACTTTTAAACTTGGATAAGATAGTACTTTTAAAAACTCATGTCATAATTATTATTCATTCCTTTTTTTAATTCATGTTTTCTAAACATTGTATTAACATTAACATGGTAAAGATCATGATAGAGTTCTGTTAGTAAAACATGATGAATTTTGTGAAAGAATGAACCCTTAAAATTTATGTAAGCGGTTTGGGAAACATGTTGAAGAAAAGGGTTTTACAAAATTTTTTGAAAGTTTTTTCACGAAGAGTATTTTGATAAATTCCATGTTATAAAAAGGAATCAAAAATGGGTTTTGACTCAATATGGTTTTCTTAGCCTACTGAATTCATTTTATATTTTCATGGAAATTATTTAATAATCATGTTTTCAAACTTAACATTCAAAAACAATGTTGAGATACATGTCTGGAAAGTAATATATTGTTTGAAGAACCCTGATTAGATTTTAAACTCCTTCACCAATATGGTTTAATAAAGTGTCATAATAACTTGTTTATGTTGTTAATAAATTGTTACTTAAGCATGAAAATCTGTTCATCATGATATGTTAAGCATGATATGTTTTAACTATTTTGAATTTAAAATTTATAGATTAACAAATGAAGAAAATGCATGTATAGATATTGATTCAATGGAATGTCTAAGTGAAGTTTTTGATATAAAAGGTATAATAATGTTTTCTCTGGTCTGAAATAACCACTTCCATTTGAAATAGTGTGAAGATTTTTTTTTGAATGTACTACCTTCCTTGGTGTTATTATGATTTTTATGCATTGTATACTGGACTTGTTATACCTATCTATGTGAACATGTCCTTATTAGAGAGGTATCTTCCCAAATGGATGGTTTTAGAGTGACTGTTGTGTTCCAAATATATTGAGATCCTTGAGAGGTATCTCATAGGGTGGTTCTTCGGACCCCCTTTTCCCTTATGGGTTTGGTTTTGAATTCTTGAGGAAGAGAATAGTTTGATAGGTATCTAATGTAATGGCCTGGACCTCCCCGATCCATTACTTTATAAAAATCCAGTGGTTGAGGTGTTCTAGGAGGTCACAGTGACTCATTTCAAGTGTTTTAAAAAAATCCAATTTTTTCCAATGATGACTCTTCCACCGGTATCTCATCCACCGGTGAATCACAGTGGTGAGTTGCATTGGTGATTCGCTGATGGTAGGTCGCTAGCGGTGTCTTGCAGTGGTGATTCATCCAACAGTGACTCATCTAATGGTGATTCGTCCAATCCTGAGCCATCCAACGGTGACTCGTCCAATGGTGACTCGTCCAACGGTGACTCATCCAATGGTGACTCATCCAACAATGACTCTTTTAAGAGTGAGTCTTCCAATGGTGAGTCATACAATGGTGATTCATCCAATGGTATGTCACCTAATAGTGAGTCATCCAATGGTAGGTCACCCACCAGTGAGTCATTTCCAATAGTTTTTCAAAATTCCGGTTTTCTCCAGTTTTCCCAGTTTCTCCCCTTTAATGTTTTATTTGATGTAAATTGAGTTTAACACCATATTTAAGGGGTTTTGAATCTGTTTCAAGGTATATAAAATATATCTTTAAATTCATAACACCTGGGAGGCTCCTAAATGGACAATCCATGTGGTCTTGTCCAAGATCCAACTTTTATGGATTTTAAAACCGTTCATCCCATTGATATAGGATTCGGCCTTTCAAAAGCTGAGAATCCTTCTTATATGTGCATTTTAATTTTATTCTCTTGATACCAAGGTGTCCCAAACCTTTCTTCCTGAGGATTCATGTGTTTGTGTTTTGGGATTGGATCACGTTTTCTGTTTCTTGTGCACCCACTGTTTTGGTGCAACCAGGAAGTGATGATCGCTTCTTCTTCCAAGTAGGTTTTCCTTCATCCCTCTTATTTGTGTATCATGTGGGGTGGGTGTATGAATGTATCCTTTATAGATATATAAGAATACCAAATTAATAAAGATAATTAAATTGGTCTAACATCAATATTCCAGGCTAGGAAAAGTGATATTTTCTACTTTGTTACTTGTTGATATTATGATTGTATGGGCTATATGCCTACTGAAAATTGTGGTTGTTGGGGGTCCTTGGTTGCACATGTAATGTTTATGAATGTATGTTTTTCTACTTCTATTTAAACAAATGAATGTAATATGTTAACCATGTGCATTCAACTAAAATAAATGGATTCCCCAGGATTATATGGTTTCTGTGATAACACCCTAAATTAATTGGAATTGAATAAGGGATGCCCTGCTAAATCTGGAAGCATGTATTTATCTATTATGTGATATAAATTGTTTGAAGATATGATTGTGTGTTGTGGGTTGGATTTGGTGTTATGATGAAGGGAATATGAATGCGTTGTGATATGTGGGGGTAGTAGATGATATGTTCTATGCAGTGGGGCTATGTTTGTTGTAATGGTACATATAGTTGTACAATGGGGCTGTAATGGGTATGGTTATACATTGGGGATGTATGATGGTTATGGTGTGAATTGGTGATGATGTGGGATTGTTTTAAAGAAATTAATGGGTTTTTGTGTGATGTTTCTTTGTGTGTGTTGGTTATTGTGTTGCGTGAATTAATTCTAGTTCATTGGGAATTATGGAACTAAAATGGTATATCTGTTCTTAAGAGGAATATGGAAAAATTATTTTTTTGAAATGGAATGTGGAATGTGAACAAATAAAGAATGACTGATAATAGGCTGGAATTTAATGAAAAATGTGTTATTAATACAGGACTATTCAATATTTGTGAAATTTGTTAAGCAACTAAATGTGGATTAAAAGTGTAACGTGACTTGTTTCTTGTGTTATACTTGTATGGTGTTGTGCTTATTCCATGTGGTTGGTTTTGTTATATCTACCCAAGTATTAATGGAATTAACACTTCATGTTAATGAATTCAAATGGATATGTTTAATGAGGAAATTAATGATGGGTTTTATTATTTCACTTGTTAATGTTTATGTATAAATAACATAGTTTGGAACATGAAATGAGTTTTGTGACTTATTGTGTGGCATTGTGCATCTATAAATGGCAGTAAGGGTGGTGTCTTGTGAGTTGTTTGTTTGTTTGGAAACACATAGGTTGGTCTGAGTGTTTGGTACACACACACACACACATGTATTTTTTTTTTGTTTTTTATACTCACCCCACCCTAGTTGAGAAATATGTTCCAAACACCACCATTGTGATGGGGGAGGGTGTCTTTTCCCAACAACTTTATGAGAGGATGAATGGATGGTTATTGGATTTTCCATGCTCCCTCTTCTAGGCATTGATATCCCAAGACTCTTCAGGCAGGATGTGGTACGATTGTGAGGACCAGGTGTCTGTGGGTGAAGTGTGCTTTCCCAGGTGTCTATGGGATGAGATGTGGCGTGCTTTCCCAATTGTCTTTGGGACGAGGTGTGGTTGTAGCCCATGCGTCTATGGGTGGGATGTGGTATGGTTGTGGCCCAGGTGTCTGCGGGTGGGATGTGGTGAGCTTCATTTTCCCAGGTTGCGGGACTAGCTCTAAGGCCCAGGTGTGTGTGGGCGGGTTGTGACATGGGGCGTGTGGAAGAGCGCGGAAGCACCAGGATGTTTTCCATTTGGGTATGAGTAGTTAACCAATGGGAATTGGTGTGGGGTACCCAAACATTTATGTACTTATTATTTTACTTTACATGACTTTCGTTATTTGGTGAGCATGCCTTGGTGAGGTTGGGATGGCTAGTATTCCTTGTTAGGTGCTGTTGGTTTTTGCTATTTTCTCACAGGGGTATTAGTATGCTTCTCCCACTTGTGTATGAGATATTTTGGTTTTTACCTTTTGAGTATACTTGTATGATTAACCTACATATATGAAAACTATTTTCAGGTTCCCAGGAGGACTTTGTGGACCATGGTGAACATTTCTAGTTTTGACCTTTGGAGCTATTGTCATGTCGCTACCTTAGCCTTTATTCTTCTGGTCTTTCATTTGGAGACTTATATGTATCCATTTTGATTTATACATGCATTGTGGGATGTTTTGGATTCATTTTATATATGTCATGGATTTGTTTGCAGTTGATTCATCCCATCTCCTGATATTTTTTTCTTATAAAGGGTAATGCCTCCCATATTGTGAGATCTTTGTACCCTTGGTGCTAGTTTCCAACCTAGGGACTACTGGAGGTGGGACTCAGGGGTCATTATCTCCCTTTCTTCATTTCCAACCTAGGAGGGGTATCCTTGGGGGGAGGGGGTCATGACATCCTCTATTTATTCATCATTAGTGTAAGAAATGAATTGTTCACCCAGTAAATGGAAATGTAATATTTCAAATGGAGAGAATATATATTGGATCTCATAACTATAAATTATAAAAGTTAGTTCACATGGTGATATATATCTATAGTCATAATATATTTTAATTTCATCCAAATTTTATTCTAGAAGATTACTAATATGAGGGTCATAAAGCACAAAAGTCACATGATCATGCCCTTTGTTTATATATTTGAACAAATACTTTATAGAATGTGGATGGTTTCAAATCTCAATGTTCTTATGTTCTTGATAATTCATCAACAAACATGGTTTTTATGGAACAGAAAATCAATTATCTAGATGGAATCAATTTTTCAAAACTGAATTACCAGTATCAGGTCTTATGTAAACAGAGAAATTATCATCATCTAGAGTTGTATCAGTGACAATTTTTTTGGGAGAAACTTTGAGTATCTTTGTTTAATCATGCAAGGTGATCGAGGATTACTAAGTTAATAAGGACCATGCGCAATGTAGTTTTTAACTGCATCATATAGCCTTGGTTTACTGCTTTTTTTGGGAATTTTAGCAGAATTGTTTTTATCTATATCAGATGGAGTATCAATTTTTTTGAGAAGAAAGGAATAGGTGTATATATACATGTGGAAAACCATGTTTTTACAATTCTATAGTATGAATAGCTGCATCACAGTGGAAGAATTAATAACAGTCAAAATCAATAATACATTAAAAAATGGCCTCACAATGAAAAAAATATTGAAAAGGAATTGAAAGGAATAAAAACATGAGAGGTTACAAAGATAAATTTTTCTCTTAAATATTTCATTTGATGGTTAACCCACTATGGATATTAATTGAATACAATCCAAGGAAAAAGTTTGTGTTCTTTTATATACCTCTAAATTTTAGGCCAATTTGGATTACAAGTGAATTAAAAAAATAAATCTAAATAACCTACATAGTTATAAATTTCATTTTCATCCCGGTAATTTTGAATCAAATATCTCAGACCCTAGTGAAGGATGAAGGAAAAATAACTTGCTTTCCATATAAAGACCCTTCACATTCACCTCTATGGTAAGCATCATGTAAGAAATTTTAAATATCAACCCTCATTTGTTTATGGTTGAATTGAATAAAAGATAAATGTTGAGATTCAACCATTGTATATGCATAAAAAAACTATTATAGTAAGCATCTTGAATGAAGAATAACTTACTTCTACGGAGAACGAAACTAAAGGTGGTAATAAAAATACTCTCATTGTGACTTTATGTGGCTTTATAGCTCTACAAAATGTTGTTAAACGTTGGTCCATGTTGCTAGTGTATCCATCTTGACTAGTTGCATAAATTAGTGTATATTGTAAAGGAAAATAAAAAGGTGAAGTTTATATATATGTTGAAGTTTACCACTATTTTTTTCTAGGATAATATCCATTTCCTCACTGAGATTTTCAATGTCTCCAATAATAAGCATAAAAGTTTCTAAAGTAGAAGGAAAATTGTATGTAGTTGAACCATTGAATCTTTGTCTGAATAGTCACTTCTTCAAGTTGGGATCATCATGTGATCCCAAAAAATTCATGGTAGTTCTTAAATTACGTGTTAATGGATTATACTCATATAATATTAGCTTCAAGTTCTCAACAATTAATGGGTTGACTGATGAATTTATATTTTTTACGTCAAAACTGCATGTTAGAATAGTAATTTAATTTATAAATATATTGTATATTTATAAGGAGTAAGTTTATGTTTTTTTGACTTACCTAACAAATTTTATTATATTATGAAATTAATTAAAAGTGTCATGAACATAAATTTGTATGAACTTTGGTGAATGCCCATCTGGAGGGAGTAACATACCAATATGGTGGTAGTTTTATCCATTTAATCTGAATATATGAGGAGCACTTCCATTATTGATGGAATTATCAATTCTACCCTCCATAGAAGTGAAGGAAAACTATAACTTTCCAAACCAGGTTCCACTTACTGGTACCCCAATCTGGACCACCACATGACCTCAGGTGCACCTCCCAGTATGCCAGAGGCTACCGACTAGTAGCGATGGTCTAATATCGATCATGGGGAGACTATACCCTCTTTTTTTCTTTTATCAGAGAAATACACCAGTGGAAATGAATAAAAAATAGCGGAAGAATATATATATAAATGTATATATATCCATATACGAAACCAATATCACAAGATGACCAAAACTAGAAATATAATGTCAAAACTGAATAGTAGAAATATCATGCTAAGTATGTTCCAAATGTCAAATGAAAACCCAAATGTAAAGACACCGACAATGTTGAAAGTGGGTTCCCTAGACCCAACTTATGTTGTAATTTTATTATCATTACATGTACGTAGTTTGTTATATATACATGAGTTTATCCTTCCATAATAGTGTAGATACTTCTACATCCACTTTGTTTATAGAAATTTCCTTAGGTTACATGTCGTATCAAAGGGTTATAGCAGATCCCTATCTATAATCAGAACATCGAGATGCTATGAAAGTAATTTTAAAGTAAATTCCTATGGTCCAGTTACATTATTCTAAAAGGACACAGATGATGTGTGACTATCAGGTAATGGGGGCTCATAATCATTTAGACTTCTTTTCATGAAGTTTGCACTTGATGATCTCTAGTAGTTGAGATCATGAGGACTAACCCGCAAAATAGAAACACCACTTGTTTCAGGTGTCATTGGTCGTTCCTATCTATAGACATGTGTAATGTTCTCAAAACTTGAGATAATTATCAATGTATGTAATTTAATTTCCTACTTTTATGCAAAGCGAAAACCATGGAAATGAAGTTGTGCCAAGGTAGTTTATATTGGGTACATCATTGGTGACATGACATTGACTAAATGATCAAGATAGGATTTTTAGCTTCTGAGTTGAGGATGAGATATATCGAGCCTGGTTAATTAGGATGGAAACACCTTCATTAAATACATGGCCATGGTAGTCGAAGGTAATACTATCTAGATAGATCAAAAAATGATATAAATCAAGATAAAGGATGATAACACTAGTGTGCATTATTCTTTATTAAGATATCGATGACAACGAGATTATATTACATAGACCATGTTCGTAGGAAGGCAATTGTTGCTTTGACTTTTTTCCTTATCTCTATAGGGGCCTCGATGGGTTTCTAGACCCCACTCTTGGTTAGTGTATATTAATAACTGCTATTGAGATAAGGGCCTAGACGGTCACACACAACAGCGTTTTGAGAATCTACCCTATTCTATGGAATAAGAATATAGAACTTGATGGGACCCACCATGGGGTCCGAGTATTATCCAAGTTCTATGGATCACCAATTAATGAATAAATTCTTTAATTATTCAAGTTTGAAATAATTCTTTGAATTTATTTATAACATGTATTTACAAGTTATCAAGTAAATACAAGGATAAAATATTATTCGAATGGATTTAAATATCCCAGGTTTATTTAATATTACCAGGAGACGTGAGTCGAGTTAAAAACATAATTTTATCATGAAATATATATATTTAATATATATTGAAATTAGTGATAAAATTATAAATATTATTTATGGAATAATTTAATTTTTCAGAAATAAATATTTATAATACTTATACTGGGAATATTTATTACACAGGGGCTGGGAACCCATACCGGGTATTTTAGATATTCCCTATATAAGTAAGAGGGAGGATCATTCCATGTAACTATTCATTCATTGGAATTGAGAGCCTCTCTCTCCTCCTGAATCCTAGAGAGAGACTCTATTAAGTGAGAAATATCTTTAAGTTCCTTCTTCTTGGATCGAAGTCACTTTCTTACGGTGATCATCACTGCGTCGAAGTGGTCATTAGTGTACCGCGCTAGCACTCAGATTCTAATAAACAACATGCAAGCAGATTTAGAGGCATGTGTGGAAAATCTAGAGGGCTTCGACATTATATTCTTTGAGCAATGGTCACTGAAATATTGAAATGGGCTTGCACACGTTAGATTCAAATGAGGTAAATATTTGATTTTATTTTTTTCCTTTGTAAAATCTACGTGTGGTCCTCAGACCGTACTGAGATAAGATCACCAGAGTCGACGATGTTACATCGCTCTGGTGACATAGAAATTTTAATTTCCCAGCCCATCAGATTCTGATGCCTGTCCCGATACCTAACAGTGGTATCAGAGGGAGCACATGTTTTTTTAGAGTCAAAGAAAAGTTAAATTTCATTAAATTTAAGTACGGGATGTTAAAACGGTTCCATCGGATTGGACCGCGCGTCATTCTATTTTCGAATGACTAAGTAACGATCATTTGAAAATTTTTAATTGGATCAACGTCATCAGATTTAATTTCTTTAGATTTTAATTTTGAAGAACACAAATTTCAAATTTTCATTTGTGTTCTTGAAATTTACCAGAATCCCGCCACGTTTTGGCCAGAATCTGGTCACCAGAAATTTTCCAGTGGACTTGAATTATTAGAAGTTAAATAAAATAAAATAAAATAAAATAAAATATTATTTTATTTTTCTCAATTATGAAAAAAATTCAAGTTATATTTTGCAAAAAAATTTCCACAAACTTTTATAATTTATAAAATAAAAACAATTTCGATTAGACTTTTGGAAAGTTTTTTTAATTAAAGTCTTTTAGACTTTTGATTTTTTTTTAAAAAAAATGGGGTGGTGTATTTTTTCAAAAAAAAAAACATAAAAAAAGGAGGGGATAAGGGAAGACCCATGGGTCTTATTCCACGTGGAGTGCCCCCCCTGCCCTAGCTCCCCTCCTCCCTTGGTCGTGGCCAGACCAATGCTTGAGCCCCCTTCCTCCATCTCGAACACACCACCCGAATGAGATCACCGCCACCACACCTGCCTGGTGCTCCGCCATTGCCAGTTTGGACTGACCAGAGGCACCACACCGCCTCTCTCTCTTAACTGAAGGTCCCGCTCCTCCTCCTCCCTCATATCTCACCGCTCCACACTAGGTTGCATCCCCTCCTCTTCCGGAGGTCGCGTGCGCCAGCTCTATCTAGGCCGCCCCGTCCCCGCATTGCCCCATACTCCCCTTGCTGCGACGCTGTAAGCTGCCGCCTCTCCTCCCTCCACACCTCATTGAAGAATGCCACTGCCGCTTCCCTCCTCCTTTCCAGAGGTTTCCCACTGCCACTATGGTCTGTCAGACCTCCTTTTCCTATGAGCAGTACCGTGGGGCGTCGTTGGACCGGGTGCACGACACCGTGGTCATGCCGTAGTCACACCATGATCACGCCACGATGCGACCCTGCTCTAGTGAAACACCCTTGCAACAGTTCACAGTCCTACCAGGTAACCCCTTTAATTTGATTTAATTAATTTAGTTTTTTAAATTAAATTAATTAAAAATAATTTTGGGGTTTAAAATTAAATAGAATCTGAAACTTTAATTTAATTTAATATTAAATTCAATTAATGGTTTAATTTAATTTTTGGAATTAAAAAAATTAAATTAATGATTTAAATTAATTTTTGTAATTAAAATTAAATTAAACAATTGGAACTGATAAATAAATAAATTGAATTGATTTAAATTCATTTAATTTATTAGAACACCCTCGTACTATTTAAATTTAATGTAGTTTAATTTTAATTTTGCTTTATATATACTGACTGGTCTTGAGCTAGAGACTGACCTGTGCATGTATGAATTTTGTTTATTTAATTATTTATTCAATGTGTACGATGATTGTAATAATTAATTAGATAAATGATGGTTTGTGAATCGCCTTTTAATTCAAATATGTATAAGGTCCTGCACGTCCAATGCACCTATTGTATTTTGTACCCCAAGGCCCCCTCCTCTGCGTATGAGTATATTTGTTAAAAGATGATCGCATTCCAAGACGTGGACCCTACCAAGTTGATGTGGAAATCCAGACGGGATTCGAGCACTATGCACTGAGGGAAACCTGTGATACGAGTCAGTTTTTGACTTAGGTATAGAAGCCCCTAGGTCAAGATTGATCCATTATAGATCGATCATAGTTTAATGCTAAAGACCAATTGGATTTCATGATTTTACTTTATGGATTGTTTATTGTTTTATGCGAGTGCATGATTATTGCTTGATCACATAGAATAGTAAACAAGATAAAAATGCATAAATATGTGATGAGTATATTTTTATTACATGTTCAGTTGTGAGCGTGACTATATAGTTTGAACATATAAATAGAAAAAGGATTATATTATTCAATAAATATCAAAATCCCTCAAAGATATATTAAGTCTTAAATGCCTTCCATTACTCACATTTGAATAAAATCGGGTGTTTGGGGTGCTCGTCAACCATATTTGAGAGTGCATCTTACTACCGGGGTGTTTTCATGAGAGAACTGGGTTGAATTAACTAAATTTAGTAGTCAAGGATTAGCCATAAATAACTTGATTTCACTTTAGAGGAAAGATGTTGAGGGAATCAGGTTCAGATTACAAAAGTTAGGACTTTACTCAACAGTACAAGGAACCAAAAGCTAAGCAGTTGGCCAGCCTAGTGCCTACCTTGAAACCCTCCGAGTAGTGGTGTATCCATAGCTTATAGACTATGAGGGAGGTTTCTAGAATCCTTTCCACTAGAGTACTCAAGCGACATAGTATTCCGAATCTAATAGTGAGGTTTATTGAGGTTCGCTAAAATAGTGGGAGACATCAAAATGATATAATAATTAATTAATCATAAATGTCAAAGGGTAATAAAGTTAAATTACTAACTACAAATGTTTATCTGATGTAGATTTAAAATAGAAATCACCAACACTATAAGTACATTATCACTGCGATCAATTCTGGATAAAGAAAATATCCCGACTGCCAATAACTTCCAAGAGTGGTATAGGAGCTTGCGCATAGTACTATGCCAAGAAAGGAAGATTTATGTGATGGAATCCTCAGTTTCTACTGAGCCTCCTCAGGGAGCAAAGTAAGGCAGAAAAAGATAAATGGAAAAGACATGTAGAGGATGCACTTGATGTTCAATGCATCATTTTGTCATCCATGTCCTACCTATTTCAGAAAATGCATGAGGATGAGGATTCCTATAAGATGCTTTCACATCTCTAATAATTATATCAAGAGAGGTCCAGGTAGGAAAGTTATGAGATCTCAAGTGCCTTATATAAGTGCAGGCTAGGAGAAGGGAACCAAGCCAATCCTCATGTATTCAAGATGATTGGGTATATTGAGAGGCTTGAATCCCTTGGGTTCAAATTGAACCAAGAATTAGTAGTGGATCTTATTCTTGGCTCTTTACCACCAAGCTTCTCGACTTTCATTGCCAATTATAACATGAATGATATGAAAAAGTTTCTCTCAGACCTTTTGGATTTAGTTTTCCAAGATAATAAGGATATGAAAAATACCAATTCATCTATTATTATGGTGAACCAAAGAAATAAGGGCAAGACAAAGGGGTCTAAGTCCAAGTCAAGGCCAAAGACACCAATGCATCATCCTGCAAAGAAGCTAAAGATTGAGAGGTAGAGTAATGAGAAGGAGGCTGTCTGCTTTGGATGTGGAAAGAAAGGCCACTGGAAGAATAATTGTAGAGCTAGGAAGAAGAAGAAAACTGATGCTTTTACATCAGGTATTTCTGTCATTGAATGCAATCTATCTTTATCTACAAGTTGGGTATTGGATATGACATGTGTCTCACACATTTTTATTCACATATAGGAACCAAGTAGGTACAAGAATATTGAAAAAGGTGAAGTGGATCTTCGAGTTGAAAATGGTGTAAGTCTGGAAGCCTTGGTAGTGGGAGACTATCACTTAACCTTGACAAGTGGTTTGGTTCTAGTTTTAAATAATTGTTATTATGTACCTTCTATAACCAGGAACATAATCTCTCTGTTGATTTTAGACACTATGGGATTTTATTTCAAGTTTGGAAGTAAATTTTGTCTCTTTTATAGTGATAACATCTGTTTTGGTATGACAAATATTAACAATGGTTTATATATGATTGAACTTGAGAACCCCGTAATGGAATCAATGACAAAACCAACCAACATGACTCATATATCACCCGCCTATGGCACTTTAGGTTAGGTCAAGTAAACGAGAAGCGATTACAAAGATTACATCAAGATGGTTATTTAGACTCAGTATAGTTAGAACCCTTGGATGTATGTCAAGATTGCTTACAAGGAAAAATGACGAAATCACCTTTCTCAGGGAAGGGAGAAAGAGCCAATATAGTACTGGAATTAATTAATACCGATGTATGTGGTCCATTTCCAGTAGAGGAAAGGGGTGGTTTTTCACACTTCATTACTTTTACTGATGACTATAGTAGGTATGGATACATCTACTTGATGCGGTATAAGTCATATTCATTTTTTTTATTTAAGGAATACCAAAATGAAGTATAAAACCATCTTGGTAAGAAGATAAAAGCACTCTTCTCAGACGGAGGTAGAGAATATCTTAACCAAGATTTCATTGATCACTTAAAGGAGTGTGGGATAGTATCCTAACTCACTTCTACTTATAAAACAAAATGGAATGGTGTTAGTGAAATTAGGAACATGACCTTGCTTGACATGGTCAGATCAATGATGAGTCATGCAACCCTTCCATTATCCTTTTGGGGATAAGCTTTACAGACAGCATCATATACCCTTAACCTTAAATATGCAGATGGGATTCCATATGATTTATGGTATGGAAAGAAACCTATTTTGATACACATATGTGTATGGGGATGTGAGGAATTTGTCAAGACTTTTCCAAGTGAAAAATTGGTATCCAGAAGCATGAAGTGTATCTTGATAGGTTATCCTAAGGAAAACAAAAGATATTACCTATATAACCCTTTAGATAGAAAAGTTATTATGGTAAGACATGCCGTATTTCTAGAAAGGGAACACATTTATATTAGAAATAGTGGGAGAAATATTGAATTATATGAAGTTAATGCTACAAATTCACAAGAGTTAGTACGAGAAAAATATACACAAGAGAAAGTGGAATAAGAAGTTGTTACTGAGACACAAATACTATATATGTATATGCGAGCAATTAGAGAACCATAACATTATGGTTTTCTTGTCACCGAGTCAGGTGACACATTAATCCTTGAGGATGATGAACCTATAACCTACAAGAGAGAAGTAGAAGGCAAAGAAGCTGCTAAATGGAAAGAATCCATGCATTCTGAGATGGAGTCCATGTACCAAAATCAAGTTTGGATTTTGGTAAACCATCTAGCTGATGTAAATCCCATCGGATGAAAATGGGTATTCAAAAATAAGCAGGCCATGGATTTTAAGGTTAATACCTTTAAAGAAAGACTGGTTGCAAAGGGTTTTAGGAAACATCAAGGCATCGACTATGATGAAACCTTCTCCCCAGTAGCAATGCTTAAATCTAGTAGAATATTGCTTGCAATAACAACCTTTAATTATTATGAAATTTTTAAAATGGATGTCAAAAATTCTTTTTTAAATGGGAAGTTGGTTAAAATCATCTATATGACTCAACCTAAAGGGTTCGTCAAGTAAAAGAATTCCAATAAGGTATACAAGCAGTAGAGATCCATTTACGGGTTGAAGCAGGCATCACAGTCATGGAATGTTCATTTTGATGAGGCCATAAGAGAATTTGGTTTTATCAAAAAAAAAAGTGAGCCTTGTGTCTATAAAACGGTTGAAGGGAATGCCATTGTTTTCTTAGTATTATATGTTGATGAAATTTTAATTATGGGAAATGAGGTGCAAGTCTTATAGTCGGTTAAGACGTAGTTAAATGAATGCTTCTCCATGAAAGACTTAGGTGAAGCAAACTACATTATAGGGATCAAGATATATTGAGATAGATCTCAAAGGCTGCTTGGGCTAAGTCAAAGTGCATATATTGACAAGATACTCAAAAGGTGCAATATAGAACAATCCAAGAGAGGGTTGTTGCCTATGCCACATGGTATTAATCTCTCCAAGAAAATGTGTCCAGAAACACATAAGGATATTGATATAATGAGTATAATCCATTATGCCTCATAAGTGGGTTCTATCATGTATGACATGTTATGTACTAGGTTTTATGTCGCCTTTTCTTTAAGCATGGTGGGTAGATATCAAGACAATCCAGGAGAGCTGCACTGGGAAACTGTTAAAACTATCCTAAAGTACTTGAGGCTTACAAAGGATATGTTCCTGGTGTATGGAGGAGATGAGGAACTGGTAGTGAGAGGATACACCAATTATAGTTTCTAGATAGATCATTATGATCTGAAATCACAGTCAGGATACATCTTTTTCTTAAATGGTGGTGCAGTGAGTTGGAGAAGCTTGAAGCAAGTTGTGGTTGCCAATTCTATAGTAGAATCCGAATATATAATAGCTTCCGATGTAGCAAAGGAAGTAGTCTGGATACACAAATTTATCTCAGACATTAGTATTATGCCCAACAGTAAAGACCCTATTCCAGTATATTTCGATAATACTACTATGGTGGTGCTTTCCAATGAGACCAAGTCTCACCAGAGGACAAATCATATTCTTTGGAAGTTTCATCTCTTGAGGGATTTTACTCAAATAAGTGAAGTCATAGTTAGCAGAGTATCCATAGAGAAAAATGTGGCAGAACCCTTGACTAAATCGATTTCTCAACAGAATCATGATTCTCATGTGAGAGATAGCGGATTGAGACCTGTTAGCAGTTGGCTCTAGTGCAAGTGGGAGTGTTGAAAGTGGGTTCCACAGACCCAAATTGTGTTTTACTTTAATTACCACTACATGTATGTATTTTATTATATATACATGTGTTTATCTTTCCATAATAGTGTAGATACTTATACATCCACTTTGTTTATGGTAATTTCCTTAGGTTACATGTTGTATCAAAGGGTTATATCAGATCCTGGGCTATAATGAGAATCTCGAGATGCCACAACAGTAATCTTAAAGTAAAGTCCTATGGTAAAGTTACATCATTATAAAAGGTCATAGATGGTGTGTGACTATTAGGTGATGGGGAATCATAAGCATTGAGACTTATTATCTTGAAGTTCTCACTTGATGATCTCTAGTAGTTGAGATCATGTGGACTGACCTGCAAAATAGAAACACCACATATTTCAGGTGTCCTTGGTTGTTCCTATCTATGGACATGTGTAATGGTCTACAAACTTGAGATCATTATCAATGCATGTCATTTAATTGTTTACTTTGATGCAAGGTGAAAACCATGTAAATTAAGTCGTAGTGAGGTAGTTTGTGTTGGGTACGTCATTGGTGACATGACATTGATTGAATGATCAAGATAGGATTTGTTGCATCTGAGTTGAGGATGAGATATCTCGGGCCTGGTTGATTAGGATGGTAGCACCTTCATTAAATACATGGCCATGGTAGTCGAAGGTAAGACCATCCAGACAGACCAACAAATAATATAAATCAAGATAAAGGATGATGACGCTAGTGTGAATTTTACTTTATTAAGATATCAATGATGAAGAGATTATATTGCACAGACCATGTTTATAGGAAGGTAGTCATTGCTTTGACTTTTTTCATTATCTATACAGGGGCCTCAATGGGTTGATAAACCCCTCTCTTGGTTAGTGTATATTGATCACTACTATTGAGATAAGGACTTAGAGGGTCACACGCAATAGCACTTTGTGAATCTTCCCTATTCAACAGAATAGGAATATAGAACTTGGTGGGCCCCACTACAGGGTCCAAGTATTATCCAAGTTACATTGATCACCAATTAATGAATAAATTCTTTAATTATTCATGTTTGGAATAATTTGTTGAATTTATTTATAACATGTATTTACAAGTGATTAAGTAAATACAAGGATAAAATATTATTCGAATGGATTTAAATATCCTGGGTTTATTTAATATTACCAGTAGATGTGAGTCATGTTAAAGACTTAATTTTATCATACAATATATATATTTAATATATATTGCAGTTAGTGAATAAATTATAAATATTATTTATGGCATAATTTAATTTGTCAGAAATAAATATTTATAATACTTATACTAGGAATATTTATTACACGGGGGCCGGGAACCCATACCAGGTATTTTAGATATTCCCTATATAAGTAAGAGAGAGGATAATCCCATGTAACTATTCATTCATTGGAATTGAGTGCCTCTCTATCATTTTTAATCCTAGAGGGAGACTCTCTCAAGTTAGCAAAATCTTCAAGTTCCTTCTTATATCGAAGTCACTTGCTTACAGTGATCATCGTTGCATCAAAGTGGTCGTTGGTGTAATGTGCTAGCACCCAGATTCTGAAAAATGATGCGGGATCAGATTTAGAGGTGTGTGTGAATGATCTAGAGGGATTCGAAATTGGGGTCTTCAAGCAACGATCACTAACATCTTGCAACGGGCTTGCACACGTCACATTTGAATGAGGTAAATGTTCGATTTTATTTTTGTACATTGTAAAATTCACTCATGGTCCTCAGACCATATCGGGATAAGATCACTAGAGTTGATGATGTTACATCACTCTGGTAATGAAAACATTTTAATATCCCGACCCATCAGCTTCCACTACCTGTCATGGTACCTAACAGGAAACTCCCAAGAGGGTCCCGAACCACGTCTAGTTCCCTCTTCCATCCTCCATCCCTACTTCACCATCTAACACAAGGCCTTTTCCCTTATACTATCTTACAAACATTTAATCTATTTGGTTATCAACCAGGCATCCCGACTAGGGTGTGAGTACAACTCAGTAGGTCACCACTAATGGTGTCTAAAAAAATATCCAGTCAGATAATAGTGTATTCAATTATAATAATAATAATAATAATGTACAAATAAACAATTTATCACATTATTAAATATTCTCTATTTAATCACATAAAACCCCAGGTTCTCATGGATATACATACCTCAATACCTGCCTTGGCCCATGTCAGAATTTGACACTACTGAAAAAATAGCCTATACCAATGGTTTGTAACCATTGGTATATGTCCCCAAACTATTGGTATAGACTACACCAATGGTTTTGAGGGTCTTTGGGTGATTTGGAATTGGGATAGGAAATCTAAAATAAAATAAACAGTGAAGGTTTGAACCCAAAATCTCCAAATTATATATGAAAGACCAAACCACTAACCTAAGATGACTTTTTTGAACATAATTTCATAAATATATATATGTATATTTATAAGTATTTTAAATTTTAATTTATTTAATGTTATTTGAAAAAAGAATCCATAAAAAATATGGGTACCTATACCAACGGTTTTAAGAATCTTTGGTATATGTTCTTTGATATTTTGAACTACACCAAAGGTTTTGGTGAAACCGTTGGTATAATTTCTTTGATATTTTGAACTATACCGACAGTTTTGGTGAAACCATTGGTATAGGGTCTCTTTAATGGACCTATACCAATAGTTTTGTCCAAAACCATTGGTATAGGTCCTAATTAGTGACCTATACCAACAGTTTTGGAGAAACCATTGGTATAGGTCCTAATTAGTGACCTATACCAACATTTTTTGAGAAACCTTTGGTATAAGATGTCTACAAGAGACCCATACCAATAGTCTTGTGAAAAACCATTGGTATAGGGTATCTCTATGGTATCTATACCAACAGTTTCTCCAAAACTGTTGGTATAGGGTCTCTCTAAGGTACTTATGCCAATGGTTTTTTCTAAACCATTGGTATAGGTTTGTTGGGATAACTTCTATTTCTAGTAGTGTGATCTTTCCCCAAGGGATACCGTATGTTTGAATTTCCATGTTACCATTCTTATTTCACAATGAATGACCATGTTACCATTCATTAAATCAAAAAATTTGGATGACCATGTTACCATCCTTATTTCACAATGAATGACCATGTTACCATTTATTAAATCAGACAATTTGGATGACCATGTTGCCATCCTTATTTCACAAATGAATGACCATGTTACCATTCATTTAATCAGATAATTTGGATGACCATGTTACCATCCTCATTTCACAAATTAATGAACATGTTACCATTTATTTAATCAAACAATTTGGATGACCATGTTACCATCCTTTAATTCATGCCAAATGACCATGTTACCATTCACACTTCACATATTAGAATGACCCTGTTACCATTATTTAATTCATAATCAATTAAAAAATTAATTATTCATACCAATTCCATTAGTAATTCAATAATTAGTTAAAACAAAACAATTCCATTAGTTAACTCAATAATTAACTAATCAAAAAAATAACATTAATTAATTCAACTATTAATAAATTACATCAATTTATGCAGTTAATTCATTAATTAACTAATCACATTAATTAATCTAGTTAATTAAACAATTAACTAATCACATCAACTCCTATAATTAATTCAACAATTTACTATTCACATCAAATATATTAATTAATTTGATAATTAATTAATCACATCAAATACATTAATTAATTCACCAATTAATTAATTACATCAATTCTATTAGTTAATTCAACAATTAACTAAACACATCAATTACATCACAAATTCATCAATTAGTTTAACACATAAATCCTCTTAATTAATTTCCCCAATTATTTAAGCATGTCAATCCCATTAATTAATTCATCAATTAATTAATCAATATCCACAACTTAAAATCCCATAATTAATTATACAATTAATTATATCATTCACAATCTCAATAATTCATAATTAATTGTACAATTAATTATCTTGAATCATCTATCTCAATATCCCACAATTAATTCAACAATTAATTATCCAACTTATAAATATCATTTCCCCATAATTAATTTAATAATTGATTATTCAATATTATCAATTCAATATCCCAATAATCCATATTAATTAATTAATATAACTTATTCAATTTCATCATAACAAAAATACCCATTAATTAATTCACCAATTAATCTATCCAACTTAGAAATTATAACATTACATCCATTAATTAATTCACCAATTAATTAATCCAAATCATCTCCATTAATTAATTCCATAGTTAATTAATATAACTCAAAACCTTCAATTAATTCACCAATTAATTTTCCATGTTAATTCCATTAATTAATTCCACAATTAATTAGTTTAACTCCATACTGTTATTTAATTCAACAAATAAATAACAAAATTTCCCCCATTAATTAATTCAACAATTAATTATTCCCAACTTAAAAAATTCAATAACCTCAATTAATTCATCAATTAGTTGTTCTATCTCTATTAAATCAATCACCCCAACTAATTACTCAATTAATTGTTCCATGTAAATTAATTTAATAATCATTAACAAAATCTAATAATTAAATCTATAATTAATTATCCCCATTCAAAAACATCAATACAACAACAATTAATTCGTCAATTAATTATTTAATCTCAACAATATCTATCTCGATATAATTAATTCAACAATTATTTATCCAAAATCATAATTTCATAATCCCAACCATTCACATTAATTAATTATAGAATTAATTAATCACATTCAATTCTATTATTTGATTCAACAATTAAATATACTCTTTACTCACATTAACCAATTCATAAATTAATTAATCCATTTATTTAATTCAACAAATAAATAATCTCATTACTCACATTAATAAATTCATCAATTAATTAATCACTTTATTTAATTCAAAAATTAAATAATCTATTTACTCACATTAATTAATTCATCAATTAATTAATCACTTTATTTATTTCAACAATTATATAATCTCTTTACTGACATTAATTAATTCATCAATTTATTAATCACTTTATTTAATTCAACAATTAAATAATCTCATTACACACATTAATTAATTCATCAATCAATTAATCCATCAGTTGAATTAATTAATTAAATAATTAATTAATCTCTTTCAAGATATCATTATCCCATAATTAAATTTACCATTAATTATCTCAAATAATAATATCATTATCACATAACTAATTTCACTATTAATGATCTCAATTAACAATATTAATATTACATAAATAAATTCTGAAATTAATCACCCCCAATTTATGATATCAATATCCTACAATTAATTCTACAATTAATTGTTCTCGAAACCCACAATTTCACAATTTCTCCATTAACTAATTTACTCAAATTAATTAATTAATCAAGAAATCCAAGAACATAAATTTTTAAAGAACTCTAAAAATTATACAATTTTCATACTCATAAAAATATCATGACTATGAGATTTGAATTTCAGACCACCTACCTCAAGAATGGAGATGAACACTTTCCAACATATAATTCCAATTTGAAGCAGATTAACTGAGAATGTGACGATGAACGTGGTCTAGATCCGAAACCTAAATCTAGAGTTAAATAAAAAAATATCTCTTAAATATAGATCTAAATACAACAAGCCTAGATACAGATTCAACAAATCTAGATCTAGATCTAATAATCCCTGATCTAGATTAAAAAAATATAGATCTTGAACCAACAACAGATAAACAACTTTCTTTTATCCAGGAAGAGGAGCGGAAGAGAGAGATAGATCCAAATGAGAATAACACCCATAATTAGGAGCTGCGCAGATGGTCTTCTCATGAAGACATTGGCGTACAGAGGGGATTCGGTCCATGATAGAGGTTTGCTGAAGAGTTCTGGTGCAAAGTGAAGGTGTGCAGAGGATCTACGGTGGAGAGGGAGGTCCAAAGATGCTCTATAGTGGAGAAGTGGGGTGTTCAGAGGGTTACACGATTCTAGAGGAATCATTTTAATATATTGGGCATTAGAATTACATGATGTGAATTATCATTTCATGTTGTGTAATAAATTATAACTTATTTCATGATTTTTCAAATAAATCCCATCACAACCCTTTAAAAAAAATAATAAATAAAGATTACATGTGGTGTAATATTACATGTGGTGTAATATAATTATACATGGTATAATCTAATTTCACGACACGTCGAAATGTGGTGAAATATAGTTATAGGGGGTGTAATCTACTTTCATGTCATGACTTCATGTGGTGAAAACCACTTAGAGAGGGTGTAAATTTTCAAAGTTGAGAATTAATTCAACCCACGAATTAAATTCAAAATGTGCACCCAAAAAAATTCATGTCGTGAATTGGGTCCATAATGTGAATTTGTTTTACAACAAGAACTCACCACTTAATCATGATACACCCTTAAAAAAATACAGGATCTTACAATTTCCCCACCTTATAATAGATCGTCCTCGAACTGTACTCCCAAGAACCTCTCAGATTCCGAGTAAAAGAAAGTCAGGCCACTATTCCCACTTAGCCACTTCTCTCTCCTAAGTTTCCTCCTTAACTCATGCCCAAGTTCCCACAATATACGAACTATTAGCATGGTGTTTTCCTAAAAAACCTTCCCACAGTAACCTAACACATTTATCAGATTCTCCTCAACAGACACATCAGTATCAAGATCAACTTTCAATAAAATACTCGATGCATTTCCCAACTCACTGTTCCCAAAAACCATGAGAACATAATCCAACATTGGCACTTAGACTTTCCATGAAAAATTTCTTGGAAAGGATGTAAATTCACCACCTACAAGTCCTACATAGCCTTTCCCCAAGGAATTTAAACATGCACCTTACAGTTTCCTTATTGGAATTTTGATTCCACCACTTCCAACCCATGATCTAGCTCCATGAACCTACCATTGACACATCACTCCCCACATTTGGATCATTGTTAACACCGCTTGTCAAGAAACTTAGCCACCATAGCCCATGGACCATGGTATTTATTGACCATCGTTCCCTCTTGAGAACCTTATATGTAAACTGTCGATGGAGTACCTCACACCATCCAACTCCAAATATATACTGATTCATAAGAACAATCTCTAAGGGGCCCCATATCCAAAAAAACACATTTTGGTAGCTAGGCATAAATCCATATCTTTCTTAGCATAATTGGGAAGATGTCAAGGTAGGGGACATGATCATCACTAATTAAAAGTACACTAACAATTCATTGATGAGAACTAACACAAATCCTTCATTATCGATGTTACCTCACACTACAGAAACACCTTAACATGTCTAAAGTATTGGGATTCCCTGCCCGCCAATCATCTTACCACACTAATCCAAAACTAGACGATCTCTTACAAAAACCACAACTGATTTCTCAAACTTGGGAATTATCACTACCCATACCACCCACATCAAGGGCAAAAAAACAACACAAATTATTCTCATTTCACCCCATTAACATAGTTATCAAGAGGGATTTACACAAAACCATAACAAGTCTTTCCCCATTTTTTTCCAAACAGTCAAAACTGAGGTAATATCACTACCCTTAACTATAATACATTTAGATATTGGTTAACAAGGTTAAACACATTCTCATTATTAAAGTTTCTCAATAATACACCCATTTATTCACATTTTTTTCATCATTTTTAAAATATTTCTCAATTTCATGTTAGGAACTATTTTTAGTTTAATTTCAAAAGAAATGAAAAATAATTAAAGTTAAAAAAATTACCCAAAGCCTATTTTCCCATGTGTTCCTACAATGACACATGTCACAAAATAATCCCGAGTTTCTAAAATGACGTATTTAGACTCAACTCTCATGCTATTCAGGGCCACGATTCAATCTAAAAAAATCTCAAAAACAATAATCACATCATAAAACATGTCACAACCCCCTCCCCAAAAAGTGTACCCCTCCTGGGATGACAATGGAAGAAGAGAAATAGTGATGCCCCGAGTCCCGCCTCCAGTAGGCCCCAACTGGGTGACTAACATTGAGGGTATAGTAAACACATAGATGAGAGGCGTTACCCTCTAAGAGAAACACATGTGGAAGAGAGAGATAAGATAGACACCAACCAAATCCTCTTAAAAATACAATATATAAGAAAACCCAAGTACAAAAATGTAATTTCATGCAAGACCTACTACAACTGAAAGGGAAAACTACAAGTACCAAAATAAAGTAAGGACGACAGTGACCACGATGCCCAAATAGCTCCTACAACCCACAAGCTAGTTATAACCAGAATGATCTCCAAACTACTCTAACTGACCTGAGAAACAGTTTATATATATGTAGGTTAAGTATAAAAATATACTCAGTAGGATCCTCCCTGAAGCCTCTCATGAAAAAGTAAAGAAAGCATGTTAAAGAATAGTGTACAACAAGTGATACTAAATCATCACCTAAATAGGTATAATAAGTCTCCATACTCACCATGGATAATCTCACCAAGTATTGCATAAAAGATCATATAATATAATAAATAATATCAAGGGTACCCCACTACCGCTTCCCCACTGGTTTTCCACTTTACCCCAATGCTGCATGTCCTGAGCATCTCTATCCAAAAGGGCTAGCCTGAAAACACCTAGGCGAAGCACTACAACATGCACCTTATGCAACAAACCACCATATACACATAACCAAAAGTAACTAGGTAGTTTCTAGGATCCAACACAGCTCACATAACATGTATCATACAATAGTTATTATACCTCAATCCATCACAACCCATACACCGAGTAAGGATACTCAAGCCATCACAACCTATACTCATTATACACATAGTAGTACTTAGGAAACTATATCCAGAATACATGTGTGTGAAATGAACACAATCCATTAAAAACCTCTACACACATATATTAGGAAAACTAATTTCTGTGAATACTAACATAAGTAACTTCCAAGAGAAGAGAGCAGGGCCAAAGGGGGTAGTCAGCCATCTATCCTCCCACTGGGATGTTGGGGAAAACACCCCCATGGCTCAAAGTCCCTAGGGTGATAGTTTCCCCAATAAATATGGTGGAATATCATATAGAAAAAAAGTACATGATATAATATAGATCACAACCAAACTATGGGCATAACCTAGTCCCCGACTTAAATTTAGCTAACTTCTCCCAGACTTTTGACTGCCACTTCTAAGACTAGATATACTATAAGCGCGCAACCATTTAAAGAGCTAAATTAAATTACCTTATCCATTTTTATCAGTTTAACTTTACATTAATTAATTATTAACCATTAATTAACCATTATCATTTCCACATTTAATTTCATTAGAATTTAAAAAAAGATCCATGCCCTCCAGGAATAACCAAACCGAGTCCACGACTTCTCAGAATTATAACCTCAACATTGCATCCTAGGAAACTCCAACCCCATGGGTAAACAATTATTAACTTATTTAACAATAATTACCACTTTCCATATCACCAGGTTCTCTAGGAAAACATTCTAAACTCACCAAACACAAGGGGTTCAACATAGTGAGTAGATGAACTACTCGTTGACTCTTTTCCACCTATAGCAAGAGAGTAAACTTTTCCAACCATAAAGAGATAAACATGAAAAGTATGTGGAATACCCTGCACATCTTCAACTCCTATGGAAAGAGAGAAACCATATACATCCATCTACCTAAAGAAGTGGGGAAAGGAAAGAAGATAAACAAACAACATGGCCGCCAACCAAACAACAGATTCAAACATGCATCTAGCTTTTATAACAACGAGTAAACCCAGCTTCAACCTATTCCATCATCTATGATGTCCTCCATGAAATCCTTGTGCATATACCGATGCATCTTTCCACTCCAGGAATCAACTTCTACAAAAAAAATCAGGCCTCCCTACCCCACATACCATAATATCCCTCCATGATCATCTATCCTAGGCTCACATCACATTATAAGAAGAAGGAAAAAAACATAGAAACATGGTCACAACCCCAAAATAATGGAATTTATACTCTATACATAATGATCTATCATGTATCCAAAGCATAAGGAACTTTTCCTTTACAAGAAAGCGGGAAACTCGATCCCTACAAAGGCATTATCTTTTATCACACAACCAGTTCTTATTCCATCTTGAATTAACTGATTGATTATTCACAGGTTCTAACTATAGGAAACCCAAGAAACAAGCTATAAAAAATTAATTAAACAATTAATTTAACACACCTTAAATTATTTTATCAATAAGCACCATCATGCTTATGGTTCAACAACCAATCAATTAAACATGCATACATGCATTAATTTGATTAACATCAAATTACAACAACAACCAGATTCTTTAAACATGACTCTTTATCTTTTAGCCAATTAATGATCAATTAATTCTAGATTTACATCATTTACCAATTTCAATCAAGAAAAACAAGCTAAACCAACCAAGGCATAAATATAACACTATCTAGAAAATCAAGAGGCAAATCATTATCATGCTACTAAGTCGTAACATTACTATGCGATCGATACCAATTATTTAATCGGGTTCAAGTATTTAATTAGGTCAATTTCATTATGATAGAAGTGGATAAACCATTATATCTATATGATTTCATGTAAATAAATATAGAAGTAATTAATCCCCTACCTCAAAAGGTCTTTGACATTCTTTTCATGAGAAAATACCAAGCAGCGGATCTCCGACCACCTTTCCTGTAAGAACTGCATCCAACCAAGGACACCGCAACACCATCATACCAACAACAACTGAGAGAAACCCATTAGAACAATGGGTAAGAAATCACCATATAATGACGATAATATACAAGAGTAAATGAGATAAAAACTGGGATAAATCGTAGAAAAACTAAGGAAAAACACACCTTGGATCAAGCCAGGTCACCACAGATCGAGGATGGAAGCCTGAGATTGATTCCTGTTGAAGGGATATCCAAAAAACTGAAGAGGGGATTTTCAGGTCATCTAAGATGAGAGGGAGGGAATATATAGCTGTAGGTTTTGAAAACCTGATTGGCTGGAATGTTTTAAAACATTACAACATTGGGGGATTACATGACGTGTAATCCCCTTTCACATCATGTAATTACTTGAGGTTAGTTTCTACCAAAAAAACTATCATCTTTTGTATTTATTTTATTTTTCAGACCCCGAAATATTACACGATTTGAATCCCACTTTCACATTGTGAAATTATTTCTACATGATGTGAAACCCACTTTCACGCTATGAAAGTTCCCTGCTCCTAGTTCTCAACACCCGAGTCCCTCCAAACTTCCTCCGAGCCTCCTCTGAGCTCCAAAATCCTCAAGAACATGATAAAGGTCGACCCACATAGATTCGAGACCTTACATTAGATACCACTCAAAACATTCCCATCCTTGAGAATTCAAAACCAACCTAGAGAGGAAATATAAATGGGTAATCCGAATAGACGCACCACGAGATACCTCTCAAGGTTCTTGTCACCACAGGAGCTCACTATCTCAATAGAGGAATAAGAAAAAACCACAAAACAACCGCAAACATCTCCTAAACACTCTCTCGGGGAAGATACCTCTCAAAAGAGAGTAATCTATAATAAGAAAAATATAAATTCATCTCACAACCAGAAAGGTATACAACCATAAAACGAACAATGTTACAAGAGAAGAGATGAACATAAAACAACTTAGGGTACTAAGTGCGTATCTACGACTCACGTTCCTAGGTACTCTTCTCCATTCCACCATGATGCCACAAGACACAAACCAGGGGTATAGTACATCCAAAAAACACCTTCTCCTGGTGGTCCTGAATATCTATAGGCTACTCCTCGAAGGTTTATTCATCGTCAACATTAACATCACCCCAATAAATGATGTGAGAGTCATATTGAAGATAACGATGGATTTGTGACACATGAAAAACATCATGTATCCAGCTCATCTACAGGGGAAGTACTATTTGATATTCTATGGATCCAACATGATCCAACACCTCTAAAGACCCAACAAACTGGGTAGAAATCTTATTTCCATGACCAAAACTTTGCTGCCCATGATAGGGATACACCTTCAGGAACACAAAATCCCCAACATAGAACTCCATAGATCTCCTCCTATGACCAACATAGGATTTTTTATGATCCTATGATACCTTCATCCTATGATCCTATGATACAGTCCGAGAATTGATGACTCTCTCACTTGAGTCCAACATAATAGAGAATGGAAATGTCGGCCATACAAGGATTCAAACGGTTCCATACTGATGGTGGAGTGAAAAATATTGTTGTAAGTGAAATATACCAAGGGAAAGTGCCTCATCTAGGAACCTCCAAAATCTAGGACATAAGAGTGAAACATGTCTTCAAGAGTCTGGATGGTTCGCTCTATCTGACCGCCCATTTGAGGATGAAAAGCAGTGATAATGCATAACTAAGAACCAAAATCATGATGAAGAACTCTCTGCACCCTATAGGTAAAATGAGGATCTCGATCGAAAATGATCATCCTCAGGACTTTGTAGAGTCTCACCACCTACTCCAGATAATTCCTCAATAAAACCTCCACTGATCTCGACTCCTTGATTTCTATAAAGTGGGATGATTTCATCAAATGATACACTGCCACCCATATAGAATTATATCCTCCCTAAGATCGAGGTAAACTGGTAAAAAATTCCATTGATATGTCCTCCCACTTCCACTAAGGAACATCTAATTTATGGATAAAACCACCGAGAACACGGTGCTCGACCTTCACCTTCTGACAGACCAAACATCGAGACACAGACTTTGCAACTGTAAGCTTCAAACTAGGCCACAAAAACTAATCTCTCAAGGATTGGTACATATTTTTCATGCCAATATGTACTTACAAAGGTGAACTATGGAACTCTCTAAGAACCATCTCATTCATTTCCAAAGGAATGAAAATCCTTCCCTAAAATAACACTCGATGTTGTTTATCTTTAGAACAACCATTAGGGGCCTCACTATAAACAACCCAGTCTCTCTAAACCTCCACCTCAAGATCCCCCAACTGGGATTCCTCCACCTACTTCACCAGATATGACTACACCATCATCTAAAAAAGACAACCTCTACCCCTGACTTCTCCCAAATCTAGATGCAATGTTGAAAGTTTTTTCCATCAGTCTCTAGGAATCACAAGATTCACACACTACATCACTATGCGACTTCCTTCTTAGCACATCGACTACAAAATTCCCCTTTCTAGGTGTATATGAAATATCAAATTCATAATCCTATAATAATTCCATCCACCGATTCTGGATCAAGTTCAAGTCACGTTGGGAGAAAACAAGCTCAAAATCTTATGATCGGTGAAGACCACAAAGTGCTATTCGATGAGGTAATATCTCTAAAATTTAAAGGAAAACACCCCTACCAACAACCCGAGATTGTGGGTGGCATATTTATCCTCATGGGGATGTAAATAACGAGACCCATAAGAAAATAATGATCTATGATACATTAGAACATATCCCAACCCAAGATGCAAAGCGTCACAGAAAACTTCAAACTGGACTCCTTCTACTGGAAGAAAAAGAACTGGAGCACTGAAAAACTTATTCTTCAGATACTCAAAATATTTCTAACACTAATCATACCACAATAATTCATGATACTTTCTGTTCTATGTTACCATAGGAGTCACAACCCAATAAAAATCAGCTATGAACCTCCTGTAATAGCCTACAAGACCCAGGAAACTTCGCACCTATGCTACTGTCTTGGGGGATTTCCAATACAAAAATGCTTCTATATTTTATGGATCCATAAATAATCCCTACTTGGATACAAAATTTCCCAATAAAAATACTTCTCAAGCCTAAAACTCACACTTCTAAAACTTTCCCAAATAGTTACTGATGATGAAGAACTCTCAGAACAACACACATATTTTCTTCATGCTACTCCTCAGATGAAAAGTATACAAGGATGTCATTAATGAAAACCACCATGAACTTATCCAGGAACTCATGAAACACAACATTCATTAAACCCAAGAACATAGCTAGAGCATTCATCACACCGAACAACATCACAATGAACTCATAATGCCCATGATGACAACTGAAAGCAGTGTTCAGGATATCTTCATCCTTTACTCACATATGATGATACCCTAATAGAAAATAAATATTTGAGAACCAACTTTCACCCTTTATTTGATAGAATAAATCATCAATTTGTGGAAGAGGGTAGTGGTTCTTCACTGTCACTTAGTTTAAACAATGATAATCGATGCACAATCGCAAACTGTCATCATCCTTATTTATGAACAAAACTGGTGCACCCCACAGTGACACACTTGACTGAAGAAAACCACACTACAATAGACTGCCAAGCTGTATATGTAGATCTCACAACTCATAAGGCACCATCCTATATGGAAACATCGAGATAGGAGACATTCTTGGATGTAGTTCGATCCTGAACTCAATCTCTTGTTGAGGGGGCAATGCTACAACCTCCCCTCGGAATAAATTAGGGTAATCTTCGATGACCCTAGGAAATGATAACTACTGAACCTTTGATTAACTTAGCATTAGATCATCCATCAAGGAAGACAAGGAAGAAACATTCCTCTGACCCATATGAGGGTCTTGCTCACCAACAAACATAGCTGACTCTCCATAAACATAGAAGAATACCACATACCTCATGAAGAAATCCATGATAGACTAAACCAAATACAACCAATACATACCAAGGAAGAAATTATATAGTTGTATCTATAAACATAGGAACTCTCCCCAAGTGTGGTGCTATCCAAACACTAGCTCATAGTTTCTACATAATTCAAACAAGTTAGCTCGACCTCTAACTAGCATAATCAACACTAAGGACACTGGAATCCTCTATACCTTAATTGATAAAGCATGGAAAAGGGTATGTTATATGAAGGAGTGCATCACTCCTAGATCAAAAAAACATGCACCTAAGTAGAAAACAAGAAAAGGGTACCTCAAACGATGTCTAGTTCTCCAAGCGCTGGAAATGCTAAAGCATGAAGTTGACCATGGCCTGCTCTATGAACTCTTTGACCTTGCTGATGACCACCTATATGACCATGATATACTCTCTAAGTATGGTAAGCATCCTGGGGATTTCCTATGCCTACCCTATCCACTCTATGCCGATCCCAAACTGAACCAACCTGCTACTGCTGCCTTGGCTGAAACTGCCTCAATAGAGGAACCTGAAGTAGAACAACTGGCACACGCTGAATTTTTAGAAAGGCCGGGAACTCTCACCACTGATGAACTCAACCTCCATAAGAAAAACATGCATCTACTCCCTTATCATAGGTCTGAGATTCACCCCTGATAAAAGAGACATTGAGGGATGGGACCTACCCCTGGATGATTAGAATCTATTCTATCTTGACAACTAGGAACCCCAGACCACATCTCTTCTCTGTGAGGAATCCTGAAGACTCCCCTCTCATGAAAATCCAGTTTTGGCTAATGTCCTCTTGATGAAATCTACTATTTCCATCACCTTGAGATACATCTTCAGCATAAACAGGGTGACCTGACGCTGTACCTCTGGATGCAAAGCCTCCTCTAAATGCCTTGCCCTATCCTTCTCATCTAGAAATAGGTCTAAATAATATTGTAAAAGGTTATTGAAATGGATTACAAACTCTCACACAATGGATCTCCCCTACCGAAGGGTAAGAAGCTCTTGGAGACTAGATGCCCTTGTAGTCGAAGAAAGAAAATCGACTCTAAATTGGTCTTGGAACTCCTCCCATGAGACTTCCGACTCCTCATGATCCTCAAGGAACAATAAATACCACTGTCTTGTTTCCCCATACGGTATAGTCAAAGTCAAGGACACCCAGTGCTCCTTCTGAGCATAGATTGAACTAAAGGTTATCTCAACATTATCTAACCAGTTTTCTATGATTGCATCTTAAAAAAGCCCTTGTACCTCTACAGAATATGGTGTTGAAACTCTCAGAGTGTCCACCTCCAAGTTTTGTTATCATCAACCTCTACTCTACGGTGATCTGTTGGTGCAACCTACTAAACATCTTCTATATGAACCTGATGAAGATGTCAACCTGGAGCCATACCTGCAAAATAAAAAATGACCAGATCTCCTAAAAATGGAATATGGAAGACTTTAACATTAATTAATTATTATATTTTATTCATTTTAGGTTAAACTATCCCAAAGTATACCCATTAAAACATAGGCGCAAAGAATAATGATTCATGATCCTTTATTAGGTCTCTACCTTGCAACTAACATCACTTCATTTAGTAGCTGCTGTAAGATTAAAGGTCCATGCATCAGATCATATGGGGCCCTTAATACCTGTTTCTCAACTGGTTTACCATGTTTATAGTACTTACTAACTTATCTGACACTATTTCCCTACCCACCCATGCAACCTCACCTGTGCCTAACTACAAACTCCATCCTATCCCTCAACCTTACCTCTGATACCACTCTTTTATGATCCCCTCCCCAAAAATTGTACCCCTTTTGGGATGATAATGGAATTAGAGAGATAGTGACCCCCAAGTCCCACCTCTAGTAGGACCGGAGTTGGAAACTAACACTGAGGGTATAATAAACACACATATGAGAGACATTACCCTCTAAGAGAAACACATATGAAAGAGATAGATAATATAGGAACCAACCAACTCCTTCCCAGACTACCATATAGAAGAAAACCCATGTACAAAAATTTAATGTCATGTATGAACTATTACAACTAAAATGAAAAAATACAGTACCAAAAGAAAGTAAGGATAATAGTGACTATGAATCCCAAATAGATCCTTCAACCCACAAGCCATTAGTAACTATCCTGATCCCCAACCTTCTCTAACTGACCTAAAAAATAGTTTATATATACGTAGGGTGAGTATAATAGTATACTCAGTAGGATCCTCCCTAGATCATCACATGAAAAAGTAAATAAAGCATGTTAAAGCACAATGAACAATAAATGAAACTAACTCATCACCTAAATTGGTATACTAAGTTCGCAACCTCATCATGGATACTCTCACCAAGTATCACATAGAAGAGAATATAATATAATAAATAATATTAAGGGTACCTCACTACTGCTTCCCCATTTATTTTCCACTTTTCCCAAATATCGCACATCCTAAGCATCTCTCTCCAAAAAGGCTAGACTGCAGACACTTGGGATAATCACCACAACATGAACCTCATGCAACACACCACCACGTTCACATAACCAAAGGTAACCTTTTAGTTTTTGGGATCCACCACAGCTCGCATAACATGTATCATAAATCGGTTATTACACCTCAATCCATCACAACCCATACACCGAGTAAGGATTCTCAATCCATCATAGCCTATATCCATCCAACAGCCCGAAGGCCTTAAATTTTTTTATTAAACGTTATACATATAGTAGTATTTAAGAAACTATAACCAGAATACATGTGTGTGAAATAACCACAATCCATTACATCCCTTTACACACTTATACTGGGTAAACTAACCATTGTGTATACTAACACAAGTAACTATCAAGAGAAGAGAGAAGGTCCAAAGGGGGTAGTTATCCATCCATCCTGTCATCGAGATGTTGAGGAAAATACCCCCCAGGTCTTAGAATCCATAGGGTGTGAGTTGACCTAATTGATAGGGTGGATTAGCGTATAGAAACACAAAAAATTATAGGATATAATATAGTTTACAACCACACTATGGGAATAAACTAGTTTCAGACTCAACTCCAGCTAACATCTCTCAGACTCCGGACTTCCACTGATAAGATTATATATCCTATAAGAACAAGACCATTTAAAGAGCTTCATTAAATTAATTTATCACTTTTTATCAGTTTAAATTTATGTTAATTAATTATTAACCATTAATTAACCATTATCATTTCTTCATTACATTTCATTATAATTTCAACAAAGATCCATGCCTTGAGGCATAACCAAACTGAGTCCATAGTTTCTTAGAATTATAACCTTAGTATTGCATCCCAGAAAGCTCCAAACCCATGGGTTAAACATTTTTTCACTTATGTAACAATAATTACAACTTTCTATATCACCAGGTGCTCTAGGAAAACATTCTAAACTCCCCAAACAGAATGGGTTCAACACAATGAGTAGATGAACCACCCTTAAATTATTTTCCACCTATAGCAGAAGAGTAAACTCGTCCAACCATAAGTATCTAAACATGTAAATAATGTGGAATAACTCGTAAATATTCACCTCCCATGGAAATAGAGTAACTAAAAACATCCATCTACCTCAAGTAGCGGGGAAAGAAAAAAAGATAAACAAACAACATGGCTGCCAGCCAAACAACATATTCAAACAAGCATCCAGCTTTCATAAAAATTGGTAAGCCCAGCTTCAATGTCCTCCCTAACATACACATTTATATACCAATAAATCTCTTCACTCCAGGCATCAACTACTGCCACAAAAACTGTGCTTCCCCACCCCACATACCATAACATCCCTCCAGGCTTAGCCATCCTAGGATCACGTAACATCACAAGCAGCAGGAAACGAACATAGCAATGGGCTCTCAACCCCAAATCAAGGAATTATACCTTTACACACAACAAACTCTCACGACTCAAAAGCATAAGGAACTTGGCCTTTACAATCAAGTGGAAAACTTGGTCCCTACAAAGGCATTATATTTTATCACACAACAGGTTCTTATTCCATCTTGAATTAAATGATTCATTATTCATAGGTTCCAACTACGGGAAACCTAAGCAAGAAGCTATCAAAAGATATCAAAAATTAATTAAACAGTTAATTTAACATGCCTTTAATTATTTTATCAACAAGCCTCATCATTATTCAAGTTCAATAACCAATCAATTAAACATGGATACTTTCATTAATTTGATTAACATAAAATTAAAACAAAAACCAGATTCATTAAACATGCCTCTTTATCTTTTAGCCAATTAATTATCAATTAATTCCATCTTTACATTCTTTACCAATTTCTATCAAGAACAACAAGATAAACCAAGAAAGTAATAAATATAAAATTTTAGAAAATAAAGAGGCAAAACGTTATCACGGTACAAAGCAGAAACCCCCCTATGTGATCAATATCAATTCTTTAATCTGATTCAAGTATTTAATTAGGTCTATTTCATTGTCTGCCAAGGGGATAAACCATTCTACCTCTATGATTTTATGAAAATAAATATATAATAAATGAATCCCCTACCTCAAAAGGTTATTAACATTCTTTTCATGAGAAAGGGCCACGCAACGGATCTCTCATCACCTCTCTTTCAAAAACTTCATCCAACTGAGTATTCTGAAACACCACCACACCAATAAAAACCAATAGAAACCCCATTAGAACCATGGGTAAGAAAATTCCATAGTATGATGAGAATATATGAGAGGAAAAGAGATCAAAAATGGGATAAACCATTGGAAAACAAAAGAAAAACACACCTTGGATCAAGATGGGTCAATAGAGATCAAGGATTGAATCCTGAGATCGATTCCTGTCAAAGGTATCTCTAAAGTTCCAAAGAGGGGACTGTCGGGTCACCTAAGACAACAGGGAGGGAATCTAAAGCTGTAGGGTTTGAAAACCCAAGTGTCTAGAATGTTTTAAAATATTACAACATTGGGGGATTACATTATGTGTAATCCACTTTCACGTAGTGTAATTCCTCAATGTTAGTTTCCATTGAAAAAAACAAACGTCTTTTTCATTTATTTTATTTTTCAAACCCTGAAATATTACATGTTGTGAACCCCACTTTAATGTTGTGAAACTCTTTCTATATGGTGTGAAACCCACTTTCACACCGTGAAAGTTTCCTACTTCCAGTTCTCAACACCCGTGTCTCTCTGGGCTTCCTCTGAGACTCCTCCAAGCTCCGCAAGCCTCAAGAACATGTAAAGGGTCAACCCACATGGATTCAATACCTTACATAATAAGCGATTCACCCAAGGTGAAATAAAATTCAACTATAACAACAAACAACAATAAGAACAATCCCACCCTTGGTACTTGGGTTCTCCCCCGTACATGAGTTAGCTACTCCCATGCATAAGCTCATAACCGAACCCCAACTCCTCCTAGTCTTTTATATACCTCTCCCAAAAAGTAAGAAAAAATAAGAAGAAAAGAAAACTCCTCTAATACCACTTTCTAACATCCCAAACCAGGTTCCATTCATTGGTGCCCCAAGCCGGAACGGCACATGACCTCAGGCGCGCCTACCCATACGCCATAGGTTGCCGACTAGCAGTGAGGGTCTAATATTGATCATGGGGAGACTATACCCTCTTTTTTTCTTTTATCAAAGTAATAAACCAACGGAAATAAATAAACAATAGCGGAAGCATATATATATACATCCATAAACAAAACCAATATCACAAGATGACAAAAACTAGAAATACAATGTCAAAACTGAATAATAGAAATTCCATGCTAAGTACGTTCCAAGTGTCAAATGAAAACCCAAATGTAAAGACACCTAAAACTCCCAATCGGGTCCCGAACCACATCCGGTTCCCTCATCCATGCTCCATCTGAACTCATCCATCTAACATAGGGACATTACCCTTATCCTATCCCACAAACATGTAATCTATTCAGGTACTGATTGATCATCCCGAATAGGGTGTGAGTACAGCTCAGTAGGCCACCACCAATGATGTCTAAAACAATATCCAATCAAATAATAGTGTATTAAATTGAAATAATAATAAACATAATGCACAAATAAACAATTTATCACATTATTTAATATTTTCTATTTAATCACATAAAATCCAGAGTTCCCATAGATACCCATACCTCAATACCTACATCAGCCTGTGTCAGAATCTGATCTTTCCCCAAGGGATCATGTGTGTTTGAATTTCCATGTTACCATTCTTATTTCACAATGAATGACCATGTTACCATTCATTAAATCACATAATTTGGATGACCATGTTACCATACTTATTTCACAATGAATGACCATGTTACCATTCATTAAATCAGACAATTTGGATGACCATGTTACCATCCTTATTTCACAAATGAATGACCATGTTACCATTCATTTAATAAAACAATTTGGATGACCATGTTACCATCCTTATTTCACAAATGAATGACCATGTAACCATTAATTTAATCACACAATTTAGATAAAAATGTTATCATCCTTTAATTCATGTTGAATGACCTTGTTACCATTCACACATCACACATTAGGATGGCTATGTTACCATTATTTAATTCATAATGAATTCTACAATTAATTATTCACACCAATTCCATTAATAATTCAAAAATTAGTTAAAAAACAACAAGTAAACTCAACAATTAACTAATCACAACAATAACATTAATTAATTCAACAATCAATTAATCAAAAAAAATTTTGTAGTTAATTATTAAATTAAATAATAATATTAATTACTCTAGTTGATTCAACAATTAACTAATCACATCAACTCCTCTAGTTAATTCAACAATTAACTAGTCCCATCAACTATATTAATTAGTTTGAAAATTTATTAATCACATCAAATACATTAATTAATTCAACAATTAATTAATTACTTCAATTCTATTATTCAATTCAATAATTAACTAAACACATCAATTAAATCACTAATTCAACAATTATTTTAACACATAAATCCTCTTAATTAATTTCCCCAATTATTTAAGCATGTTAATCCCATTAATTAATTCATCCATTAATTAATCAATATCCACAACTTGAAATCCCATAATTAATTCTACAATTTATTATCTCATTCACAATCTCAATAATTCATAATTAATTATATAATTAATTATCTCAAATATTCTATCTCAATATCCCATAATTAATTCAAAAATTCATCATCCAAATTAAAAATCTCATTATACCAAAATTAATTCAACAATTAATTATTCAATCTTATCAATTTAATATCCCAAAAATCCATATTAATTAATTTACCAATTGATTAATCTATTTTATTCAATTTCACCATAAAAATAACCCCCATTAATTAATTCCACAATTAATTAATCCAACTTAAAAATCATAACATTATATCCATTAATTAATTCACCAATTAATTAATCCAAATCACACCCAAAAATTAATTTTATAATTAATTAATCTAACTCAAACCCTTAAATTAATTCACCAATTAATTTTCCATGTCAATTCCATTAATTAATTCCATAATTAATTAATCTAATTAAATAATTTTATTTAATTCGACAAATAAATAACAATATTTCTCCCATTAATTAATTCAACAATTAATTATTCCCAACTTAAACAATTCAATAACACCGATTAATTTATCAATTAATTTTTCAATGTCAATTAATTCAATAACCTCAATTAATTCATCAATTAATTATTCTATCTCCATTAAATCGATCACCCCAACAAATTACTCAATTAATTGTTCCATTTAAATTAATATAATAATCATTAAAAAACTCTAATAATTAATTCTACAATTAATTATCCGCATTCAACAACTTCAATACAACAATAATTAATTTGTAAATTAATTATCTAATCTCAGAAATCTCTATCTCAGCATAATTAATTCAACAATTATTTATCCAAAATCACTATTTCATAATCCCAACCATTATCATTAATTAATTCTATAATTAATTAATCACATTCAATTCTATTATTTAATTAAACAATTAAAAAATCTCTTTACTCACATTAATAAATAAATAAATTAATTAATCCATTTATTTAATTCAATAAATAAATAATCTCATTAGTCACTCCAATTAATTAATCAATCAATTAATCACTTAATTTAATTCAACTATTAAATAATCTCTTTACTCACATTAATTAATTCATCAATTAATTAATCACTTTATTTCATTCAATAATTAAATAATCTCTTTACTCACATTAATCAATTAATCAATTAATCAATCAATTTATTTAATTTGAAAATTAAATAATCTTATTACTCACATAAATTAATTCATCAATTAATTAATCCATCAGTTGCATTAATTAATTCCACAATTAATTAATCTCTTTCAAGATATCATTTTCCCATAATTAACTCCACCATTAATTATCTCAAATAATAATATCATTATCACGTAACTAATTTTACCATTAATTATCTCAATTAACAATATTAATATCACATAAATAAATTCCGAAATTAATTATCCCCAATTTATGATATCAATATCCTACAATTAATTCTACAATTAATTGTTCTTGAAACCCACAATTTCACAATTCCATCTTTAATTAATTATCCCAAGTTAATTAATTAATAAAGAACTCCAATAACATAAATTTCTAAACAACTATAGCAATTCTACAATTTTCATACTCATAAAAAAACCACGACTATGTGATTTGAATTTTAGACCACCTACCTCAAGAATATCGACGAACGCTTGCCAACAGATAATACCAATTTGAAGCAGATCAATCTAGAATGAGATGATGAACATGGTTTAGATCCGAAACTTAAATACACAGTTAAATGAAATAAGATATCTTAAATATAGATTAAATTCAACAAGCATAGCTCTAGATTCAAAAAATCTAGATCTAGATCCAATAAGCCCAGATATAGATTCAACAAATCTAGATCTAGACCCAATAGTGGATAAACAAATTTCTTTTATCTAGGAAGAGGAGTAGAAGAGAGAGATATATCTAAATGAAAAGAGCACTCATAATTAAAAGGTGCATAGAGGGTCTTCGCATGAATACATTGGTGTTCATAGCAGCTTCGGTCTACAACAAAGGTGTGCGGATGAGTTTCAGTCTAAGGCGGAGGTGCACAAAGGCTTTGCAGTAGAGAGGGAGATCCAAAGATGCTTTGTAGTTGAGAAAAGGGGTGTTCGGAGGGTTACACGATGCTAGAGGCATCATTTTAATGTGTTGGCTGTTATAATTACACAATGTGAATTATAATTTTACATCATGTAATAAGTCGTAAATTATTTCATGATTTTTCAAAGAAATCCCATAAAAACCCTTAAAAAATAAATAAATAAAGATTACACATGGTGTAATATAATTACATGTGGTGTAATATTACACGTGGTGTAATCTAATTACACATGGTGTAATCCAATTTCATGACATGTCGACACGTGGTGAAAGACATTTACATGGGGTGTAATCTACTTTCTTGACATGTCTTAATGTGGTGAAAACCACTTATAATGGGTGTAAATTTTCAAAGTTGAGAATTTATTTAAGTCTCAAATTAAATTCACAAGGTCTACCCAAAATAATTCATGTCGTCAATTGTGTCCATAGTGTTTATTTTTTTGCAATCAGAACTCACCACTTAATCATGGTGCACCCCTGAAAAAAGACGAGATCTTACACAAACATTGTTTTATAAGTCTGTATGCATTTGAATTTTTTTTGACTCATCAAAAGTTCTATTGTAAATCAGATTCTTCAATTATTGTGGAGGTCAAATTAGTAATTCCAAACCAATATTACCCAATAAGCAGTATAAGGTAAAGTATGGAGTGTGATTACCATCATATTTTTTCACTTATTCTTCAAACCATAGATGTGCACCACAATATGTGAATGTATGGACAAGATCACCATAATCTAAGTACACTATAATAAAGGATAAAAAATATAATAAAATATTATGGTAACAGGGAAAAATATTATAGAATGATCTTGAGCGTCATACATAAAAAGCGTAGATTATTATATGTACATTCTAACATATCTAATGCATGGATTCCAATATTTTTTCATTGTATCTATCATCAACTAGTATGAAACAAAATGTCAGTATAATATTTTTTTAATGCATTTATTTCCAAACTATTGGTGGAATTATTTATATATATATATGGGGTTTTGGTTTTGTGTTAATGTAACATTTTCTAAATCATGAAGAAAAATAAAAATGTTCTATGTTTCTATGTGAATAATAAGTCACGGAGTTAATGAATGTAATATAATAAAAATAGAGGATACATATAATGAAATTATTTTAAGTTATAAGAGTGATTACCTTGAATATTTTGAAGGGAAATGATATATTGATTTGATATTAAATGTATTTCCGATATAATATGCTTGGTATAAGGAGTCATATATGAAATTGAGCTAGGAGAGGGAAGGCTAGTAGTATTTGTTCCACCTGGTGAAGTTAATGGAAAAAACATTAAAGATAGACAAAAGTATGGTAATAATGAAATAACCACTTCCAATTGTTCAGAAATGTATAAGGAAAAAGTTATGGTGATAATGAAAGAAGCACGTTCACAAATGTTGTGTCAATGTTAAGATGCATTGACTACTAACATCTATTGTGGTTGTTACCACTTTTATAGGTATATTATTAATGGATAGTAAAGTTATTATAAAATCACATACCTTTTTATGTTTTTTGTTGAGAAAAAATTATTTTGGATTATCAGAGTCAGATAATTAAAAAATTCATAGAAATAATATTCTTATCAATGGATGATAGATTTTCTGATGGTGATTGATGTTTTATTTTAAGACCAGTACACAACATGTGAACATGTCTTCTGGTGATCAAATTTTGGAGTTCAATATTATCTAAAACAAAAAAAGATTTTATACAATAATGAAGTAATGAGTAGTTGTTAACAGGATATCAGATAATGAAAATTGAGAAAAAAATTATAAAAAACCATTTAAAATTATATTTTATAGTATACTTTGACTTTTTACTTCCAAGTCTATGTTATTATACAACATTATATCTCTTTATAAAAAATAATAAGGGGAATTAGTGCATTTAGAGGTTGATAGAATGAAGACTAATATTAGTGGTTAGTTGGTAGGAATGATCTGTAGATTTTCGACACCGCATGGTTAGTCTTCATTCTAACCTGGATTCCTTTGAACTTGATTGAATATTCATTGTACTCATTAACATATTTTTAATGATTTTAAAAAGGGGTACAACTCAGTTTGTATGATGTTACAAAAGAGTAATGAAAAAAAGAATATGCAGTTCACAGTTAATGTATAACATACATGAAAATAGAATATGTTGTTCATAATCAATGTGTAACATGACCTATATGTTAAAGAAGAAAATTTAAGACATATATTGAACATATTAAAAACAAAACACACATGAAACCATCCACATGAATCAGAATGGGGTCATAGATAGGTGATTAAATTTTCTTGAATGAATAAGGAAGTAATAAAATAAATATCAGTGAAATAACAATTTCACAAAGGGGGTATCATAAATCACAAAATTATATCTAAATGATATTAAATATGACCAAATTTTTGTAATTATAATGAAATAGGAACAACATATTTTAATGGTATTTTAAGGGTATAACATGAAAAATTAAACCTAAGATATAGGTTTGTAAATGTATGAAGGAAAACTGTAGACCATGTTTCCAAGTCACAAATTGCAGGATCACCTTTGAAGTTTTCGATGATGACTGAAGTGGAGATTGTAGAAATTTTATATGAGTAGAAGGTGAGTGAGAGTTTATGAGAAAAATAGGGTGAGTGAGAGTTTTTGAGAATCGTACTATTTAGAGACGCATCGGTTGAAGTGTAGGTGAGGTTAGGAAAACTGATATGTAGGGAGTAAGAGTGGAAATATGGGAATATGTTTTATGAGGAAGAAGAATATGTGGGGAGTGAGGGTGGAAATTAGGGAAATAGGTATCATGAGGAAGATAAAGAGATAACTAAAATTGGATAAGTGGGTTCCATGTTTTTTAGATTTAGATGGTTTTGGAGGGAAATCATTCTCTAAGGGGAGTGACATGTGTCCAATACTCCTGATAATCTTATCATATCACCACAGCCCATAATAATCCATGATTATCATCAATTAGAGGCATCTCAAAGTCATACTTTGAGAGGATATTATCATTCCATTGTCTATGTAAAGTATATTGGAGCACACATGACTGAATTATAAATAAAGATTTCATTTTATTATAAAATCATGATACATTATCCAACTATTACATCAATCTCTTATCTATCATATACCAAGAGATTTTAACATGACCCTCATGATTCTATTATACTAAAGGTTTCATCAATGTATTTGATACATTTTTGTATGTGTCCACCTAATATATCCTAACATCAACCCTCTAAATGATCTCTTGTATAAGATGATATTTGTGAAATATGTGTTTGGACCTTTAGTGAGACTAAGGTTTCTTGCATGATCAATGAATCCATTATTGTCACAGTAAATATTAATTTTTCCCTTGATGTCATGAACCACCTCAAGTTTAGAAATGGAATTCCTGATCCAAACAATCTCTTTTGTAGAATATGATGCAGTAATATACTCTGACTTTATTGTCGAGTATGCCACGATGGCTTGTTTGGAACTTTTCTACTAATAACTCTATTGTTTGGACAAAACATAAAATCATATCGAGATCTCATGTCATCTCTATAGGATTTGAAACTTTTATCTGTGTAATCCTTTGTACTGTGCTCATCCTCTCCTCTAAATACCATGAACATATCCTTGGTTCTTCTCAATTACTTAAGGTTGTTCTTAATAGCAATCTAGTGACTTTCCCCCAAATTATATTGGTATATAAAAATAATGATAATAGCATAAGTGACATCAAGATGATCATACAACATGAAATACATGATAGAACCTATGAAAAATGAATAAAGAATTCCTTTCAACCTTTCTAACAACTTAAAAGTATGTTGAATCTTCTTAATATTCATGCTATGCACATCAATAAAGACCCATTTTTAGAGTTATACTTGTTAAAAATATTTAACACTTTACCAATGTACGTGTCTCTAATAATTCCAAGAAACCTATTAGATCTATCTTTATAGATCTTCATACCCAACACATGGACTTATTTACTCATGTGTTTCATAGAAAATAATTTACCCAACCATATATTTATAGAGTGTAAATTTGGGACACTACATGAAATTCAGCCTTTCGTGATGAATTATTTGCAACACACTCCTATTCCATCACAAATAGTTGTTCAGAAGAGTTTTTTTGCAACAAAAATATTATTTTTTCAAAAATAAAATTTCTAATGATGAACATTTATGATAGAAAATAAATCCATATCTAGTAGTTTTGGCAGTAATGAGCATGTTGTGGTGGGTGACACTTTTTGTGATAGACTCTACTCCATTGAAAATGATAATTTTCCACTAAGGTTATTTGCGATGAACTCTTCATTACATCATAAATAATATTTTCCCTTTAAGATCATCCGTGATAGAATGGTGAGTCCACTGAAAATAACCTTTGTGAGAAATGATCATTTACGAAAATATGGTGATTCCATCTCAAATAATCCTTTCACACTAATGTTATTTGTGACATCCTGGCTATTCCATCAAAAACTCACTCAAAAATCTCTCAAAAATCTATATTTTCTTTATGTTTATTTTTTAAATATTTTTTTTAATTGTTATTATTTTTCTATATTTATTTTTTAATTAAATTTAAATTATATTTTAATTATGAATTATGAATTATGTATGTAGGAAATGTTATTATTATTATTATATATTTAATTATTATTATTATTTTTAAACGTATTACAATTTCAAGTATAAAAAAATTAGTTTAAATTAAAATTATTCTTAATATCATTTGTTAGATGGATATTTTATATTTTATTTATTTATAATTATCTGTGACAAAATGATAAATCTTTCACAATTTTTTTTTGTGACAGAATAAAATTTTTATCGCAAATAAGTTGGACTACTACTTTTTACAACGAAATTCCAATTTTTATTGTGAATGGTATTTTACAAATACTATTTGTGATGTAATTTTGAATCCATCATAAAAATTATCACTTTGAAGTTATTTGTGACAACTTTTCATAAATAATAACAATTACGATGTGATTTTCTTCAATGGACTTTTTGTGAAGGATTCCCACCGCAATTAACTTTTTTATTATGAGAATCCGCCACAAATAACCTGTTGAAAAAAATCATTATTTTTGTAGTTGGATGTCATATCTGATAATAAGTATTTCATCTACATAAAATATTGGAAATACTATAACACTCTCAGTAACCCTCTTATATATACAAAAATCATCCACATTCTTGATGAAAAAAAAACTATTTGATTGCATCATCAAACTAGATATTCCAACTTTGAGAATCTTGCTTCAATCCATAAATGGACCTTTGAAACTTTCATACCTTACTAGACTCATTTGGTACTTAAACACCTTCAGGATTTATTATATACATATCCTTAACTAAATTATCATTATGGAAAATAATTTTTACATCCATTCGATATATATCATAATCAAAGTGAGCTTCTATGACAAGAAATATCCAAATAGAATTTATCATCACTACAGGTGAAAAAATTTCTTCATAGTCAATACCATGAATTTTCTTATAACCCTTAACCACCTGCCATGTTTTATATGTAGACACTATATCATCAATGTCAGTTTTCCAATAGAAAACCCACTTTCACCCTTTGAGTCTCACCCTTTGAGGTGCATCCACCAAGTTACAAAATTGGTGATTAATGATGATGAAGTAATGTACATTTTAGATCCTAGTTATTTTAACCATCTCTTAGAATCATAACTCTCAATGAAATCTTGGTATGTAATAGGTGCATCTTTTGTGAACATTAATTTATCATCATTCATTACAAGAAATCTATATCTCTTGAGATCCTAAAATTTTTTACCAGACCTTTGAGGTTCTTGTATAACTTTATTTGATTCTTTTTCCATAACTCTATGGAACCTGAATTCTATTTTAGGAACAATTCCCATTTATTGGTTTTGAAATTTCTCCAAGTTCAACTTTCCTTCCACTTGTTGGGAAGAGAGGTCGGAAAAACCGATACACATACTAGACGGTTGAATCTAAGTTCATCAGAAATTCATTTCAACCATGTGACACCCAGATGTCACTATTACCTTTTATTCTATATTAGTTTATTCTATATTTGATTAATTAAAGTTTCCAAAATGTTTCATCCCAAAACTCGATAAATCTATAATTTTTCTCCCCATGCATGATTTAGGGGAAAATGTGTGGCTACCATTACGTAGGGACTTTTCTAGTTGTTTTTGTATAGAACATGGTTGGTCCGCATGGGTAGTGCTTAGATAAATAAAGAATGTGTGAGGATTAGGGGAAACTATGTGAATCATCTTTGGGTATGGGTACTGGTGTACGACTTGAGAAAAATTATAGGAAACCATGAAACAAGTATATGAGCAGGTCTACAGTTTTGAAAAAGGAGTTTTTCATTGTTTGTTCATAGTTGATAAATCGTACAACCAAACAAAGTGAGGTTATTTTTTCTAGGTAGTGGATCCACCGAAACCATGTGACCAAACTATACGGTCTACCCAAATTTCATTAAAGGGTGATTTACCCTTTTTTCCTTTTCTATTTTAAGGGGTTGGACATCCCTTTCCCCATATTGTAAGTGTAACGCCCTGACCCCAGTTACCCAGAGTCGGTGCATTATTACATAACATTGGCATGATCACAAAAGATCAAGTCTCTAAAGACCGATTAGTTTAGTAGCCTTGGAATCACTAGATACATTCATAAGTCTTACATTACATCATAAAATGAAAACTACAACAACATCTTGTCTCCATAAACCACAATCATATCCCCTCAGACTATCCCTACAAGTAATTCATAAAATACTTCTTTACATCCTGGGAAAAATAAGACATATAAAGGGGTGAGCTCATATGCCCAGTAAGGATAACAATATAGCGGAAACTTTCGTAAATAAGCATAAACATTTAAGGCAATGTATAACTAAAACAAAAGCCTCTTAAACTTGAACTTCAACATAATATGGAAGAAATAAAATGAAATAATTCCATTTACTTATTCACATGGATATTCTACTAATCGAATAATCACATGAAATATCAATAACCACTTTCATAATGATGGAATGCATAATGCCAGACTATCATAACCACATAGTCAAGGCCTTGTGCCAAGACTACAAATAATATTTTGTCAAGGCCTTGTGCCAAGACACTAGTTTGTCTCATGAGACCTACCGATGCATCGAAGATCTATATCGGGCTCCACCCATCACTTATTAAGTCCAATGCATTCCTCATATGAATAGGTTTAAACATAACATAAACATTCGTATTAAAACTAGCATACGAAATGTCAATACTTTATCCATAAACCATGAATGGTATAAAAATAACACATCCACAGTCAAACATATCACAAAAACTTCAATAAAATAAGGAAGTTTTGTATTATAATAAATCAACTTCAAATAATCTTAAAATCCATTAAAGGATGTTGACATAGATGAAATCAAACCTATTTGAGAGAAATATCTCTTTTTTTTAAATCATTTAAAAGTCACATAATTATAAAAGAAAACATTTAATTTGAAAATATTCTTATAAGCTTGTAAGGAAAGTTTCAACAATTTTATAACGGTGGAAAATAGCTGCACCCACTGTATAAGTTAAAAAAAGACATTCTTACCTTAATTTTGTCGAAAAGGTTAAAAAGGACCTTGTTTGGAAAATGGCGGAAATATTCCTTTATAAAAATCTTATAAAAAGTCAAAAAGGGTATAAATGAATTTAACCCATAGTCTATAAAATAATAAGAATGTTTTGAAATACATTCTTTAGAAACATGGATGTGGATGATAAAGATCTCCCAGTAGATAATTACGTATAAACAACCTCAGTTAATGAAGAGATTGTGAAATAAACCCTTACCTTGTACTTTTACTTGGTCGAGGGTAGGTTAAACTCCTGTATAATGGTGAAATAATTTTTATTAAATTATAAAAGAATCATATACATAAATATGATATCATATATGATCTTTTAATATTGCTTTGTTAATAATATTTTAGTATTATCGTCGTTTCGGGTGTTCACTTACTCGTTTTATTTTATATTTTTTGTTACATAAGCCACGTTTTTTATCCATATATTGTATCTTATTCATATCCATAATGATATCAAGTCCTTAATCATTATTTTTAATCATAAAATGAAAATTAGTCTTGAATGGATACGATGGGGAATGAATCTCATCGCGTTCGTGGAGACGGTAGTCCGTACGTACGCACGAGCGACAATATCATTCTTTTGATATTAAAATAATATATAATTGGATGGTATATCAGATATAAATAATAATTATCATGTTATATTTATTATTTAAATTAATTACACATCATTATTATACCCATCCAAATAATAATGTATTGAATAACAATTACACCACGACGTGGAGACGGTAAGCCGTACGTACGCACGTATGGTGACATGTCATCCAAGGGAAGGATAGAATAATGAATTTGGTTGTACCATATTTATAATAACATCACAGTATATAGAATATACTGGAGTTATTATTTTATAATGGAAATAACAAAGAAGGAATAAGTGGAAGAAGAAAGGAACTTGAAAGAGGGTGGTGAAAACATTACCTCTTCTTCGGGTTCTTCCTTTTGATTTGATCAAAAGGGCTCCTTAGGTTGGATTTATGATCAAACTAAGGCATCTAGGTTGAATTGAGAGAAGTTTAGAGGATATTTGGGCAGGGGTTGGCCGAACCAAAAGGATTTTAAGGTATGAATTTGAGAGAAGGGAGAGTACCCTTTTATAAGAGGGGTGAGGGGCACCTTATGAAAAACTCAAAATATTATTTTATAATAAATTTATATTCGGTTTATAATGGCTTCAAAGTGACTTATTTAGAGGATAAGGTGGGGAGGGGTCGAAATAATTTCAACCAATATATTTTAGACAGGTTTGGGTCACTATATTAACCATATAATTTATATTTAACTCTTAGTTAAATAGTTTAACATTTACCACGTCTCTTTGTATTTTTATATTATATGGTTAATAAAATTATTATAACAATCCAAAGAACCCCAAGTGGTTAATTATCAATATATATAAACTTATATAAGTCATTTGGCCTATCCTTATATTTTTAGGAATATAATATCAATTAATAATATAATATTTGTTTTAAATACTCCTTTATGTCAATTTTGACACTATTTAATAATTGATTTTTGTTAAAGTCTTAACAACTTTATTAATTCGAAAAAAATTCATTTAAGAAATCCTAACATGTCAAATTAACCTATAAAATTAGTGGAATTCATAAAAAGTCTCAAATTACATTTATTTGGATATTTATAATATCAATTATTTTTAATATTTCATTAATTAGGTAATTACTCCATCACCATTGTGTTATAAATAAATTAAATTATTTAATGTCTAAAAATTATAAATAAAATACCATTATGTAGGAAATATTTTTATATTTCTAAATAATATTTATAATCTAATTTATCTTATGTATAACTCTATATTAAAAAGGTTTTAGTTATTAAACTTTGATTTTAACTCTTTTAACTCTTCTTTGAATTAGATAATAATAAATGTCCTAATCTAATCCAAGTGGACCAAATAGGTTCATATTTTATTCTTAAGGTTGTTTTTGGTCGAATTATACTTATCCAATAGAATTAGGACATGTGTTAGGGTAATAATAATATCATTTTTACCCTTAATTACCCTATTTACTTTTAACCGTGGTAAATAAAAGTAAAAAGTTACTATTCACCAAAAATTATTTTTATCTTATTGAACCAAATTTTACTCCTTAATATTAACCGTGTCTCTCGGATTTTTGAAATTCCACTCACAGAAGCAGTAAAACTATGTTTTATGTGAATTTAAAAATTCTCCTAGGAGATGGGTAAAAGACAGTGAAAAGTTCTAAGAAATTTTTATATATCTAAAATTATTATAAATTGACTCCAATGAATTAAATTGAACTTATATAGGTATTATGTTTCTATTTTGACCTAAAATAAATTTAAATAAAATAAATATTTATTTAAATAAAAATTCGGTTTTAAACTATAACTCAGTGTTTTTCACTATTCATCAAAAATTGAAAGTTTTCAGAAAAATACCAAAAATTCACCCTACGCTAATTTCGATATTCCGAATCAAAAAACGAAGTCCATTTTGAAAGATAAAATTTATAAAATTTAAAAAAGTGGGTATTACTATTCATAACAGCTAGTTTGATTGGTTGTGGTGTGTTAGAACTCGAAGTTGTGTACAACACACACTACTGTATTATTCAAAGAGAAGCGTACCATGGAAGCTTGGGGTGTTACATTCTCCCCTCCTTCAAATAATTTCGTCCTCAAAATTTCTAGAATACTACCGCATGAAAAGACTCGGGTGGTTCTTCATCATAAGTTCCTTGGGTTCCCACATTGCCTCTTCCATCTTATGGTTTCTCCATAGAACTTTTAACAGACGAGTCGTCCAGTTTCTCAGAACTTTTTCTCTTATATCAAGAATCTTGACAAGCCCTTTGCAATAAGACAAATCGAGTTCCACTTCTAATTCCTCGTAGGTAAGTACATGCATTGGGTTAGGAATGTATTTTCTCTACAGTGATAAGTGGAATACATTGTGAACTTTGGAGAGATTTGGCGGCATTTCCAAACAATAAGCTACAGCCCCAATTCGTTCTAGAATTTCGAAAGGTCCTATGTACCTGGGACTCAATTTACCTTTCTTACCGAAACGTATAACTCACTTCCGTGGAGATACCTTCAAGAAAACATGATCTCCTACCTGAAATTCCAAATCCTTCCTTCAGTTGTTAGCATAGCTCTTCTGCCTACTTTGAGCTGCTTTGATATGGTTTTGGATTACCTTCACCTTTTCCATTGTTTCCTCCACTAATTCTAGGCCTACGAGTTTTCTTTCACCAACATCATTCCAACTGGTTGGTGTGCGACATCTCTTTCCGTATAACGCTTCATATGGTGCCATTTGAATACTTGAATGGAAGCTATTGTTATAGGAAAATTATACCAGAGGTAAATATTGATCCCACATACCTTGAAAGTCAAGTTATCATGATCCCAACATGTCTTCTAAGGTTTTCATAGTCCGTTCTGATTGTCCATCAGTTTGGGGGTGGTAGGCAGTGCTCAAACAAAGTTTAGTATCCAAGGATTTCTGAAGACCCTTCCAGAATCTTGATGTAAAACGTGGATCACGATCAGAAACAATTGATATGGGTACTCCATGAAGTCTCAAAACTTCATTAATATATAGCCTTGCTAGACGTTCAAGTGGTAGATCTTCTCTTATAACAAGAAAATGTGATGACTTGGTAAGACGATCAACAATGACCCATATTGCATCATTCCTTCTAGGAGTCTTTGGTATTCCCATGACAAAGTCCATTGTAATATTATCCCATTTCCACTCCGGTATGGGAAGAGGTTGCATGACTCTTCCAGGCTGTTGCCTTCCAGCTTTTACTTGTTGACAAACTATACATATTGACACAAAATCAGAAATCTCCCTCTTCATGTTGTCCCACCAAAAATGTTCCTTCAAATCTCTATACATTTTGGTTCTCCCAAGGTGTATAGAGAAATTGGAACTATGAGCATTATCCAACAATTATCTTTTTAGATCAGGTATATTTGGAACACAAAGTCTCTTCCCAAATTTCAAAATTTCATATTCATACACAAAGTCACTCAATCTCCCATCATTCACAGCTTTAATCTTCTTTTTAAACTCTTCATCGTCGGTATGAGAACTCTTAATCTTTTCTAGTAAAGATGGTTTGGAAACCATTTGAAAAAGTATTGATGTTTCAACTTCCATGGTGATTCCCATATCCAAATTTACTAGATCCATGAAAATTGGATCCCTTTCAACTCTCATTTTGTTCAAAACTCCATGAACCTTTCTGCTCAAAGCATCTGCCACCTTATTTTCCTTCCTCGAGTTGTAGTGTATCGTGCAATCATAATCCTTGAGTAGTTCAAGCCATCACCTTTTCCTCATGTTGAGTTTTTTCTATGAGAAAATATACTTCAAACTCTTATGATCGGTATATATCTCACATTTTTCACCATAGAGATAATGTCTCCATATCTTCAAAGAAAATATTACAGCAGCTAACTCAAGATCATGAGTAGGATAGTTTTGCTAATGAATTTTCAGTTGTCGTGATGCATAGGCAATAACCCTATCATTCTGCATAAGGACACAACCAAGTCCTTTCTTTGAAGCATCACTATAAATAACAAACCCATCATTCCCCGATGGTAGAGTCAATATAGGAGAATTGACTAATATTCTCTTTAGTTATTCAAAAAATTCTTCACACTCTTTTTTCCAAACAAATTTAACCCCTTTATGTGTGAGCTTTGTTAATGGGTTAGCCAATCGGGAAAAATTCTAGACGAAACACCGATAATAACCTGCTAAACCAATAAAAATATGTACCTCAGTTATACTCGTCGGTGCTGGCCATTCTTGGATTTCCTTGGTCTTATAAGGATCAATGAAAATTCCATACTTAGAGACAATATGGCCAAGAAAAGAAATCTCCTGAAGCCAGAATTCAAACTTGCTAAACTTCCCATATAATTCATGTCTTCTAAGAGTCTTCAGGATAATGCGCAAGTGATTTTCCTGATCTTCGTAGCTTTTGGAATATACCAAGATATAATCAATAAATACCACCACAAAATCATCGAGATATTCCTTGAAAACTCTATTCATTAGATCCATGAAAATAGAGTGTGCATTAGTCATCCCAAAAGGCATTACTATAAACTCGTAATGCCTGTACCTGGTTTGAAATGCTGTCTTCAGAATGTCTTCCATCTTCACACACAATGGATGGTATCTAGATCAAAGGCCAATATTTGAAAAGTATTGAGCTCCATGTAGTTGGTCAAATAAATCATCAATTCGAGGTAGGGGATACTTGTTCTTTATTGTTATAACATTGATTTCCCTGTAGTCGATACATAACCTCATAGATCCATCTTTCTTCTTAACAAAGAGGATAGGGGCTCCCCATAGAGAAACACTAGGGTGAATAAATCCCTTATTACTAAATTCCTCTAGTTGTTTCTTTAGTTCAACTAATTCCACAGTGACCATTCTATAAGGGGTCTTCGATATGGGCCTTGAACCAGGAATTAAATCAATGGAAAACTCAATTTCTCATTCTGGAGGATGTCCAGGTAAATCTTACGGAAACACATCTACATATTCTTTCACAATAAGTACATCCTCTATTTGAACATTACTTTATTTACCCACAATTATTTCATTCTATTCCTCCCCAATAATTGAATTTAGTTGAGCTACTGGGGTTGGATCTAGATAAGAATCAGGTGGTGATGATTCTGCTCTAAAGATAAGATGTTCTTTATCATCGTCATAAAAAATAGTAACCTCCTTCTTCTTATAATAAATTTTTGCATAATGTTCCGAAATACAATCCATTCTGAGGATTATATCAAATTCAATCATGGGTATGACGATGAGATCAGCCGATAAAGAACATTTATATTCTCTAATGGGGACTTATTCACAAAAATTTGTTGCAATGATACTTCCCTTAAGAGTTTTGACTAAAAAATCCCTTGTTAAATCAAATTAGAAATATATAATTTTCTTAGAAAACTAGGAAGATATGAAACAATGCGATGATCCAGAATAAAATAAAGCATTTTCTAAACTTGAGGAAACCATTAAATTACCTACCACCACATCTTTCGGAGCTTCTACCTCAGCAGTAGTGATAACATAAGCTTGGTCTTGATCCCTTGGCCTTTTCTGAGGTAAGTTTCCCTGACGCTTAGGACATTCATTTTCATAATGTCCCATCTCCCTGCAATTGTAGCATTGAACATCGACAACTTCTTTCTTCCCCTTGCAGTCACGAGCTTGGTGACCTTTATCACCACACTTATAACAGACTCCCATTCCCTTCAAGAAAGTATCGGGGTGTTTATTCCCCCATTTACTATAGGATGGATATTCAACTTTTCCCTTATTCCCCTTATTTCCATTTCCAGAGTGATCAGCAGATCTCTTCTTCTCTTGCTTTGATTTAAAGTCATAATACTTAGAGAATTCCTTTTCTGGCTTGATTGCACATGAGACAATATCTTCGTATGACGAGAAGGATTGTATGACTAATGCTCGATGGAGAAATGGTTTTAACCCATAAAAGAAACGATCAATCTTACTCCTTGGGTTATGTATATAATATGCTACATGCCTCACTAACCTTGTAAAGTTAGCCTCATACTTTGCGACATTCTCATCCTCCTTTTTCCTCAGACTCAGAAATTGTCTTTCCATATCTGCTCGATGGTCACGAGGAAATTTTTTTTCTAAGAAAATCTCTTTAAACTCCCACCATTCCTTATTTGATACTTCATCATCTTCCTTTGTATTTTGAATCAATGACCACCATTGATCATCATCTCCAGTGTGGCGGTAAACTGCCATGATAACTTTTTCCCCTTCACTACTCCCCAAGGCATGAAATATTTTCTCTAAGGAATTTATCCATTGATCAGCTACTAGTAGATTTGTACCCCTATTTAATGTTGGTGGTTGTTTCCTCATGAAGCGATCTAACATTGATCCTCCACGCTGCGGATCAGGGTGCTCCATACGGGTAAGGTTATTATTCATAACCTAAGTGAGTTGTCCCAGTATGGTGATAAGCTGATCAGCACCAGTTTCATCACCAACTCCACTATAATTATATTGAGTAGGAGGGAAATCCCTATATGGAGTGCGTGCATTGATATAGTTTCCATTCCTTCCACTAGGTGCCATTTCTAAACAATGGCATACACTAGATTAGTTTATGAATCGCAATACATAAATCCAAACTTGTAAAACACTAAACATGAATTGAAAAATTTATGGATATAATCCATAATCATAAAAATGTTTTCTTTGAGGAAGTATATACTCATAAACCCTTCATAATGGTTTGTAAAGAAAATGATAATTATCCTAAGAATATCCTCTAGGAGTGTCGTAACCAAGAGTGCAGCAAGACCCATTGTCGTGCACTAGTTCCCATTCGAGTCTAGCTCAAAGCGGTGTTTTTGGGTTTTACCCCTAGGTACATCTGTGCCAGAGCTGCCTCTACCTACTCGTATCCAGACATGGATGTATTGCTTGGAAAACTCAAAAAATATCTACAATACCAAAATTCTAGGAAGTTCTTCTATACTAATCCTCAAAGTCCATCTTAGGTCTATGTGCTCTAATCAGAGTTTATCTAAATCTAGCTTCCAAGGTTTGTACTAAACTTCCTCTGATACCAACTGTAACACCCCGACCCCAGTTACCCAGAGTCGGTGCATTATTACATAACATTAGCATGATCAAAAAATATTAAGTCTCGAAAGACCGAATAGTTTAGTAGCCTTGGAATCACTAGATACATTCATAAGTATTATATTACATCATAAAATGAAAAATACAACAACATATTGTCTCCATAGACCACACTCATATCCCCTCATACTATCCCTGTAGGTCATTCATAAAATACTTCTTCACATCCTGGGAAAAATAAAACATAGAAAGGGGTGAGCTCAGATGCCCAGAAAGGATAACAATATAGCGAAAACTTTCATAAATAAGCCTAAAAATTTAAGACAATGTATAACTAAAACAAAAGCCTGTTAAACTTGAACTTCAACATAATATGGCAGAAATAAAATGAAATAATTCCATTTACTTATTCACATGGATATTCTACTAATAGAATAATCACATGAAATATCAATAACCACTTTCATAATGATGGAATGCATAATGCCAGACTATCATAACCACATAGTCAAGGCCTTGTGCCAAGACTACAAATAAGATTTTGTCAAGGCCTTATGCCAAGACACTAGTTTGTCTCATGAGACCTACCTACGCATTGAGGAGCTATAGCAGGCTACACCCATCACTTATTAAGTCCAATGCATTCCTCATATGAATATGTTTAAACATAACAGAAACATTCGTATTAAAACTAGCATACGAAATGTCAATACTTTCTCCATAAACCATGAATGGTATAAAAATAACACATCCACAGTCAAACATATCACAAAACCATCAATACAATATGGAAGTTTTGTATCATAATAAATCAACTTCAAATAAACTTAAAATCCATCAAAGGATGTTGACATAGATGAAATCAAAACTATTTGAGAGAAATATCTCTTTTTTTAAAATCATTTAAAAGTCACATAATTATAAAAGAAAACATTTACTTTGAAAATATTCTTATAAGATTTTAAGGGAAGATTCTACGATTTTATAACAGTGGAAAATAGCCACACCTGCCGAATAATTTAAAAAAAGACATTCTTACCTTAATTTTGTCGAAAAGGTTAAAAAGGACCTTGTTTGGAAAATGGATGAAAGATTCCTTTATAAACATCTTATAAAAAGTCAAAAAGGGTATAAATGACTTTAACCCATATTCTCTAAAATAGTAAGAATGTTTTGAAATAAATTTTTAAGAAACATGGATGTGGATGATAAAGAGGCCCCAATAGATAATTACGTATAAACAACCTCGGTTAATGAAGAGATTGTGAAATAAACCCTTACCTTGTACTTTTCCTTGGTCGAGGGTAGGTTAAAATCCTGTATAATGGTGAAATAATTGTTATTAAATTATACAAGAATCATATACATAAATATGATATCATATATGATCTTTTAATATTGCTTTGTTAATAATATTTTATTATTATCTTCATTTCGGGTGTTCACTTACTCGTTTTATTTTATATGTTTTGTTACATAAGCCACGTTTGTTATCCATAGGTTGTATATTATTCATATCCAGAATGATATCAAGTCCTAAAACATTATTTTTAATCATAAAATGAAAATTAGTCTTGAATGGATACGATGGGTAATGAATCTCATCGCGTTCGTGGAGACGATAGTCCGTACGTATGCACGAGTGACAATATCATTATTTTGATATTAAAATAATATATAATTGGATGGTGTATCATATATACAGAATAATTATCATGTTATATTTATTATTTACATGAATTAAACATCATTATTATACCCATCCAAATAATAATGTATTGAATAACAATTACACCACGACGTGGAGACGGTAAGCCGTACGTACGCACGTATGGTGACATGTCATCCAATGGATGGATAGAATAATGAATTTAGTTGTACCGTATTTATAATAACATAATAGTATATAGAAGATACTGGAGTTATTATTTATAATTGAAATAACAAAGAAGGAATAAGTGGAAGAAGAAAGGAACTTGAAAGAGGGTGGTGAAAACATTACCTCTTCTTCGGGTTCTTCCTTTTGATTTGATCAAAAGGGATCCTTAGGTTGGATTTATGATCAAACTAAGGCCTCTAGGTTGAATTGAGGGAAGTTTAGAGGATATTTGGGTAGGGTTTGGCCAAACCAAAAGGCTTTTAAGGTATGAATTTGAGAGAAGGGAGAGTTCCCTTTTATAAGAGCGGTGAGGGGAACCTTAGGAAAAACTTAAAATATTATTTTATAATAAATTCATATTCGATTTATAATGGCTCCAAAGTGACTTATTTATAGGATAAGGTGGGGAGGGGTCTAAATAATTTCAAACAATATATTTTAGATATGTTTGGGTCACTATATTAACCTTATCATTTATATTTAACTCTTAGTTAAATAGTTTAACATTTACCACGTCTCTTTGTATTTTTATATTATATGGTTAATAAACTTACTATAACAAGACAAGAGAACCCCAAGTGATTCATTATTAATATATATAACCTTATCTAAGTCATTTTGCCGATCCTTATATTTTTAGGAATAGAATATCAATTAATAATATAATATTTGTTTTAAATACTCCTTTATGTCAATTTTGACACTATTTAATAATGGATTTTTGTTAAAGTCTTGAAAAATTTATTAATTCGAACCAAATTCTTTTAAGAAATCCTAACATGTCATATTAACCTAAAAAATTATTGGAATTCATAAAAAGTCTCAAATTACATTTATTTGGATATTTATAATATCAATTATTTTAATATTTCATTAATTAGGTAATTAATGCATCACCATTGTGTCATAAATAAATTAAATTATTTAATGTCTAAAAATTATAAATAAAATAACATTATGTAGGAAATCTTTTTAGATTTATAATTAATATTTATAATCGAATTTATCTTATTTATAACCCTATATTAAAAATGTTTTAGTTATTAAACTTTGATTTTAACTCTTTTAACTCTTCTTTGAATTAAATAATAATAAATGTCCTAATCTAATCCAAGTGGACCAAAGAGGTTCATATTTTATTTATAATGTTGTTTTTGGTCTAATTATACTTATCCAATAGAATTAGGACATGTATTAGGGTAATAATAATATCATTTTTACCCTTAATTTCCCTATTTACTTTTAATCGTGGTAAATAAAAGTAAAAAGTTATGATTCACCAAAAATTATTTTTATCTTATTGAACCACATTTTACTACTTTATATTAACCATGTCTCTGAGATTTTTTAAATCTCACTCACAGAAGCGGTAAAATTAAGTTTTATGTGAATTTGAAAATTCTCCTAGGAGATGGGTAAAAGACGGTGAAAAGTTCTAAGAAATTTTTATATATCTAAAATTATTATAAATTGACTCCAATGAATTAAATTGAACTTATATAGGTATTATGTGTCTATTTTGACCTAAAATAAATTTAAATAAAATAAACAATTATTTAAATAAAAATTCAGTTTAAACTATAACTCAGTGTTTTTCACTATTCATTAAAAATTGAAAGTTTTCAGAAAAATACCAAAAATTCACCCTAAGATAATTTCAATATTCTAAATCCAAAAACGAAGTTCATTTTGAGAGATAAAATTTATAACATTTCAAAAAGTGGGTATTACTATTCATAACGGCTAGTTTGATTGGTTGTGGTGTGTTAGAACTCGAAGTTGCGTACAACACACGCTACTGTATTATTCAAAGAGAAGTGTACCATGGAAGCTTGGGGTGTTACAGTAAGAGTTGGTGTCCTAGAACCAACTGGTTGTACTTTGATTACATGGATATTTAATGTATTTAAATATTAAAAATATTATTACATATTGTTAATTGTTCTGCATGACTATGATGTAATAATGTCCTAGAGTATTTTTTACATTGATAAGGTCATGACAGTTCCTCTCTATGATGAGAACCTTAAAATTATATATCAATATTATTATATATAGTTCTAAAATTGGATTAAATACTATAATGGGACACATAGAATGCAGACCGTCAGGTGTGAGTACTCATAAAAAGATGAGACTTCTCTCATGAAGTTCGCACTTGGTAATCTCCAAGATAGGAGATTATGAGAATAGACCCGCCAGTAGGAATTCCGCATGTTTTGGTGTCATTAGATATTTCTATCTATGAGTGTGTGTAATGATCCTTAGACTTTAATGTTATCATTTATACGTGTCCTGACTCACACACCTTGATTTACTAACAAAAACCTTCACGCATACATTTGGTCGGAAGTAGGGTACATTAGGTGCATCACGAGTGGCATGTTATTAATGGATAAGTCGAGGAAGGATTTCCCCCCTTCCATTTATAGAAGTTGACATCTCATCCCTTTTATTGAAATAGAACCGTCGCGCAAAATTCCATGTCCATGGTGTAACGATGAGTTTATTTTAGGTATTTAAAGAATGACGTATCAAGCATAAAAGTTGATGAAACTATCATGAAACTTTCTTGATGAGATATTGCGACAAAGGTATTATATTACACAGTGAGAATTTATATGTGGATGTCATTGTTGTGACTTTAAGTTATTTTTATTGGGTGCCTTGACCCGTTTCTAGATAATACTCTTGGACCTTTAGGCAAGCTCTCCTAATACCAACGAGAAAGAATCCTAGAGGGTCACACACTAAGAGTTTCTAGTGGTCTTGGTTAAATTATATTTGAATTTAATTAATAAATATTATTCTCAAGAAAATGGAATAAATTTATTCAAGTTAAAATGATTTCATAAATCAAATAAATATTTATTCACTGGATTGTGAGTAATATATGTTTATTTATTTTATTGAACATTTAATAAATATTTATTTACTAGTTTGCAAATAAAATATTTATTTAAGAGAATAAATTATTTATTTATTTATTCGGGTGTTCAATTAATGGAAGTGAAGTTCGAGTAGACCAAGGCTGGTCCAATAATAAAATAAGTATTTGCAAGACGATAAATATTTATTTAACTAGTTGGCACAAATTAAAATAACGCTGCTATTTTTTTGTGACGTGGAATTTTATTTATAATTTTTTTTGTGCAAGTTGGCACACCATATATAATGACATGGTATTATTATTAATATCATGGGTTTTATCTAAGGTTATGAATGTATTTAATTTCTGTTACGCAATTAAATATTGTAACTGAAGCCCCATGTTAATAAATAGACACATACGTCTATTGTGCCATGTACCAAACTACACGGCGAATTGATAATTGTTGAACTAAACAATCTATCTCAAATCCTCTTCCCACCCCTCTCAAGAATGAGAGATGTTATTTAAGGCTGAAGAACAAGCGATCAAGAATGAATGACGTAAGACACTCACTTCACCGCTCTAGCACCTGGAGAATGTGTGTTGTTGATCAGAGGCTATCAGAGCATGTGTGGATCACCACTAGAGAGATTCTATTTTGGACCCTCACAAGCACAACAAGATAATCTGGAAGGGTCATTCCAGACGATCAACATCATCAATGATGAAAATACCGAAGATCAAGGTATTCTTTTCTTTATGAAATTAATTAAATTAATTATAAATATGATGTGAAATATCCTCTATAAAAATTTCGGGCCACATCCTTATTTATATAAATCTTTGATTCTATTCTGTGGAGACTGGAGTTTATCATCGTATTGATCCCGGAATAATTATTGATCATGGTAAAAATTAAAGTTGGGTGTCGGTCCAACTGCGCTTTGGTTGTGCCCAGAACCTATAAGTCGCAGCGGAGCGGTTACATCATAGTTTATAATTATTTAAATATTTCCTTGATGATTTATGAATTTAATAATTTTGTTGCTTCAATTCAAGCTAACCGTTCTGCAAATATGAATCTCGAGATCTGTTCCTCCTCTTTTGTTTCTTGTTCACCTTACAGAAACAATCTTTTATTTTAATTTTGATTAAAATAAAATAGAGGATCTCATCCAGAGGTGCCAAAGGTTCATGGACATACAAAACCAGAAAACATGACATGTATTCGATAGTACACGCCGGGTAGTCAGGGTTCAATGCATCGGGTTTGGTCTGCCAAACCAAGCCGTGTCATTGGAGTTTGTCTAAGTCTTAATGAATATGCTTGTTGACCAGGAATATGTGGCACATGATTTCCAGATTACACACCATGTAGCCCAATGGACACGACGTGTAGTCCCTTCGGGTTAGGGTTGGACCGTGTACCCCATACACGGATTTCCCAGTTAGAGACCATGTAACGAGGAACTACATGACGTGTGACCCACTGGACACACCGTGTACTCCAAATATTTCTGAAGTACACTCACATGTTGTTTCCTTGGGCGTTTACTTCGGATGGACGGTGAAAAATAGTACACTCCATTTACACATCCAAATTACGCAGATTTATTAAAATTTAATATTATATTATGCAAACCCGTGAGACGTGTACCATGATGTGGGTGTAAATTTGAGGCACAACACGTGATAGGTGTTATATATATGTGTGTTTAATTTAACATCTGCGTAATGTTCATTTCTACTCATTGGGTAGTTATGAATAGGAATTCACCAGGTTTCCTCCAAGGTACAAGTTACGTACAAAGATAATTTTAAATGAATTTATTCTTTTAAAATTATGATGGATGAGAATCTCAAGGAAATTCAGAAAAAAGGGTTTAAGATAAAAGGATTGATTAATTAAAGATGATAATTAATTTATTCGAGCATGATTTATCTTAAACAAGAATGATTAAAGAATTAAATGCTAGTTTTATTTATGTGTAAATATCATTGCATGTATGGATGATCATGAGATATACCAAGACCTTTTTATGTGGATGGTTTCTTTTAATTTATTTATTTAAATTAAATTTGTTGGCCTGTGAGCCTTCTCCCTATTAATATGTAGGGCCTGCGTGCCCAATGTTTCTTTTATGTAAAACCCCTTTTACCCATCACATGCATGTGAGTTAAAAAAGGCATATGTAATGGATGGAAATCCCAATATAGTGGAGGTGGTTCAAGTTGGAGATGAGACAAAATCAATCCCATGAGATACAAAGGTGGATAGGTGGAAAGATGTAAACATGAACCCAAAAGATTCAAGGTGTTTCTCCCCTAGGACAGTGTTAGTTTATCAACTGCTAGATAAACTAACCATTAGAAAATATCATGATCATGCCATTTGCCTTATTTTATTTCTTTCAGATGCATGGTTTATCATTATGGATCTGTTTTCACGATCACATAATTAATGAATTAAACAAGCATGCAAGATGGAACTAAAATAAACTAGGATTATGCATAAATATTATCAAAAAATGGTTAATCACTTAAGTAAGTTCTACTTAATAATAACTATAATGTGATAATGATAATAATAAATTCACGTATAAGAGATAAAAATCTATCAAATAAAATATTAAGTCAGACCAAGCCTTCCGTTACTTGATTAAGGGAAAAACTCAATAAAAATATGTGTTTGACCAACCCTTTTTGGGACACTTAATTTTATACAAGAATCCCTTATGAAAGGTTTTGGGTTGACTTAACCATATTACATCATGAGGAGTATCCCTTGCTAGACTTGGTGTAATATTGAAGGTAAGAGTTGAGGAAATCCAAAGTCAGGATTTCAGGATTGGGGAGTCCACTCAACAGATCAAGGAGCTACAAGCCCATAGTTGGCAAAGACACACCTACCTAAATACCTTAAAATAGCTTGACCAACCCTAGTTGGGGTTATGAGAAGGTGAATATGGATCCTTGGCACTAGAATGTCATGGAAACTGGACATTCTAAGTTCAATGGTGAGGGCCATTGGGATTTGATAAAGTAGTGGGAGACTTAATTTATTATTTCTCATAAAAATGAAATCAAGAAAGTACTAATGATCTACTCTTTTAATTGTATAATAAAAACGACAAGCTCATCAACCACACTATCCCTATGATTAATTCTGGATAAAGACAACATCCTCACTGGCAGTAACTTCCAGGAATGGTTTAGACGCCTTCGGGTTATCCTATGCCATGAACCAAAGTCTTACGTGTTGGAATCAGCATTACCTAATCCACCTACCAAAGAGGTTAGTGATGAGGATTTCCTAGTCTATGAGAAACATATGAACGATGCAGTCAATGTTCAATATTTGATGATATCATCAATGTCTAGTGAGCTCATGAAGTCCCATGAAAACATGGATTCTTATAGCATGCTCGAGAACCTCTATGGTCTTTATTAGGAGAGATAAATACATGAAATGTTTGATATCACCAAGGCACTATTTTAGAGTAATATTGGAGAGTGTTCCCCAGCTGGGCCTCATGTAGTCAAGCTAATTGGCTACATTGAGCACCTGAAGGTTCTAGGGTTTAAACTCCCTGAAGAACTGGGCACCGATCTCATTCTCGCATCACTCCCTCAGATATTCTCCAGCTTTGTTGTTAATTTTAATATGAACAACATTGATAAGTCTCTATCTGATATTCTTATTCTCATTCACCAAGTGGAAAAAGATATGAAGTGCGAAAATCCTTCTGTCCTTATGGTGAATAAGAGGAAAGGTAAGGTGAAGAGCTTTAAGACCAAAGCTTCTTTACAACCTTCCAAGAAAAATAAGATCAAAGGGAAGGAAAGGGAACAAGAGGCTGTTTGTTTCGCATGTGGCAAGAAAGGCCACTAGAAGAAGAACTGCTCCCAACCTAAGAATCAAGGAGAAGCTTCAGGTGCATTTATTATCAAATGAAATCTATCTGTTTCTAAAAATTGGGTATTAGATACAACTTGTGGTGCTCACATATGTATCCAAATATAGGAACCAAGTAGATTTAGAAAGATTGACTGAGGGGAGGTAGATATGTGAGTAGCCAATGGATCCAGACTTGCTGCTATAGCTGTTGGGGACTACCACCTCTCATTGCCAACTGGGATTATCTTGGTGTTAAAGGGTTTTTATTACGTGCCTTATGTTACTAAAAACATTATTTCTGTATCTATATTAGATACATATGGATTTTTTTTTCAAGTTTATATATGAATGTTGGTTCTTTTACAAAGATAGCATTTGTTTTGGTAGGGTACATTTATACAACAGTCTTTACGTGTTGGATTACACAAACCAAGTAATGGAAATCGATAACAAAGATACTTCACATGACTCATACCACACCCAACTTTGGCATCACTAGATAGGTCATGTAAATGAGAAACGCTTGACAAAATTATATCAAGATGGATATTTAGATTCTTTCTAACTAAAACCACTTGGTGTATGTCATTCATGTTTACATGAAAAAATGACCAAATCACTATTTAGTAGGAAAGGTGAAAGGGATAAATAACTTATTGAATTGGTTCATACCGATGTGTGTGGACCATTTCTAGTTGAAGCAAGGGGAGGGTAATCATACTTCATAACTTTTACTGGTTATTTTAATATATATGGATATATATACTTAATGATGTATAAGTCATATTATTTTGATAAGTTCAAAGAATAAAAGAATGAAGTTGAGAACCAGCTTGGTAAGAAGATTAAGAAACTCCACTCAGACCAAGGTGGAGAATATATTAATCAAGAATTCATTGATTACTTACAAGAGTTTGGGATCCTATCCCAACTCACTCACCCTAACACGCTCCAGTGGAATGATGTGAGCTAAAGGATGAACTACACCCTGTTGGACATGGTGAGATCATTGATGAGTCATGCGAGTCTTCCATTATCCTTTGGGGAATATGTGTTACAAATAGTGACACACATACTAAACCAAGTACCAAATAAATCGATAAATGATATTCCATACAAGTTCTAGAGTGGAAAGAGAGACATGTTATTGAATTTACATGTGTGGGGAAGCGATGTGTTTGTTAATTCCTCTTTAGGTAACAAACTTGTACCCTGAGGCACAAAGTGTACTTTTATAGGATACCCCAAGAAAACAAGGGGATATTTCCTATACAACTCCTCATAAAAAAGGTTATAGTGGAAAGACACACCATATTCCTTGAGAGGGAGCACATCTCCAAAAGAGATAGTGAGAGCGAGATAGAATTCGATGAATTTGAGGCTTAAGGTACACAATTGTTGGTACAAGAGAAGACTCCACAAAGACCCATGGAAGAAAGAACTATTCCAGAGACACAAGAACTATGTAGGAGTACTAGAGAGTTTAGATAACCAAAACGATATGGTTTTCTAGTTACCGAGGATGGTGAATCATTATTAGTTGATAATAATGATCCTCTAACCTACAAGGAAGCAGTAAGTGGCACAGATGTTTCCAAGTGACAAGAAGCTATGAATTATGAAATGGATTCTATGTACCAAAACCATGTCTAGATTTTGGTAGATCCTCCAGTTGATGTAAAGCCTGTTGGTGGAAAATGGGTATTCAAGAAGAAACTAGACATGGAAGGACAAGTCAGCACCTATAAGGCACGAATGGTTGTAAAAGGGTTTAAAAAGTGTCAAGTCATTGACTACGAAAAAACCTTTTCACCAATTTCAATGATGAAATCCATTAGAATTCTATTGTCCATTATTTCTTACCATGAATACGAGATTTGGAAAATGGATGTCAAAAAAACCTTCCTTAACGGGAACCTTCAAGAAGATGTCTACATGACACAACCTGAAGGATTTATGACTCCAAAGGATTCCAATAAGGTATAAAAGTTATAGAAATCCATTTATGGATTAAAGAAAGCATCCAGGTCATGGATCATTTGTTTTGATGAAGCAATAACAAAATTTGGTTTTATTAAAAACGAATTTGAGCCTTGTGTCTACAAACAATTTAATGTGAGTGAAATTATTTTATCAATAGTATATGTTGATGACATATTACTTATTCAAAATGAGATACCAGTCTTACAGTATGTTAAAGCATGGTTTAATCAATGCTTCTATATGAAGGACTTGGGTGAGGCAACATATATTCTTGGGATCAAGATCCATCATGATAGATCCAAGAGATTGCTGGACCTAAGTCAAAGTACCTACATTGATAAGATACTGAAGAGATTAAGCATGGAACAATCCAATAAGGGATTGTTGCCAGCATCACATGGCATTCATATTTCCAAGAAAATGTGTCTTCAGACACATGTGGAAAGAAAGATAATGGAAAGGACTCTATACGCATCAGCGATTGGGTCAGTCATGTATGCTATACTATGTACTAGGCTGGATGTCGCCTATGAATTGTGTATGGTAGGAAGATATCAAGCTGACCTAGGTGACCACCATTAGATGGCGGTCAAGACTATCCTAAAGTATCTAAGGAATACTAAGGATATGTTCCTGGTTTATGGAGGAGATGAGGAAATAGTCATTATAGGATATGAAGATGCTAGTTTCTAGACTGATCAAGATGACATGAAGTTGAAAACATGATACATATTCACTTTGAATGGAGGTGAAATGATTTGGAAGAGCTCAAAGTAGAGTGTGGTCATAGATTCTACAATAAAGTCCAAGTATATCACAACTTCTGAGGTAGCTAAAGAAGAAGTTTGGATGAAAATATTTGTCTAGAATATGGATGTGATACTTAGAAATAAAGATCCCATCACACTGTACTATGATAATATTATAGCGATGACTCTCACAAAAGATCCAAGGTCACATCAGCGGATGAAGTACATACTTCAGAAGTATCATCTCTTGAGGTATTTTTCTCAGAGAGGTGAAGTTGCAGTGAGTAGTATTTCCACAGAAGACAACATGGCAGACCCCTTGACTAAATCCTTGACTCAGCAGAAACACGATCTCCATGTGAGGTCTAATGGACTGAAATTCATATACAGTTGGCTCTAGTCCAAGTGGGATTTTGTAAGATTTGGTGTCCTAAAACCAACTGGTTTTACTTTGATTACATGGATATTTAATGTATATAAATACTAAACATATTCTTACATATTGTTCATTGTTCTTCTTGACTATGATGTAATAATATCCTAGAGTATTCGTTACATTGATAAGGTCATGGCATCTCCTCGCTATGATGAGAACTTTGAAATTCTATAACAATATTATTAAATATAGTTCTATGGTTGGATGAGATACTATGATGGGACACATAGCATGCAGATAGTCAGGTATGAGTACTCATAAGTAGATGAGACTTTCCTCTCATGAAGTTTTCACTTGGTAATCTCCAAGACATGAGATTATGAGAACATACCCACCAGTAGGAATTCCTCATGTTCTAGTGTCATCAGATATTTCTATCTGCAAGCATATGTAATGATCCTTAGACTTTAATATTATCATTAATACGTGTCATGACTCACACAATTTGATTTACTGATGAAAACCGTCACACAGACAGTTGGATGGAAGTGTGGTACAATGGGTGCATCATGAGTGGCATGTTATTAATGGATAATTCGAGGAATAATTTGTCCCTTTCATTTATGGAAGTTGATATCTTGTACCTTTGATTGAAATAGAACCGTCGTACGAAATTTCATGGCCATGGTGTAACGACGAGTATATTTCAGGTAGTCAAAGAACGACGTATCAAGCATAAAATTTGATGAAACTATCATGAAACCATCTTGATAAGATATTGCGACAAAGGTATTATATTACACAGTGAGCGTTCATACGTGGATGTCATTGTTGAAACTTTAAGTTATTTCTCTTGGGTGCCTTGACCCGTTTCTAGACATTACTCTTGGATTTTAGGCAAGCCTACCTAATTCCAATGAGAAAGAATCATTGAGGGATACACACTAAGTGTTTCTGGTGGTCTTGGTTAAATTATATAAATTTAATTAATAAATATTATTCTCAAGATAGAGTAATAATTTTATTCAAGTTAAAATGATTGCATAAATCAAATAATTATTTATTCACCGGATTGTGGGTAAAATATATTTATTTATTTTATTGAACATTTAATAAATTTTTATTTACTAGTTTGTAAATAAAATATTTATTTAAGAGAATAATTTATTTATTTATTTATTAGGGTGTTCAATAAATGGAAGTGGAGTTCGAACAGACCAATTCTGGTCTGATAGTAAAATAATTATTTACAAGATGATAAATAATTATTTAACTAGTTGACACAAATTAAAATAACGCTGCTATTATTTTTTGAAGTGGAATTTTATTTATAATTTCGTTTTACATAAGTTGGAACACCATAAATAATCACACGATATTATTATTAATAAAATGAGTTTTCTCTAAGGTTGTGAATGTATTTAATTTCTGTTACATAATTAAATATTTTAATTAAATCCCCATGTCAATAAATAGACACATACATATATTGTGCCATGTATCGAACTGCACGACTGGCGAATTGAGAATCGTTGAGCTAAACAATCTCTCTCAAATCCTCTTCCCATCCCTATCAAGAATGAGAGATTTTCTTCAAGGACAAAGAACAAGTGATCGATAATGACTGACACAAGACACTCGCTTCACCATGCTAGCACCTAGAGAATGAGTGGTGTCGATCAAAGGCCATCCGAGCACGTGTGGATCACCACTAGAGGGATTTTATTTTGGATCCTCACAAGAACAATGAGATAATTTGAAAGGTTCATTCCAGACGATCAACATCATCAATAAAGAAAATACCGAAGATCCAAATATTCTTTTCTTTATGAAATTAATTAAATTAATTATAAACATGATGTGAAAGATCCTCTTTAAAGGTTTTGGACCTCTTCCTTATTTATCTAAATCTTTGATTCTATTCCGTGGTGACTGTAATTCATCATCGTATTGATCCCGTAATAATCATTGATCATGGTAAAAATTAAAGTTGGGTGTCGGCCCAACCGCATTTCCATTGTGCCCGGAACCTACACCTCTATCATTTGATATAGTGTGGTCCATGCATGAAGGGGATCCTCTTGCTCCTCCATGGATTTCAAGATCTCTCTCTATCATTTCAAGAGAAATCCTAATGGTACAACCTCCATTATTCTTTATTTTTATCCTCTTATCTTCCCCTTGACCCTCTTGATTTATCTCATTCTTGCAAACCCTAACCACTATATAGGTTGAGATTAGGGTTTTGGGAGGTTATAATGATGGGGATTTGGTTTTTCTTGGGCTAGGAAGGTCATTTCATGGCTAAGTTATTCATTCACCATCATAGTCGATGATTTTTGGATGGTTTCACTTGAAATGAGTTAGGTGTTTCTTTGTATTTCCCTTTCAATGTATTTCATAATTTTCTTAGATGATTTTAAATACTTTATTATGATTTTAGAAGAATGTTGTAAGCCCATAGTAGGATAGTTTTATTTTTAATGACTTTTGTGATTGACATAAAAATTTCATGTAGAGAGCCTATTTTTCTTTGTATGACTTTAAAATATATCAAGGAATATTTTCAGATCCATAAGTTGAAAAGAAACATGATTCAAAGGCTCGGTGTGTCCAAAATTAATCTTTTAAAATATTAATATATTTTATATTATGCACACATAGTTTTTTAGATATAATGGGATAACACTTAAACAGAGTTTAGAATCAAAAAATTGAGACCACGGTTGAACCTATAACATGATGTTTACCCTAGTAATGAACTAATGTTGGTCAACAAGGGGCATTCAAATATAGAGACCATTGTTGGGTGTGTTTAAATAAAATTAATTGATTAATTTAATTATTTAATTTAAATGATCTAATCCTAAAAACTCTATAAATACGCTATTATAACAGATCTCCAGGGTTAGTCTCATAACCTTGGGATCATTGAAATGAAGTTCCATTACTCTCCTTTGTTAGTGAATCGATATATGATGATAATGAGCCTCCAGATCAAGGCAAATCAAGGTGAAAAAAACACAAAAAATATTCTCCCTTCATTGGAAAGCATGTTTTTCATCAACGATTGATCCAAATCAAATCATGACTCTTCATATGTGGATTTATTCCCTTATGATTAAATGATTGAGCATGATGATTTCCATTTCTTTGAGCTGTGTAAAATTTGAGACTTTTCATGCGCTCACATATCAAATTTAATTTATTTATTTGATTAATCTCTATTGTTCTATGATTTGTCACCCTGGTTATCCCCAATTTGATTTTTTTGTCCAAGAATGCCTGGATAATGATTTTTTCACCCTTATTTATATACTTTTCCACCACCGTTCTTCCTGTTATTCATCATTAGACAATGGAGTCATGATTTGACCATTTCTAGGTAGGAACGAGCGTGATCGGACTCCCGAATTTGTGGAAGATTTTTATAAAAAAAATAGATCGATGATTTAGGGATTGACCAAGATGCTTGTGGGATGTGAGTGATCCCACCTTGGATTAGGGATTTGGTGAGGTAGTGGGATATTTCGATGGTGATAGGAAATGCATGCATCTTCATGCATGAGAATCAGAACTCTGATTTATGGAAACTAGAGGTCCGGAAATGATGGCTAGAGGCGATTACCACTGATTTTGGGAGGTCAAATGGAAGGAATCATGAAAATAGGCATATATATGAAACGAATGGGAAAGATCTAGAATTATGTCTAGTCCCTTTACACATTATGTAGGGATACATAGGCAGAGATCCATGTACTATAAAGGACACATCAAGGTAGAAAGGTGGGACAACACATTTTGTGGGTCCCCTTACACACCATGTTCCCTCCTTTTTGAGGAAACTTATACCTCTCATATCTCCTTCATTTGGACCTGGATTTTGGCCCAAGAGTATCCTATCCTAAGTGTTTTTACAATTAGAACTTGATGGTGGTATTATTTGTGGATTTTGATATATTATGTGATATGTTCTGAGTGTTACGCTTCTTTAAGCAGTGCTCGATGACGCCGATGACCAGACAATATCATTAGATTGGAACTCTTCCTTAGAGTTAGGGAATGGTTCCTATCCCCATAGAGTGGAACCCTCTTGTATAATCAGTCATTAGTCCTCTATCTATTTACCCATCTTTAGAGTGGAACCCTCCTATGGTGTTAGGGAATTGGTCCTCTACCACTATAGTGGAACCCTCATGTGGTGTTAGGGCATGAATCCTCTACCATTAGAGTGGAAACCTCCTAAAGTGTCATGAAATGATTCCTCTAACACTAGAGTGGAACACTATTATGGTGTTAGGGAATGGTTCCTCTACCACTAGAGTGGAACCATCCTACAGTTTCAGGGCATGGGTCCTCTACCACTAGAGTGGAACCCTTTTGCGGTGTCAGGGCATGGTTCCTCTACCACTAGAGTAGAACCCTCTTGTAGATCCAGGGCATGGGTCCTTTACCACCAGAGTGTAAAACCCCTATAGATTCAGGGAATGGGTCCTCTACCATTAGAGTGGAACCCTTCTATTGGGATAGAGCATGGGTCCTCTATCTATTGACTATCTGAGTGGAACCCTCTTGTTGTACCAGGGCATGGTTCCTCTATCTATCTACTAAGTGGAACCCTCCTGTTGTATAAGTACATGGGTCCTCTACCTAGATATTTTTTCCCTCAACTGTGAATCATAGTTTTGAGGTGTGTCTTGACATGTATGTTTCTTCAGACAGATGCATGAGATGTTGGGAATCTTTGATGGAACATTGGAACTAATGAAAAACTCTTTTTCCTTGGATAGGCTGTGAGGTGGAGATCCCCCTTTTCTTCTAGGATTATTTTTTTGAGAACATATATATCTATATCCATGTTTTTGGATTTTCATTACTCTATTGATATGGGTTGAGTTTTCTATTCCTATCATGTCTCTTACTGCTCCCCCTCCAGCTTTCGGGGCATCCTACTGGGTATGTATATACTCACCCCTATATGGGCTTTGCTCACATTTGTTGTGTCTTATTCAGATGATAGAAAAGTAGAAAGTGATTATAGATGAGCATAGGGATACCCTAGTGCATTTGACCATGTACGTTGGTCGGCCTTGGAGATCTAGATCTAGTGTCTCTCAGTATTTACTTTTCCATTTTTTTTGGGTTAGGACATATTTTAGGTTGGGAATGTATTTTTCCCCTTTTACTTTTCAGATTATGTTGTTGTACTCTTTTATTCTATAGAGGTTTTACATGCATGGTTTATTCTATATATGTTTCATCTTTTATTATCATTATTATGCACTTCTGCAAAGATATGGTTGGGTGTGTGCGTATAGGTACATTAGTAAATGACCTCCTATATTAGTTATACTTTCAGAAATTGTTTCCATCCCCTACCCTATGGAGGTGGGTTTGGGGTAGTTGTGACTTGAGCCCTGCTGTGTTAGGACATGACAGATTGGTATCAGAGAAGTTCATTACTTGGGATGGTGTTTGGAGTTGTCCTTTTATGAGGTTTTTGTTGGAATTTAGTAAAATCGCATCAAAGTGTCTCGAGTGTGGATTTCAGAATAGAGAACCCAGTGTTGGTGCGGTAGCTGACATATCTATAAATCAGGTTTTTGACCACCTACTTATTGACTTTGTATACCAAGACATTAGTTACAAGGATTAATGGTACATTCATAATATAGGTATGAGTCTTTGAATGTCCTTGAGTTAACTCCCCATATATATATGCTCATCTAATTGTGGTGCATCTTGATTAAAATTTCGAGATTCCTCCATGAATATAGTCAACCAGGTTACCAATTTTGAATCATGAAAAAGATTAGATGAGTTATGAGGCCTCAATTATGAGTCCATCACATGAGATATTTCCTCCAGGAGGGTAGGTATAAACACCCCTACCTATTGATAAACAACTCGTACTAGCAGAGCATAATGAGGATGTGCATAGTCTTAGTATACTCCATGAGTTCCAGCACCAGAGGCTACTAAGGTTCCATGATGATCCAACTCCCTAGGCAGAAAAGGATTGGCTTGAGTTGGTGAATCTAGTTTTCAGACATATGTGGATCCCGACTGATCGGATGGCTGCACATATAACTAGTGCTCTTCGTAAAGTAGTAGTTGGTTTTAATGGAATTAATAGACGATTCATCCATTCTTAGTGTGCATTAAAGGTTCTAGAGATAGAGATAGACCATGGTTCATGTTGATCCAGACTCCCTTCTTGGGTGGTTGAGGTTAGGTCCAATCCTTTGGTTTAGATATCCTTCTCAGATAGGAACCCTTTTGATGGTGGTCCTCGTGGTGATACCACTATAGGATTAAAATGGGTGTTGGTAAATCCCTTTGATGGATATGTTTAGCGTGGATTCAGACATGCAAGGAAGAGGGACACTTTCCCCACTGAGATGTGTTCTTTTGATGTGATTTAAGTCCAAAAGGGTGATTCAATTCCACATAAAGTGTATAGTGTCAAAGTGTGGAGGATGAGTCCCTTTGACTTGTGTGTACATGACATGATGGTGTGATAAGGTGTTAGAGTAGGTCCTGGTTGTGGAGATCATGTAGGAAAGGGAAAGGATGAGCTTCTGGTAGAAGGGGTTTCTAGTCTGGAGGCTCAAGTGTGGTTTAGGGTACAACCTCTGTCTCCACTAATTCAGCTAAAGTTTTTAGAACAAAGTTGAAAGACACATTTACCTTGACGTATCCCCTATTTAATACCTAGTAATACTAGTAGAGTCCCTTTTTTATTGACCCTTATGTTGGAGGCTCCTACAGAGAGGATTGGCGATCACACGTTTTTGTCGACGGGGTGACCTTACTTTGTGAGGAGAGAGAACCCCACACAAAGCCTTTCCATAGCGGCAGTGAGGCTATGATTTTTCCTTATTATGGACTACTTATCAACCATCCATACTCATATGATTACTACCAATGATTATGGTAGTGATTATGGGGTTTTGGATAGATATTTCCTCCTTTATGAGGAATAATACCTGGATAGAGTAGGATGAGCTCATTTGTAGGAGGTTGTAATCGATTTATAAGTTGGCTAGTATTACCCTTGGAGTAGTAGTTATTATGAGATCTCAGCTCCTACCAATGATGGTAGGGTATGATAATGTTCTGGGTTTACCTCCCCATAGTGAGAAGGACCTCTGTATGGGCTTTCACCAATGAAAGACCAATATTTTCACTAGAACGTCAGAGGACCTCATGGGGTTGTGAGAGCTAGTGGTGTAGTTGATGGGTATATATATTTAAGGCTTTAAAAGATCCATTGTATTCACTTGGTAAGCCTTGTGTTGTTCACCTAAGTGGTGGATGAGACATTGAGGTGAGGCATGGATTCACATCACCTAAATTAGGTGACTGTTGGACAGAAGTATACACCCCTGAGAATAGATGAAACCCTCGTGTACTCAAACATTTGATTATGAGTACACAAGACTCTTGAGTATGGATTATAGACATGCTTCAAGAGTACCAATATCATGGGGAACTCTTATGGATCCAATTATGGATTCCAGAGGTTTGTGGTAAAATTCTCTAGGATTTCAGCCCCTTTAAATGCCCTAATAAGAAAAGGGAAATCATTTATCTAGACTGAGTGACACTAAAGGTCATTTAAGGAGTTGAGGCTGAGGCTGATGAGTGATCCTATTTTGAGCATATTGGATGAGGGCATGGAGTATGTATTTTATTATGATTCCTCTAGATCTGGGATCAGTTGCGTGTTAATGAAGAGGAATACCGTGATCACATATGGGTTGAGGCAGTTGAGACAACATGAGTAGAACTATGTGACTCGTGACCTAGAGTTGGTATTGGTAGTCTTTGTTATGAGTATTTGGAGGCACTATCTTTTGTAGGAGCAATTTTTTGTTTACTCAGACCATATTAGTCTCAAGTATGTCTTCATGCAGAGATATTTGAACCCAAGAGAGAGGCACTGGTTGGAGTTCTTTTAGGACTATGACTTTGAGATAGTATATAATCCTAGGAAGAGAAACATGGTGGCATATGACCTTTTAAGGAATTCCTAGGATTGTTTAGCATAGGAGGCCTCATATTAGTTGGAATACATGAAGATTAACCTTGTTGAGGAGGAGGGTGAAACTTTTATTTAGTCGATGATGTTGACTCCTCCGATTCACTAGCGTGAGAGAGAGTTCCAATTCAGAGACATTGACTGTGAGGTCTTACATGACTAGATATTCTCATGAGATTCAATATATGGATTTTCTAAATGATAGAATCATGTCATCCTTTTCTAAGGATAGAAGGTGGTCCCAATTATGATGCGGTATGAGGTGATGAGAGAGTTTCACACATATCCTTTGGCTATACATCCCGATGTTAGGAATATGTATAGATAACTTTAGTAGTGGTTTTGGTTGGATGGAATGAGGTAGAGCATGACTTAGTTTTTCTCTTGCTGCCTTACCTATTAGCAGGTGAAAGTTAAGCACCAAGTTCCTAATTTTTTTCAGCCTCTTGAGATTATAAAGTGAAAATGGGAAGGCATATTCATGGAATTCATGACCGGACTTCTATGGAGATAAATAGGCCATGATACCATCTGGGTGATAGTTGAATAACTCATGAAGTCAACACACTTCTTTGCTATCACGGAGCATAGTTCAGTGGAGAGTTTGGGGCAGTTGTACATATAGGAGATCATTCTCCTAACTGGGGTTCCCTTGATGATTGTCTCCGACCGTGATGCATGGTTCATAAAATTATTGTGGAGAGACTTTCAGGAGTCATTTGGGACCCAGATGAGGATGAGTATAGCCTTTCACTCTAGAAATATGGGTAGACCGAGCACACTATCTTGGTGCTGAAGGATATACCGAGGGCTTGCATGTTAGACTTTGGATAGAACTGGGAGGATCACTTTACATTGGTATAGTTTTCATAAAATAATAACCACCACTATAATATCAATATGGAAACCTTCTAGGCCCTATATAGAATACCCTGTAGGTCACCCTTATACGGGATTGAGGCCGACGAGACATATTTTGTTGGACCATAGATGGTGTCAGAAATGATAGAGAAGGGCTAGGTGATCTGAAAGCAGATGAGGATAGTGTAAATAAGGCATAAATATTACACAGACTTATGTCATAGGCCCTTGGAGTTTGATTAGAGAAAACATGTTTTCCTGAGAGTCTCCCCAGGTTGAGGATTACAAAGATTTAGATGGGGAGGCAAGCTATCCCCAAGGTTTATCAGGTCGTTTGAGATCTTACAGAGGGTTGGAGAGGTTTCCAACTGCCTTGTCTTACCCCCAAATTTAGAGAAAGTTCATGATATCTTCCACATATCACAGCTGAGGAGATATGTGCATGAACCTGTGCATGTTATTGATATGGTAGAGTTAGACATCAAGGAAAATGACACTTTCATAGAGAACCCGGTGGCGATTGAGGATCGAAAGGAGAGGATCCTGCATGGATGAACCATCTCCTTGGTTTGTATATTGTGGTAGTACAAGAGCATGAATGAGATCTCCTTGGAGTGGGAGAACCAAATACAGGCTCAGTATCCCAATTTTTTTTAGTTTTTATTTTCAAGGATAAAAATCCTAAAGGAGGGGATAATGTTGAGACCCTATTTATTCCTTATAATACTTTGAAATATATCAATGAACATTTTCAGAGTTAGGCACTGAGATGATGTGTGATTATGTGGCTTGATGTACCTATAATTAATTTTCTAAAATTATTAAATATATTTTATATCACATGCGCATGATTTTTCAGAAATAATGGGATAATCTTAAACAGAGTATCTGATCAAAAATCTGAGACCACAGTTGAATCCAGAACATGTGGTTCACCCTAGGTGCAACCTAAACTTGGTTTTAATGAGGAAATTAGATATAGAGACTGTAGGCGGGTTCATTTAAATTAAATTAGTTGACTAATTAAATTCTTTAATTTTACTGACCTAATCCTAAAACATATACAAATACATTGTTATCGTATATTGATAGGGTTATCCACATAACCATGGGGTCATTGAGAGGAGATTCCACCACTATCCATCATTAGAGAATCAATACTAGACTACAACGAGCCTCCGAATCAAAGAGAATCGAGGTGAAACAAATGAAACAGATCTTACTCCATTTTCAAGTGTGTTATTCATCAACAATCAATCCGAATCAAGGTAAGACTCACCCTATGTCGATTTACTCTCTTATGATTAAACGATTAAGCATGATCATTCCTATTTATTTGATTTGCATCAAATTTGAGACTTTTCATGCATCTATGCATTAAATTTAATTTTTATTCGATTAATCTATGTTGTTCCATGATTTCACACCCCGACTATCCAAAATTTTAATTCGTTGGTAAAGAATTCTTGGACCATTATTTTTTCACCATTATTTATGTGATTTTCATCCATCATTCTTCACGTTCTTTATCGTTGGACCATGGGGTCACAATTCAACTATTTTTGGGTGGGATTGAGCATGATCAGACCCCTGAATTCATGACATATTCATGTATGACAAATAGATTGATGATTTGGGAATGGATCATGATGCTTGTGGGATGTGAGTGATCCCACCGTGGATCAAGGATCTGGTGACACAGTGGGAGATGTGAGAAGTGACGTGCAATGTGTGTATCTTTGTGCGGGTGAATAATAACTCTGATTTTTGACCACCAGAGATCCAAAAATGACAAACAGAGGAGATTACCACCGATATCAAGTGGCCAAATGGTGAGAACAATGACAACAATCACAGATCTAGAATGCACGAAACATATCTGGATTTTTGTGAAAAAACTGACTACACACTATGTAGTCTAAACAACACACGACGTTATGCCCCTGGTTACAGAGGCTAGGGTTTCAGTCGAAATAAATATCACAGGCCTTGTGGGACCCCCACATACCATATGACTTAGTGTTAGAGACCTGACATGTACTTTGGGAGTACATGAGGATGAGCATGGCTAGATTCATGAATAGTGTACATAGACACGACCAAGGTGCACAACATGGGTACACGACCAATGTACATAGGAATGACCAAGGTACATAGACCGAGTACATGACCAAGGTACACAGACACAATGAATGACATGAGAAATACCTCAGGTGGCTAAGTCATGCGGTGTAGTCCCTTTACCCTCAGTGTAGGGAGACATGGGTAGATATCCATGTACTAGTAGGGACATGACCATGCAACAGGGTGGGACCACATTCTGTGTAGGTCACTTTACATGTGGTGTACCCTCATTTTTGAGGAAAATTATACATCTCATATATCCTTTTTTTGGACTTGGATTTTGGCCCGCGAGTAGCACATTCCAAGTTTTTTTCCACATAGAAAGTGATTGTGGGCTTAGTTGTGGCTTTTGATATACAATATGAGATTTTCCAAGTGTGAAACTTCTTTAGGTGATGCTCAATGATGAAAGTGATCGGATAGGATCATCAGAGTGGAACCCTCCTATAGAGTCAGAGCATGGGTCCTATACCTATATAGTGGAACCCTCGTACATAATTAATTCATGGTTCCCCTATTTATTTATACATCTTTAGAGTTTATCCCTATTTTGGTGTTAGGGAATGGGTCATATACCACTAGAGTGGAACCCTCCTGTGGTGTCAGGGCATGGGTCCTCTACTATTAGAGTGGAACCCTCCTACGGTGTCAAGCATGTGACCTCTACCACTAGCAAGGAACCCACCTACGGTGTTAGGTCATGGATCATCTACCACTAGAGTGGAACCCTCATATGGTGTCAGGGCATGGGTCCTCTACCACTAGAGTGTAATCCTTATAGGGTGTTAGGTCATGGGTACTCTACCACTAGAGTGGAACCCACCTACGATGTCAGGGAATGGGTCCCCTATCACAATAGTGGAACCCTCCTGTAGAGATAGGGAATGGTCCCTCTACAACTAGAGGGGAACCCTACTACAAAGTCCGGGCATGGGTCCTCTTCCATGAGAGTAGAACCCTCCTATTAGGATAGGGAATGGGTCTTCTATCTATCAACTATCTGAGTGGAACCCTCTTATTGTACCAAGGAATGGGTCCTCTATCTATCTACAAGTGAAACCCTCCTATTGTATCAGGGCATGGTTCCTCTACCTATAGATTTTTCCCCTCGACTATAAAACATAATGGCAAGGTGTGGATTGACATGGACATTTATTCAGACAGATGCACGAGATACTAGGCATAATTGACGGACCTTTGGAACTAATGACATAATATTTTTCTTAGGCTAGTCTATGAGATAGAGACCCCCTTTCTCTATTATTTGAGTGTCTTTTGTTGAGAACATATATATCTGTATCCATGTTGTTGTATTTCAATTACTCCCTTGATATGGGTTGAGATTTCTATTACTATCATGTCTCTTACTACCCCCTTCACTTTTTAGGGCATCGTACTAGGTATGTATATACTCACCCCACATGGGATTTGACCGCACGTATCATGTCTTATACAGGAAACGAATAGGCCGACAATGGATACATAGGATAATAGGGATACCCTAGAGAATTTGACTATATACGGTGGTTGGGCTTGGAGATTTGGAGTTAGGCTCCCTCAACATTTACTTTTCTATTTTTGTTAGGTTGGGACATCTTTCAAGTTTGGCATGTACTTTTCCTATTTTACTTTTTAGATTACACTACCATACTCTTATATTCCCTATAGGTTTTACATGAATGGTTTATTCTCTAGACGTTTCATCTTTTATAATTATTCATCTTCACTTCTTCATGGAGATGGTTGGGTGAGTGTGTATAGGTACGTTAGGAAAATGCCTCTTATATTAGTTATTCTGTTCGGTGCTTGTCGTTAGCCCCTAACCAATGGAGGCGGGCTTGGGGCAGGTGCGGTTCGAGCCCTATTGGGTCAGGTCATGACATGTAACATTCCAAGAAATTTTGAAGTGTTTTTAAATAGTTCCTTATAGAATTAGATTTTTATATAAATCCCTTATAGTCTTTTAAATATCTTGCAGATGGTTTAAAGACTTGGCATGGACCCAAGTCACATTCCAAGAGTTTTTTAAAATTCCCCAATGGATTTTATAAAGGTATTTAAATGTTTAAAAGTGGTGTTTAACACCTATAATGTCCTGCCACCCTAGACCACTAATTAATGCCCGAACTGATGGTTTCTACTATAAATTAGTCATTTCTCCCCGTATGTTAGAGACTTTCAACTAGAAGTGGAGGTATAAGATAGTACCATGAGGAGACTATACCCCTTATACCAAATTACACAATAAAAAATAAAATAACCAATAATCGTATACACCCATCACATCAGAGTATGCAATAATAATAATACAATAGACATGCCATAACAAATGAAAAGTAGTCATAATAACATGTAGGATCGATCACCCATGATCTGATTGCATATAAAAAAACAAAAGAAATAAAAATTAAATAGGGCATACTATATCACCAATACCTCACACATCCCAACCTCCTACCACTCACAAGATTCTCTTAATTGATCAGGAAAAACTAGGCCCCAACCCAACCTAAAGCTACAACAATTGAAGGCTTACCAGGTACCCAAGTAAAGTAGAGGCCCAAACAATGTGTGAGTATATAAATCAGTAGGGAACCACCAATGTGGTCACTTAATACAATAAAAATTTAGTGATATATGCATGTGAAATGATCATAATAAATAAATAAACCTCTAAAATAAATAAATAAAACCACTAACAATACCTGATTTAGACAGTGCCATAATGTCTTTGAGCATACCATAGAGATTGTTCCAACCAAAATATCACAACTTCCCTAAGGGTTTATAGATATAACTTGGTTTAAACCTAATAACCATCACTGATTTTCAGGTCCATGACCTTGATTGAACATACTTGCTTCAACTAGTGTCAAGGTGTATCTTATCATACTATAATGTCCATTCCAGCTAGTAAATGACCTGTATTTCCCTAGTATACATGAGAATCACCCAAGGGACTAAACCACTTAGTATAAAATTTACCAACCTAAGAGGAAGACCAATCCTCCCTACTATACATGATCAATCCCATCTCTAAATCCATGGAATCCCCACCGGTAGTAAAACAGACCACCCCTATAGGTGTTTTAACAGTAACACAGACCACCCCTATGAGTGTTTTATCTTCTAGTATCAAAATACTTCTAGAGGGAGTTTTCTATAGTATCATAGAACTCCCCTTATTAGATTTTTCTCATCAAGTAACACCAACCACCCATATGAGTATTTTCCATTTAGAAATCAATATCACACCAAGGGAATGTTCTCTTTCATAAATAAATACCGCCCCAAGGTAATGTTCAATACATCATCATAAGAAAAATAAAAATAACTAAAATCACAAGCACTCGAGGCATATCAACCCTTGGGTCTACCAAATATAAACAAAAGAGTACTTGGTGGCATCCTCCATCCCTGAGCCTCCTACCCCTTTTACATTTACCAAAATAATTATTGTTCAATTACCATTATAAAGTTATGGACTCATGAATTTACCAGGGAACACTATAAATAAAATGGTATCAAGAGATGACACGTAACACATTTCAATGTCTAGGGTCACTATAAGTCAGCTCACTTTCCCATCCCATTCCATCCCTATTTATGGTTTGTCAACCTAGGATAAAACATATCAAAGGGAAGGATCGTTCACCCCTTAATTAAGATCATTGGGACCTATAGAAAAGTCCTATATAGCCAGCAGGTTCACACTCCTCTAAGTAAACACACATATACCAAGGGGTGTCAATGAAACCTAGAAAAGGTCCACAAAGTCAAAAAAATTCTAGTTTAATTTAGGAATATCCCCCAAGGGGATCCAAGTGTTAAGTGGTTACCATTTGAATAACCACTTTGATCAGGGATGACCGAGACTGATAAGCTAGTGCACAAGGGACAACATGGATTTGGAATTTTTTTTATTTCATCTACAATTATTTTAATTTAAAATAAAAGTGACAGATTGTAACATCCCAAGATTTTAAGAAAGAAACACTATGTTCGATAGCGTACTTGATACACCACATCGAGCTTAATGGAACTAAATATTATTATTTAAATGTTACCATTATAACCTAGCCATTAGAATTATAGGTATGAACATGATTAAATAAATTATGAAAATATGGTTTACAGATGTGTATATATATAATTCTTTGAACAATTAATTATTAATAAAAACAAATCATTTTTTAAAATAAAAGGAAATATTTTTCAGAAAAACTGTTTAAATGTGTACAAGTGTGTTTAATACTAATAAATAAAAAAATAACTAATTTAGGATTATATTAATTAAATTTATATATGATAATGTTTAAAATTAATCCTATGTTTTTTCAAGACATTATATAAGAACAAATCCAGTTTTACGCATAAAATGTGTATTTTTCTAAAATACAGTTTTTCCACATTTTGATGTCACATTTATTTTAAATATAGTTTTTAAAACTTTTATAAATTATATTTTACAAAATAATATTTTGATTTTAAATTTTAAATTCAAAATATACTTTTGTTTATTTTTTTATTTTTCTGATAAGTTTCATGTTTTGATAAATAGTGGAAAATACAGAAATTTAATTGAAAACCGCTTTTTCATCTAAATAATTTATAGTGTTAAATTATATTTTTTATTGGTTTTAAAGTATAATTATATAAATTATATATCATTTAATACAATTTAGTTCATTGGAATCAATTTCACATTTAATTCAGATATAAAAACATTTCATTCTTTTGAACGTTTTCACTTTAAAAACATGATTTCTCATTTCATCAACTTGATTAATTTTAAGTTAATTTTATCTAATTCCTTGTTTTGAATTTTTAAAAATAGATTCAATATTTTGAATCATAAGTTGAAAATTTAGTGAATAGATCCTTTTTATTTTGAGACAATATGAATAGTAAATTTAGTAATTTTTTATTATCACGGTTAAAGGGTAAATCAGGTAATTAAGGGTAATAATAATAATAATATTATTATAAATTTACCTTAAAACTTGTAATAATTTTATTGGATAATTTATTTTAAAAAAAAATCATACTTAAGCCAATTTTATGACCTCTTGGGGCCACTTGAATGACTTTAAGACCTTTATAGTATTTTATTTTCAAGAAAAGTCAAAGATGTCATACTTATGTTTTAATAAATATAAATTTTTTACTATAGGGTTATTTAGAAGATATATTCGACTATAAATAGTCTTTTGAAATATAAAATATTTATATATATCATGGGAATTTATTTATAATTTCTATGTGATAAAATAATTACCTTAAATGCTGACATAATGATGATGCAATAATTGTTTAATTAAAGGAAATATAAAATAAATTATATTAAAAATATTCAAATAAATATAATTTGAAATAATTAATATCATAAAAAAATTATATATATGAATTTGAATTTTTAGTGAGGTTTTAGAAGAATCAGTTCGTATTTATCATGTTTTTATGATATTTTTAAAAAGTCAATTAATGAATAGTGTCAAAATTGACATTAATGATATTTTAAAATAAATAGTAATTTATTAAATGATATAAAATTCATAAAAATATATAATCTAGAAAAATTATTAGGATAAAGTTTAATATTTCATAAATATTCCATTAATGGTTCATTTGGAATTTTATAGTCACTATATTAACCTTCAAAATGTAAAAACACATGTTGTCACAATAAGAATTAAAGAGGTTAAATAAGGATTAAAATAAAAAGATAAGGATTAAAAAATTATCTAAACTTTTATAATTTTCATTTAATGAAAGGATTTCGACCCAAAATCATCCTATATTCTAAATAAATCAGTTTTTATCCATTTAGAATAGAAAATTAATTTATATTAATTTAATATTTTGAGGAATTCCAAGAGTGACCCTCCCCTCTCTTATAAAAGAGAACCTATTATTATATTTTATTAACACTTTAAAACCTATTTATATCAGAAAATATCAACCCAAATCCATTAATAGAGTTCATACTCACATTATAGAGCTCTTATTTTAGAAATAACACCACCCTTAGTGGTCTTAAGTTGTTAATAAAAGGATATCATTCGGAGAATAGGTATTGTTTTAATCAAGTATTTCTATTTTACTTCTTCTTCCACTTTATTCAAATATTATTAAAACATTATGAAACAATAAATCCAATATCCTCAATAAAATGAGATATTATTATGTTAATATCATCTCCACTTCTATCAAATGGGAAAATAATTCATCGTTCTTGTGTACGGTGGACTGCCGTCTCGCGAACCTATGTAATTCATTTTCCATCACCATCTCTCAAGACTGGTTATAATGATGTAATTAATGTTTATTTATGATATTTATGTTATATTTATTATTATAAAAAATAATATATCATATTATTTCTTACATTTCCATGTACAGAAAAACCATGACGTTGTTCGTGCGTAGCTGTGAACTATTACCTCTGTGAAGTGTTGTGATTCATTTTTCATCATCACATCATATGGATGATATATATATAAGTACAATTAAATTATTAATATGATATTAATGATATTTTTATCATTATTAAAATATAAAATGATACTTACCTTCTTTCCATAACTATCATTGAAAAATGAAAATGTTACTCATGCATATGTAAGACCTACCGTCTCTATTATTATAACGTAGTTAGTTTTTGATAACAATAATTAATGGTTTGATTTAAAAGTATAATTAATGTATAAAAATAATAATCATTTAATGAATATTATTCTATATATGATATAATTATGAACACTTTGATTATTGATATCATACTAAATTCATTTTGGAATCAAGTACCAAATATTGAAAAAATGTCCAACATGAACTTAAATAATTAAGTAATTGTTATAACATGATAATAAGTGATATAAATGGAAGAATAAAATTTAAAAAGGTTTTAAAGAAAGTAAATAATTAACCTAATTTTATTATTCATAAAGATAAGTACTGTACGTGATGGTTCAGACTCAGTGTAAGAGACTTTCTTTTAAAAACCCTATTTTAAAGTTCATTTTTCGACTTTTTTTTACCAAAGTCAAAGGGGATATTTTTTAAAATTATATGGAATGAGTGGTTTATCAATTTTTTTTGAATATTTATTAATTTAAAATTTTATTTATAAGTTTTCATATTTATTTTTGAATAAAATTATTTCATTATTATGTGTGTGTTTTTTATATTTTAAAAGTGATTTTTACAAGAAAAGGGTATTTTGATATCTGTAAGTGTTTTTATCATGGGTTTAAAAGGGTTTTCAAGAGTTTTATTCATTATATTCTCCTTGATTTTCTTATTATGGGTTTATCCCATTATATCTCAAGATATGATGGGTGGATCCCCATTATAGCTCAAGATACGACGGGTTGAGCCCCATTATAGCTCAAGATATGATGGGTGAGACCCATTATATCCATCTAATGAATTGGGTACTACAAATATGGATGTTTACCATAAGGTTATTACATTTTAAGGGTTAATTTAATAGTGATATGAAAATGATATCCCAAGGAACTTTCATGATTTTTCTATGCACACTAATGAGTTTTTAAGAAAATGGGTTTTAATGGGTTTTCAAGTTTTCACTAGACTAATGATTTTCTTTCTTTACATCCCTTACTAATATTTTTGTTCTCATACCAAGCTTTAAAACGTTTTTAATAGGTTTTAAGGGATATTAAGGATAATTATGAAATCAAGGAGAAAACTATAAATATTTTTCATAAATAGAAACCATGTTTTATCTTAAAGACCTTTGTTTGGTGGAAAAAATAGATACTGAGTATAAGTGTACACTTGTAATGTATGCGTTTAATTTTTAGTATATTTTCCTAATTATATAAAATTAAAAATTGAAAATATACTTTAATGTTAATTCTAGTTCAAAAAACACTATAATATGTAATGTTTAAGGACATATCCTTATAGTTGGTATCAAAGGATGGTTTAGTCAATTTTAGAGATTATGATGCTTTCTTAAGAGATATGAATATCATCAAGAGTTTATAATTTTATGGTTGATCATAAGTTTAATGTATTAGAAAAACTTTTTTGTCTTTAAGTTATGAAATGTTGAGGTGATTAATGTTTTTTAGAGACATTTATATTTGAGGTAATTATGGGTTATTACTTTTTGGGATGTAAAATAAAAGGTATGAGATAACCATTGAGATTAAAATATGTTATAGTTATTTTTATAATTTTATAATATTTTGGGAATGTTATAACAATTATATAGTTTTAGAAAAATGACAACCCATATGATGATTGAAAACCCATTATTTCTGGAAAGGCCCCATGAATTGAACCCACAATAGAAGGGTGATAAGGGTGAATCACCTACAACTAGCCTACATGAAGTCCCAATTAGTATGGAATTTTATTTTTAGTTAAACAATTTTATGGGTGAAGAATAAGTTTATCTTTGGAACATATGTTTATCAAATAGATAACTCTGATATTGGAAAATGATTTGGTGATTAATTGATTAATGTTATTTCAGAATAAGTTCAATATTTTGGAATCATATAAAACTAAGGTAAATAGAACACTATGAGACTTTATCTGAGGTGTAAAGGTTGAATTATATTTTGGAAGAATATATGATTTTATTATGGACTTTTGGAACAAGACTTAATGTGTAATTGATGTTATTTTGAGACAATTGATAAAATTTATCTTGTAAGAACATGTGATCTAATCCTTCTAGATTTTGGATTTCAATCTTATTTTGTATTATTTTGGGGAATTTTAAGTATAGTTATTTATCAAATGGTCTATATTTAACTTTGGGTATTACTATTTAATTTTAGAGGTTGAAGTAGTTTTTCATCATATAATGGTTTATTATTTTTGGGTAATTATCTTATTTTATCCTAAAATTTTTAGGTTTGGTTAATGTTTCAAGATAGGGTAAATATATATTCAATATTTTTTGGATTATTTGATTCTATAGAATTTGATACTAGTGTTTTAGGAAAGAAAAATTCATCTTGAATACTCATCATTTGGAGAAAAATATGAGTCTTTGCAATAAATTTATTAAAGGATGCAAATATATTTTTTAGGTAAGTATTTTTTATTATGTTCTTATTCCAGGTAGTGAAATAATTCCTTAACTATACTAAAAATATCTTAAAACAAAAATGTTATCCATTTAATTTTGTTTACTAAGAAATCAATGATCTTTAAACCCATCACAATTTAGGGTTTTGTGATAGATAAATTTATAATGACAATATTCTATATCAATATCCATCAGAACATGATAGTTAGTTTTCTATTCCATGTCCATGTTTTCCAACAGGTATTCCTAATATGTGTTATCTCAGGTGACCTTCATACTTCTCTTACATTCTTTTAAAATGGAAGTTTTATTAATCCTGTTCCCGATGTGGGATTTCAATAAAGGTATTTTGAATAGTTGAACCCTAGTTACCCAGACCAAGTTAAAATTTCAATTATTCAATTTATTATAGGGGGGATAATGTAACATCCCAAGATTTTAAGAAAGAAACACTATGTTCAATAACATATATGATACGCCACATCAAGATTAAACGAACTATTAAATATTATTATTTAAATGTTACCATTATAACCTACCTGTTATAATGGTGGGTATTAAAAAGATTTAATGAATTATTAAAACATGGTTTAAATATGTATATATAATTATTTCTTTGACCAATTAATTATAAATGAAAATAAAACCCTTTTTAAAATAAAAGTAAACATTTTTTCAGAAAAACTATTTAAATGTGCACAAGTGTGTTTTATACCAATAAATAAAAAATAACTATTTTTGGATTATATTAATTAAATTTATATATAATAATATTTATCATTCATCATATGTGTTTTATATACATTATATAAGAACAAATCCAATTTTATGCATAAAAGATGTATTTTTATAGAAAAACAATTTTGCTTCTTTTTGATGGTGCACTTGTTTTAAATCTATTTTTTGACACTTTTATAAATTATATTTTTAAAAATAAAATTATTATTTGAAATAGTAATATCAAAATTTACTTTGGTTGAATTTTTTTATTTTTCTGATAAGTCTCATGTTTTGATAAATAGTGAAAAATATTGAACTTTAATTGAAAACAACTTTTTCATCTAAATAATTTGTAGTGTTAAATTATATTTTTGATTGGTTTAAAATATAAATAGATAAATATTATATCATTTAATTAAATTTAGGTCATTATAATCAATTTAACATTGAATTTGGATATAAAAACATTTCAATCTTCTGAACGTTTTCACTTTAAAAACATGTTTTCTCGTTCCGTCAACGAGATTAATTTTAAATTAATTTTATCCAATTATATGTTTTGAATTTTAAAAAATTGATTCCATATTTTTAATAATAATTTCAAAATTTAGTAAATAGTACCCTTTTATTTTTGGATAATATGAATAGTAACTTTAATACTTTTTATTAGCAGGGTTAAAGGGTAAATCAGGTAATTAAGATTAAAAATAATAATATAAATATTGTAAAATTACCATAACACTTTTCATAATTTTCATTTATTAGTTATTTTCAACTAAAATCATAATTGGTTCGATTTTAGGACCTCTTGAATCCACTTGGATGAATTTAACCCCTTTATAGTATTTTATTTTAAAGAAAAGTCAAATATATCATACTTTTGCTTTAATAACTATAAAGTTTTTAATATAGGTTTATTTAGAAGATTTATTTGACTATAAATATTCATTTTAATGCTAAAATTTTTATATATATCTTGGTAATTTATTTATAATTTTTAAGTGATAAAATAATTAACTTAAATGTTGAAATAATGATGATGAAATAATTGTTTAATTAAAGGAAATATAAAATAAATGATATTAAAAATATGAAAATAATTATTGAAATAATTATTGTCATCCAAGAATTTTATAGATTAATTTGACATTTTATTGAAGTTTTATAAGAATTAGTTCAAATTTATCTTGTTATGATATTTTTAAAAAGTCAATTAATGAATAGTGTCAAAATTGACATTAATGATATTTTTTAAAAAATAGTAATTTATTAAATGATATAAAATTACTGAAAATAAAAAATTAATCTAAATTATGTTGATAATATTGAAAATTTAATAAATGGCTCATTAATGGTTTGTTTGTAATTTTATATTAAATATATTAACCTTCAAAGAGTAAAAACACATGTTGTCACGATAAGAATTAAAGAGGTTAAATAAGGGTTAAAACAAAAGGATAAGGACTAAAAAATAGTCAAAACTTATCTAGTTTTCATGTTATAAATTTATTTAGACTAAAAATTATCGTATATTATAAATAAATCATCTTAGATCCATTTTAAATAGAAAATAAATTTATATTAATTTAATATTTTGAGGAATTCCAAGAGTACCCTTCCTCTTATAAAAGGGAACCTCTTATTCTCTTTTATTCACACTTAAAAACATATTTTTATGGGACAATATCTGACCAAATACCTTCCTATAATCCATAAAAATATTATAGAGATATTATTTTTGGAATAACACTATCCTTAGTGGTCTTAAGGTGTTAAGAAAAAGAGATCATTCAAAGAAGAGGTATTGTTTTAATCAAGTATTTCTGTTTTATTTATTCTCTCACTTCCTTAAAATCTTCTTCAAACATTATTAAATAATAAATAAAGTATCCTAAATATTATTATATTTTATTATGTTAATATCATCACCTAAATCCATCTCCACTTCTATAAAATGGGAAAATAATTCATCATCCGTGTGTACGATAGACTACCGCCACACAAACTGATGTAATTCATTTTCCATCACCATCTCTCAAGACTAGTTATAATGATGTAATTAATGTTTATTTATTATATTCATGAGATATTTATTTTTATTAAAATTTAATATATCATTTTCATTCTTACCTTTCCATGCATGAGAAAATGATAACGTTGTTCGTGCATAGGTGTGAATTATCACATCCATGAAGCGATGTGATTCATTTTTCATCACCACATCACATGAATGATATATATAAGTATATTTAAATGATTAATATGATATTAATTATATTATTATCATTCTGTAAAGTTAAAATTATAATTACCTTCTTTTAATAACGATCATTGAAAAATAAAAACATTACTCTTGCGTACGTACGACCTACCGTCTCCATGATTGTAACATAGTTAATTTTTCATAACCATACTTAATGGTTTAATTTAAAAGTATAATTTATGTATAAAAATTATAATCATGTAATTAATATTATTTTTGATATAATGGAATTATGATCACTTTAACTATTGACATCATACCAAATTTATTTTGGACTCATGTACTGAATATCGACAAAACATTTGACATTAACTTAAATAGTAAGTAATTGTTATAACATGATAATAAGTGATATAAAAGGAATAAAAAACTTTAAAAAGGTTCTAAATCAAGTAAATAATTAACCTAATTTTATTATTAAGTAAGATAAGGATTGTACATGACGATTCAGACTCAGGGTAAGTGACTTTATTTTAAAAACCCTACTTTAATGTTCATTTTTCAAATATTTTTACAAAAGTCAAAGGGAATGTTTTTTTAACTTATACGTCATGAGTGGTTTCTTCCACTTTCATGACTCTATTAATTTAATTTTTTATTTATAAGTTTTCATATTTATTTTCAAATAAAATGATTTCATTATTATGTGAATGATTTTTATATTTTAAAAGTGATTTTTATAAGAAAATGGTATTTTGATATCTGAATGTGTTTTTCTTATGGATTTAAAAGAGTTTTGAGGGTTTTATTCATGATATGTTCCTTGTAAAATTTTTATTATTGGTTTATTCCATTATATATAAATATATGATTGTTTGATCCCCATTATATCTCAAGATATGATGGGTTGAGCCCCATTATAGCTCAAGATTTGAGGGGTGGACCCTATTATAGCTCTCTAATGCATTGAGTATTCTGAAGATAGAAGTCGACCATAAGGTTATTCCATTTGTAAGGGTTAATGTAATAGTGATATTGTAATGATGTCCCAAGGAAACTGCATGATTTTTTATACATTCTATTGAGTTGTTAAGAAATGGATTTTGGATGGGTTTTCATATTTTCACTGGACTAACAATTTTGTTTCTTTATGTACCTTACTAAGATTTTTGTGCTCATACCAAGTTTTAAAATATTTTTCATAGGGTTTAAGAGAGATTAGGGAAAAGTCTGAGATCAAGGAGAAAACTATGAAGATTTTTCATAAACAAAAACCAATTTTTAATTTAAAGACCCTTTTTGGTGAAAAAAATGGATACTGAGTATAAGTGTCCAACTGTAATGTATGGGCTTAATTTGTAAGAATTTATTCTAATTATCGAAAAATCTAAACTGAAAATATACTCAAATGTGAATTCTTTTTCAAAAACACTATAATATGTGATTTTTAAGGCTAGGTCCATATACTGATAATTAATCAAAAGGGAAAAATTCTCTTAGTGGTGTGATTGCACAATACATGAAATATTACGACATTCATTAAAGACATAGGGAAAGTATAGGAACCAACTACATCATACAAAGGTTTTCCCTTTATTTTTTTTCAAATATTGCAATATACCACCCAACACCATAAAAACACATCCATTTTCAATCGAGATCATCTCAATGAACTTATCCTCAGTGATCCCATCACACAAGAACTAGAACCAATCATCCATGGGAGTTCCACAATAGACTCCCAACACTAACTTCCAAATCTCTAACCAACAGATCCATTCCAAAAATTAATTTAATTTATTTTCTTTGTAAAAAACATATATAAAATTCCTGTTCCATGTACCTTTGCAGAATCAACAAATGAAGATAGGTACATGCTGTCTTAATATGTCCCCTTTCTAGGCAAAAAAAATCCCCATCTCAAACGGTTGATTCCACCATACTCTGGTGGAATTAGAAAAAAACATAGTGGGAGGAAACCAAATTTAGAAATAAGGGATGTGGGGAATAATGTAGGATAACAAAGATTGTGAAACACCTTGAATCTCCGAAAAATAGTATAAAATTACCCCAAAATCTAAAGGGAACCAAAAAGAAGATGAGTGGAGACCATCTGAGTCACGCACAAAAAATATAAGGAGAAGGGAGTTTCCCCTTTAAAATATCAATGGGGGGAGAATTAGTAAATTTACTTATTAAAAATATTCCACTAGTTGGATGATGAAAATACACCATCTAGATGTTGGTCACTTGAAGCCTATAGGATTATAGGATGACCTATGACTAGCTAGTTGTTGCAGGCTGTCGACAACCAACAATCTGGAAACCCCAGTCCAACTCTTCCATTCTCCCAAACCTCTATGACACAATTTAAGCCTCATTACCCATCCAAAATACATATTTTAAGAGGTTACTAGACTCATAATTCTCATCAAATACCAAATTCAAAATTTGGTTCATCCACTAACTGAAATTTCAAATTTCTCTTGCAATTCAAACAACCATTTAGACAAGAGGTATTACAACACTAGTTTTATCTTTAAAGTGTGTGTGTGATATTTCAAGAGAATGTTTTTAAAATCAAAGTTAGTTGACCTTATTTCTATTTAAATTTTCACGGGACCTTGAGGTCTCATAGTGGTTTTAAATTATTTTTCAATTGGTAGGTGTGGTTTTGTAAAAGGGTGCTTAGAACCAATCAGTCTCCTTTCAAAAAATGGGTGTGTTTCCTTATAAAGTGATTTTATAAAAATGGTTGGATTTTTGAGTTCAATTTCAAATTGTGGTTTTATAAATGGTTTTAAAAGGATATTTGAGAAGTGGGTTTCAAATAGCATGAAAATGGATCGGATTCCTGATCACTTTTGTAAAAGTCCATTGACAATTTATACAAAGTGGTTTTATAAATGTGTAAGACCCTATTTGAGCCCCGTGTGATTTTGTTTATGATCATGGTGTCTTGTGATATAGCGAGGGAATGCTTAATATTGATGCATATTATTTATACTGATTTTGTATATATGTGAATGGGGATGTCTCTTGAGAAGGTGTAGGAGGTGAGGTGTGAGTTATTTCAAATGTTTTATATTTAACATATATGATGTTTCATTTATGATAAACTCCATTAACTTTTCATGAGGGTCATTGGTAAATATTAGGTGACCTATATGAGATAAATACATAATGTATAGTACTTGGATGTCTAGGTAATTTTTCCCAGATATGCCCCATTAGTTTAGCTGAGAGGATAATGGGTCAAGCTAACAAACTTTTTGTAGACTATGCAGTGAAGGTGCTTTCAGGATTTTTATTTTTAGATAATCTGATGAGACTACCAGGGTTCAAGATAGGTTTAGTAGTGCCAACATAGGTTCATTTTCATCAGTTTAGGTCTTTATTAATAGATCCTAGGGACGATTCCAATGATGTTGGGTCCTTCTTATAATGATTTAGGGGATTTACTTTCATGACTCGATTTTATTCCCCTAGTTCATTAATTTTTAGAACCATTGATCAATTGTTTCTTGGATTGTGTTTACTTGATTATTGGGTACCTATGTGTGATTTATATATCACTTTGGGTGTCTGGTTTACTTTCAAAAGGGTTGATTTAAAATGGTTTGAAAGTGTGTTTCAAAAATAAAAAGTGGTTTGGTTATTTATTAAAGGAGTTTTAAGAATTTTTTTTCCTTGAGATTTTTGTGGAAAAAAAGTTTTCACGAAATGTTAAAAAGAGGGATAAATGTTGATTTCTATTGTATTATGGTTTTAAAGGACCTATTTACTTAGTTTTAATTGCTTTATTAAATTGATTAACAATCCCTGTTTTGATTTCATAAAAGGATGCGTATTTAAAAATGTATATGTGTCATGTTATTGCACTTATTTTATAAAGCATTTGAAAAACCTATTTTTATATTATGTTTGAACTTGAATTTTATGAACTTTATTACAAAGGGATTTACTTATTCTCATAAGGTGGAGACCTACTGATCTATTTATATAATGCCTATATATTGATCTTTTTCAGGTTATCGGTACCCAGCTCTGCTTTAGTTCTTTGGTTTGGGTTCATCCATGGATGGATGAGTGGGATGTGATGAGTAATTGGGGGTCACTTGTTGTGAATTTTGATATTTTCCAATTCTATTTCCCTTTTTTTTTTATTTTGGGATATTTGATAAGCCTTTGGATTGGGATGTTCATTTATTTTCTTCTACAAAATTTCATTTCATTTGTATGTTTATCATTGTATGGATGCTTATTGATTATGACATTATGGTTTTGATGATTTATTAATTTATGATATTTGTTTATTTTATATTGATATCATGGGTGAAATAATTCTCAGAGTATTATTGAGACCCAGACACTAGTTTCTAGCCTTTGGGGATAATAAATTTTCTTTAGGCTATTGGAATGTTTATCCAGGCACTAGTTTAGGTAACGAATTAGATAGGTTCATTACGCACTGATAGTTTAATGCTGAATAATTTCAACTATAAATTATTCCCATTCTATCTTAGGTCACAAGAATTAATAAGATTAATTCAACATAATTACTAATTCTAATATGCACACCAGTCACACATTCCTACCATACTCAAGCAAGAAGATATCAACATGAAAAGTAAAAGTACACAAAATATTACATGGTTTATACTTTCATCCTATGAACATGGGAGAATACTAAAAACTATTATATCACCAAAAGTAAAAAGGAATTACAAACCACTGTAGCTAAGGAGCTAGTTATTACTCATAATTTAAGTACACAGTTACACATCAACAACTGTTCCCACCACTCTTTATAGAGGTAATTTTACGATCGAATAGGCACCACCATTCTATATTTGAGTCCATCCATTGGTTGACTTCACCATTCAATTGAGGTTTCCATCGACTCAATCATCTCAGATGATACACTATTCATAGTTTTCATATATAATTCTTCTTAACCCATCAGATGTACATTAACTTCTAGTAAACTCATATGCATGCCGAAGGTTGCTGTTTCATCCACTATGACAAGGTTGAAGTGACTACTAGAGTCTAAAATTTCAGTGAGTTAAATCCAGTGACTTGAAGAAGCTTCACTATCCCAACAATATCCATATTGATGATTACTTCAAGGAATATCTTTGGTATCCTCTAAATATTTTGGGGAAACCATATAATCCTTCTGCATGCATGCAATGTTATCCTTCCTCCTTTTGTTCAAATCAGTCCCACCGAGGAATAGTGATGCCTTAGGCTCTCTTGGATTAACACCTTCATGAATATATCAATAGGTTTTTGTTCCCTATGATCTTCTATATCTCTAAAACCTTGTTCTCTATTAAACTACGGATGAAGTGTAATTTTAGTTCAATATGTTTCTTTCTAACTTGAAATGATAGATTATTGGAAATGTGGATAAAAATTTGAATTTCACAAAATAAAATTCACCATTTGACCTATTTTTCAGCTCCTTAAACAAGAACATAAACCATATAAACCCCTTTATAGCTTCTTCAATTGTAACATATTCATCTTCCATCGTAGACAAAGTAACCACCGACTATAGCTGAAACATCTAGTTGATTTACACTCCTCTAAATGTAAACACGAAAACTATTATGATTTTCTGAGTATCATAATCACCAAAAAAATCCACATAAAAATATCCTTATAAAGTTTAATCTTCCATGAATCACAATGATATATATGTTGATCCTTCATGTTTCAGATGATCCACTTCATAGATTCCTAATGATCCTTCTCAAGGTTAGACATGAACCGAATTAACACTCCCTCTACAAAGGCAAAATATGGACACATACATATTATTAAATACATAAAGCTTCTGAAAGATAAATAATATAACACTTTATTCATGTACCAAACCTCTTCTTCTATTGAAGGTGCCTATTCCTTAGATAACTTGAAGTTCTTGGAAAGAGGGATGATAAGCTAGTTTTTATGTATAATTTTTTTAAATTTTAATAAATAAATGTATTTTTTTAATTGATAATTACCATGACTTAAGTAAAATAATAGTTTTTGGGTATTTTTTTAATTTAGAATTAAATTTTTAAAAAATAATATAATTAAAATACATGTTTTATAAATGTTTTATTTTTATAAGTATTTTGTGTGTGCTTTTTAGGATGAAATGGAAAAGGGTTGGGGGGAATTAGTTATAAAAAAGGTTGATAGCCCAGATAGACCTAAAATTAATGGGTAAAAATCATCTTAGAAAAACCCCATAGGAGTCATACAACTAAAAAATCCCATGCAGAAGGCCTGCATGAGTGGTAGGAGGACGGTTAGGTGACATGCAGGTTCACGCATACAGTAGCTGGGTCAAAGTCTGCTAGGCCCATGCGTGTCAGCATGGGATCATGTGGTGTATGTAGGAGACCATCTACACAATAGGATTTTGAGATGAGGATTTAATAGATTGTTATAAATCGTAGAGTGAGACCGAGCTCAACTCTGACGTGGGACACATGAGCACCAAGTACCGTTCCCCACTTAAAAAGGAACTCTGTTTTGTACAGGCCCATGCATCATATTCCCCTAACATACCCACCACCACCACTATGCCAAAAAACTCCATGGATATATCATAGTTTACCATGGACTATGAAGATATAACATGAGTCTCCATTGTAAAGTCACACATCACTACACCACAACAATGGCTATGAGGTGTAGTGACCCAGGGTGTCTGAACCGAAGAAGATGATGTTATGCTGTGACCGCACCACTGTGCCATATACTTTTTGGCTAGATATTGAAGAGAACGAGCTATGGAATAGATGAAGAGCTGTGATGTGGTACCTAACAGTTAAACATGGGGGATAAGAGGCTATATTGTGGTCTTCTAACTGCACTATAGGGGTGTGCAAATTAGCTGAGTCGAGGTTTTGATAAAGAGAAATAAGTTGCAATTGTAGTACCCATGTTGCGTCGTATCCATGAAAGTATTATAAAAAATTGTCCCAATTAATTACTATTTAAATTTAGTTAAATAATTATATTTAATTCAACTCTCATTTTTTGGGTCGATCCCTTTTAAATTTTTGGAATTTTAGAATTGTTTCACAGGTGCACGGTTAAATTACAGTTAGTCGAAACTATGTGCAGACTGGGAGAGTGAATCTATCAATTTTTAGAGATGAAATATATGAAAAAAACATGGTTTCTCAAATCATACACCCTACCCATGTGGTGTTCCAAAAACCTTCTAGTAGGGGGTGCACAATTTGGAAAACCATACGGCCAAACCGTGTGCGATTCTTGACCTTAAAAAAATGTTTTTATTTTTATTTTTATTTTCATTTTCACCATTTTATTATTAGGTCACACCACCCCCTATATTTATCATATCTATCATATGTAGTACTAGGTATGGATCGACTAAACCTCCTCCTCCCATCCTCCTCCCTTTATTCATGATTTCAAGGGGTTTTTGTGTTCTCCATTCTCAATTCTTCATGGTAAGGACTATTATTCCTTCCTCCTTCCATTACCACTTGTTTTTCATCTATCTCATCATTGTTTACTTGACTTGGCTGAACTCTAACCCAATTTTTGATTGTTCTTTTGTTTAACCTTTCTTCCTAGGGTTCATGAGTCCCATTGAGGCCTATTCTAGCTAGAACCATTGAAGACAAAAAATTTCTCATTGATTTAGAGTAGGATTTTTTACATCATTCTTCTTTGAAAAATTTTTAATTAGGAATTTTGTGATTCTTAGTTTAATTTTTGTTCATTAGGGTGACACATATTTCCATGACATAGATTTAAGCCATCATTGTCAAAGTGAAAAGTTTTGAGGTAGGTTACCCTATGTACAAGCCTTTAAATTGAGAACCATGATTGCCTAATTTTTTAAAGTGTGTTTTCATTATTATATAAATTAAATATGTTATAGATAATGGTTGTGATTTTTGGAAATGTTTTCTCCATTGTTTTTTATATTTTAACAAAGATTCCATCACTGTTTTCTCTTATTAAATAATGTTTTCAAGATTTTTTATAATTCCAAGAACCTTGGGTGTTGGAGTTGATTTCCAAATGGTTTTAAATGTGTATGTTTGAAATGAATAAGTATGTTCTGGTCTTTTGATTGATTTTCTATAAAATACTAATGAAATAATTGGTTCACAAAGAGATTCCAAATGGTTTCTTGTTCTCTCCCTTATTTTAAAATAGGGATTATACACACACACACACATATATATATGTATATATATAGGTACCATATTTTTGAATAATCACATAGAGTTGTGTGAATATGTACATTAGGTCAAGGGGTATTTATATATATATTGAGGTTCATATTTGTCTAAGTGTAAAGAGTGCATTAGAACATTAAAATATTTGGAATGAAAATGTTTTTCAAATGATAAATGTTTATTCCAAATAATATAGCCCAACTATAACCTTGAAAATATAGCTTGATGCTTCTTTGGGTTTCAGAATTGAATTTTGAAAAGAAATTTGTTTCCCTGGAAATGATTTTGAATCCTCAAAATATAAGTCCCAGTTGGTACCTTTGAATGTTTTTTCTTAAAATGTGGACACATCCATATATAATCTCTATTATAAGGGAGAGTTCAAATGGGTTCATGTCAGGATTTTTGCTAGGAAAATGTGTTGATGCCCGATCATTCTTGATTGTGATATTCTAAGTGTAGACCTATTTAAATCCCCAATTTTCTAAATCCATGGGATCCTAGGCATCATAGTGAGAGTCGAGAGACAATTTATATTTATTATAAATTAAAAAAACTACATCTCCATGGTTGGGAAAGTTCATGTGGGCTGTGCCAACAATGCAACCATTTGAGAGATTTTGGGTTAGTTATTGACTATATATTATATTGATAGGCCACTAGATGTTTCCAAACCACAAATATAAATGGTCTCATCACTTTTTGTCTTAGAATTTCCCATTATAACTCCTTTAATTGTACTATATTTTCTATTATTTTGTGGCACTTTTTAAAATAATTACATTGTAATTCTTTTTGAATGGAAGTTCTTACTTTAGCACATATTTATAACTATTATACCTTCCTCTGTTTTATATATCCTTGTGATATTATTTCCACTATTATGATTTCCCATTAATATGATTCTTTCATCACATGATTATTATTATAAATTGATTATTTTAAATTCTTTCATTATTTAGAAACTATTTTTTAAATAAATAGGAAAAATTATTTTTGAGAAGAATCTGCTTGTTACTTGTTTTAAAATGAAAGGAAAAATATATGTTTATATATTTATATTTTCAAACTAGAATGAAATGATTTTCTATTTAAAGGTAAGGAACAAGGTGTGGTTTTTATTTTGGATTCCCTACTTATATTTTTTATTCTAACACCTATATCTCTACCATATTTCAGTTTCAGATTTTGGATTATCTTTTATTATTTCCCATGGGGCATCACGTTTTTTGTTTTTTGGATAGTGAATCATATAGTTACAAGGAGGTAGGTATGTTTATATTTTAGTTTTATTTTAGTTTCCTTTATCACATCATCCACTTAGGATTTTATAGATTTTTATAGATGAAGGGTTACTATAGATACTGGTTGGTGAATAAAAGCCATTGGAGGGGTATTTTTCCTCATAGAAGAGGAATATTAGATGGTGAGGGAGGTTTTTAGTGATCATTTATATTTAATTCTTTCCTAGTTTTGATATTAGTTTGCTGTTCTATTTTTTTCTCTGGAGTGGATGTATGTTGTATGGATGATTCATGATAGAATTTTATTTAATTCCCAGTACTACTTTTATTTATTATTTAATGGGTGAAATCATTCCCAAGTTGTGTTTCCTTGATGAAAATACACTTGTGATAGCTTGTGGGGATTAGAAAAAACCTTTAGGCATTGTCACAGACCAACTTGGGAATCCTAAGGGGGAAAACTTAGGTTGGTTCAAAAAAAGGCATTAAAGGCACCCTTTGTTATGTAAGAAGTAATTTTAGATGGATATAAGACTTTTGTGACTTTTGGTGTATGCATAAAAAAGTGTATAGGCAAAAATTTTTGTGATGAACCTTGAGTTTCCATGAGAAGTGAGGATTCATTATTTTATTTATTTTTGGGTTTTTTTTTAATTTAAATGATTTAATTTTTTTGGGATGACAATGGTTGTGAATCGGTGTCACACATTGATCTTTCATGGCATAAAAACCCTTATGGAGCCCGAGTGCATGGTTCAACATGATTTCTAGTGGCTATTACATGCCAAGAACATGGTACACTAAACTGTATAGCCCAATCATGCACAATCACTAGTCCCTCTTATGGAGTTTTCATATTTTGAGATGTTATTTATTGTATTTTTGATTAATATGTGTTGGTTTTAAAAAGGAAGAGTAAAAAAATGTTTTTAATTTGAAAATGGTTAAAGGGGTTTTGTGTTGGGAAACTTAATTTCAAAATGAAGATTTAATATTTTATAAAATTAATTTTTTTGGATATAATCTTCAATGTTTTGGGTTAAAAAGTTTGATTTTTATTGAAAAGTGATAAATTAGGTTTCTTAAAATTATTTAGAAGGGTGATTATGAAATGGTTTGAAGCATGCTGTGGGTGTTTTTGTAATTTAAAGTGAGATTTTATTATGGGAACTTTACTTTAGGGAGGAATGTGAAGTTTTAAATTAATAAATGAACATTGAAAAATGGATTGAAATGAATTTTGTTTTTTTAAATGAAATAAAATATTTACAAGTTTTTTTCTTTTAAAAGGGAGAAACTTTTTGGTTTTTATAGGGTTTTGGAAAAGGATTTTTGAATATTTGTTTTGGCATTTTAATGTGGGTGTTCATTTTTATTTTGCGTTATGGTTTTGAATAGGGGTGGTTGGAATTTTCTTAATGGGTTTTTCCTTTTTTACTATGGTTTTCCTAGTTTAGGATAAATTATATTTTGATGCATCTTAATTAAAATTTTATGTTTTTTTGACCGATTTTACCCCTAGAAACTTTTTATGGGTTTTGGGATGTTCTTGCCTTAGGATGTCATAGGGTGGTGTCTCTTGTAGTTAGGGAACATGATATTTTGGAATAAGTCATTACCTATAATCTAAGTGGAGTGGTAAATCTATATCCCCTACCCATGAGTGGAGAAATTATTGAGATCCCTTGGGTGATTTTGTTCTTTGAGTTTCCCTTGAGTTCTCTCTATAAAATGTTGATCTTCTTGGAGATATTCTCGCTTTGGTGATCAGTGGTGCCCATTATTTTCATAGGGATTCTAGTCATGTTCTTGATCTTATTTTGAGGAATTAGGAAATGTAAGTCTTGGGTGTGTTCATAAGAATTGGGTTGGGTGATACCCCCTAACATAGGTTATATCCTAGCTAGTTCCTTGTTTGTTTGGATGGGTTCATCGGGGTCTTGTTATTTCGGGTATGACGCTCAAAGTTGCTTCCTTTTCCTCAATTGTTATAAGGATAGAATCAACTACTCTTATTATCCAATATTGTTTGAGGTGATTTAGGTCATTACCTATTCACTATTATTTGGATTCATTTAATTGTATTTGTTCGAGGTAATCTTAGCCCTGAGATTTTGGATACTTAAGAATTTTGGGTTGATGAAAATTATGGATGTGTTTTTGATTAAGCATTTTAGTGGGACATATTTATCTCAAAGCCTTTTTTAGTAGTTGTATTTCCCTTGGGACCTTCTCCATTTCTAATGATCTCTTGTATTCGTAATGTCTCTATGGTGGGGAGAGATTTTATGGGTCTCAATTATAATTTTTTTTCTATTGAGGGTTTTGACCTTCTTGTTTAGGTTCTAAGGGTGATTTGAGGTATTTAGGAATTTTTGATTTTAGAGATTTTCTTCGATTAGAGTAAGTATCGAGAATTGGGTTCAGTTAAGGATGAGTATTTTAGAGGATTTATAGAATATAAGGGAGATAAATCTCATAATTTTACCATATATACCTTGGTGATTCGGTTTAAGACCCCTCAAGGATGCATGTTCGAGTAAGGGAGTGTTTGATTCTAGGATTTAGTGGTTTTTTGGGAGATGAATTGAGCTTGGGAGAATGTTTTGTTTCATTTTGGATAATTTAACAGGTCTTGGATCATGGTATTCATGGGGTTTATTAGATTTTGGGTACTTGAGATTCATTTAAGGGGGGTAATATTTTCATTTATTTGATCCATCTAAATTAGTTGAGGATCTATAGGGGTAGAAAGATTTATTGTAGAGAGAATTGTTACACCTCAACCTAGTAAAATTTAATTTTAATGTATTTAAATAATTATATTTAATTTAGCTCTCAAATTTTAAGTTGATCCATTTTAAAAATTTTAAATTTTAGTTTTTTTCATAGGCGCATGGTGAGCGCATGGTTAGTAGAAACCATACACAGACCATATGAGTGTATCTAGAAATTTCCAGAGCCAAAAATTATGGTTGAAAAATGGTTTCCCAAACCATGAAACCTACTTTTGTGGTGTTCCCCAAAGCTTCCATTAGGGGTAACACAGTTTTCACATGATTTGGAAAATCATATGGCCAAACTATGCGTGATGCCCAACCTTAAAAAAAAATAAAAAAATAGTTTTTTTACATTTACTTTTTCCCCTTTTCTTCTTTTGTCATTCAACCCCTCCCTTTCTCCTGTCTGTCGCACGTAGCTCTAAGGTGGGCTCGTCCACACCTCCTCCTCCAATCCTTCTCTCTCCATTCACAATTTTAAGGGATTTTCATGCACTCCTGGTCCAATTATTCATGGTATGGTATATTATTCCTTCCTCCTTTAATTTGCTTTCATTTCTCCTCTCTCTGATCACTACTCATGCACCATGTCTGAACCCTAACTCAATTTTTGGGTCCTTTGTTTGTTGAAACTTTCTTCCTCGAGTTTATGAATGTATTTTAGGTTGATTATAGCTATGATTGTTGAATGTGGAGAATTTATCATTGAATTTAGGTAGGTTTTATTCTATACTTCTTCTTCATCCTAATTTTAATTAGGAATTTTGTTATTCTTAGTTTCATTTGGGTTCATTAGGGTGTTTTGGATCTCTATGAGGTAGAGTTGAGCCACCATTGTCAAATTTAACAAGTTTTGATGTAGGATACCCTATGTCTAAGCCTTTAAATTGAGAAATATGATTTCTTGATTTTTTTGAAGTGTGTTTTTGTTACTATATAAAGTAAATATGTAATGTAAAATAGTTGTGATTCTTAGAAATGTTTTATCCCTTGTTTTCCATATTTTCACTGAACTTCCATCATGGGTTTCTATTATTAAACCATGTTATCAAGCTTTTTTGAAATTACAAGAACCTTGGGTGTTGGACTTTCTTTCCAAATGGTTTTAAATGTGTGATTTTGAAATGAATAAGGATGTTTTGGTATTTTGACTAGTTTTATATAAATTCGTAATGGAATTTTTGGATTCCAAAGAGCTACCATATGGTTTTTATTTCTCTCCTTTTTTTAAATATGGATTATACACATATCCACAAATATATATATATATATATGTATATATATAGGTACCCTATTTTTAAATATTCACATAGAGTTGTGTGAATATGTACATTAGGTCAAGGTGTATTTATATATATATTGAGGTGTATATGTGTCAAAGTGTAAATAGTATATTTAGAACTTTAAAAGATTTTAATTGAAAATGGTTTCAAATGATAAATGTTTGTTCCAAATAATAAGGCCCGATTGGCACCTTGAAAACGTGGTTTGATGCTTCCTTAGGTTTCAGAATTTAATTTTGAAAAGAAAGATGTATCCTTAGAAATGATTTTGAATCTTGAAAATGATGAGGCCTGATTGGTACCTTTTAATTTTTTTTCTTAAAATCAGGACACCTCCATATATACTCTCCATTTTAAGGTGGAATTTTCATAGGTTTATGTCGGGTGTTATTCTAAGAAAATGTGATGATGTTTGGTCATTCTCAATTATGATGTTCTAACTGAATGCCTCTTTAACTACCATTTTTCTAAATCCATGGGATCCTAGGTGTTGTAGTGAGAGTCAATAGATGATTTCCATTTATTCCCAATTTGAAAAACTAGATCCCTATGGAAAGAAAAGGCCAAGTGGGTTATGCCACTGGTGAGGCTAGTTGTGAGAAGCTGAGTTTTTTTATTAACTATGGTTTACATTGATAGGTGGTTCCAAACCGAGCACATCTAGGGTCACTTCACTTTGTGTCTAGGAATTTCCCATGATAATTTTTTTACTTGTACTTTGTTTTACCTCATTTTGTGAAACTTTATAAAATACTTACACTGTGATGATTTTTGATTGGTAACTCTTATATAAGATCCTTTTTATACATGTTTTACCTTCCCATTTTTTGTATCTCATTATGATATTCTTTATACTATTATGATTTCCTTTTAAAATTATTCTTTTGTCACATTATTCTTCTTATAAATGGTTTGTCATAAATTATTTCATTATTTATTTATTTTTAAATAAAAACAGAAAATGGTTTTTGAGAAGTATAAGATTGTTACTTATTTTAAAATGAAATGAAATTACAATGTTTATATATTTATATTTACAAACTAGCATGAAATTATTTTCTCTTTTAAGGTAATGTATAGGGTGTGGTTTTTCTTTTGGCATCCTTACTAACCATTTTTATATTCACGATAATATCTCTATCATTTTTCAGTTGCAAGTTTCAAATTATATTTTATTGTCATACCTGGGGAATCATGTTTTTTTTTGGGTGGTGAATTTTATAGTCACAAGGAGGAAGTTATGTCATTAGTTTAGTTTTATTTTAGTTTCATTTATCGCATCATCTAATTATGATTTTATTACTTTCTAAATATGGAGGTTATCTATACCTACTTATGGGTGAAAGAAAGACATTAGAGGGGAATATTTTCCTTGTAGGAGAGGGAGATTAGAGGGTGGGGGGGGGGGGGGGGTGGTTCTTGCTTCTATTTAACTATTTCATAGGTTATTAGGTTATTGTTTTGTTTTTTTTCTCTAGCATGGGAATTCAATATATGGATGCTTCATGCCAGAATTTTATTTAATTTTGGAAGATATTTTTCTTAACTATTTAATGGGAAAAATCATTCCTAATTTGTGTTTCCTTGATGGCCAGACACTTGTTACTGCCCATGGGGGATCATGAATCCCCTTCAGGACTTTTTTTAGGCCAACACAGGCATTCGATGTCGATGGAGGGGTGACTTAGGTTGGTTCATGAAATGGATTGTTACACTGAGAATGAAGCTACACCATAGGGTCTACACTACAACATGGAGGTGTGATAAATGGTATAACTATAGAAAATGAGGAAGATGGTGGCTACGTCCATGGGTGCTTTTCCACAATCCATACATAGACATGTACACCTTAATAATGATATGTTGTAAGGTTTTTCTCCCACACCATAAGGTTTGGGCTTCTGTGAATTTTAATTCCCAAAACCTTCAGACTAAAAATTTTCTATTGTCCGATATTCAAGGGAGAAAATAAGAAACATGTTCAAGGAGTCTCACCTATAAAAAATTAGATCAAAATACTTTACAAAAATAGGAGACTCGACCCTTCCCTCATTAACAGATAAGTAGAATTATTCAAATAGAGAGAAGGGGTCTATTTCACAGGAGGAATTCATGAATTTGACCAAGTCAAAGAGGATATTTAAAATAGAGGAAAATCATAATTTAAAAATTGAAGAGAAGTAAGAGGATTCTACCTTTAAAAGTAACCATGAAAATGCTATATAGGGGGTTGGACACCTAACTCCCATAGAAAGATTGAAGCTAATATTGTTTCTATTACTATGAAGTGTTGTTTCTATAATAGGTAATTTTTAATTTCCTATCCCCTCATGACTAGAATGAGGGGGTAAATAATTCCTATACCAAGTTATTTAAAATAAGGGGGAGGACACATAGTGGAATTAAGTTTTTTTTTGATTTGTTTAAAATAGATTATATTCTCTATTTTCAATTTCTAAAAACTAACCCTCATCGATCATATGTGACCATTGCTGATTAAGGAGGATGTTCCTTTGAATATAATAACTAATTAATCCTTTCCATGGTACAATAAATGCATATATGGTAGTAATTATATTTAAATAGGGGTTTGAACACTTAAGCATATATTAAACCAAGTAACTAAGAGGGGAAAAGGGAATCTATAGAATAAAGGTTGAGTAATCTAAGAGGAGTCTCACAATAGTTTAATTCCAACACTATTAAAACCAAATCTTAATATTTTTCTTCACTAAGTACATGAACTTGATTTTATTATTATTGTTTAATGCATCTCATATTTCTAAAAAAATACTAAATTTGAATCACTATATTCCATTATTTTTTCTAAAAACATTCTAAGTGATTTATTCCCATTCTATATTAATTGACCTTGAATCCAACTTTAATACATTTTTGTTTAGTGATAGTTGAGATTTATAAAAATGTACTTTGATGTCCCTAATATAAGTAACAAAACTTTTAGGTGACATCAAAACTAGATCCGTTTCTAGAGAATGGTTTCAAAAAATGTTTATAATTTTTAGTAATTTCCCATTTTTTTCTTTTATTTTTCATTATTTTACACTTAGACTAATTATGTAGTATTTTCAGGAACCAATTTAGTGCACGAGTACTCCAATAAGAGAAAGAAAAAGAAGGAGACTCTATATTTGATCCCATGATTTAAAGGAATATATGAATACAATAGCAGAAAACTCAAAAATAATAAATTAGGATTGGAAGAGAACTAGGCTAAGACACTGGATTTGGAGCTCAAATAGAAGCTGGACAAAGAGCACTCTAAGAGCTACAAGAATGGAACCTAATGCTATAAGATTTAATAAACTATGGGTGAAACTCAAATGTGGGGATCAATCCTAGTATTGTAATGGCATATATCCATATAGATAAACAATTTTCATGTTCCCAAGGATTTCAGAGCTCAGAGAAGGCTTGGAGGAAGTCCAAAGGGACTCGGGTGTTGAGAACTGGGAGTAGGGGACATTCACAGCATGAAAGTGGGTTTCATGTCATGTAGAATAATTTCACAATGTGAAAGTGAAATTCACATCATGTAATATTTTGGGGTTTGAAAAATAAAATAAATGCAAAAGGTGATGGTTTTTCAATGGAAACTGACCTTGAGGCATTACACGATGTGAATGGGGATTACACGTCATGTAATCCCCTAATGTTGTATGTTTTAAAACATTTCCAGCCACTCTAGTTTGTCAAAACCTATGTCTACAATGACTATCTCTTGACTCTAGGTGACCTAAAAACCCCTTATTTAAAGTTTTGTGGATTCCTTTAACAAGGATCGATTCCTAACACCCTCCTTTGATCCTTAGTGATCCATATTTGATCCAAGGTAGGTTCGACCTCCCTTTTTATGGTTCTTTGATCCATTTCCTCTTATGTCTTATCTCCATGATATGGTAGATGATCTCCCATGTTTATAATGGATTTTTTCTTGGTTGTTGGTTGGTGTGGTTGTTCCGTGGCATCCTCGGGTGTATTCAGTTATTGTAGGAGAGGTGATCAGGATCCGTTGTGTGGTCTATTCTTATGAGAAGAACATCAATGAACTTTTGAGTTAGGGGATTCGTTTCTTCTCTATTTATTTACATAAAATAAAAGAGATAGCATGGTTTATCCCCTTTTATCATAATGAAATTTACCTAATAAAATACTTGAACCAGATTAAAGAATTAGTATCGATCGCATAATGATGTTTCTTCTTTGTACCGTGATAACAATTTGCCTCTTGATTTTATAGATAGTGTGATATCTATTACTTTCTTGGTTTAGCATGTTGTTATTAATGGAAATTGGTAAGTAATGTAAATTCAGAATTAATTGAAAATTAATTGGCTAAAAGATAAAGATGCATGTTTAATGAATTTGATTTTTTTTGTAATTTTATGTTAATAAAATCAATGTAAGTATGCATATTTAATTGATTGTTTTTTGAGACTGAAGCATGATGATACTTGTAGATAAAATAATTAAAGGCATACTAAATTAATTGCTTAATTAATTTGTGATATCTAATTACTTAGGTTTCCCTATAGTTTGAACCTTTGAATAATGAATTGGTTAATTAAATATGGAATAAGAACCAGTTATGTGATAAAAGATAATGCCCTTATAGGGCCCGAGTTTCCTGATTTCTTGGAAAGAACAAGTGCCTTATGCTTTGGGTCCATGATAGATTGTTGTGGGTAAAGGCTGAATGCATTTCTTTGGGTATGAGGACCCGTTTCTATTTTTGTTTCATGATTTTTGTGATGTAACGTGAACCTGGGATGGATGAGCATAGAGGGATATTATGGTTTGTGGGGTAGGGAGGCCCATATGTGATGTGAGCCTGGGATGGATGATCCTGGAGGGCTGTTGTTATATGTTGGGTGGGGAGGCCCAGTTATTGTGGTAGTAGTTGACTCATGGAGTAGCGATATGCATGTGGATGTTGGGGAGGACATCATAGATGACAGAACGAGTTGAATTTGAGATTAACCATTGTTATGAAAGCTCTATTATTATTTGAATATGTTGTCTGGATGGAGGCCATGTTTTTTTTTGTTTTTTTCCTTTCCCCACTTCTTGAGGAAAAAAAATGTGTTTGGTTTCTCTCTTTCCATGGGAGTAAAAGAGGCATGGTATATGCCACATGCTTTCCATGTTTATCTCCTTATGACTGGATGAGTTTACTCTCCTTCTATAGGTGGAAAAGACTCAGTGGTTAGTTTATCTAATCACTGTGTTGAGCCCCTTATGTTTTTGGAGTTTATAATGTTTTCCTAGAACACCTGGTGATATAGAAATTTGTAATTATTGTTAAATAAGTGAATAAATGTTTAACCTATGGGGTTGGAGCTTGCTGGGATGCAATGCTGAGGTTATAATTCTATGAATCCATGGACTCGGTTTGGTTATTTGTAGAGGGTATGTATCTTTGTTTAAATTCTAATGAAATGTAATGTGGAAATGATAATAGTTAATTAATTGTTAAGAATTAATTAACATAAAGTGAAACTGATAAAAAGGTATAAATTAATTTATTATATCTCTTTAAATGGTTATGTGCTTATATGATATCTAGTCTTAGTAGTGGTAGAGGGGAGTCAGAGAGACGTTAGCTACAGTTGAGTCTAAGACTATGTTATTCCCATAGTGTTGTTGTGATCTATATTATAACCTATACTTTTTGTGTTTTTATATGATACTCCACCCGGTCGGTTAGGGAAACTGAAACCCTAAGGATTTTAAGCCCTGGGGGTTGTTTCCCCAACATCCTAGTGGGAGGATGGATGGATGACTACCCACTTTGGCCCTAATCTCTTCTCAAGGTAGTTAGTTGTGATGGTATACAAGATGGTTATATTTTCCAATATATGTGTGTAGAGGGATGCAGTGGATTGTGGTTATTTCACACACAAGTATTATGGATATAGTTTCCTAAGTAATACTATAGGTATAACTTTTATATTCAATGATGAATTGAATATCCTTACTCTATGTATGGCCTGTGATGGCTTGAGGTATAATACCTGACATATGATACAGTTTATGCAAGCTATGGTGGATCCCAAAAAACTACCTAGTTAATTTTGCTTATGTGGACTTGGTGGTGTGTTGAATGAGGTGTTTTTTTGTGGTGGTTCTCCCAAGTGTTTATAGGCTAGCCTTTTTGGAGAGAGATACTCAGGATGTGCGATGTTAGGGAAATATAGAAAACCAGTGGGGAAGTGGTAGTGGGGTACCCTTGATATTATTTATTATATTATATTCTCTTGTATGCGATAGTTAGTGAGAGTATCCATGGTGAGTCTGGGAACTTAGTATACATGTTTAGGTGATGAGTTAGTTTCATTTACTGTTCATTTTGCTTTATCATTCTTTCTTTAATTTTTCATGAGAGGCTATAGGGAGGATCCTACTGAGTATACTATTATACTCACCCTATATATATATAAAATATTTTCATGTCAGTTCGATAAGGTTAGAGATTAGGCTGGATACTACTAGTTTGTGGGTTTCATGAGATGTTTGGGCTTCTTGGTCACTTCCATCCATACTTTCATTTGGTACTTGAATTTTTCCCTTTCAATTGTAGTAGTTCTTGCATGAAATTACATTTGTGTACTTGGGTTTTATTTGATATTTTAGTTTTAGTAGGAGTTGGTTGGTCTCTATCTTATCTCTCTCTTCTGCATGTTTTTATATTAGAGGGTAATTCCTCCCATCTGTGTGTTTACTATACCCTCGGTGCTAGTCACTAACCCGAGGACTACTGGTGGTGGGACTTGGAGGTCACTATATCTCTTATTCCATTTCCGGCCAAGGAGGGTTACAATTTTGGGGAGGGAGTCATGAAAGAGTGGTATCAAAGTCCAAGTTTAGGGATATGATAGAGTTTATAGTTAGGCCCAGGTGAGGTTGCATGGGTTGGTAGGGAAACAATATCAACTAAGTTTAATAAGAACTGTAAAAAAAGAGACCAGATGAGACATAGGAATTTAGGTCCACCTATGATCTAATGCACAAAAAATTAAGATTACAATAGATACTAAATGTAGTGGTACTGGTTGTAGGGTAGAGAACTTGGAAAGGATCATGCACCATTCTTATTTGTTCTTGTGTTTGAATGGGCATACCTTGGGATAAATTAACCTAAAATGAATAAAATAAAATAATTAATTAATGTTTAAGTCTTCCATATTATAGGTTTAAGAGCTCTAACTATTTATTATTTTTCAGTTATGGCTCTAGGTTGACGTCCTAGTTAGGTTCTCATAGAAGATGTTCAGCAGGTTGCGCTAGCAGATTGCCACAGGGTAGAGGTCGTCGACGAAGAAACTTGGAGGAGGACACTCCAAGAGTTTCAACGCCATAAACTGTAGAGGTATGAGGGATCCATTTTAGATGTATTCATAGAAGAATGGTTGGAGTAGGTTGATATAGCCTTTAGTTAAATCCGTGCTTGGAAGAAGCATTGGGTGTCATTGGATTTGATGATGCAGCGTGGGGAAGTGAGGTAGTGGTGGTTCTTGTTCTTCAGGGATTATGAGGAGTTGGCAATCTCATGGGAGGAGTTCTGAGACCAGTTCAGAGTTGAGTTTCTTTCTTCGACTGCAGTGGTGGCGAGTCACCAAGATCTTCTTACCCTTTAGTAGGGAAGTTCCAATGTGCGAGAGTTTAGAATCCATTTTAGGAAACTTTTGTGATATGCTTCGGACCTGATTCCAGATGAGGAGACTAGGGAGAGGAATTTATAGGAGGTTTTTCTTCTAGAGATCTAGTGCTAGGTCACCCTGTTTATGCTAAAGACGTATCTTGAGGTGATGGAAAGAGCATAGGTTATAAAGAGGACATTAGATAGAACTAGATCATTATGAGAGGGGAATTTTCAGAATTCCTCATGAAGTAGAGCTGTGGTTTTGGGTTCCCAGTTATTAATACATAAGAGATTCTGATCAACTGGGGGAAGGTCCCAACCCTCAATGTCTCGTTTCTCTAGGGGAAGTGTCTCTCAGACCTATTCCAAGGGATCAGATGCATGTTTTTCTTATGGAGTCCGAGGTCATAAGTTGTGAGAGTGCCTAACCTTTCTGAGAATCCAACATGTTCTAGTTGTTCCTCTCCAGGTTCCTCCATTGAGGTAGTTCCAAATGAGGCAACAATAGTAGGTTGATCTAGTTTGGGATCAGAAGAGAGCCGATGGGGTCGAAAGATGATTTCCCTGAGATGCTCCCCATCATCAAAGAGTAGAGCATGGATATAGAGGTTTTCATTAGTAGGGTGAGAGAGGCCATGTAGCAGGTCGTGGTCAGCTTCATGCTTTAGCATTTCCAGTGCCAGGAAAACCAGACATCATTCGAGGTACCCTTTTCTTGTTTTCTACTTGGGTGAATGCTTTTTTTAAATTTAGGACCAACACAATCCTTCATGTCACCTAACCCTATCCATGATTTGGAACTTGAGGTAGAGAGGATTCTAGTGCCCTTGGTGTTTACTACAGCAGTTGGAGGTCAATCTGACTTGTTTGAATTATGTAGAAACTGTGAGTTAGTGTTGGGGAAACACTGATCTTGGGGATATTTCTTATGTTTATGGATAAAACCATATGATTTTGTCCTCGATATGGATTAGTTGTATTTGGTTCAGGATATCATGGATTTCTTTAGAAGGTAGGTGGTGTTATTCGATGCTGATGGAGAGCCAACAATGTTTGCTGGTGAGTAAGACCCTCAGATGGATTAGAGGCGTGTTCTATTCTTTTCATCCTTGATGGCTGAGTTGACGCTAAGTACGTTAGAGGTTCAATAGTCAGGGGTTCCTAGGTTCATAAAATATTACCTTTATATCTTTCTAGGGGAGGTTGTAGCGTTACCCCCTCAACAAGAGATCAAGTTTGGGATTGAACTACAACCAAGCATGTCTCTTATCTCCATTTCTCTATATAGGATGGAACCTTTTGAGTTGTGAGAGCTGTGTATACATCTTTGTAAGGACCCGACCCTAGTTTCTCAAAGCTAGTGCCTTATTTTATTACATTGGAATATAAACCAGGAATATACATACTGAAGGACCATGTAGTTTAGTAGATTTTGGAAACAAGATACATATATAAGTTCAACATTAAATCTTTAAAGGAAATACAACACTAATTTATTCAATTAGAAACATCCATGACTCCTAGATTAAGCCTGAAAGTCACTCATAAACTACTTCTTCATATCATGGGAAAAAGAAACATAAGAAAGGGGTGAGCTCAAATGTTTATTAAGAGTAATAAATACAGTGGAAGATAACATAAACCTTAGGCATGTTGAATAATTGAAAACACATTCCTTTAAATGAAAAATGTGAACATAATATGGCAGAAATATGAGCTGAGAAAATATTTCCATAATAAAATATAATCATGGGTATTATACTAGTTAAGAAATCACATGAACTATAAATTTCTAGATTCATAATGAGGTAAATTCATATTCCAGACATTCTTAAATATACCATCATGGCCTCAGCCAAGACGTCTAAAAATGTTTAAGGCCTCGGCCAAAACCATATCTCAAAATGGGAAAGGTCTTGGATAAGTCTACGTCTATTTGTCTCATAAGACTTACTGATGCATCGAGGGGCTATAACGGGCCCCACATGTCACATAATAAGTCCAATGAATTCCTCATATGAGTAGAGATAAACATAAAAAACATATACATTCATATTGAAACTAACATCTGAAATGTAAATAACTTTCCCCAAACATTAAGCATAAACACTAACCATTCAGAGTAAATTAGTGAATGGTTTTAGGATATAACATACACATTCAAAATAATCATAAACCATTCAATTAAACGTGGTAGATGACATCATAGATAAGAATCAAAAAGAGTGTTGAAATAGATGAATATACTCTTATAAAATCATCGAGTAATTCTTGAGATAAATACTCTTTTACTTTGAAAAGAAGAGTTCTTTTGGAAAAGTATTTTTATAAAACCAAAACTGAAGTAAGATAGTATTTTAACAATAAAATGAGTGATTTTATCAAAATAAGGGTTGATAAAAATATATTATAGAGTTCCTTTGAAAATAGTTAAGAATTTGAGAAATTCCCTTGAATCGGGCTTATATTTTGGAAATAATTTTGAAAGTTCCTTTTAAAACGTGTAACTCCCCATAAAATAAGAAATGATTCTGGTTGTTAAACATATATAGAACACTCAAAAATAATTTATGATGAGTACATAATAATTCATAAGAATTATATTTAGGTAATTAGACAATGAAAGTAACCAAAATGAAAATGGAAGTTTGGGTGGAAAACCTTTACCTTAAGTCTGAATGTGTTCCGCTCTTGAACTTAAGGTATTGGAATATAAAATTAGACTTATTAATAACTTATTTCAGAACCTATTAGACATGTATTTATTTTATCATAATTTCTTTTTTTCATTTATGTCCTTATTGATAAGTTATAATATTGAATTCTGTCATTCTAGAGTGTTTGTTTTCTTTATTTTCATAACCAGTTCACTTGTTTTTAAGTAATGGAGTTAATGTGGAATGAATGTAGATCTCCAGAATTGAATTTACACATTATTTATGAAAATTCATAGTTTTTAATGGTAATTTATATCATTTGGTTACATGGAATGAGGATGAATCATTAGATGAAATATTAATGACAAACACTTAGATTATTTTAGCGGTATTTTGATTATTAGGAACTACTTTGGTCATATGAATTAATATTATGTACATATAATAGTTAATGAATATTAATTAGGTTATAATACATATATTATAGTCTAGTTCAATCATAATTTTTTTTCATGACCAGTAATGAAGGAGAAATTGAAGAATGAAACTTTTTTATCCATAAAGGTTTTAAATTAGCACCCCATGGAAGATGATTTCGTTTATAAAATAAAAGAGAGAGAGAGAGTAAAAATATTGATGATGGTTATTCCATTAACATGATATAATTCCAGTATATAGATTATACTGGAGTGATCATGGTCATTTGGACAGAGGAGGTGAGGAGAGGATATCAATAGAAAGGAAGTTGAAATGAAAATGAAAGAAATAAATCTGAATTTACCTCTTAAATCCACCTCCTTGAGAATATCTTTAAGAGAAGGGGTTTTGGTCTTTTGGAAAGAACAAGAGATATTGGAAATAGAGAGTTAATTTGGAAGGGTATTTGGGATGAACTTTTATGAGCTTTAAGTCTTATAGGAGTGAAGATAAGATGGAGTGAGGGGGGGTTATAGTGGAGTAGTGGACTGAATTTTGAATATTTTATTCATTATTTTATTAATTCCATCAAGAAAACCAATAATGTTGATTCACATGACCCATAATAGTAATAGGTGAATGTGAGTTATATCTAAGTTGGCTTACATCACTCATGATATCATAAATAGTGTATTTAACTGATAATTTGTTTATACGGTATTTTACCATATTTTATTATTCATAAAAAATTCCAGAATTTTAGAAAAATACCAAAAATTAACCCTAACCATTTTTTGATGCATTGAATTAAAAAATGAATGCCATTTTTTAAAAATAATTTTCTAAATATTATTAATTTAATTTTTAAATAAAGTCAAACTTTATTGAAAAATTTACAATTTTAAAACCATATCTCATTTTATATCACCTTGAAAAATTAATGAAGAAGTCATTATCTTATAGAATTAAGAAAATAAAATAATAATATGATTTAATATTCATAAGGGTCATATTACTATTTATATTACTATTCATAAGGGTATGTTACTATTCCCCAAAAAATCAAGTTGGTTCTATCAAACTCCAAATGACATACTGATCACAACTCTAGATGACATTTTTTCAGAATTAAAAACACAGTAGAGGAAAAGTTGTGTTTAACAACTATATTATAAAATGTGTTATTTTTTAGGTACTCAGTTTTTCATGCATTCAACATTTATTTTCAAAACCTTGGGGTGTTACATTCTCCCCTCACAAAAATTTCATCCTTGAAATTCAAAGAATGTTACCTCACAAAAATATTTGGGTAGGTCTTTATCATAAGCTCCTCAGGCTCCCATATTGCCCCTTTGATTTTATGATTTATCTAAAGTTTATTTACCAGACAAGTCATCCGATTCCTCAACACTTGTTCTTTAGTGTCCATAATTCGGATAGGCTCTTCAGAGTAAGTAGGCCAGGTTCCAACTCTATACCTTCATAAGTGAGGACATGCATTGGGTCTGGCAAGTAATTTCTCAGCAATGAGACATGGAACATATTTTTTACGTTGGACAGGCTAGGTGGCATAGCAAAATGATATGAAATAGATCCAATTATCCCTATAATTTCAAAAGGCCCAATGTATATAGGGCTTAGTTTCCCTTTCTTTTCAAATCTTATAACGCCCTTCCATGGAGTTACTTTTAAGAAAACGTGATCTCCCACTTGAAATTATAGATCTTTCCTTCGATTATCAACACATATATTTTTTCTTATTTGAGCTTATTTCATATGAACTTGAATAGTCTTTACCTTCATTGTTGTTTCCTATACAAGCTCTGGGCCCACAAGCTTCCTTTCACCAACTTCATCCCAACATGTTGGTGTATGACATCTCTTCCCACATAATGCTTCATATGGTTCCATTTAAATACTTGAATGAAAACTATTATTGTAGGAAAACTCCACTAAAGGTAAATATTGATCCCAAAATACCTGGAAAGTAAAGTGAACATGATATCAACATGTACTCTAAGGTTTGGATCATCCTCTCTGATTTCCCGTCAGTTTTCAAGTGATAAGCAGTACTCAATCGAAACTCAGTATCCAAATATTTCTGAATACTTTTCCAAAATTTATATGTAAATAATGGGTCATGATCAGACATAATTGAGAGTGGTTCCCCATAAAGTATCACAATTTCATTGTTATAAAGTCATTCTAGGCGCTCTTGTGGAAAATCCTCCCTTATAGCGAGGAAATGTGCAGATTTTGTAAGTCGATCCACAATTACCCATATTACATCATTCTTTCTTGGAGTTTTGTGTAATCCAGTGAAAAAAATCCATGGTTATGTCATCACATTTTCTTGAAGTAATAGGTAGAGGTTGCATGACTCCTTTTTGATGTTGCCTTTCGACCTTCAGTTGTTGACAGACTAAACATCTTGATACATAATCCAAAATTTCCCTCTTCATGTTATCCCACCAAAAATGTTCCTTCAAATATCTATACATCTTAGTGCTACTAGGATGTATAGAGAAATTCAAACTATGAGCATCATCCAATAACTCCATTTTTATCTTGGGCATAGCTGGAACACAAAGCCTCTTCACAAATTTTAGAACACCATCTTCACACAAAAAGTCACCCATCTTCCCATATTTAACAGAATTAATTCTCTTTTCAAGGTTCTAATCATCAAGATAATAAATTTTAATCCTTTCTAATAAATATGGTTGGAAAACCAATTGAAAAATTAGTGATGTTTCACCTTCTTTGATAATTCCCATATCCATACTCACTAGATCCATGTACAAAGGATTCTTGTCAATCCTCATTTTGTTGAGAACTCCATGATCCTTCCTGCTCAATGCATCAGCTACCTTGTTTTCCTTTCCTGGGTGGTAGTGTATAGTACAATCATAATACTTGAGTAGTTAGACCCATCTCTATTGCCTCATGTTGAGTTCTTTCAGTGAGAATATATACTTCAGACTCTTGTGATCCATATATATCTCACATTTTTCTCCATAGAGATAATATCTCTATATCTTCAGAGAAAAGATTACCACTGCTAACTCAAGATCAAGAGTGTGATAGTTTTTTTCATGAATTTTTAACTCCCTTGATGCATAGGAAATAACTATATCATTATTCATAAGGACATAACCAAGTCCTTTATTTGATGCATCTCTATAGATCACAAACCCATCATTCCCCAATGGTAGGGTAGGATCAGCGAATTCAATAATCTTCTCTTCAATTCCTAAAAACATTCCTCACATTCTTTTTTAAATACAAAATTAACCACTTTATGTGTAATACTGTTCATTGGGTTAGCTAAATGGGTGAAGTTCTGAATGAAATGCTGATAATAACATTCTAAACCAATAAAACTATTTACCTCAGTTATGTTTATTGGAGTAGGGAATTCTTGCACAACCTTTGCCTTAATAGGAACAAAAAATATTCTATCCTTAGAGACAATGTGGCCAAGAAAGGAAATTGATTGAAGCCAAAATTCACACTTTATAAACTTCCTATATAATTCATTTCTTCCAAGAGTCTTCAAAATAGTGTGCAAGTGATTTTCATGATCTTCATAGCTTTTGGAGTATACCAAGATATCATCAATAAATACCACCACAATTTCATCAAGATATTCCTTGAAAAATCTATTAATTAGATCCATGAAAATAGATGGTGCATTAGTCAGTCCAAAAGGCATTACTGTAAACTCGTAATGCCCACACCTAGTTAGAAATGCTATTTTGGAATGTCTTCCTTCCTCAGAAGCAAGTGATGATATCCAGATCGAAGGTTAATCTTCGAAAAATATTGAGCTCCATGAATTTGATCAAATAAATAATCAATACAAGGTAGGGTATACTTGTTCTTTATTTTTATAGCATTGATCTCTCTGTAGTAAATGCACAACCTCATAGATCCATCTTTCTTCTTAACGAAAAGAACAGGGTCTCCCCATGGAGAAACAATAGGGTGAATAAATCATTTATCACTCAATTACTCTAGTTGTTTCTTTAGTTCCACTAACTCCATAGTAGCCATTCTATTAGGGGTATTTTATATGGGCCTTGAATCAGGAATTAAGTCAATAGAAAAATAAATTTCCCACTCTGGAGGATGTCTAAGTAAATACTCTAGAAACACATCAACATATTCTTGCACAATAGGTACGTCCTCTATCTAAACATTACCTTCCTCACCCATAGTTATTGAATTAAATTCCTCTCCAATAATTGAATTTAGTAGAGCTACTTGGGTGGATCTAGATGAGAATTAGAGGGTGATGTTTCTTCCCTAAAGACAAGGAATTCCACATCATCCTAAAAAATTGAAACCTCTTTCCAATTGAAATAAATCTTAGCATCATGGTTTGAAAGCCAATATATTCCAAGGATTATATAAAATTAAATCATGGGTATGAAAATAAAATTAGAAGATAAGGAATGTTTATATGACATAATGGGGACTTCCTGAGACAACTTTCTTGCAATGATACTTCCCTTAGGAGTTTTGACTAACAACTCCCTTATTAAATCAAATTGTAAATATTTAATTTTCTTGGAAAACTAGGAATATATTAAAGAATGCGATGACCCCAAATCAAATAAAGTATTGGCTAAGTTTGAGGAAATGATTAAATTACCTTCCACCATATCATTAGGAACTTCAATATCAGCAGTTTTGATCACATAAGCTTGTCCCTTCTCCTTTGGACTTTTCTGTGGCATGTTTCCTTGAAACTTTGGACAATCATTATCATAGTGTACCATATACCTACAATTATAGAATTGAACATTTATAGATTATTTCTTCCCCTTGAAATCACTATCAATATGGACTTTCTATCCACATTTGTAGCATACTCGTTTTATTTTTAAGTAGGCACCGGGGTGTTTCCTTCCACAATTATCACAGGGTGGAAATTCAACTCTTCCCTTCTCCCCCATTTCCTTATTTCCTTTTATATATTTTTCAGTAACCCTATTCTTATCTTGATTTCCTTTAAAGTTATAATACTTTGAGAATTCCTTTTTTGTATTGATAGCACATGAAACTATATCTTCATATGATGAAAAACTTTGGGAGGTTGTTTCTCATCGAAGGAATGAATTTAGGCCATCAAAGAATCGATCAATATTGATCCTTGGATTTCATATGTAGTAAAAAATTTGTCTTTCTAACCTTGTGAAGTTAGCTTCATACTTTTCAACATTATCATCTTTCTTTTCCCTCAAATCCAGAAACCGCCTTTCGATATCCACTCACTTTTCATGAGGAAAGTATTTATCCATGAATATTTCCTTAAAATACATCCATTCCATCCATTCTATATCTTCTTCCTACTTTGTGTTTTGTATTAACAACCACCACTGATCCGAATCTTCCGATAGATGATAAACTTCCATGACAACCTTCTCTCTTTCATTACATCCCAAAGTGAGAAATATCTTCTCTAGGGAACTTATCCACTACTCAGCTATAAATGGGTTTTTAGTCCCATTGAATGATAGAGGTTGTTGTCTCATAAATAAATATAAAAAAGCTCCTCCACATGGTAGATCTTGATGCTCCATATGGGTAAGGTTATTGTTTATAACCTGAGAAATTTGTCCCAGTATAGTTATAAGCTTCTCTTCACTTGTCGTAGCACTAGATCCAACATCATTATCTTGCATCATTGGGAAATACCTACATGGGATATGCGTATTCATGAGGTTTCCATTTCTTCCACTGGGAACCATTTCTAGACAATGACATACATTATATTATGTTATGAATCATAATGTATAATCTTAACTTAACAAAATACTAAGAATAAATTGAAATCATATGCATGACTAATCCCATAATCACAAAAATGGTTTCTTTGAGAAAAAAATTACATTTAAATCCTTCATAATGGATTGTAAAGAAAATGTGAATTATCATAAGAATATACCTTGGGACTTTCAAACCAGGTGCGTAGTAAGGCCCATTGTTGTGTACTAGGATACCTCAGATCAAGCCCAAATCTCTATGTTAGAGTTTTCACTCCTAGGTACATTTGTTCCAGAACCATGTCCACTTATAGTATCCATACAATGATGTATTTGATAAAAATATCTACATAATTTATTCCTTACCAAAAATACCAGGATTTTCTTGTATGTTTATCCTCAAAGACTATCTTAGGGGTTTGTTCCCTAATCTAAGTTTTCTAAATCTAGTTTCCATGTTTTCTACTAAACTTCCTTTGATACCAACTGTAATAACCTGAACCCAGTTTACCAGAGCTGGTGCCTTATTTTATTACATTGGAATATAAATAATGAATATGTATCCCAAAGGACCAAGTAGTTTAGTATCTTTTGGAAACAAGATACGTATATAAGTTCAACATTACATATTGAAAGTAAATACAACACTAATTTATTCCATTAGAAACATCCATGCCTCCAAGATTAAGCCTTCAGGGCACTCATAACTTACTTCTTCATATATTGGAAAAAATAAACATAAGAAAGGGGTGAGATCAAATACTCAGTAAGAGTAAGCAATAAAATAGAAGATAACATAAACCTTAGGCTGGTGAATAATTGAAAACACATGCCTTTAAATGGAAAATATGAACATAATATGGCAGAAATATGAGCTGAGTAAATATTACCTTAATAAAAAATATTTATGAATATTATACTAGTCGAATAACCACATGAACTATCAATTTATAGCTTCATAATGAGGGAAATTAATATGCCGGTCATTCTGAAATATACCATCAAAACCTTGACCAATACGTCTAAAAATGTTAAATCCCTCAACCAAAACCATATCTCAAAATGGGAAAGGCCTCAGCCAAGTCCACATATATTTGTCTCATGAGACATACTGATTCATTGAGGGGCTATAAAGGGCCTCACTTATCACATAATAAGTTCAATTCATTCCTCATATGAGTAGGGATAAACATAAACAACATATACATTTATATTTAAACTAACATATGAAATGTAAATAACTTTCCTTGAACATTAAGCACAAACACTAACCATTCAGATTAAATTGGTGAATTATTTTATGATAGAACATCCACAGTCAAACTAATCATAAACCATTCAATTAAATATGGTAGATGATATCAGACATAATAATAAGCAAGAGTGTTGAAATAAATGAATCTACTCTTATAAAATCATCGAGTAATTCTTGAAATAAATACTCTTTTACTTTGAAAGGAAGAGTTCTTTTGAAAAAGTATTTGTATAAAACCATAAATAAAGTAAGATAGTATTTTCAAAATAAAATGAGTGATTTTAGAAATATAATGGTTGCTAAAAATATATTATAGAGTTCCCTTTAAAATAGGTAAGAATTTGAGAAATTCCCTTGAATCAGGCTTGTATTTCAAAAATAATTTTGAAAGTTCCTTTTAAAAAGTGTGACTCCATATAAAATAAGGAAGGATTTTGGATGGTAAACATATATAAAACACTCAAAAAAAATTTATGAGGTGTACATAATAATAAATAAGAATTTTATTGAGGTAATTAGATAATAAAAGTAACCTGAATGAAAATGGAAGTTTGGGTGGAAAACCCTTACCTTAAGTCCGAATGTGTTCCGCTCTTGAAATTAAGGTCCTGTAATATGAAATTAGACTTATTAATAACTTATTTAAGAACCTATTATACATTTATTTAGTTTATAATAATATTTTTAGTTCATTTATTCCCTTGTTTATAATTTATAATATTGAATTCCATCGTTCCAGAGTGTTCATTTTCTTTATTTTCATAATTGGTTCACTTGTTTTTAAGTAATGGAGTTCATGTGGAATGGATGTAAATCTCCAGAATTTAATATAAACATTATTTATGAACATCCATAGGTTTTAAAGGTCATTTATATCATTTGGTTACATTGAACGAGGATGAATCATTAGATTAAATATCAATGACAAACACTTAGATTATTTTAGCGGTATTTTGATTATTAGGAACTACTTTGGTCGTATGAATTAATATTACGTACATATACTAGTTACTAAATATTAAGTAGGTTATAATACATATATTATAGTCTGTTTCAACCATAAAAATATTTTCATGGCCAGTAATTAAGGATAAATTGAAGAACGAAACTTCGTCATCCACAAAGGTTTTAAATTGGCACCTCACGGATGATGATTTTGTTTATAAAATAAAAGAGAGAGAGTGAGGATATTGATGATGGTTCTTCCATTTAAATTATATAATTAAAGTATATAGATGATAATAGAGTTATCATGGTCATTTGGATAGAGGAGGTGAGTAGAGGATAATAATATAAAGGAACTCAAAATGAAAATAAACGAAATAAAATCCGAATTTACCTCTTGAATCCACCTCCTTGAGAATCTCTTTAAGGGAAGGGGTTTTGGAATTTTGGAAAGAACAAGAGATCTTGGATGTGGGGAGTGACTAGGGAAGGGTATTTGGTAAAATTATTGAGGATATTCAAGGCTTTTAGGAGTGAATAGAATAGGGAGTGGGGGGGGGGGGTTATAGTGGAGGAGTTGAGTGAATTTTAAATATTTTATTCATTATTTTATTAATTCCATAAAGACAACCAATAGTGTTGATTCATGTGACCCATGATAGTAATAAGTGAATTTTATTTCGAAACAAGTGGGATTACATCACTCATGATTTCATAAATAGTGTATTTAACTGATAATTTGTATATACGGTATTTTACCGTATTTCACTATTCATTAAAAATTCAACAATTTTAGAAAAATCCCAAAAAATCACCCTAACCATTTTTCTATGCTTAGAATTCAAAAATTTACTCCATTATTTAAAAATAATTTTCTAAACATGATTAATTTAATTTTTAAATAAAATCATACTTTATTCAAAAATTAACAATTTTAAAACTATAACTCATTTTATATCACCTTGAAAAATTAATCAAGATGTCATTATCTTATATCCTTAATAAAAAAAATAATAATATGATTTACTATTCATAAGGGTAATATTACTATTCATAAGGGTATGTTACTATTCACTAAAAAATCAACTTGGTTCTATCAGACTCCAAATGACTTACTCATCACAACTCTTAATGACCATTTTTCAAAATTAAAAACATAGTAGGGGAAAAGTTGTGTTTAGCGACTAGATTATAAAATATATTGTTTTTTAGGGACTCAATGTTTCATGCATCCAACATTTATTTTCAAAACCTTGGGGTGTTACAATCTCGATGGTCTGTTTCAGTGTGGTTTTGTTTAGCCAAGTGTGTCACCATGGGTTGCACAAATTTTTTTTTTCGTAAGGAAGGCTTATGGTAGTTTTTGGTTGTGTATTGATTATAATCACTTGAACCAAGTGATAATGAAGAACCACTATCCTATTCTATGTATTGATGATTTATTCTATCAAATGAAGGGTTAATGTTGGTTTTAGAAGATTGATTTGCAGTTAGGATATCATCAGATGCGAGTGAAGGATGAAGATATCTCGAAGAGTAATTTATGTTGTCATCATGGGAATTATGAGTTTGTTGTGATGCCATTCAGTGTGATGAATTCTCTAACTATATTCATGGGATTAATGAAAATTGTGTTATGTGAGTTCCTAGATAAGTTTGTGGTGGTTTTCATCGACGACATCATTGTGTACACTGCATCTTAGGATGAGCATGCAATAAATATGCATGCCATTTTGGGAGTTCTTCATCATCAATAGCTATTTAGGAAGTTGTCGAAGTGTGAGTTTTAGGATCTAGAAGTTATTTTATTAGGGAATTTTGTATCCCAACAGGGATTATCCATAGATCCATTCAATATATAACCAGTTGTGTCTTGGGAATACCCCGAGATAGTAGTAGAGGTGTAGAGTTTCCTTGGTATTGTAGGTTATTACAAGAGGTTCATAGCTGATTTTTCTCATGTTGCGACTCCTCTGATAGTGTTGATTAGAAAGGATCATACATTCTTGTAGATTGATCAGTGTTGGGAAACTTTTGAGTATCTAAATTAGAATTTGGTCTGTGCTCCAGTTCTTTGTCTTCCAGCAAAAGAAGTTCTATTTGGACTTTTCTGTGATGCTTCGCGTCTTAGGTTGGGCTATGTTATGATGCATCAGAGATTGGTAATTTACTACGGGTCTTGATAGTTACATCCCCATGAGTGTAACTATTCAACTGATGATCTTGAGTTGGTGACGATGGTGTTTTTTCCGAAGTTATGGAGACATTACCTCATCCGTGAGTGTTTTGTGGTCTTCACTGATCAAAAGATCCTGATGTAAGTTTTATCCCAACATGACATAAACTTGTGACAATGTTTGTGGATGGAGTTATTATAGGATTACTAATTTGAGATTTCTTATACACCTAGAAAGGGGAATTTCATGGATGATGTGCTGAGCATGAAGCTTCATAGTGATTCATTTCAGGAATTAGGAATTTCTTGGAGAGTGATGGAAGAACTTACAAAAATTGCATCTAAATATGGGAGAAATACGGGGTAGAGGTTGTATTTTTCAGATGATGGTGTAGTCATCTCTAGTACATAAGGTGGAAGAGTCCCAATTGGGGGATCTTGAGGTGGAGGCCTATAGAGACCTAGTTTTTTTATGGTGAGGCCTCTGAATGTTGGTATGAATATGAACAACACTGGGTGATGTTACAGGGAAGGATTTTTGTTCCTTTTTTAATGCATGAGATGGTTCTCAAATAGTTCCATTGTTCTCCCTTAGTAGTAAATCCTAGTTTGACAATGATGTACCAAGCCTTGATAGGTCATTTTTGGTGGTGTGGTTTAAATCATGTAGATTCAGAGTTTGTGTCTCGATGTTTGGTCTACCAGAAGATGAAGGACGAGCATCTTGTTCCTGATGGTTTTCTCTAGCTGTTAGATGTTCCTCAGTGGAAGTGGGAGGAAGTATCAATGGAATTTATTACCGGATTACATGCATATAAGGGAGACTATGATTCTATATGAGTGGTAGTGGGTCGTTTGGTGAAATCGGATCACTTTATAGCGATAAAGGAGTCAAGCACAATGAAGGTTTTTTCACGGTAGTATCTGGAGAAAGTGGTGAGACTCCATGGAGTCCTGAGGATGATCATTTTCAATCAAAATCCTCATTTTATATCCAAGGTGTGGAGAGGTATCCAACATGTGTTTGGTTCTTATCTATGCCTTAGCACTTATTTTCATTAGTAAACGGACGATCAGATAGAGCGGACCATCCAGACTCTTGAATACATGTTACACTCTTATGTCCTGGATTTTGGAGGTTCGTGGATAAGGAACTTTACCTTGTTAGAGATCGATTAAAAAAATAGTTTTCACTCCACCATTAGTATGGAAACATTTGAAGCCTTGTATGGCTGACCTTACCATTCTCCATTGTGATAGACTCGGGTTAGAGAGACACCAATTCTCAGTTCAGAACTGGAACAGAATATGATAGAGATGGTTCAGGTGATTCATGAGAGGATGAAGGTAGTGAAAGATCATTATAAATTTTATACTGATCATAGGAGTATACCTATAGAGTTCTATGTTGGGGATCATGTGTTCTTGAAGGTGGCTCCCCATCATGGGCAACGAAGGTTTTGTCATGGGAGTAATCTTTCTCCTTGATTTGTTGGGATTTTCAAGGTGTTGTCTCATGTTAGAGCCATGGTATATTAGATAATGCTTCCCCCACATATGAGATGGATACAAAATGTTTTTCATGTGTCATAGCTCCATTTTTATCTTTATGATGACTATCACAACATCGATTGGTGTGATATTGATATTGATGATGATGAGACCTTTGAGGAGTGGCCTGTAGAGATCCAGGACTACAAGAATAAGGTGTTTCATAGGCATTCTAACCCATTTGTTTGTGTCTTGTGGTGGCATAGTGGCATAGAGGAGATTACTAGGGAACATGAGTCTCATATAAGAACTCAGTACCCCAACCTGTTTGATGTTTAGATCTTATGTAATGTTGTTCATTATATGGTTGTAGACCTTTCTATTTGTGAGATGGATTTCCATTGTTTCTTTTTGTGTCTTGATCTATTTTGAGAGGTATCTCCCCAAGGAGAGTGTTTAAGAGCTGGTTGTAGTTGTTTTATGGTTTTACACTTGTTCCTCTAGTGAGGTGGTGAGCTCCTGTGGTGATTAGAGACTTGAGAGTTATCTCACAGGGTGACTATTCGGACGAGCCCCTTTATGTTTTTTCTCTGGGTTGGTTTTGGATTCTCGAGGATGGGAATTTTTTGAGGGATATCTTATGAAAGGGCCTGTATCTGTGTGGATTGACCCTTTACGTGTTCTCAAGGCTTGTAGAGCTCAGAGGAGTCTCAGAGGAAGTCTGAAGGGACTCAAGTGTTGAGAACTAGGAGTAGGTATCTTTCACGATGTGAAAGCGGGTTTCATGATATGTATAACAATTTCACAATGAGAAAGTGAGATTCAGATCTTGTAATATTTCAGGGTCTGGAAATTAAAATAAATGTAAAATGTTATGTTTTTTTTGGAGGAAACTAAATTTAAGGCATTACACGATGTGAAAGGGGATTACACATCATGTAATCCCCTAATGCTATATGTTTTAAAACATTTCTAGCTTCTTGGGTTTGTCAAACCCTATGACTGCAGTGAATCTATCTCTACTCTAGGTGACTCAATGACCCCTTCTATAACATTTTGGTAATTCATTCGACAAGGATCGATTCTTATCTCACTCCTTTGATCCGTAGTGATCCTTATTTGATATAAGGTAGGTTCTACCTATATTTTTGTGGTTATTTGATTATTTTCCTTCCATAACTACTCACCGTGCTATGGCGGATGGTCTCCCATGTTTATAATTGCGTTTTTCATGGTTATTGGTTGGTGTAGTTATGCCACAACATCCTCGGGTGGATGCAATTGTTGCAGTAGAGGTGATCAGAATCCATTGTGTGGTCTATTCTTGTTGAAGAACATCAAAGACATTTTGAGGTAGTGGATTCATTGATTCTCTATTTATTTATGTTAAATCATAGAACTAGCATGGTTTATCCCCTTATATTGTAACTAAATTGACCTAATTAAATACTTAAATCATATTAAAGAATTGGTATCGGTCGCATAATGTTGTTGCTACTTTGTACTATGATAACAATTTACCTCTTGATTTGATAGATAGTGTGATATCTATGAATTTCTTTGTTTAGCATATTGTTCTTGATGGAAATTGGTAAAGAACATAAATCTATAACTAATTGATAATTAATTAGATAAAATATAAAGAGGCATATTTAATGAATATGGTTGTTGTTTTAATTTTATTTTAAGAAAATTAATACAAGTATGCATGTTTAATTGATTGGTTGTTGAACCTGAAGCACGATGAAGCTTGTTGATAAAAAATTAAAGGCATGCTAAATTAATTGGTTAATTAATTTTTTAGAGCTTGTTTCTTAGGTTTCATGTAGTTGAAACCTATGAATAATGAATCGGTTAATTAAATATGGAATAAGAACTGAGGTTGTGATAAAAGATAATGCATTTTTAGGGCCCTAGTTTCCTCATTTATTGTAAAGACCAAGTGCCTTATGATTTGGATTCATGAGATATCATTGTGTGTAAAGGCTGAATTCCTTACTTTGGGATTGATATCCTGTTTCTATGTTTTTTTCCTACTTCTTGTGATGTGATGTGAGCCTGGGAAGGATGATCCTAGAGGGATATTGTGGTTTGTGTGGTAGGGAGGCCTGAATGTGACGTGATCTTAGGATCGCTGATCCTGGAGGTCTATTGCGGTATGCTGGGTGGGGAGGCCCAGTTTTTGTGGCAGTAGTTGATGCCTGGAGTGGTGAGATGCTTAGGTATATGAATGTAGATATCGGGGAAGAAATTAGAGATGATGGAATATTTTGAAGCTGGGCTTACCCATTGTTATGAAAGATAGATGCTTGTTTGAATCTATTTTTTGGCTAGAGACCATGTTGTTTGTTTATCTTCTTTCCTTCCCCACTCATTGAGGCAATTAGATGCGTTTGGTTACCCTCTTTCCATGGGAGGTAAAGACATGTGGGGGTATTCCACTTTCTTTCTATGTTTTTCTCCTCATGGTTGGATGAGTTTACTCTCCTTCTATAGGTGGAAAATACTTGATGGGTAGTTCATCTAATCATTGTGTTGATCCCCTTATGTTTGGGTAGTTTGGAATATTATCCTAGAGCAATTAGTGGTATGGAAAGTGGTAATGATTGTTAAATAAGTGAATAAATGTTTAAACCACATGGTTATAAGTTTTTGGGATGCAATATTAAGGTAATAATTATAATAAGGTGTGGACTTGGTTTGGTTATGCCTGGATGGAATGGATCTTTTTTGAAATGCTAATTAAATGTAATGTGGAAATAATAATGGTTAATAATTAATTAATGTAATGTTCAACTGATAAAAAGTGATAAATCAATTTAATTTGGATCTTTAAATGATTATGTTCTTATAAGATATCTAGTCTTAGCAGTGGCAGCTGGGAGTCCAAGAGATGTTAGCTATAGTTGAGTCTAAGAATAGGTTATGCCCATAGGGTGGTTGTGAGCTATATTATATCCTGTACATTTTGTGTTTATTTATGATACTCCACCCTTTTGGTTAGAGAAACTAAGACCCTAGGGATTCTGATCCCTATGGGGGGGGGGGGTGTGTTTTCTCCAACATCCTTATGGTAGGATGGATGGATGACTACCCCCTTTGGCCCCACTCACTTCTATTGGTAGTTACTTATGCTGGTATGCATGATGATTAGTTTTACCAATATATGTGTGTAGAGGGATGTAATGACTTGTGGCTATTTCATACACATGTATTATGGATATAGTTTCCTAAGGACTACTATAGGTACAACGTGTATAGGCTGTGATGTCTTGAGGATCCTTACTTGGTGTATGGGATGTGATGGCTTGAGGTATAATACCTGACATATGATACACTTTATGTGAGCTTTGGTGGATCCCAGAAACTACCTGGTTACTTTTGGTTATGTGGACATGTTGGTGTGTTGCACGAGGTTCATGTTGTGATGCTTCGCCTAGGTGTCTGCAGGCAAGCCTTTTTAGAGAGAGATGCTCAGGACACACGATGCTGGGGAAAAGTGACAAACCAGTGGGGAAGCGGTAGCAGGGTACCCTTGATATTCTTTATTATATTCTATTCTATTTTATGTGATACTTGGTGAGAGTATCCATGGTGAGGCTAAGAACTTATTATACCTATTTATGTGATGAATTAGTTTCACTTGTTGTTCACTGCACTTTAGCATGATTTATTTACTTTTGTATGAGATGATTCAAGGAGGATCCTACTGAGTATACTATTATACTCACCCTATGTATATATAATTTTTTTCTTCAAATTAGTTAGATCAGGTTGGAGATTAGGCTGTTTACTACTATATTATGGGTTTTAGGAGCTGTTTGGGATTCATGGTCTCTATCTCCTTTAATTTATTTTGGTACTTGTAGTTTTCCATTAATATTTTAGTAGTTCTTGTATGAAATTAAATTTGTGTACTTGGGTTTTCTTCTATACTATATTCTGAGTAGGAGTTAGTTGGTGCATATCTTATCTCTCTCTTCTGCATGTGTTTCTCTTAGAGGGAAATACCTCCCATCTGTGTGTTTACTATACCCTCGGTGCTAGTCGCCATCCCGAGGCCTACTGGAGGTGGGATTCGTCGGTCACTATCTATTTTATTCCATTTTTGGCTGAGGAGGGGTACACTTTGTGGGGATGGGGTCATGGAAAGTATCATTGTACCTCCAGTTACTGCTCAACAATTTGAAACCAAACTAGAGATCATAAAAATGATCCCAAATTCTGTTCAATTCAATAGGATACCTCATGAAGAACCCAATTCTCATATTGGGAGTTTCTTGGAATTGTGAGACATATTCCAATTCAATAATGTAACAAGAAACACAATAAAGTTGCATCTATTTTGATTCTACCTCAAAGAAAAAGACCATGAGTGGATTTAGAGTCCACCCGCACACTCAATCACAACTTAATAAGAGCTGGTAATGAATTTCTTGATGATATTATTCTCTCATTAAAAGTATATGGATCTATAGGTAAGTATTTTGAACTTTGATAAATTAAATGAAGAGTCATTATATAGTTCATGGGAAAGATTTAAGAGTGTGATTATGATATGTCCTCACTATTTCATCAAAACATGGTTTCTAATTCAAAATGTTTTGTAAGGTTTATCATAGGGTAATCATTAAATTTTAGATTCTTCCACAGGATGTTCTCTGATGAAAAATTCACTGGAAGAGAGATATGAGTTATTGGAAGAAATTTCTAGAAATAGTTTTCAATGGAATCTAGATGGAGGAAAAGTTTAAGAGGTGTTGTCACAAATCAACCTGGATACCCTGGTATGATAATACCCGATCCAACCCTGACATAGCCTAAAGGGTATTCTTGATCCCCACAGGTTTGTGGCTAGCACTTGGCATAAAATATGAAATCAAATGGAATGGTTTTTTTATAAATACTTGCAATAGTGGAAGATAAATCAATGAATAGTTTTTATGCCAAAAAATACTCAAAGGGAAAAGTACCATAAGAAGACAAATAAACATCCCAAAGTAAAACATCATCCAAAAGAGATGACACATCACCATCAAGACAAGATCTAAAAACTATGTGTAATGATTGGGTCATAGCTCCACTGGTCACCACCATCACCCATGGTCCCATGATCAGGCACATCTTCCACCAATATGTGTCTCTTTCCCTTTTCCTATACCTAGCATACCAAATCTACAAACGCCTGATGAAAAGTTTTGGGTGTAAGAAAAATCACCCAATAGGATTTCGCCAAATGTTCTATAATTAGTTCAATACAAATAAACCATTTTATTCTTTAATTTTAAATAAAAAATACATTCAATTTATTTTTCACATTTTCATTCAAAATGATCTTTCAAAGTAGGAATATGGTAGATAAATCAAAATAGGATTTGATGAAATTTTTTATAAATCAACAGAATAAATAAAACTAGTTAAATAATCAATGAAATGTATTAATAAAACCATAAAAAAGAATCATACTAATAATACCTGAGATTATTTAGTTTCTAGATATAGGATTATCTTACTACTTAGTAAATCATAATGGCTTAGTGTGTGTGCATATGTCCCTAAGGGTCATTCCATTGAGATATAATGAATCAAAACACTATCCAAGTTAAACATGTTGTATTGGTTTAGTTAGAGTTTACATAATCAATCCATTTACAGTGAGCTGAAGTCCTATATTAGTTTTTCTAATGACCCACTAACTACTCAGGCTCACATGTTCTTCAATAAATCAATCAATCATGGAAAAATCATTCATTTCAAATAAATTCACCATTCACAGTTCAAATACTCAATTTCACATTCAACATTCCATTTCAATTTCAAAACCAATATAGAGGTTTTCATCAAATTCATTCCCTTAAAAATCATCTTTCATTTAAAGCCATTTTTCTCAAGAATCAACAACAAACCATTTCAATCCATATTTTCTCAAATCATAACATATTTTTAAATACTTTGAAAATAGTTTTTATTTCAAAAATCTCATGACTTTCAAATAAATTATCAAATAATAATAATTCAATATTTTGAAAAAAATTGAACATATATTTCAAATCTAGAAATAAATCATGGTTTCAATTTCAAGGAAAAACCTTACAAAACCACATACCTTTAATCACAAGGTCAATCAATCACCTAAATTGGGAACCTCCAATGGAGAGATTAAGGGAAGGAAGATCTAATAGGAATCCCTAGAATCAAAATCCATAAAAATAGGGATCCAATCCATCAACATCATGACGATTCATCACTCTCAAGGAAAGAGAGAGGAGAAAAAAGAAGGATTCAAAATAAAAAAGAGATAAAATTACTAAAGTGAGATCAATCTCATCTACTGACACTTCGATTCAAGAGTAAAAAAGTTAAATGGCCCAAAATCCTATATTGAGAATCTCCAAAATACAACGGATTTGAATATAATTGAATGGGAGGAATTTGGAATAATAAACATGGGTTTAAGATTTTATAGATTGGAAAAAAATACCATGACATATTCCCCCATGACCACAATGTTGAAGTGATGAAAAGGGTTAGACCATTGTGTAATTGTGGAGACCATGCCAAAACCACCCTCAGTCCATCTAGCTCATGAATCCAAAGTGAAAAACTTTCCTAGCTCTTATTTACTAGATAAAACTTTATGAAGCATCCCAAAAACCATGCTGAAACTCCCTCTAAAATAAAAGAGGAATAGGAAATAGAACCCAAGACTCTACGACACAACTCCCTTTCCTATGCTGCAGTTGTGTATAATATGATAGGAGCACCCCAACTCAGTAACTTGATCCTCCACACCAAAACCAGATCTCCACAATATATCTATTCTTAAAAAGATAGAGCCATCAAAACTGGATATTCCAAATCCAAATATTCAATACTGTATCCACCCTCCCTACATCGTAACCCCTCTAACTATGGTGAAGATCCTTATAGAAAACCTATAAAAAAACAAAAAAACTCCAAAAAGATGTTGAAACACTCCTAAACAATAGGTGATAAAAGGAAAGAGGTAATCAGTACCTGGAATTGATAATAGTATGTTACAACCTCCCCTCCCTAAACTCTTTATGACCCCAAAAATCCTATAAAGAAGACTCCATGTCAAATAGATGAGGCCACTTCTCTCTCATCATTTCCTCACACTCCCACATCTCATGAAAATTAAAACTTTGCTTCCATAGCACTTGAACCAAAGGTATAAACTTTCTATGAAGAACCTTTATCTCAGAACCAATAATCTATACTAGTTGCTCAGTCAATGATAGATTAGGTTCAACATCAAAGTCTTCCTAGATCAATACATTATATGGGTTAGATAAATACTTTATGATATGTGATATGTAAATAGAGGTGGAAAATCCAAATGGTATTCCACCTTTCCAATCTAATCAACAACCTCAAATGGTTTCACATATTTCAATGATAACTTTCCCTATTTTACAAGTTATCAGTGACCCAACCAAGGTGAAACTCTCAAAACACCCAGTAACGAACTATAAATTCCAAAGGGAATCAATGAAGATCAACATCAGATTTATATTGGCCATGTACCATCACCATTCTCTAATGAATCAACTAAATCTTTGATGTGTATCTTGAACCAAACTAGTTACAACAAGGTAATATTCACTAATATCTATCCAAAACAACATATATTTATATGTGAAACCATAAAAGGACTCAAAAGGAACCATCTTGATAGATGACTGATTATTATTGTTATAGAAAAAATTAACCAATTCCAGGTGACTATCCCAAACTCCACCATAGTCGAGAATGAAAGTACGAAGCATGTATTCAAGAATCTGTATAGATCATTTTGTCTGGTCATCCATCTATGGATGACATGCTATGCTAAAACTCACATGAGATCCCATTGCCTCTTGGAGGCCTATGAAAAAATGATAAGTGAAACAAGGATCTCTATAAAAGACTATAAGAGATGGAACTCTATGAAATTTGATGATATATTAGACATAAAACTTCTAAAGTACTTAAATTTATTTATATCATAAATGTGGATAAATTGAGCTGATTTGGTTAGTTGATCGATCAATACCCATATTTCATTCATCACTCTAGGGGTATAAGGTAACCTAACCACAAAAATACATCATAATCTCATACCACTTCCAATTCAGTACTGGAAGGGGATGAAGAAAATATAAAGGTTTCTGGTACCCATCCTTAACCTATTATAAAGTATAACAATGAGAAAAAAAAAGTAATGTCTCATATGATACCCTCCCACCAGAATTTTCACCGCATATCATAGAACATCTTCACGGTGCTATGGTGTACCATCCACTAGGAATTATGGAAATCCCCCATCACAGTATTTATCATAAGAAAAATACAACATATCAACTCCAAAATTATAGGATACCCTCAGAAAAGAACGAACACTCACCGATGGTCTCCCCACCATAAAGAGATTCCCTAATTCCTTGAAACACATCATCAACATGCTTCTATTGAATAATCATCTCAAGAAGAGAGGAGGTCAATTGAATTCTTTCTAGGAAAATATCAGAATCATCTTTCTAAACTCAAGATTTCACATTTCAGTAGCTTGGTATAAAGTCGATGATTTCTCAAAATTTCCAGAACCACTCTAAGATGACACACATGATCCTCCTCGGTCTCAGAGTAGACTAAGACGTAATCTAAAAAAATCACCACAAACGAATTGAGATACTCATGGAATATCTTATTCATCAATGCCATAAAAAATATAGGAGAATTAGTTATAATAAAATTCATGATGATATAATCATAATGTCCATACCTAATCTTGAAGGAAGACTTTATAATATCAAATTCTTTGATTCTTAACTGGTGATAACTACAACAAATATTAATCTTTGAGAACCACTTTCCCCCTTTCAACCATTCAAAAAAATAATCAATATACGGTAATAGATATCTATTATTTACTATAACTCAATTGATATTTTTTTAATGAACACAAAAGATAAGTCTCCCACTACATTTCTTCACAAAAAGCTCAGTAACTTCCAAAGGTGACACACTCAGGTGTATAAAGCCTTTATCCAATAAACCATCAAACCAGGTCTTTATCTCTTTCATTTCATCTAGTTCCATACAGTATGATGGAATGATAACATGATAGGTACCTAGTACCAAGTATATAGAAAACTATACTCCCCTTACTTGTGACAGTCTAGAGAAGTCATATAGAAACATGTCAAGAAACTCAATGACCACTGGAGGGAGATAACCGATCAAGTAATCCCACTCCAAATCAAAGGCAACCATATATATTACTCTTCCCAACTCCCAAAAAGGAGGTCTGTCTCTACTCGACCTCTAATCTCATTTTCCCTTGAAAACATAGCACACCCCATCATGGATAGTAAAAGAGACCCACTGAAGATAACATTTAATGTGGACTCTATGGATGATTATCCCATCCATCCCAAGAATCATATCTAAAGGTTTCATGTCGAGAACCAGAAAATTCTAGGTAAGCTCGATCTCTGGTAAAGAGAAGACACAAGAGGGGAATCAGAGACCCTTATCTCTCTTCATTATAAGGGGTCTATCAATATCTTTCACATGATACATAAGATCCATAGGAAGCTTTATAAAATACATAATATGGGTTGATATGAATGAATGAGATGCACCGATATCAGATAAAGCAATCACTAAAGATGAATATATAGTGATGGTACCTATCATTGTCTCTAGACCTGCATAATCTCTCTATAGTGACTCTTTCACTACGTAAAGATACTTTATTCCAGATGCCTGTGGTGTGAATCCATTAGTTCTTGAAGCATCTAATTTCAAAATAGTACTTTTAGGTGATAATGATCCCATTCCACTACATGTGTAATGAACCAAACTTTTAAAAATGAAATTACCTATGTGCCTTATTTAGTTAATGTAAATATAGAAAACACATGAAATAATTTGGTTATATTGGACCATTATAAGTTATATCCTATCAGATTCAAAATATTTTTAAGCATCCAAACTTTTGATAATATATCCACTAAAAATTGATCACATGATTAATATATATTAAGGGTTATGATAAATCCAATTGACACAGATGAAAGAAGCGATGACCTAGACCAGTAGGATCATACCCTATGAAGTCTATTTATCAAAGATTATGAGAGAGAATAAATCTCTAGGATTTTACCTTAACTAAGAACAAGTTAATATTCAACAACTAAATCACAAGAGAAACCATTTATGGGAGAAGTTCAAGCTCATCGAGATTACAACCCAAACCATGTATGTCGAACCACCCCAAGAAAATATAATTGTCGCATACATTATCCTTAAAGCATTCACTTGTTTAATAAGAGGTTATGTATCTCAACCCTAAGAGTATTAATATTTATATTTTATTTCCAATAAAATAATTATTATATTTATTACATATTTTTTTACTTTATAAATGATTAAGTAATTAGTTTGATAATAATTAGATTTTAATACGATAAAACTCAAATTGTATTTTTGGGTAATATGAAATTTCAATTAAGAAATTACTATTTAAGAATTCATTAATTTTTAAATAATTTTTTTTGATAAAATATTATTATTACATATTATATAAATGATGATATAATTTTATAAAGTGAAAATTCAATTTTTATGGGGGTAAAAAACTATTATTGTAAAAAAACCATTATTTTTTCATAAATGAGGATTTTAATTTAAAAGTGAATTTTCTCATATTTATAGAATTATTTCAATAAAATAAATATATTTTTTAATTATCACATTGAAATTATCCAATGGTTAATTTTTTATAATTTTCTGAGATGGTCTAATTTTCAGATAAAAATTAAATATGGTATAAATATATGGTATATATTATGAATCATAATGACCCAAAAGTGATGTAATATGTGATATAAAAGGTATATATTACCAAATATATATTTAAAATTTAAAATAATTCATTTTTAGGTTATTTTATTAATTTTACAAATGATTTATGAATCCTCTATGACCAATATTATATTTTAGAGTTTTAAAATCAATTCTTTGTAAACATGACTCACTTTCACATCACCAAGGACATTATTTTAATGTGTTCGGTTCACAAAATTATAAAATAATTAAAACCACTCCTCTTTTTTGTAAACCTTGGGAAAAACATTGGGAAGGTTTTTGGTTTTTGTTACTTTATTATATAGAGTCCAAAACCTAAGTTTTGAAAATAATAATGTACTCCCCTTTATTTTCTTATATAAACTCACCCAAGATCCAATTTATATTTGCTAAAAAACCTTTTATCATGAAATTAATCTACCCATTATTCTCTAGAGACCTCCTAATATTACTCTAATCCCACAATAATATCCTCATAAGCTTTCGAAACCACCCTCTCAAGATAAGGGATCCTCTTCTTCTCCTCTTTATTCAAGCACCTTCTTTATATAATGCATTTTGTCTTAAAATTAATATTGTTGAAATACGATTTTCCATATACCTATTACTTAAATTATTATTTAAAATTAATTATAGTCCCCTTTCAATCTCATTAAAACCTCCATGATTCATTACGTACCCTCGTTATACTATCAAAATTATCCTATGACTTTTTCCATGCCAAACTTTTATTCAAGAACTCTTTTTGTATTATTCATTTTAATTCAATATTTTTCATGTTGGATTAGGTTCTTACATATCCATATTAATTAATTTATATTTTTTAAGTCACGAGATACCCCTTTCACTCTCATAAATCCCTCTCATGATTCATTATGTACCCTCATTATGCTACCAAATTATCCTGTGATTTTTCAATGCCAAACCTTTGTATTGTGAATAACATCGCCATTTACACTACAAGATATTCAATTAGAAATATATATCCTTCCATGATTGTAGAATTATATGTATATATCCCATACTTCTTAATCATGGGATTATATATGATGAAATATTATCCTATGTTGAATGATCTATGTGGCACACTTATGCATGTACATGATATGAAAGCAATGAGTGTGACCAAAATTATATAGTGCTCCAATGCATTGGGTAATTTTTTAGTATCATGAGATGTCATCTATGAGATTATGTAGTAAAACTAATACATTATGGGACCTTTTCCACTATTTTATGATGTCCTGGTGATTATCCTTGACCTATTCTTATGATGTTATGTTTTATGTTATTTCTATATTACCATATTGCCTTTATGTTATCATCGTATATCATGTTTCAATGTTCATGTTTATGATTATAACCCCTTTTATGTACCATTGAAATTTCTATTAAATAACATGTAATATTTTCATCATGTGATGATTTCTGTATTCCCTTACTGGGATTTATATCTCATACATTTCTTATGTAAGTCCCCAGGTTATCCCAAACAATTTTAAAATCTTTGGAATTTTAGAAGCAAGTTAAGGAAGTTTTCAATAATTTTGTTGTATCCATATATCAAGTTTATGTGCTATATACCTAATTTCTTAAAGACATTAGGAATCTCAATATTTTTGGTTTTATTAAGTGTGTTTTTATGTAATAAATAATAAAATAAAGTGTATTAAATACATGGGTTGTCATAGAAAAGAGAAGAAAATATATGGAATAACTTTTTTAGGTGGCTAGAGTAACCACATAAACCATAAATATTTGGTGTCTCAGTATAAACCCACTTAGAATCCTAAAAATTTCGAAAATAAAAAAAATTCAATGGGTGTTTTCCATATACCTAAGAAGGTATAGATGACACCTACTATATTGATCCACCATGAGACTCATCATACTTTCTATTTCCATTAAAGTAATTAACAGAAATTCCACCAAGAGTAAGAGAAACTCCCATCAACCTGGACTTACCAACCTGATCAAGATTATCCATCAATTATCTATCCAGAAATTCATCATATTATATGATCTTCATCATGAAAAGTCATGATGAGATATAATATTGAAGAACCATATCGAATATTTGAGCCTCCAGCTTCTCATTTGTCACCACCTTTGGATAAAACTGAACGTGTTCAGAAAAGTGGTTTGCATACTGAGTCACAGTCCCATCATCTTGTTGGAGGCTGAGAAACTCCATATAATTTTCCAAAACCCTTTAATCAGGATAGAAATTTTCTATAAAGAGGTAACTAAATTATTTATATTCAAATAATTCATGTTTCTTCACTGTAACCATCGAATCCCACCACCTCCTTCTAGGACCTTCAAGATCGAAGGTATCACATTTCACCTTTATAGCTTCGGGAATTTATAAGAAATTAAAAATAAGATCAATATTTTTCAACCAATTTTCTGCTTCTTGAGGATCATTTGAGCCTTATAAATTTGATGGTTTCTACTAAAGAAACTAATAATCATGATCTATAGATTCATCCCTTTGAGGTTCCACTACTAGATTGTGAATAAGAATTTGTGTGGCTACTTATATTAGATCCTGGGAAACATGAATTACCATCTCAATTAGGTTCTGATAAAGTGGAGGGTTTAGTTTTCATGGTTTATAAAAATCTCTCTCCTAAGGTCTATTCAAACATATTATTTGGGGCATGGTACTACACAACATCAATATGAAACAAAAAAATCAATAAGGATAATAATATCATCAAATCATTGAAAAGATATAGGAAAAATTAATTCTATAAAATAGAATTTTATTTTTGAAATTTCAACATTCTTAGATAATGTTGGGAAAAAACTATAATAAGATAAAATTATTCATAAAATATTATTTTCCCAAATACATATGGAGACTTAAGGCTCTCTATAATGAGTGTTGGATATACAATTGCTCATAACTGCCCCTTAATTCCCCAAAACCTACTTCTTGTCTACTAGGACATCCCAAAATTCATACAGACATCAAGGAAATATAAAAAACCTCCCTATAATACTATGTTTTTAGGAACTAGTCTATATATCCTAGTAAAATAATACCTGATCCATACATAACATATCCCAAAGGGAATTCCCAATCCCCACGATTTGGCAACTAGCACATGGAATTCCTGGACTTGGCATAAAAAAATCTAAAAATTCCCAAAGGAAAAGGTAGGGTGTGAGAAAAATATCATAATAGGATTTCACCAAATGTTCCATAAATAGTTCCAATACAAATAAACCATTTTATTCTTCAATTTTAAATAAACAAGGAATGCAAGTCAATTTTCATATTTTCATTCAAAACAATATTTCAATGTAGGAAGATTGTAAAAAAATTAAAATAAGATATAAAGGATATTTTTATAAAGAAAGGGAATGAATAAAAATAGTTTTATAATCCATGGCATGAAATAATAAAATCACAAAAAGAAACATGATAATATTCCTTGAGATTAGTTAGTTTCTAGCTATAGGATCCTCGCACAACTTAGTAAATCACCACAACTGAGTGCATGTGCAAATGTCCCTAAGGATTAGACCATTGAGATAGAATAAATCAATACCATATCTAGGGAAAACATGTTGAAATTGGTTTAGTTAGATTTTTCATCATCATTACATTAATAGGGATTTAGATTCTCAACACACTTTTCCTAATCACCCACTAACTACTCAGGCTCAAATTTTCTTTAACAAATCCATCAATCCTGAGAAAAATAATTCAATGCTCAATTTCCCAATTTCACATTCAACATTCCATTTCAATTTAAAAACCAAAAAAGTGGTTTTTATAAGATTCATTCCTTTAAAAATAATATTTCATTTAAATTCATTTTTCTCAAGAATCAAAATTGATTCATTTCAAGCCATATTTTCTCAAATCATAACATATTTTCAAATCTTTTGAAAAGAGGTTTTATTTCACAAATCTCATGCCATTGAAATAAATAATAAAATCATCACAATTAAAAGTTTATAAAACAATTGAACATACATTTCAAATACAGTAATTAGTCATGGTTTCAATTAAAGGTAAAATATTAAGGGAACCACCTACCTTTAATCACAAGGTCAGTCAATCACCCGAATTGGGAATGAACAACAGAGAGACAAAGGTGAGGAAGATCAAGGAGGAATTCCTAGAATCAAAATCCATAAAAAAACGAATCAATTCCATTAATAGGAGATCAAAGACATGGGTTAAGTAGTACTTCAAAGGGGTAATAGGATGTTACACATACACATGGTGGACAACAGCTGGGTTGCCACCCAATGAGTGAAATTTCAAAGAAACCAGACATGATGATGGCCAACGAAAATCTCCAAGGTATTTATTGTGAAGATATTAATTATTTAGCTTCTGATCATCAAATTTTTATATATGGATAGAGGAAAAAACAACAAAAATAATATAATCAAAGACAAGGGATATGATTTTAGTTAAGACAACATGGTTTCAACCTCATCACCAAGGCCCAATTCTTACAAGTCAATTCCACTCACTGGGGGAGACCCTGCCAAATTTAATGAAAAAAACAGGAGATTCACTTAAGGAATTGACATCCTAATCCAAATACCAATGTTCTACTATCCAATAATTGAAATATGACTCATGAAACCAAATAGAGGCAATGCGGAACTTGGAAATACAAGTAGGTCAAAATGATGATTGAAAAAATTCAATAGGAAAATGATTGAGGTATTCTTTTTGATATAGAAACTATATTTGAAACCCACCTTAAATTAATCATAGTTTTATACCTTAGAGACCATGAATGGAATTTTATTGTAATATTCTACATTTTAATCAAAATTTTCCAATCCTACCCATACTCTAATGTTTTTCATTATTTTCAAAGTTCAAGTGTGGGGTAGAGGGAATTAATTGTAAAAAGGATGTGCATTGTTGAGAACAATATTTTGTTTTTTTCATTGGGTTATGGGAAAAGGTAATGTTATCATTTTTTTATTCATTTATACCCCTCTAAAAAGAAAAGGAAAAAATGAAAAAATTGGTGGAGTTTGAGAGGATAAAAAAGCACCATTACTTGACCAATGATTTTTATCATTTAGGGTTGGGAATATGTGAGAATTTTCCTAGATAAATTTTTAAAAAATTGAAAAATTTAAATAATAGAAGAAATGGACAAAAAAACATATATGGGTAACTCTTTCATTATGAATTAATTTTTCTTAACCTTACTCTGAGATTGGGGAAGTGGGAGTTTTCATTTTTTCAGAGAGGTTAATGCCATTGACTTTACTTTGATTATCACGATTAATACTTAAAGATAAACCTCATTTTTTATCTTAAATTTTTATTTATCAATTTTATATGATACTTAATCCTCATAATAATATGATCATAATTTGAAAATTCATCATTATTTTCTTTGATTTTTGTCACTAATAAGTAGAGAATGTAGATCTTATTCAAGTTCATATGATTGATGCATGTAATAAAGGTATGGGAAACAATTAAAATTTATATTTTACCTTGAGTGATGAGATAAGAAACAAATTAGTTAGGTAGATCATGTATGGCATGTTTAATAATGATATATTAAGAATCTTGAATAGAATATAAGAGAATATCCATCATTTTTCATGGGAAAATCAAATACATTGTGTCTAGTGAGGAGTTGGTTTCATTTTCATTATGAAACAATTGGAAATTATCTACCCCACATTGATAATTTTTTTGCTAATCAATTTTTAATTTTTTAATATTGGTAGAATGGGAATTTATTTTTAATTAATTGTAGACATATATACTTTAGGACAAGAATTGTTTAAGTGTGGGGGATTTGATGTTCTAGTTTTTATGCATAAATTTTAAAATTTTAATTGTTAAATATAATTTGTTTTAAATTGATAATTCACATGTTTTAATTATAATAATAATTTTTGGTGGTTTTTTAATTTGGAATGAATTTTTTAAAAAATATAATTAAAATAAATGTTTTATTTTTCTGAGTATTTTGTGTGTAATGTGTATGTTGAAATTGAAAAGGGTTAGGGGAACTTAGTTATAAAAAGGTGTCCATCCCAGTAATAACTCAACTCAATGGAATGAAATACTCTTATATAAACTACATAGGGGAGATATGGTCAAGTAAGTCCAAGAAAAAGGCCCACATGAGTGACATCAGGAAGGATATACTGCACGTAGGCCTTCACACACATAGGTTAGGCCAAAGCTAATCGATCCAATTCCTATTAGAACAGGACCACATGGTTTGTGAGTGTGTATACAATATACTATCCCTAAAATTGGAATCTGAGTTGAGGATACTGGATATTTTTATAAATAGTGAAGAGAGGCCAAGCTCAACTCATATGTGGGATGCGAGAGCATTAGGTACTATTACCCATTTAAAAAGAGATTCTATTTTAATAAGACCCGTGCATAATCTTCCACATATATAACCACCATCACCACTGTGTTGTAAAGTGATGAGTCTATGCCATAGTACTCCATAGATGATGAAGAAAGAACTTGAGTCACCACTGGAAAATCATGCATCAATATGCTGCAGCTATGGCATTATGCAATAGTGAACTATGGATTCCATACCGATAAAGATGACGATGTTCCATAATCTTGCTATTATTCCATAGATATGTTTTCTATACATTGAAAATAATGATCCATGTCATAGATTATAGGGTATTTTTGGTCCCCAATATTTCTAAATGGGAGAGATGAGGTTTCATCATGGTATGTTCACTACGCCATAAGGGTTCACAAATTACACAGCTCAGGTTTTGATGAAGAGAAAGACACTGCGTCTGTAGCACCCATTCTATTCTATAACCATGAAGGAATATTTATATTTATAATGAAGCTACACTATAGGGTCTCCACTATAATTAGAAGGTGCCAAAAATGGAAGAGCTTGAGAAAATGAGGAAGATGATGGTTGTGGATGTGGGAGGTAGGCTATGCCGCAAGCCATACATGGCCATGGAAACCTTAAGATGGACATGTTGTAAGGTTTTTAACCTTTATTATAGGGTTGGGGATTCTATAAATTTAAATGCCTGAAACCTTTGGTCTACACATGTGCTAGTTTTTGGATTTGGGGGAGAAAATAAGGAATATACGCAAGGGGTCTCACCTATACAAAATGAGTTCAAAATACTCCACAAAAATATGATATACCCTATATCATTAATAGATAAGGAGTATTATTAAGATATATATATATATATAGGGTATATTTTATAGGAGGAATTAATTCAGTTTTTCTATCCATAGAGGAGATTTAAAATAGAGGGAAATTAGAATTTAAAAATTGAAGAGAAGTGAGGGGCGGCTACCTTTTAAATTAACTAGGTGGGTGTTGTGTAGGGGGTTGGACACCTAAATCCTAGAGGAAGAATGAAGATGAGCCTGTTGCTATTTCTATGAAGTATTTCTGCTGTAGCAGGTCATTTTTAATTTCATATCTCCTCATGACTATCATGATCGGGGAAATCCTTCATATACCAAGATATGTAAAATAGGAAGAGTAAACCAAGTGGAATTAAGTTTTTTTTATTAGTTTGAAATGTGTTATTAATTTTTTTTAGTTTTAAAAAACTAACCATTCTTAATCATGAATGAACATTTTTGATTAAGGAGGGAATTCCTTTAATGATAACAACCAGTTACTCCTTTTTATGACACAACCAATGCATGGATGGGAGTAATTATATTTAAATGTGGTTTTGAACAACTAACCATAGATTAGACCAAGTAAATGAGAGGGTAAAGAGGAATCTATAGATAAGAGGGTGAGTATTGTGATAAGATTCTCACTAGAGTTTAATTCTAGCACTATCAAAACCAAATCTTATTATTTTTCTTCACTAAGTTTATGAACCTAATTTTATTATTCTTAGGGAATCCATCTCATATTTGTCAAAAATAAAACTAAATTTAAAATATAAATTTCCATTAATTTTCCTAAAAACATTATAAGAAATTTATTCCCATTATCTATGGATTGAGCTCAAGTCTTAGTTTACTGTATTTTTTGTTAGTGATAGTTGATCTTTATAAATTTGTACTTTTATTTTCCCAAGAGATGTTACGATGATTCCAAGCGATGTCAAAGTGTTTAGTTAGTCTTACATACCATCATCCTAAATTTATTTTTAATCTTTTGAATGTATTATTTTTGGGATAACACTAGAGTATTGGATTTTAGATCCCTTTTTATCCATATCCCCAATATTTTTTTGGCAAGATCAAGATTTGTTATTTCAAATATTTTGGATAACTTCCCCTTCTGATCGTGAATCCATTGAATCTAAAAATATTCAAGTAATATATCATCCATGTAGAGTAAAAGTAAAACATAAATTCCACTATTCCAAGACTTTTGATAATAATAGTGATTAGAGTTTCTCCTTGTGAAACCTTCTTTAGTCCTGAAGGAATCAAACTTTTGGTTCGACTATTGTAATTCATATTTATAGTTATGGAGATAATGTTTCAATTTATGTTCAAGTCCCACCATACAATGATCTTCAAAACCCTTGGGATGAATCATATAGATCTCCTCCTCCAAGTCACCATTAATAAAATAAGTCTTAATATCCATTTGATCTAGTGTAAACCAACAGAAACAACAATTATATACACTATCCATATGGTAGTATACTTAATTACTGATGAAAATATTTTTTAGAAATTTATTCCTTCCTTATGGTGGAATCCTTTCACCACCAGCTATTCATTGCTTCTTTAACTTCCATCAATTTTTTCCTTCAAAAAATAAACCCTTTTGTTTTCAAGTAATTTTTTCCCTTCCAAAAATTTAGTTAGCTTCCAAGTTCGACTGAACTTTAAATAATTCATTTCTTCCTACCTAGATGACTCCCACTACATTGAGTCACTGAGCGCTACTGCCTCTTGGGTAGTTGGGTTCTCCAAAATCAATTAGAATTAAGAAGTTCACGTTAACCATGTACCATTATACTGGTAGTCTAACTCTATAAGATCTTCTCAGATATGTTTTTACACTCTCTAGAACTTAAATTTCTCATGATCCTACAGTCTATTTCTCTTCTATTAGAGTTTTGTCTCATATTTCTCATGTTATTGAGCTTTCTGAAATATTTTTTATTGGTTGAATTTCCTATGAATTAATTTTAACCGTAGGTATCACCTGTATTTGCGATCTACTATTTCTTTTATCTAGATTTATTTTTACTTCATTAGTTGATCTCTTTTCCTCAACTTCCGATTCTATAAATTTACCATCCTTCTATAGAATATTTTCATTAAATATTATATATTAAACTTTGATGATATTCCATTTATCATCATTCTATAGTTGGTATCCAATTTTTTGGTTCCATAGCATAAAATAAAAAAATATTTTTACTTTTCCTCAAGCTTATCTCTCTCATTTTCATTAGTAAGTGCATAAGTAATGAAATTGAAAACTATGATGTGTGATACTTATGGTAACTTACCAGCCTATAAATCTTTTGGTAGACTTTATCCCACTATAGATACTATAATTCTATTGACTAAGTATACTGCCTAGCTATTTTCTTCCAACCAAATGGATTTGGACACACTAGAGTTAAAAGACATTAATATAGCCTTCTCTTTCAAAGTTTAGTTCATCCTCTCTATAACTTCATTCCACAATGGAGTTTTGGGTACCGTTCTATAAAGACCACCCCTTATTATAAAAGAAATTTTAGAAATTGTTACCATTTTACTTTGCATCATCATTAGATCCAAGACATTTCAATTTTTGGACACTTTCCAACCCTAACATGGTCTTATACTGTACAAAGGTATTAAACACATCATATTTATTTTCAATAAAATAAACCCATACCCTCATTGTAGCATCTTCAATGAATATGAAAATGAAACTTGATCCTATATAAGGTTAGACTAAGTACGGTCCCCATAAATCCATGTGAACTAATTCCATCTTCCTAACTCTGGGATTATATCCATTCAAGTTGAATGTAAAACTTTTTTTTATTTCCAAGAACTCATCTTTCACAACTTCTGATAATTGTTTAATCAATATTCAAAATTCCCTCCTATGTTTGATTATTCATGTTATTATTAGTAAGGTGACCCAACCTATAATTCCATACCTATGGATCTTATTAGAATATAATTATAGACATTTTACTACAATTTGATATTTCGGTTAGATTAAGGGACCCATATTTTACTCCTCAAGCCATAAACACCATCCCTCAAGTCACTTTCCAAACCCAATTGGTGATGGACATACTAAAACCTTCATCATATAACTTACCTATGAAGAGGATATTTCTACAAATACTAGGTATGTGTCTCACTCTATTAAGTTGAATAGAAATCCCATTCTATATCAGGATATTTGCATCTAATTTTTTGATCACTTCCAAAGCTTCTCTATCTACTAGATGAACATTATCAAAGCTTCCAGCTACATAGATTTTTATGTATCTGCGATCAGCTATTGAGTGGAAGGATGAATCAAAGTAAAAAACCTATGACTCTACTAAATTATAAATATTGAGTAGTATATTTTTTCCTCCATCCATTTTACTAAAATAATACAGGATTCCAAAATTTTTCATTTTAGCGACTTCCTTACAATTTCTGTAATTCCTCTGGAAATGTCATCACTTACCGCACTCCAAGCATGTGAGACCTAGACCGATCAATTTACTTTAACTTTCCTCCATAGAATTATATTCTAGTCATATATGATTCCTTATTTAAGGTGATAACCCCCTTCTATCAGTACTAAGATCATTACCTAAAGGTACATAGAGCTATCTTATCTAGAGCTCCTCATTGGGGTTCAAACTTCAAACATCTAGGAACACAAGATCAGTCTTTCCATAGGAATTACTATAACAAACCTCTTATTTATTACAAATTAATACATGATTTATTAAAAAATATTACACTTAATACAATCTAGAATATAGATAAGTTTAGTATATTTGGGAATTAGGTACATTACATAACAATTTAAAATAGAAAAAACATTATCTTTATTTAAAACTTCCTCAACATGCTCGCACTTAAAAATACATGGGATAACCTAGGGACATACATTATAAAGGGTTGAGCTATAAATATCAGTAAGGGAATTATCATGGAATAAGTCAATAAATGTTATACAATAGGAATATCAAGGGGTAATAAAAGGAATGAGAATCATAAACATGAACAATGGGACATGATATGTCATGATAACATAAAGGCAACATGAGAAATGTGGAACCAACTTAAAACACTACATAATAAACATAGGTCAAGGATAAATACCAAGTCAGCATGACGGAAAATGTCATATAAATGAATCAAATTCACTCCATGTCCCAACATGATGTCTCATGATACTGAACATTACCCAATGCATTGGAGCACTATATAATTCCGGGCACACCCATCATTTTCACATCATTCTTATGATTAAGTGTACCACCTAGATCATACAACATGGATTCAATCATTATAATATTTTATTCCATGATTAAGGATTGTGTAATAAATAAATGTAAGTACCAAGTCAAATAATTATATATGTATAAATGTGAACACCATTTATATGAAATGGGTATGGTATTCACTACACAATTGTTCTGGAATGGAAAATCGCAGTGAAATTTTGGCAGCATAACAACATCACATAAAAATTAATAAAATGGGTTGATGACATAGAAAAAAGTATCTAATCATTTTGACATAAAATGTACAGTAATAGGGACACAGTGAGACATGTACCAACATTAGTAATTGGAAATATAAGGCATACGATAATAAATTAATAAATAAGAGAAGGAATTGATCCCTTACTTGACTGTGTGTCTCAAAATGATTGGGAGGAGCTTCTTGAGAGATTTGGGGAACCTTGTGAGGACTTTAGAGAGGGTATGGAAGAGTAAGAAATTTATAGAAGGTTTTTTAGTGAATATAAATGGGATACTGGGTGTGTTTATATTGGAAATGAGTGGGAACTTCTTTATCATTTATCAAACTTAGGTTTTAGAATCTATATAATAAAATAACAAAAAAAAAAAACATTCCCATAGTTTTTCCCATGTTTTATAACAAATGGGAGTGGTTTTAATTATTTTATAAGGTTAAGGGATGAATGTAATAAAATAATTCCCTTTATTATGTGTAGGTGAGTCATACTCTTAAAGAAATGATTTTAAAACATTAAAATATATTAATGGTTTTTGAGGATTCATAATGGATTTATAAAATTAAGAAAATAAACATAAAATGATATTATTTAAAAGGGAAAACATATATTTGCTCATGGACACCATTTATAGTATCTATTATATCACTTTTGGGTCATTATGGTGTCATAATACACACCGTATATTTATATGATATTTAAATTTTACCCTAAAAATCGACTATCTTAGAAAATTATGAAAAATTCACCATTAGAAATTTTTTGACATTTTGATTCCAAAAATAATATTCATTTTATCTAAATAATTTTATAAATAATTTCATTTTCATTTTTAAAATAATAATTTCCTTTTTTTGAGAAATGATGAGTTTTTTTGTAAATAACAGTTTTCAAACCCTTATAAAAATTACATTTGACTTCATAAAAATTATATAATCATTTATATTTAATAAATATTATTTAATAATTTTATTAAAATATTATTTATTTCAAAAATAAATTAATTAAGGAAAATAAATGACTTAATTAAATTTGAGTATTAACTGAAAAACATTTATTGTTTTATTGAATAAAAATAAAAATAATTCATAAAGTAACAATAATAAAATGAAAATATATTAATTATTCTATACAATATACATATTAATTTTATTAGGTTATTGATACATATCCCTTTAATACACCAAAAACACCCTAAGAGTAAGGCGCACAATGGTGATATTTTCATGGGGTGGTTCAGCTTACATGGTTTGGGCCATGATCCCGATGATCTTGAACTTCTCCCATAAATGGTTTCGGTCATGCTTAAGTTATTGGATATAAAGTTGGTATTAGTCAAGGGAAAATACTAGGGATGCTATTTCCATTGGAATCTATGATAAATGGGCTTAATAGGGTACGATCCTATTAGTTGTGGCCATCGTTTCCTTTTTCTATGTCAATTGGATTTGTTAAAACCCTATTTTTATACTAATTAGGTGATCACTGTTCAAAGAATATATTATTAATGGTAATGATACTAAATAGTATTTTAAATATGATAGGATATAATAAATCCAAATAAGTGCATGTGTTTTCGATAGCCATATTATATAATATGACATTTAATCAAATCAAAAGGGGAATTTTATTTATAATTGTTTGGGTCCTTACAATTTTCTCCCTTAAGAAATTTCACCCTAAAAATTTTATTTCCCACATTAAAATAGATGAGGGTTACTCTGTTTCATCACCTCCTTTGGTTATCACATTGGTTCTTAAAACTTGTGGTTTCTCCACAACACTTCGAACATGTTCATTGTCTTATTCCATATAAATTTGTCTCTAAAATGTAAGATCTTTACCAGTTGCTCCTCATAAGAAAGACCATTCTCCAAAGACACCACCTATGGATTGAGTACATGTGAGGGGTCTGGTATGTACTTCCTCAAGAGGTATACATGGAATAAATAATTCAACTGAGATAGGTTATGTGGGAGTTATAATTGATAGTCCAGCACTTTTATGTGATCAAGGTTCTCAAAGGGGACGATGTATCTTGGACTAAGATTTCCCTTCTTCTTAAATCTCATGACTTTTATCCATAGAGATATATTTCAGAATACCATGTCTCCAACATCAAACTATAGGTCTCATCAACGATTGTCAACATATATCTTCCATCAAATCTGTGCATCCTTGATGTGTTGTTGAATGGTATTAACATTTTCCTCTACTTCCTTGACCATTTCAGGACCTAGCAATTTTCGTTTCTCAACTTCATTCCAACATGTAGGTGTTCTTATCCTCTTCCAATAAAGGGATTCAAAGGTATCCATTTGGATGATCGAGTGGAAACTATTATTCTAAGATAAATCAACCAGTGGAAGATGTTGGTCCCATCCTCCTTTTAAGTATATTAATAACACTATCAAAATGTATACAGGTGTCTGGATAGTCCACTCAGATCGGACATCATTTTGAGGATGATAAGATGTACTAAAGTTTAGTTCAGTTTTTAGATCATGATGAAGAATTTTCCCTAACTTAGAGGTAAATATCAGATCTTGATCAGATACAATCGATAATGGTACTCCATGAAGAATTACCAATTTTCTAATGTATATTCGTGAAAGTTAATCCAGTAAGAAATCATCTAAAATAGTGATAAAGTGACCTATTATTGTAAGAAGATCCACCATAACCTAGATATCATTATTTATTTTGGATTCCTTTAGAAGTCTGATTACAAAGTCTATGGTGATGTTTTCTAATTTCCATGTAGGTATGGTTAATGTCTGCATCATCCCCTTAGATTTTTTCCTTTTTTCCTTCACTTGATTATATACAAGACATCTTGATGTATATTATATGATCTCATTATTCATATTGTCCCACCAATAGTTTTCTTAGAGATCTTGATAAATCTTTGTGCTTCAAGGATAGATAGAGAAGGTTGAGCTATGTGCATCATCCAACAGCTCCTTTAACTCAGGATTTGACGATAAACATAGTCTTTACCCAAATATTAAAACAACTTCTTTATTAACATTGAACTATGAGGATTTCCATTTTTTTATAGTTTCCACTTTCTTCTTAATTCCCACATCATCTATTTGAGAATCCTTTAACCTCTACAGAATCTATTGTTGGGAATTCCTTTGTGAAAGTATTAATGATGTTTCTCCCTTTATAATTCCCATGTCCATCCTTTTCAAATCTAAGAAGATCAGATCCCTCTTAATTCTGATTAATGAAAACATTGCTGGATCCTTTATTATTAGAGCATCTTACACCTTATTCACTTTCCCAGGATTCTAGTGAATTGAGCAGTTATAGTCTTTTATTAGCTCTAATTATCTTCATTGGCACTTATTCATCTCTTTCTGTGTGAATATATACTTGAGGCTTTTGTAATATGTATATATTTTACACTTCTCCCCAAAGAGATAATGACACCATATTTTCAAATAGAAGACCACTTTATCCAACTCCAGATCATACATCAGGTAGTTCTATTCGTGAACTTTCAACTAGCTTGAAGTATAGGCTATGACCTTTTCATTCTACATCAACACACAACCCAATCCCATTTTTAAAGCACCATTGAATACCACAAAAAGTTCTCCAATTGTGGGTAGTGTGAGCATAAGGGTAGTGACAAGAATCATTTTTTAATCCTTAAATTTATATCCATATTAATATTTCCAAGAAAACTTTTCTCCCTTACGAGTTATCTTGGTTAGAAAATTTTAAAATCATGATAAATTCCTCACAAATCGGCGATAATACCTAGATAATCCAAGAAAACTGTGGATATCTCTCATAGATGACGACCTAATCCATCCTTAAATTGATTCTATCTTTGAAGGGTATATAGATATCCCATTTCTTGTGATGATATTCCCTAATAATGATACTTCCTTCAAATATAACTCAAATCTGTTGTACTTTTCATAGAGATTATCCTTTAGAAAGGTCTTTAACATTGTTCTCAGATTCTCCTCCTGCTCCTCCTTAGTTTTATAGTGTATTTGAATATCATCTATAAAGAATAAAACAAATTTGTCAAGGTAATATCTAAAGACTCTATTCATTAAGTCCATGAATATTTATAGATCATTAGTGAGTTCTATAGTCATCACTATAAACTCATTGTGCCTATAACTTGTATGAAAAGAAGTCTTGGAATATCCTCCTTATTCACCCTACCTTAGTAATATTCCAACCATAGATCTAACTTAGAGAAGTATTGTGCTCCACATATCTGATATAAAAAGTCATCAATCTATGTAAGAGGATACTTGTTCTTTATCGTGATCTTTTTGAGCTTATGATATTCAATGAAGAGGCGCATTGAACCATCCTTCTTATTGATGAAGAGGACTGGTGCACCCTATGGTGAAGCACTTGGGCATATAAACCCTTTATCCAGATTCTACTATAGTTATTTCTTTAGATCCTAAAGTTATACACCATCCATTCTATACAGAGTCGTGGAAAATTTTAATACCCCAGATATAATCTTGATTGAAAATTAAACCTCTCAGTTAGGAGGAAGACCAAAAAATTCCTTAGGAAACACAATAGTGTATTTCCTCACAATGGGAATGTATTAAAGGATGATATTTTCCTTAGAATAAATAATTTAAGTTATATTTAGTTGATCATAGGGAAATAATATCCATGTTCGATATGTTTTTGATAAAGAAGATTCATCCTCCTCCTTGCACTTGTACATAACCAGAGGATGATTCATACCCAAAATTGAATCAAATTACACTAAAGGTATTATGAAAAGGTTTTCTGGGAAGTTTATCCAAAATTTTTTTATAGGGTATGAGTTATATACTTGGGATGCAATAATTTCCCCATTTTCCATTTTCACTGACAACTCTTTGTCCAAGATTTGTGGTTGTGTTCGAATAGATCTACTAAACTTTATTAATATAAAGGAATGTGTAGAACTAGAAAAAAAAATATGTTTTATATTATTTAATGAATAACTATCATACCTATCACCACTTCATTGTCAGGATCCACCTCAATGGTTGTGATGGAAAAAGATGATCCTTACTGACTTGGAGGTTATTGGTTATCTGTAAAACCCTTGTATTAGTGCATTAGTTTGGAAAAGTTCCATGGTTCCTTGTAGTTTTCACAATGAAAAATGCACTAAGGGTTGAACATAGAATTACTTTCGTATATCACATTGATGGGTTTCTCTTATCAGCAATCACTATCTAGGTTCACTTAATTCCCTCACCTAAATCTTTTCCTCACCCCCTTAGGCAATTTTTGGGGTTCTTATTTCTGCACCTTTGACAAGTGGGATGCTGAAATTTCATGGCACCATTAGATTTATTCATCAGAACACCAGAATTAAACTACAATTTATGCTTCTTATCCCCATTATACCCTTGAGATTATCTGATCTCCATTTTGAATTTAAGGTCACATCAGACAATTTTCTTCATAGCTATCAAAGTTATAGATCACCAGGTCTTTTTGTAGATTAGGTTTTATCCCACAAAAGAAGCGGTCAACCATGAATTCAAGGGTAATGAAAAAGATAGAGACATATTGTGCAAGTATTGTGAGGTTTTCCTCATACGCCCTGATTGATTCATCATATTTTTTCTTGAGGGCAAGTAAATCCCTTTCTATTTTAAGTCGAAGAGTGTGAGGAAAATATTTATCAAAAAACATTTTCCAGAATTCCTCCCACCCCATCACTTTGATCTCTTCCTTAGGCTTTGTATTGTTGATCATTGTCAACCACTAATCAACTTCTACATCAACATGATAAATAGGCTTAGAACCTTCTATTTTTAATAACATTGAAATATGGGGAGGATCTTCTTAATGGAGCTGATCCATTATTCCATGATTAAGGGATCAGATGATCCATTAAAATTCAGGGGCCTTTGTTACATAAAATAATCAATTGAAACTTTTTATTTATTAGGGATATTTTGTAACTCATCTTGATCTAGGTTTCTATTTAGAACCCGAGTCAGCTGAGAGACTATCATCACAATGTTTGTGATTCCCACTCCCATCAGGTTGGGAATATCATTGGGGTAGTCATCACATTTCCCTTCACATTGATTGTTTACCCAATTATTCATATTTCCAACCATTAACTAAAATAAAGGGAATATTAGGGATGGGTATTTTTAAACTATTAAAAACATAAATGGTAATTTAGTGACATTAAATGGATAACTTATAACTTACATTTATTCCTTTAACTTTTGAATTTATAGGATTAAATATTTCTTATCCATGATCTATTTCATAACATATATTCTTATTAATAATGGTTCATAATGAGCTTGTGATTTTACCAAATCATATCCATTGGGAGTATCAAAACAGGTGTGTATAAAGGCCCGTTGTTATGCACCAGTTCCTATTCGAGTATAGTTAAACGGGGTTTTTTTAGGTTATACACCTATGTACATCTGTGCCAGATCCACATCCACTTATAGTATATAGATATGGATGAATTTTCTCAATAAACCACTTAATCTATACTTACTAAAATTTAGAAAAATTTTCTTATACTTATTCTTATACCTTAGGATTTAACTTATGTTTTCTAATCCTAATCCAAAAAATTACTAAACTTTTCCTATGATACCAACTATAACAACCCAAATATTTATTACACATTAATACATGATTTATTATAAAAAATTATAATTAATAAAACCTATAATATCTATAAGTCTTGTGTATTTTTTAATTATACATATTACATAAAAATTTAAAATAGGAAAAATATCATTTTTATTGAAAACTTCCTTAACATGCTCGCACTTAGAACTGCAAGGGATAACCTGGGGGCATATATAAGAAAGGGGTCAGAAATAAATCATAGTAAGGAAATAAGAATGGAATAAGGTAATAAATGTTAAAAAATTGGAATATAAGTGGGGAATAAAAGGATTTGTAATCATAAACATGAAAAATGAGACATAATATGGCATGAAAACATAAAGGCAACATGGGAAATGTGGAAACAACTTAAAATAATGAATTATAAACATAGGTTAAGGATAACTGAAAAGTCATCATGATGAAGAAAGTAACATAAATGAATTAGGCTCAATCCCTATCCCAACATTATGTCTCATTAGACTAAACATTACCCAATTCATTGGAGCGCTATATAATTCTGGGTGAACCTGTCACTTTCATGTCATTATCATGCTTAAGTGTGCCATATAGATCATACAACATGGATTTATTCATCATCATATTTTATTAAATGATTAATGAGTGTGGAATAAATACATGTAAGTACCAATTCAAATAAGTATAAGTATATAAATATGAAAAATAATTGATAGGAAACGGGTATGGTATTCACTACACAATTGTTTTGGCATGAAAAATCATGGTGAAATTTCAGCATCATAATGACGTCACTTAAAAATTCATAAAATGGGTTCATGATAGTGAAAGGGGTATCTAATAATTTGTACATAAAATGGAAAGTATTAGGGACATGGGAATATATGTACCAATATTTTTAATTTGAAATACAAGGAACAAGATAATAAATAAATGTTAATAAAGAATAGGAGGAAAGGATCCCTTACTTGAGTGTGTGACTCCAAATGCTTCATAGAAGCTTCTTAAGATCTTAGGGGAGCCTTAGGAGAACTCTAGAGAGGGGATGGATGAGTAAGGACGTGATACATGTACTTTTAGTGAATATAAATATGATATTTTTTGGGTTTATATAGGAAATGATTGGGGAAATCTTTATAATTTCTCAAACTTAGGTTTTGTACTCTATATAATAAAATAACAAAAAACACAAACCTTCCCATGGTTTTTGCCAAAGGTTTCTACCAAATGGAAGTGGTTTTAATTATTTTATATGTCCAAGGGATGAAATTAATGAAATAATTCTCTTTATTATGTATATGTGAGTCATACTCTTATATAATGATTTTAAAACCATAAAATATATTAATGGTTTTGGATGATTCATAATGGATTTATAAAATTAATAAAATAAACATAAAATAACATTATTTTAAATGAAAAAATATATTTGTTCTTGGAAACCATTTATAGTATTTATTACATTACTTTTGGGTCATTATGATGTCATAATACACACCATATATTTATATGGTATTTAATTTTTACCCTAAAATTTGACAGTATCAGAAAATTATAAAAAAATCACCATCGGATAATTTTGACATTTTGATTCCAAAAACAATATTCATTTCATCTAAATAATTTTCTAAATAAGTAAAATTTAAATTTTAAAATAATAATCGACATTTATTGAGACATGTTGGGTTTGTTTTGACTATCACCATTTTCAGACCCTTATAAAAATTACATTTGAATTCATAAAAATTATACGATTACTTATATTTAATAAAAATTATTTAATAATTTTATGAAAATATTATTTATTCCAAAAATTCAGTAATTCATGAAAATAAATGCCTTAATTGAATTTGAAAATTACCTAAAAAATAAAATTTCTATTTTATTGAATAAAAATAAAAATCATTTATAAAGTAATAATAATAAAATGAAAATATATTAATTATTATTTATAATATACATATTTATTTTATTAGGGTCTTGATACATATCCCTTTAATAAACTAGTAAACAACCTATGAGTAAGGTGCACGGTGACAATATTTTTATGTGGTGGTTCGACATACATGGTTTGGGCCATGATCTCAATGATCTTGAAATTCTCCTATAAATAGTTTCAATCATGTTTAAGTTGTTGGATCTCAGCTTGAGCTTAGTCAAGATAAAAACCCAATGTTTTGGCCTCACTCAAAAGCTCTGATAAATGGGATTCATAGGGTATGATCCTACTGGTTGAGTCCATCACTTACCTTATTTGTGTCAATTGGATTATTTAAAACCCTATATTTATACTAATCATGTGATCATTATTCAACGACTATATTATCAATGATAATGATAATTAATGGTATTTTAACTCTGATAGGATATAATAAAACCCAAGAAGTGCATGTGTTTTATATAACCATATTTCATAAAAATACATTTAATTAATCAAAAGGGGAATTTTATTTTTAATAGTTCGGGACATTATAATTACTTACTACTATAACCATTCCATCTTAAGATTTAGGTAAATTTAAATGCAATAAGATTCCCCCTACATCATATATGAAAGTCACTTTTACAACTTTGATCTGACCTATGATAATGTTGACTTTGTTCACACGACCTTCCAACGAAAATTATTCTAATAACATCATGATAAAAAAATTTCTCATCAGGAAAAATTTGTTAAAGGTTGTATATTTTTTAATACTTGTCTGACAGAGCTTCCATAAGTCTAGCTGTGGACTTCTTCTCACAGTTATTAAAGGATATATTCCATGCCAACATCATCCTAACTAAATAGGTACCTTTCTGTTAAAATTTTCCCAATATATATTCTCTATCATTTCATGTATTTCTCCACCCAATGAAAGTTTAGGATTCTTTTGGATGAGATAGTATTCCATTTACATCTTCCATAATCCATAACCAATTTCATTGAAAAAACTGATCTGAATATTTCCTTCCTCTATTGTTAAATCTCATGATGATAGTAAAACCAACTAAAATAAATATTATTTTGAGGAAATTTAGAAAGATAATTGAGTTTTGGAGTGTGAAGAACCTTTATTTGACACTACTTGTTGGAAAGAGAGTCTATGAAAACTGATAAAAATATTATATGGTTGAACTTAAGTTTACCATAAATTCATATCCACTAATAGTACAGTGTTGTGGAATTAAAACTATTGATTCTTCCCATTTTGTATTAAATCTCTATAATTGGGAATATTTATACACCCTAATCACCACTTCTAAGATGAAAACTAGTCAGATACTCCAACTATACTCAAATAAGAAGACATCAATATGAAAATTAAAAAGACACACAAAATTAAGTGGTTCAAATTTTCATCCTACATTCATAGGAGAACGATGAAAACTCTTATATTATCGAAGGTACAAAGGAATTGAAAACAACTATAGCTAAGAAACCAGTGATTACTTACAATGTAAGTACACAGTTAGACATCAAAAGCTAGTTCCACCACTAGTTATAGAGATATTTTGATGATCAAAAAAGGTGCACCACTACCCTAAATATGTGATAAAACATCCATTGAATTTACCATTTAGCTGAGGATTCCACTAAATCAACCATCTCAACCAGTATACTGTTCACTACACCCATAGAACAATTTTCTCAATCCATCATAAGTACATGAACATCTGGTAAGTTCATCATCATGATGAAGGTTACTACTACCACTGCTCTTACAAAGCCAAAGAAAACTACCACAATATGAATTTCTGGTGAGTTAAATTCAATGAATTGAATAATATTGACAATATAAACACCATTTACTCCTTTAATTATGTTATCCTAATTTAAAACACCACACCATGTTAGGCCATAAACACTTTACGTTGAGTTGGATTGTGATGGTAATATCCCACAGTCTCTTTAGGATAACCAAAAAATAAGAATTTCCCAAATTTAGGGTTGAGTTTATCCAAATCCAATTTTTGTAAATATGATTCACAACCAAAAATATACATACAAAATACTTATTGAGACATTTCCAAATCTATATATCATAGTGTCTTTATGACCACTTTAGATGGAACATCGTTAAGTAGGAATGCAACTATCTCTAGGGAATAACTCCAAAATAAAATAGGAAGGTCACATTGACTCATCATCAACTGAACCATGTCCAAAAGGGTATGTATCATGACCCACCCCAATAGAAACCCCTCTTGGTATTGTAGTGATAATGAGGGTGACAACCAAAACCCACCTCCAATAGGCCACAGGATGACAACTAGAACAAAGGTTATTAATCACACAAATGGTAGAAATTACCTTCATATATACCAAGAACATATCTGAAATCCACTAATCATAACCATAATATAAAATAAAACCTTCATCCCACACAAAACCACAATGCATATAATTTCATAGAGATATATCCCCAAAATAAATTTTGAAATAAAACTCTTAAAGCAGCAACTCCAAACATAGCTCCAAGAGATGAGCTAGTAAGTTCAATATCAATCTCTACACCTTCCTCAGAATCCTATAAAATAGTTTATATATATAATGGTGAACATGTATGTATAATTAGTTGGAGCATCCTTATGAACTATTGTGAAAATGTGGAATAAACATACTAATTCCTCAGTGAATAAACAAAAAAACATACTCACATATACAACCAATCAACTAACCCCTAAACTCACAAATTATTACTCACCAAGTATCATAACTAAGTATTGTTATCCCATATAAATGGGGGTATGGAAACTACAAGAGGGTGGGGGGATTGTAGATTAAAACACATACTATAATTTTTTGGTCACGACAAGTTTAAGAACACATGCAGATATGATATTCTAATCAACCCACATAATAAGGGGGAAAAAGTTTTTAGATAGTGGAAATTAAATTGTTGAAATTTTAACAAATTCTGAAAAAATTAACTGAAAAACATAAATTTAAAAACAAAACAATTTTTAAGAAACAATGTGTGAGGTAAGGATAACAATCATAAAAATATAGAAATATATTATTATGAAAACCTCAATTTTAAACCAAAGTGAATGGAGGATCGATAACCCGATCAAAGGTATCCAATATTCCCATCCCTAGAATCCCTTGACTATAAAACCGTCAGTCATTATTCTATATTCCACCCTTGAAATCCCTCAACTTTAATCTATTGGAAGACAATTTGTCTTCCACACCTAGAATCCCTTGAATTTGACCCCTCAAAAGCTATATCTATCTTTCACACCCATAATAACTTTATTACAATGACTGGTAATATCTCACTTCCACAACTCAGAAGATCACAATCTCATTGATCCAAACAAGAACTATATTTATCATGGATTCCCTTGACCTTTAAGGATTGAAAACATAATAGTTACAATATAAAGTTTTAAGAGTTTTACATGAAATCCTCTCCTGAGGAACTCATAGAAAAACAATGAGAAATCAATTACAATTGGAAGCACTCTCAAGATAAACGATGTTGTAGACTTCAAGTGATTTCAATCTCACAAAGTGTACTTTCATGGATATATATAATTTTTTAGGTTTTGGTCCTTTTATAGATGAAGTTGTAATAAACTCCAACATTTTAATTTCATAGTATTTAAAGGAAGTTTAAATCAAAATTAACTTTATCATATTTCAATGAACTTAACGTTGCTTCTCATTTCTTGATGAAGGTAATCCTGCACTACTATAGTTCTCAAAAATCTGGTGAATGTAATCTAGAATGAAGACACAATTATCTGAATATATATAGTTCAAATTTGATTAAAATCCATCATAATTAAAGTTATTATATTTTTATCTTGCATACTAAAAACAACTAAAACAAATACATCAAGATAAATAAAATTATTATTCAGTGTATTGTGATTTTCAATATTAAGGATGAAATAGAGTCATAAAATCAACAAAATATCCAATTTTGAAAATATTATGACACACATGGAAAAATTAAAATGAAAAATTATATTGAATTTTCAAAAAATACATCTTGTAATTTCATTAAGTTCCAATGGAATTATTTTATCTCTTTTCATCGACACATTCAAAATAAGCTTCTTTTTTTTTCAAACTAAAATCTCCCCTTTGTAAAATAAATAAGGTTTTAAAAAATTATACTTTCATTTGTAAAATGAAATAATTATATATTTTCCCTCAAAATTCTCTCAATTATAATTTATTATAAATTTTTTCTCAAATCCCACTATTTTTGATTTTCAAAAAGAAACATAAAAATAAATGATAAGATGAATTAGATAAGTAAACAAAAAAATTTGATATTTTAAAAACAAACCCACATTAAAAGTAAAATATGTTAAAATTAAAAAAATCCCTCTTTGGAAAGATATAATCTTTGAGTAACTTCTCCCCCTTAATTATTTTGAAATGATCTCTTAAAATAAGAAGAAAAGTTACTTTATTTTCTTTTGGATAAGGGAGATCATTCACATTTAAAATATTCTTCTAAAAAATATTCATTTAATAAAATAATTCATAAATTGGTGAATAAAACATCTATGTAACATAAATTAAAAAAATAAACAACATAATTTGTCATATAAAATAATTTTCCCAAAAAAATCAAAGATAATTTTAGCATCATAATCAAAATCAGTCAAAAAGGTATCAGAAATTGAAAATTTTAATCCTTATTTAGATTTTTTTTAATAATATTTTTCATACTTTTGATTTTATTTTGTTGTTCAACCAGATTTTCTTCTTAGGAAACTATCTTACGATCCTGCTCAGTCAACATTTCTTCTTGAGATTCAAATTTATGATTATGCTCTTCTAACCAGACATTATAATAAACTTCCAACTTCTTTAACACTTCAACTGATTTATATTGATCCTAAATATTTTAACCTTGGTCCTTAAAAAATTCTTCAAAATATTCCTCTCTCTAGAATAGTTCTTCAATGTTTTAATTCGAAGAAAAACTGTACTCATCAATGAACTTGATATCCTTATCCTAGGATTTAAAATACTTTGAAAAGTCCATAATCCTTTGAGAATGAAAATCATATTCTTATTTTACATTCCTTAGTGTAACATCCTAACCTCAATCAATTTTCTTAGACCTGACCAAGATACTACTGACCTTAGGTGACATCCCCCAGAAACCAATGACTAATAATAATTTCCAAGGGAATTATAAAAATTCATGGGAAAATTTGACCTAACATATACAAAAACCTTCAAGATACATCTTTATAGAAAAGTATAATACATGATGTATAAATAAACACAAGACTAATCACTAATATATAAAACAAATAAAAATAATTCGAGTGCAGTATACAACACAGTATACCAATATGATGAAATTCAATATACTTCACAAGAGAGACATGGTGTCAAATACAAAACTCCCCCATGATGTATATGAAAACTACCCTAACCTCCCAACTTCATCCTAGTCCACAACATTGACACATCCTACTAGCATGTAATAAGTATTCCTTTTACCTGTATCATAATGAACAACAAAAACATGTGTATAGAGATATGTATGCAGGGGTGAGAATGTCCACTTATTAGGAAATCCTATAAAATATTTCTACACACACCACATATTAAGAAAAATTTATCTCACATTTATATAAAACATGAGAAAATTAGAATAAATAAACCAAGTAAATCATATCAAAAATCACACCAAAATAAAATTTTCCTTTGAAATCCAGAGTTTCCAAAAAACCACCGAACCACAACTCACCCACACATTACAAGAACTCACACACCCAATGCATGCATCCCAAGATAGACCCAATCGGTGAGAAGAACCTTGTACCTCCAACCTAAGTTGTCACTTGGTGGACTAAAAATTTTATGTTCCCTCTATATTCATCACTGGTTGCTAAATATAAACCCAAAAGTCCATTTATAATATATCATGATCACATACCAGCCCATGTAATAAAAAGTTCCCCCAAATTGGCATGATAACCAAGTTTGCATTAATAAGACCCCTTCTATATACATTCTTTAACTCACACAAACCCATGCCAAACCAAGATCATAACATGTTAACATCATCATTTTCAAAATAAAATAATCAAATGTGAATTTTACAAACATGTGGAGGGAATCATCCATAAACTACATTTAAAACCTTTTCCACAAAGAGAAACTCAACCAAGATTTAACCAATACATTTATTAGAGTTCAATGCAAGAATTTTAATTATCAAAACTATAAGATTTCATGTTCTTAATAAAAGTGGATTAAGTGAGAAGACACTTACCTCGAACCAAACCAAGAAGATGAAATCACACAATTCCCTTGTAGAAATGGGCTTTAACAAACCTCCTATGATGATCTATAACAAAATCCCGATAAAAACATGTCATAAACACTAGATATGGGCATGAATGCCTCAGACTAGGGTTCCTTCAAAGAGAGAACGAGAAACAAAATGAAGAGAAGATAAAATAGAAACTATACCTTTATTACTAGGACCAATTATCCAATATTTGAAGAGATTGGGCTATGGGTTATTGAGAATAACAAAAATAACCCAGAGTAACCCTTTGGTTCGAGATCCATAGCTATAAGAGTAAGAATGATCATTATGGGGAAATTTTTTCCTAATTTTTGAAACACTTTAATGATGTGTACCATTTAGAAAACTATACACAAACTGTGCAGCTCTCCTTGGGTCCCTTTTCTACCTAACATAGTTACCTATGGAATCCACACGGTTTTCCCTCATTGTGTGATAATTGTGAACGCTCCAAAATGATTCTAAATCCTCCCAAGACCCTTTGAAAACTTCCCAAAACCAATCCCAAAACAACCATAGATTACAAAAATAATATAAAACCTATAATACCACAATATATAGATGTTACATTCTCCACACCATTAGTCTATACATCCTTATAAAGTTATTGATTGTAAGTGTTTAGAAAAAATCTTGGACAGTAGGTACAAAATAACAATATCTCATTCCAAATAATCGTTATGGATGCAACTAAGATACTAAAATAAATATACTGAAGATACATGGAAACCTATCAATAGTTTATCATTCCTATCCAAAAGTTCCCAACACACCAAGGTACCAACTACCCTTTAATATCTTGAAGACAACTCCCTATTCATGGGAATACTCATAAGAATTCATGATTCTTTCCTACCAATAATAAAGTAAAACAATAATGATCCCAAGCAATCAAAAATCAAATATAAACTTACTCCTTGACCATAAGGATACATGATAATGTCACATGTTACATTGAATCATGAATACAACACAACCCAACAAATAATCCCACCTATATGGTCAAGAGTATCCAATGGTTTAAGAAATCGATGTGATAACCACCCATACTTAACCATATTAAAACACTCTAATCATTTATATACCCATAAAAAATAATGATTTTCCACTATTAAAGACCATGGAAAACAATTATAGGCTAATTAAGGTATCCAAAATCTCAAGGAAACACAATAAACATTCCATAGTCTTTTAGAGAAGACCCCCAAGGTAAGGTATTTCCTAAACCTCTACCAGAATAGTATGGTTTGACCTAAAAGACTATAAAATACTAAAATTATAACTATATAAATAATTTTTAGAAAATAAAACATGGAAAACTAAGGTTTCCATCAGATATGATAGAAATCAATGCATAATGCATGGTCAACACTTCTAGAACATATCCCACTGCCAAATCATCATAGACACTATCCTCTGAATTAGAATGAAAACATAAACTCAATGAGTTGTTGAAATACCACCTTAACAACATCATTATATTGAATACATGCTAGTGATAAATCCAATAAAAAATAAGTATCGCTTCTCCATAGGTACATGTAACACTCAAAAAATGACAATCAATTAGTGTTTGACATTCACTACTTTGTGTCACATCACAATAACCAAATATAAAATATACTTGAGACTATACCGACATTAGGAGAAACTAAAATTGGTTTCTAATATAGAAGGATAATGTTTCAACCTTTTTCCACCATTTTAAAGCTCCCCACCATTATGGTTTAACCTAATGGTAAGATAATGAAAATTCGACCACTAATGTTTCATTGACCTGGTTACCCAAGTTAGGAATGAGAGTCATATGACAAAAAACCATGACACTATATTGGTCTATACGACCCAAGTTAATTTTAGTGATTTAACCTATGAATCATTTATTATCTAAAATTTCATTAAGCTACTTCCTGAATACTTGAGAGTTAATACATGCACTATCCTATCAATTATGAACTGTGAGAACTTGTCAGAGCAACCCTTCGTGAGAACAGGCATGGGGAAACAAGAAAAAAAATATGGAAATAACCCACAAAGCTTATAGGGTAAGAGTATTTGAGGTATCTAAGAATTTTTTTTATCATTACTAAATTCAGGGACATAACCATATACTCTCATATACACTAGAAACTTCAAATGAGGCTACCAATCTTGAGACTATTCTCAACGAACCACACCTAACATAGAAATTTTACCTAGGGTGGTTCCCAAAAAGGATGTTGAGCCTTGTTCCCCAATTCCACCCCAAACTGGACTATTTGTTTCTTTCATTCAATTAGTAACAAATAATATATGGTTCTGAATTATCTCATCCACTCTTGCCTAATCCATATCAAAACTCAATTGAAAAGATGAAATGATCCTTCAAAGGATGTGAGAGCGACTTGATAGTCATAATAATCAATATGAAATTGAATGCTAGAAAACACATCATTACCAATACTAAAATAAAGACCCTTTAAAGATAGTTAATTCCTCCCAAGATAGACCATGTCCATGTTAATTGAGCATGGTGACCAATCTAGATCCCAAAATATCCTGCTACGCATGAGAAATTTTGATTCTCATCCCATAAGCTATCATTTCTTGCAAACTTGTATCACCTTTACATGTACTAACACCATCAACAAACAAAATCCTATGTAACCAATAGAATAAGTAGAAGAAACACACGAGTATAATTAAGAAAACAAGTACAAAAAGCACAAAAACACAAAAACAAAATTAAAAGAATAAGTGAAATAAGCATAAATATCATAACAAACAAAAAAAAACATAAATCCACCAAGGGAGTATCTAAAAATATATTTTATTAACACCATACTTATATAATTACCATTATAGTAGGTGAGGTTCCCATTCATCCATTCACCATGTTATAAAAGTACCAAAAATCATATGCCAAATTTTCTAGTTCTAAAAACATCGATAAGGTTTTCATTAAACATTTCTTTTTATAGAACCATTTAAGGAAGTCATTTTAAAATTCTGAATACCAGTAAAACTATTTATAAAATCCATTTTTATACGTTCTCTTTAAAAACTAGCATACAAAAATGTCACCATTATAAAACAGAACTTGTTAAAAGTTAGGAAATTATAGATTGAAAAACAAGAAAATGTTTCCTTTTAGCAATTTATTTTCTAAGGTCAATGAAATGAAGATTTTGTTTTTAAAAGTATTTTATGGATACCCAAAATACCTTAAAAATTTCATAAAACATTATGTAGAATCCTCTTTTAAAACCAGTTTTAAATCTAAAAAACATTAATAAAATGAAACATTCTAATAAAATTCTTTAATTTATAAACCTCTTTATCATCAAAACATGAATCATCAAATTGTATCACATAAACACCATCAAACAAATCATGAACACTATCATGAAAAAACACTTGAGAAATATGCACTGATCATTCTATATACATGAAAATTTTACTAATTTATTATTATCTCATGATCAATACACCAGTTTAAGATAAATACTAGTTACTTCATGTGCCAGAAATCTTAACCATATGAAATTATTTTCAACCAAAAAGAGAAAAAATTTACGTGTCACATACTTTAGTACCATTTTTCATGCCACTATGTTCCAAGGTTAAACATTATTCCAATCTATTTTTATTACCAATTAAGCATGCCCAATTGATGAAGAAATTAAATAGCTACCGTTAATATGTAATAAAATCTACCATACTCTCATAACTGATAACATAACAATAATAAGAATAGAAAAACTTACATATTACTATAGGTTATACCTTTTAAAATATCTAAATTTTACATTTTATTCTACTCATTATACTAATCATGATTTTCTAATTACATACAAAAACATGAATTAAAACAACATTCTATTCTTTATTAAGTTTTTAAATTAATAATAATAGCCAAATTTCTAGAATGTTTTCTTTTTCAAATTACAATCATCATAAAAATTACTTCTAAATCAGGGAATTTAAGTTAGGGTTGGGAATTCCATGAAAATATTAAAATTTCAAATGAAAATAAAAACATTAAAAAATGTGCAAAGGTTCTATACAATATAGACATGGAAAAATCATTAACTAAATAAAGATAATAAACATAAAATTATAATTTTTGAGTACTCATTCTAAATTTGTTAAAATTCTCTTAAAATAGAACATATTTAAATTACCCTTTAATCAATTGTTTCAAATTAGAGTTGTAACCAAATTATGATACAATTCTATAGAAATTTTAAGTTCCTTTAGTAAATGAAACACATGGAAGGAATAAAAACAAATCAATGATTTCAAGAATCATCAAACCAAGAGAAGCCAAATCATATTTACCATGTTTTGGAAACTATTCAATAAAAACTCTCAGTTTCATCCATAAGTAAAAATGACCATATCTAATAACAAAAATTATCAGGTCATCATTTACTAATTCATATCAAAAAAATATCACATGAATGACATAATCCTAATGAGAAGTCTCTTGACTAATGTATGATACACAACTCTCATTGATTAAACCCACAATGATGAGGTGAAAACACATCTAAAAGTTCTCAACAATAATTTTCACACCTGAACCATACTGTTAACTTGAATTTTAGTATAAATAGGTTATCTATGTGTTTTTTATGCTCTATATTTCATGTTTTGATACATCCTATCTACATGATTTCCATCTTAACTGATAGACCATACAAAAATGATGTCATTTGTAACATCTTGACCCCAAACCATTAGCTTAGGAATAACTGAGATGCAACTAATCTTAGTTGATATCCCCCAGACACTAAAGGCTAACTATAAATTCTAAGATCTTTACCAAAACATGGGGGATGATTTTACATAACATACACAATAACTAAAGATACATATCAAATAAAAAGTATAATATATAATTCATGAATAGACATATGAAAAACCAATTATATATAAAACCAATAATAATAATTATAGTTAACCCAAAAATAGAGTATAATAATAAAACTGTAGTACCACAAACTCCATAAGAGAGATAAGGTGCCAGATAGGACACTATACCAAGATCCACATGATAACTACCACCAAGATCCCAGCTCTATCCTAGTTCACAACATCAATTTATCCCACTTAGAGTGACATTAGTCTTTTACACATATAATTACATGATTTTAAGCATAATTAAACATCAAATTACAAGCCAAGGATCGTAAAGTCTAGTGTCTTGGAAGACTAGGTACATAAAACTAAAAACATGGGACTAAATAAAACATTTATTTATTTATCATCCATTATGAGATCCTAACTTCTTTTGATCCCTTACATATTTATAGGATAACATGGGTATAACATGAACAAAGGGATGAGATAAAAAATCCTAGTAAGGGAATACACATTAAAATAAAGCATATCACATGGGTTAGAAGGAATAACATAATGATACATAAAGGCATGGAACATGATTAAACATAAGGAATCATAACATGGGATCAGATAATCATGGATTCTTAATAATTTGGTAGCAACATATAACACTACTTTAGAATTATTCAAGGCTAGTTGCACATAGGGGAGCATGGGTCAAGGCTAACCACCAAGACCGTTGCACATGGAGCACGAGTCAAGGCTAACCACCAAGACTTTTGAACATAACATCTCATGAGACTAAACATTACTCAATTAATTGGAGTGAAAACTGGGAAAACCCATCATAAAATTTTCATGAATATGTTTTCTACATAAATAATCATACATAATTAATCTAACATAAAGTTTACCCATGGAAAGAATTGGGTATCATAATCATGTCAAAAGGCTTATCAAAAAACAATATCACAATGGTGTACCTGAAATAATGGAATTAAATCATAAATGGACATTAATAAGGGAAAATAGGCATAGATAATGATGAGGTATGTCAAACCTAAGTGAAATCATATAAAAATAGTGTTTATGAAACTTTAGAAATAAAACACTTTAGTGCGGTTTATTGAAAATATTAAAGAGAATTTAAAATAGAAAAGGGAATACTATTTCATATAAAACCAGACGTGAATCAAGAATGTTTTCAAAATAAAATGTGTAATTTTATAAAAATAATATCTGCTTAAAATATATTATGTAGTGCACTTGAAAATGGGTAAGAAATTGAGAAGTTCCCTATAATAGGGCTTGCTTTTCAGGAAAAATTGAGTAGGGAAACTTTTAAAAAAAATTATATCCCCAAAAAAGAAGGATTAATGGATCTTGATAAATTATTTTTGGAACATATACACAGAATTTAGAATATTAACATAAAAATAAAAAATAATTTCATTTTGGGTAAAAAGAGGGAAAGAGTAACCTGAAAGAATAATAGAGGTTCAGGCAGAATCCCTTACCTTATGTCCAAAACGATTAGGCCCTTGATCTTAATGTCCAAAATAATAAAATCATATTCATTAATTGATAATTAAATAACCATTTATACTTGTATCTGATTTATTATAAATTTATTAAGTTCATTTATGTCATTTTTTATGAATTAAAATATTCAATTTCATCGTTTGAGAGCGTTGATTTCCATGGTTTTCATGATCGTTTTACTTGTATATGTCTATGGAAAATCATGTAGTATGAGGATAGTTGTACAGAAATGAACTTATATGTTATTAATGAACTTATATAATATTAAAATACCATTTTTTCCATAATTGGGGATGATTCATTTGATAAATCATTAATGATAATCATTTATACTAATTTAGCATTTTTTGATCACAACGAACTCATTTTGTTTTATAAATTAATATCATGTGTACAAAATGATTATATAACATTAAATTAGATATGATAAATATATTATAATCAGTTTAAACCATAAAAATGGTTTCATGACCATCCTTGATGTTGGAATTGAAATATGAAAGCATGTCGTCCACAAAGGTGGAAAATTGGCACCTCACAGACGATGTTTTCATTCTTAAAGTAAAAGAGAGATGAGAAGAGATTTGATGAATAATCATTAAATAAACATAATAAAATTATAGTATATGTAATATAATGGAGTTTTAATTCCACTTTGATGAGGGGATGTGAGGATTGAAAAAGAAAATAAATGAACTTGAAAAGAAATTGAAAGAAAACGGAAGAGGGTTTTACCTCTTGATTCCTTCTTCTTGAGAACCTCCTTAGGTGATTGGTTTTTATCTTTTGTTAAGACAAAAAGCTATTAGATTTGGGGGAGATTTTTTTAAGTGTACTAGTTAGAGTTTTTACAAGGTTCAAGGATTGAGAGGTGTGAGGAGAAGAGGTGGTGATGGGTGGTAATTATAGTAGAGGAGAGGGCTATTTTCTCATTATTTTTACTCATTATTTTATTATTTTTCTCAAGACAGAAAATAATGTTGATTATTGAGACTAAATACAGGAATTATATCATTTGAGTTCAATATATTGTTCTTACATCATCCACAACTCAATGAATAGTATATTTAACTTATAATGTATATATAACGTAAATTACCATATTTTACTATTCACCAAAATTCATGTATTTCGGAAAAATACAAAAAATTCATCCTAACAATTTTTAGACATGTATAATTCAAAAATGAACTCTATTTTATGAAAATAATTTTCTAAATATGATAAATTTATTTTTTAATTAAAATCATCATTTACTTGGAAAATGAAAATTTTAAAATTAAAACTACTTTTCTAACACTTTGAAAAATTAATTAAAGTATCATAATATTATCTCAACATCATAGTACATGAAAATATTAATTTATAAATAAATTTTATGGAAATAAATTTTCTTTTAAATCATTAAATTAATAAAAAAATGTAATTAAATATTTATGACCTATAAAATTACCAACACTTAATTAATAAATTTTAAAATATTTATTTACATATACTATGATATAATTATATCATATTTTCACTTATAATATGGATAAATTTTATTTATATAATCATTAATAAGGTTACTATTCAATTAGTCAATTTACTATTCATAAGGGTTACATTACAATTCCAAAGGTCAAGTTACTATTTCGTCGGTATATATTTCTTAACTTTTATAAATGATTATTATTTCATTAACTAATAATTTATAAAGATTTTATTGTGTTCTATTATGTGTTTATACCATATGAAAAAATTATAAGAAGGGGATTTCCAATAATAAAACTTTGGGTCATTACATTCTTCCCCCCTTATGAAATTTCACACTCGAAATTTTGGTTTACATACTAAGGTGAAAATAGGCGTGGGTAATTTTCCTTCATTGCTTGATATGGTTCCCATGTTTCCTGTTTGTACTTATGGTTCCACAAAAGTAATTTGACCAGGTCAATGGTCTTGTTGCATAGAACTTTATCTCTACGATACAAGATCTTCACTGGCTACCTCTTGTAAAAAAGATCATTCTCTAGCTATACCACCACTAAATTTAGTACATGTGAGGGATCCAGTATATAATCCCTCAAGTGGGATACGTGGAATACACCATGTACTTGTGAAATTGATGGTGGAAGTGCTAGTCGATAGGCCATAGCTCAAACATGATCAAGGATGTCGAAGGGGATGATGTACCTGGGACTTAGCTTTCCTTTCTTCCCAAATCTCATGACCTTATTCTATTGAGATATTTGGAGGAATAATATGTCTCCAACTTTAAACTCAAGGTCTCATAAATGATTGTCTGCATAACTCTTTTGTCGACTTTAGGTATCCTAGATGTGCTACTGAATGGTTTTTACCTTCTTCACCATTTATTCGGCCATTTCATGTCCTAGAATCTTATTTTCACTGACCTCATCCCATCATGCTAGTGTTATGTACCTTTTCCCATAAAATACTTCATATGGATCCATTTGGATGCTCGAGTGGAAACTATTTTTGTAGGAGAATTCAACCAGTGGAAGATGTTGGCACCATACTCCTTTGAAGTTCATAGAACATGCTCTCAAAATGTCTTCTAGTGTCTAAGTAGTTTGCTCATATTGGTCATCAGTTTGAGGATGATAGGCCATACTGAAGTTCAACTTAGTGTTCAGAGAAAGTTGGAGACTTTTCTAGAACTTTGAGGTGGATCTCAGATATCAATCAGATATGATTGATAGTGGTACTCCATGAAGCCTTACCAAGTATTTGATATATATCCATGAAATTTGATCCAGTGAGAAGTCCTCTCAAATTTAAATAAAGTGAGATGTCTTTATAAGATGATCCACAGTAACCCATATAACATTGTTTCATATGGATGTCTTTGGAACTCGAGTGACACATTCCATGGTGATGTATTCTCATTTCTATATTGGTATGGGTAATGGTTGTATCATCCCTTTAGACTTTTTATTTTCATCCTTCACTTGCTAAAATACTAGGCACTTTGATGTATATTCAACAATTTCATTTTTCATATTTTCCCACCAACAGTTCTCCTGGATATCTCAATACATCTTTTTACTCCCTGGGTGAATAGAGAAGGTTAAGCTATGTGCATCATTCAAAATATCTTTATTTATCTATGGATTAGATCATATACATATTTATGACCCAAATCTTAAAAATATATCTTCATCAATATTGAACTCGGATGATTTCGTATTTTTAATAGCTTCAACCCTTTTCTGAATTTCCAAATCATTTCTTTGAACATCATTTATTTTCTCCACAAAGGATGGTTGAGAAATAACTTGAGAAATTATTGATCATGTTACTCCCTTAATGATTCCCATGTCTATCCTTTATAATTCTAAAAAGATTGGATTCTTCTCAATTCTCATCGTTGACAAAGATGCAAGATCCTTTCTACTTAGAGCATCCACCACCATATTTTCCATACCAAGATGGTAGTGGATTGATAATTCATAATCCTTGATGAGATATAACTATATTCATTGGAGCATATTAAGCTCCTTCTATGTGAATATATATTTGAGACTCTTCGGATTAGTATATATCTCACACTTCTCCCCAAAGAGATAATTCCACCATATTTTCAATGAAAATATCACAACTAACAACTCTAGATCATGCGTAGGATAGTTTTGCTCATAAATTTTCAAATACATTTAGGTATAGGCTATCACTTTATCATTTTTAATTAGTACACAACCTAAGCCTTTCTTTGAAGAATCAATGTAAACCAAGAAGAGTTCTCCACTTGTCAGGAGTGTGAGTAAAGGAGTAATGATAAGTTTCTTTTTCAGCTCATTAAAGCTTTTCTCACATTCTTGAGTCTAGAAAAACTTCACTCCATTCCATGTCAGATTGGTTATTGGGTTTGAAAATCATTATAAGTTCCTTGAAAATCTTTGGTAATACTCAAATAGACCAAGAAAAATATGGATCTCCGTTACAAAAGTTTTCATGGGCCACTCTTCAATTGAATTTGTCTTGGAAGGGTCCACATATATCCCTTTTCTAGTGATAAAATGCCCCAAGAATAATAATTCCTCCATTTATTGTAATTTTCATATAGTTTATCCCTTCAAAAATTCTTCATCACAGTATTCAAATTCTCATCATGTTCATCCTTTCTCTCAGATTATATTAGAATATCATCGATAAAGACTACCAAAAAATTTTCAAGGAAATCTCTAAAGACTCTATTCATTAAATCTATGAAAATTATTGGAGAATTAGTGAGTCCAAATGGAATAACTATGAAATAAGAGTTTATATACCTCGTTCAAAATGTATTATTGAGAATATCTTCATTTCTCACCTTTAATTAGTGACATCCTGACTGAAGGTCCACCTTAGAGAAATAACTGGCTCCATGTAGCTTATAAAACAAGTAATCTATCTATGGCAGGGGATACTTGTTCTTTATCTTGATTTTATTGAGCTTATGATAATCGATGTATAGGCGCATTGATCCATCCTACTTCTTGATGAAGAGGTCTGTCTCACCCCATGGTGAAGCACTCATGCGTATAAAACCCTTGTCCAGATTCTCCTATAACTACTTCTTTAGTTCTTATAGATCAACAGTGGCCATTCAATAAGGTTTAAATAGTGTAAATGATGGATTTAACTTCTTGGTTTTTATGTCAGTTATAAGAAACCGATACATAATAGTTTAAAAAAAGTTTTCGATGTTAGTTTTAATCAAAACCGATGCTGAAAAATTAAGAATGCATGGTTTTTGGCATCAGTTTTCCTAAAATCTAATGCCCAAAACTAAAAAAATTATATTTTCTGCATCGATTTTACTATAAAACAACATAGAAAACCAAGAAAAAATTGTTTTTATATTTATTTATGTAAAAAATGATGCTGAAAAGAAAAAAAATATGTTTTGGCATTGATTTTTAGAGAACCGATGCCAAAAAATCTTTTAAAAAATTAACCTGAGCATTCGGCCACCTGAATCCCTAATTTTATTTCTTTTTCTTTCATCTCTCCCAACTCACGATGGCACCAATGACCACCCAAACCACCTCAATGACTCATTTTATTTGATTTCTACCATTTTAATCTTCATTTCATGATTAGTAGTTCTCATTCTTTCATCCTCTATATTTGTTTCTTCATTTACATTTTTATTTTGTGTTTTGAAACCTTTTCACAACCACACATCTATCGGGTTTGATTTTTTTTGTTCATTCATGTTTATCATTCATATATACAATTATCTTTTTTAGATATTACAGTGTTTATTATTCCAAATAATTAAATGTATCAAATCTAGATTTTAGCTCAATTTATCATCTTGAAATCCAAATATTGTAGGCTATTTTTTTAATTTTAGAAATGAATTAGTTATTATTTAGTTATAATTTTGAATAATTCTTTAATTTTTTATGAAGTTGATTGTCAATTGTTAATTTTGTTGTTAAAATTTGTTTATTTTGATTACTTTTCTTATTTGATATATTTATCAAATAGGTTTTTAGGAAATTGGTTATTAAAATTTGTTTATTTTGATTAGTATAATTATATCCCATTAGTCATATTTGATCTCCTTCAAGTGACATATCTCTTGATATATTTAGATCATAGTAGTAAATGGATCATTTTATGTTTCGTTTTACTCAATTTTTGGGGATTTTTTATTATTATTTTTAATTCATTCCTATCACTTTAGTTTGATGAAATTATTGTTTTTTATTAATTTAGGAGTAAATTTATGACCATTCTTGTCATAGATTTCTAATTGTTTGAATGGTCGGTGATGTCAATAATATAATTTAAAATGATTTGAATTCTTTTATATGAGTAATATGCATGTTATGTGTGATTATGACACTGATTTTTATAAATGGATTAATATTTAAATAAATTAAATTGTGAAATTAATTATAAGGATTATAATTTTGTATTGAGTGATTTTCATATGAGAACTGTATGAATTATGAATTTAAAAGAGGTTGAAAATTTAATATATGGTTTGAAGAGAACTAAAAATATAAATTAATTTTTATCATTTAAGATTACTTAATTGAATAATAGTTGTGTTATAGAAATATTTAATTATCTACCCAATGTTGCTGGTTTGGATTAAATGAAAGCATTTATAGTTTACAAAGATGATTCATTAATTTATATAAATTATTAAACATTTAATAGAGAATTTTTACATGTTAAGAATTTTTGGCATGTGTTTATAAGAATTTATACTATTATAAAAATAAATTAATGTTAAGCTAAGTGAATTAATTTAGGGGACATTGTGATTGGAATTTTTCATGATTAGTGGTGAATTATTTTGGATTCAATGACTCTTTTTCACATTTTTTTTTGAAAATAACATTACAGTCAAAAATGAACTTGATATAACATAAAGGTCATATTAGTTTATTGTATGTTTTTATGTTTAAAATTTATCTCTCTATATATATTTAAATGTTTATATGTTTTAATATATCATTTATTATATTATGATTTCAGGTATTCAATGGATCATAATTGGATAAATTTACAAAGAACCACTAATGAATATGAAAATGGAGTTGATGATTTATTGGATTTTTTAAAATGAAATATTCAAAACACAAATTTTATTTTATGTCCATGTGTGAAGTGTTTGAATAATAGAAAGCTAAATTCTAGAGAAATCAAGGATCATCTCATTTTCTATTATTTTAGCCTTAATTATACACATTGGATCTGTCATGGTGAAATAACTATAAATTCAACATATAATGTTGATGACAATATTCATAATGTGATAAAGGATCATATTGGAGAATTAATTCATGATTTATGTGTTGAAACCGTTGAAAAAATAACAACTATTGAACGATTGTATGGAGATTCTGAAAAAAATATTATTCCCAGGTTGTAGTAAATAAACAGTGTTATCAGCCATTTTTCAGATTGGTTAACTTGAAAGAAAGAAATGGTTGGAGCGATAAAATTTTCTCCAACTTAATTGATCTTTTAAAAGAGTTATTTTCAAAAGGAAACGAGCTTCTAGATTATAATTATGAGGTAAAAAAATATTATTCCCAATGGTATTAGGGTATAAAAAGATACATGATTTCACCAATGATTGTGTCTTGTATATGAAATAATATTAATTTTTATCAAAATGTCCTACATGTGGAACATCACATTATAAAATGGATGAAAAAGTCAATTCAGATTCATTCTCAGGAACTGACATCTAACCTCATGCTAAATCAAATAATTCTTTTCAATATTACCTTCATATAATTATAATAAATTAACTCTCATTCATTCATAGGTACTAAAATAAAAGTTCCTACTAAAGAAATTTGTTACCTTCTAATAATTCATCATTAGAAGCATCTATTTCAAAATTCAATTGATTCCAAAAGGTTAAGATGACATTTAGATGAACACATATCTGATGGTAAATTACATCACTCTACTAACTCATCACAATGGAAGATATTTGATAAAAAACTTCTTGATTTTGGAAGTGAAGTTAAAAATCTCATATTGGGAGTGTGTACAGATGGAATGAATCCATATCGGGGCCTAAGTACCCAACATAGTTCATGACCTATTTCTTCAGTATTTTATTACTTATCCCCACAGATATGTATGAAGAAAAAACATGTTATGATGAGCTTGATAATTTATGGACCAAAATAGCCAGGAAACAATATTGAGGTGTATCTTTCACCATTGATTGATGATTTAAAACTTATATGGGAGACTAGTGTCAATGTTTTTAAATAATACAAAAAAGAGTATTTTCATTTGTGTACTATGATAATGTTTAGTATAAATGACTTTCCTTCATATGAAAACTTATCTAGATACTATGTTAAGGGACATAAATCATGTCTAATTTGTGAAGAAGAGACTTCATATTATCAATTTAAGAATGTCCGAAAGATAGTTTATATGGGACATTGAAGTTTTTTGCGAATTGATCATCCGTATCTTCGATTGAAAAAGGAATTTAACAGTTTACAGGAATAAAATATTCCCCCACAATCATTTTTAGTAGAAGAATATTATGAATGGGTGAAAGAAATTGATTTGAAATTTGGAAATAAAAGTATTTCTGGTATTCAAAAAAAATATTTGGAAGAAACAATCTATTTTTTTGAACTAACTTATTGGATATTTTTAGAGATAAAACATAACATTGATGTTTTGAATGTTGAGAAAAATATATTTGATAGTTTTATTGGAACTTTTTTTGAAATAAAAGTAAATAAAAAAGATGGATTGAATTCTATATTGGACTTGATAACAATGAGAATACATTTGGAGTTAGCTCCCACTATGAAAGGAAACAGAACATACTTACCTCTGGCTTGTCCCACATTAAGAAAGAGTTAGAATTTGAATTTTTTTTCAGTTTCTGTATGGAATAAAGTACCCAATTGATATTATTCAAGTGAAAATAATTTTATGTCAGTGAAGGATTGAAAATTAATAGTTATGAAATATCATGACTATCACGTATTGATGCCACAACTGCTACCAGTCACACTGCGTGGTATATTACTTTTAACTTTTAGAAAGACTATCATTAGGTTATTAATTTTTTTCAAATCTATCTGTATCAAAGTTTTTGATCCAAATTTGTTTGACGAGTTGTATAATGAAGCTAATCTTATACCTTTTCAACTATAAATGTATTTTCCACTTACATTTTTGGATATAATGGTTCATCTAATGAATCATCTGGTGCATGAGATAAGAATATGTGGGACTTTTTATTTACGTTGGATGCATCCTTTTGAAAGGTATATGTAAATTTTAAAGGGATATGTTAAAAATACATATTTACTAGAGGCCTCTATTTTTCAAAAATATGTATAAAAAAGGTGATTGAGTTTTATATTGATTATTTGTATGAAGTGGAGCATATTGGTCTCCCTATATCTCGAAATTTTACAGTTGATAGTCAAGGTAGAGGGATTCAAGGCTTAAAGGTAATATTCATTCCATGTAATGAAGTGATACAGGCACATTTATACATTTTTAAAAACACATATGATGTTAAATCATATATATCATAACATATTAATGAATTAAAGATACAATATCCAAAAGTAAATCAAAAGTGGTTGATGATTGAGCATAAAAATACATTTGTTTCATGGTTTAAAGAGAAAGTGATCACATATATATATGTATCAGAAATGTTGAAATGGTTGTTAGGGGGACCATATCTAAATGTGATAACATGATCTGGTTTTGATATTAATGGGTACACATTTTACAGAAAAAATCTGGATGATAAGAGTACCATTCAAAATAGTTGTGTGATGGTCATCGCTGTAGCAGTGCATTTTTCAAGTGAAAAAGATAAAAAACCAATTTATGATTCATCGACATATTTTGGAGTTCTTGAGGATATATGGGAAATTTATTATACAAAATTATGAGTCACTGTGTTTAAGTGTAATTGGGTTGATAGTAATAGTGGTGTGAAACATGATTATTGTGGGTTTACACTGGTTGATTTGGAATGATTTAATTACATTGAGGTACCATTTATCATGAAGACATATGAAAAGAAGATATTTTATTTCATCGATCCATAAAATGATCATTGGTCCATCATTTTTCTAGTAAAATATACCATTTTGGTGATGAGGATGATGCTAATGATGTTATTGATTTATGTGAGTCTTATTCATCTATTACATGTTTTCCGGATGATGACAATGACTATAAGGAAGACATAGTTCATGTAGTACGTAATGATCATGATGAAGGCATATGAAAAAACACTAAATTAGCCTCCTAATTATTATGGTAATTATTTATATATATATTTTTAAATTTTCATGTGTAAAAATTCAATTTTTAATAGGTTAAATTGCCTATATTTTGGTTATAAGAGTCATGACATCATTATTATTTTTGAATCTTACATATGCATGCCTATTTTTTTACTTATTTATTTTTTTCATCCTTCTTTCCAAATATTCAGTTTTCTAATGATATGCAGGTCACAAAATTTCATTACACTTTCTTGTGTCAATGTCAAATACATAGGGAGAGGAGCGGTTATCAAGGTATATCCATTTTTTCATATTATTAAATATTCCATAATATAATTATTTAATAAAAGAAAACTTTTAATTTATAAAAAATATTTGTAGGACTACTAATTCGTCCTCAGCAGAGGATACTTCTCCTATTACTATAGAGAAATCAAGTTCTCAAGTTAGTAAATGCAGTACTACACATTTATCAAAACTGTAACTTGATCGTGGAGACAAGATATTACATATTCATTTTGATGATAATAATAATTCAACTGGCCCAAATGCAGTTCATTATATCAATTATATATCAATATAGAGCCATTGTAGGATAATTAATTTTATATCCTAATTGGAAGTATGTTGAAAGGATGGTGAAACATCAACTTTGGGAGGCTATGATGGTAAAATATCTCAATTTATTTATTTTATATAATTTTTTTAATATTAAATATTTTAAGTGACCTATTTAATTTATTCAGTTATAGATGACATTCAATTTTTAGGTAACAAAAGAAATTAAGAAAGGACATCTCTCTTTAGAGGTGGTTAGATGGAGATATTTTAAAAAAAAATTGTCAAAAAATTATGTTTTTGGAAAGAAAATGTATGGAAAACCATGCATCAAGTACGAGTTTATAGATGCAGATAAATAAAATAAATTTATTGACAAACGACATGAAGAAAAATTTCAGGAATGATAATTATTTTATATTGTAAAATTTATTATTATATTTATCTAATTACTTATCATTTTATTTTTATATAACAAGATTCTAGGAGATCTCATCAAGGGATACAGTTTAAAAATGTATTCCCCCCATGCTTTATCATGTGGAGGGTATCCGTTATTGGAGAGAAAATGATTGAAGAAAAATTTGAAGCATTAATAGATTGATATAGTAGTGGTTCCGAAGAGGTCCATCTTGTTCATCCATCACCTCCCACTCACCATGAAAAATGGAAATGAGTGAGAAGAAAGAAAAATGAAATGTATCTTATAAAGCAAGATAAAGAAGTAGATGAAATAATTACATGTAAATATTTTTTTTATCATTCATTGATGTTTTTATTTTTTAAATTAAAAAAATTAATATAACAATTTCATTTTATATTTCAATATGATATTCAGGATAAATAGATCCAAGAAAATTTTATCCCTGAGGGTAGTATGGATATCCTAGCTATGAATTTAGAAAATAAAGAATATCCAATACGAGTAAGAGGATATCGAGCGGGTGTTAGTATTAGGAAAGTTTTTGGTAATCAATGTAACCAGTCAAGAGATCCAAAAATGGGTTCCTTAAATACTGAGCTGAATGAAATGAAACAATCTATGGGTGACCAAATTCAATCAGTTGTGCAAGCTATGTTTGAATAATTGACAAGACAATCACAGTTTGCTCATCCTGCCTAGCTTTCCAAGTCTTTTGATCCTTCACAGTTGGATGCGTAACATGTGTAGAGTGCCCAGCTGGCCCAACCCACCCACCCAGCCTCCTCAGATCCTCCACCTCTTTGTTCAGACCCGACTATATATTATGAGTTGCATGTTGAAGATACTCATGTATGTATTGTAGTGTATGAAGTCATACATATTATTGGGGATGCTGTACAACACCATCTGATTCAGTTGGGTTATGTTAGAGTATCATTTCATTATATTATTGAAAACAATTATCCACTACCACTTCCTACCAAGGAAGTTACCAGAGTTGGGGATTGTATGGGTCATTTTTTACTTTTTCCGGCTAACCTTATGTGTTATCTGTCATACGATGTATGTATTTTTTTTAGATATTAAGTACATTTAATTGAAATTTACTTACAATGTTTTCTAAAATTAAATTTTTATATAATTATATACAATTAAAAGAAATGATACAAAGGAAAAAAAGGTTCAGGAACAAGCAGCTATAGATATTTCTATTTCTTGTGGGATAAAAATATTGTCACAAATTTCTTCTTCAATGGATAATTTATATGAGTTTCAAATGATGAATGAAATATGTGTAATAAAATATCTATTGAGAATATTTTAAAAAGATATCATGGATCTAATAGAGTTTAAATATCTCATCATTCCTATGTTTCATTTGTTTTCCATGTAAGTAAATTTATGTTTGAGTTCAAAATTTTCTTTAAATAAAGATGGTTTTAAGAGAATTAATATTTTACTTATTTAATTAGGCATCTATCCATGTTTATGATACAAAATTAGAGCACTGGTGTTAATGATTTTATGGATTCATAATTCATTTCAATGGCCGTGCAATATGTGAATGCCGATGATAGAGTTAAATATATATCTAAGAGATTATCAAACACAGATATTGGATGTTGGTTTTTACCATTAATTTAGGGGTATGAATACTAATATAATTATGAACTAATTTTCATTATAATGTCATTAATTGTGAACATTTTGTATTATAGATGGCATTGGATGTTAGATATATTTTTTCCAAGTGAATTCACTTTATACCGGTTTTGCTCTTTATTAGGCCTTGTTCGTAAAAAAATTAGCACATTGTTAGACAAGTAAGTTTTGTTATTTTTTTATAAGTTCATTAATTTTAATTTTATTTTTTTATACATGTTTTATTATTTTATATATATGAAAATTATGGTCATGGATAAAGTTTAACAAAGATCACTTGTTGAAAAATAATCCAAATCCAATCCAATATGTATAAGTACAGGTAAATATTTTTATATTACATAATATTTTTATTTTTGATATATATATATATATATTTTTAATACCAATTTAATGTTTTATAACCTAAGTGTCATCCCGGAAAAGGAATTGTAAAATATGGTTATTATGTTTTACGATTCGTGTATGAAATAATCACAACTGGAGTAATAACTAATTTTCATAAGGTTTGTTAATTAAATTAAATATTTTAGGTTTTATTTCATAATATTATATTTTTAATATTATAATATTTAATGTTATTATAGACATTCAATAAAACTGAGTCATATATGGATGATGAACTTACTCATATTTGATCCTTGTTTGTGAACTACTTTTTCAGTATGGTTATGATTTAAGTTATCTGATATGTTTCTTTTAATGTTTATTTTTAATATTACAGTTTTCTAATTAAGTGTTAATAAATGAATAATTTGTTATAATAGGTGATTGAAGTTAATAATATAATGTCCCAACCCCAGTTACTCAGAGTTGGTGCACTATTACATAACATTGGCATAGTATAAGGAATCATGTCCCGAAAGACCGATCAGTTTAGTGTCAGTTTAGTAGCCTTAGAAGTAATAGATACATTCATAAGTTTTACATTACATCATGAAATAAAAACATCAACAACATTTTTCCCCTTTTGAACACACTTATATCCTTATCCTATCCCTGCAGGTCAACCCTAAAATACTTCTTCACATCCTAGGAAAAATAAAACATAGAAAGGGTTGAGATCAGATACTCAGTAAGGATAACAATATAATGGAAACTTTCATAAATAAGCATAAACATTTAAGGAAATGTATAAGACTAAAACAAAATCCTTTTAAACTTAAAATTCAGCATAATATGGAAAATATAAAATCAAATAATTACATTTACTTATTCACATGGATATTCTACTAGTCAAATAATCACATACAATATCAATATACACTTTCATAATGATGGAATGCATAATGCCAAACTTCATAACCACATAATCAAGGCCTTGTTCCAAGACTACAAATAATATTTTGTCAAGGCCTTATGCGAAGACACTAGTTTGTCTCATGAGACCTACCGATGCATCGAGGACCTATAGCGGGCTCCACCTGTCACTTACTAAGTCCAATGCATTCCTTATATGAAAAGGTTTAAACATAACATAAACATTCATATTAAAAATAGCATATGAAATGTCAATAATTTATCCATAAACCATGAATGGTGTCAAAATAACACATACATAGTCAAACATATCACAAAACCTTCAATACAATATGGAAGTTTTGTATCATAATAAATCAACTTCAAACAAGCTTAAAATCCATCAAGGGATGTTGACATAGATGAAATCAAAACTTTTTTTAGAGAAATATCTCTTTCTATTTGAAATAATTTAAAAGTTATATAATTATAAAAAAAAATTTATTTTTAAAATATTATTATAAGTTTGTATGGGAATCTTTGACGAAGTTATAACGGTGGAAAATAGCCGCACCCGACGTATAAGTTAAAAAAGAGACATTCTTACCTTAATTTTTTCAAAAAGGTCATAAAGTACCTTGTTTGGAAAATGACAGAAAGATTCCTTTCAAAAAATATATGGTAAAATAAGGGTATAAATGACTTTAAACCATATTATAGTAAATAGTAAAAATGTAAACATTTTAGGAAAACACAGATGTGGATGATAAAGAGGTCCCAGTACAAACTTACGTAAAAACAACCTTGGATAATGAAGAGATTGTAGAATTAACCCTTACCTTGTACTTTTCCTTAGTTGATGGTTTTTTAACCTCCTGTATAATATTTAAAACATTTTTATTAAATTATACAATAACTATATACATAAATATGATTTCATATATGATCCTCTAATATTGCTTTGTTAATAATATTTCAGTAGTATCATCATTTAGGGTGTTAACTGATTCGTTTTCCTTTATATGCTTGGTTACGTAAGCCATGTTTGTTATAGACAGAATGTATTTTATTTATATACATAATTATATTATGTTTATAAACATTATTTTTAATCATAAAATGAAAATTATTCTTGAATGATTATGATGGGGAATGAATCTCATCGTGTTCGTGGAGACGGTAATCCGTACGTACGCACGAGCGACAATATCATTATATTGATGGTTAAATCGTATGTAATTGGATGGTATATCATATCTAAAGAATCATTAAAATTTTATATTTATTATTTACATCAGTTATACTCATTATTATACCCATCCAAATAATGAAGTGTTTGAATAACAAACTACACCACGACATGGAGACGGTAAGTCATACGTACGCACGTATTGTGACTTTGTCATTCATATGATGGATATAATAATGAATATGGTTGTAAAATTTTTATAATAACATCAAATTATATATAAGATACTGGATTTACTATTTTATAATGAAAACAACAAAGAAATAGAAAGTGTAAGAAGAAAAGAACCTGAAAGAGGTGATGAAATATTTACCTCGTCTTCGGGTTCTTCCTTTGGTTTGATCAAAAGGGATCATTAGCTTGGATTTATGAAAAAATTAAGGCCTCTATGATGAAAGAAGGAAAGTTTTTAGAATATTTGGGTAGGGGTTGTCTGATCAAAATGTCTTTGGAGGTGTGAAATTAAGAGAAGGGTAAGTACCCTTTTATAAGAGAGGTGAGGGTCACTTTAGGAAAAGATTGAAATATTATTTTATAATAAAATAATTTTCGGTTTCTAATTGATAAAAAAGGATTTATTTAGAGGATAATGTGGGTATGGGTCTAAAACCTCTCAACAAATAGGTTTTAGATAGGTTTAGGTCACAATATTAACCTTATCTTTTAGATTTAACTCTTAGTTAAATAGTTTGACATTTACCATGTCTATTTGTATTTTTATATTATATAGTTAATAAACTTACTATAAACTACCAAGAAAACCCCAAGTGGTTAATTATTAATATATATAACCTTATCTAAGTCCTTTGGCCGAAAATTAGATTTTTTAAGAATATTATATCAATTAATAATATAGTATTTTTTTTAAAAACTTAATTATGTAAATTTTGACACTATTTAGTATTTGATTTTTTTGAAAGCCATAAAACTTTTATCACTTAGAATAAAATTTATTTAATCAATCCTAAAATGAAATATTAACCTATAAAATTAGTGGAATTCATAAGAAGTCTCAATTTACATTTATTTGGATATTTATAATATCAATTATTTTAATATTTCATTAATAAGGTAATTTCTGCATCATTATTGTGTCATAAATAAATTAAATTATTTAATGTTTAAAAATTATAAATAAAATACCATTATTTTGGAAATCTATTTATCTTTCTAAAGAATATTTATAGTCAAATTTATATTGTGTTTAACCCTATATTAAAAATGGTTTAGGTATTAAACTTGGAATTTAACTCTTTTAACTCTTCTTTAAATAAAATAATAATAAATGTCCTAATCTAATCCAAGTGGACCAAAGGGGATAATATTTTATTAATAATGTTGTTTTTGGTCGAATTAAACTTATACAATATAATTAGGATATGTGTTAGTATAATTATGATATGATTTTTACCCTTAATTACCCTATTTACTTTTAATCGTGGTAAATAAAAGTCAAAAGTTACTATTCACCAAAAATTATTTTTATCAAATGAATGATTCAATAATAAGAGTGGATGATTATGTTATAATTTATTAGGTTTGTGTTATTAAATCTAGTATAAAGTATCATTCTGTAAATGTTTTTTTAATTAAGTAGTCAATTTTTTTATTTTACTGATTTGTAATCCTACCTATGCATTGAATTATATTTTGTTTTATATTATAGGTATACTATTTCTATTTTGGGGATGTAATATTTTTAATTTTATTAAAAAGAAATCTTTTACTTTCAACGTTGGTTTTCCTTATAAACTAACACCGAATACCCACTGTCTTTGATGTCAGTTTTAGTTAAAACCGACATGGAATATTATTCTAGCATTGGTTTTAGTTAAAACTGATGTCGAAAACCAATTTTTGACATTAAATTTATAAACTTCCATTAAAAACCGATGTTAAAATGAAATAAAAACAGACACGAAAAAATGTTTCTGCACTAGTGTGTCTTTGATATCGGCAGAGATCCATGAATAAGTTCAATTGAGAACTCAACTTCTCTATCAAGTGGAAGACTAGGAAATTCTTCAGGGAATACATTAGTGTAATCCCTCATGATGGGGATGTATTCAAGCATGGTCGTCTCCTTTGTATCAATCAATTTAGATAGAAATTATTGATCATAAGGGAGTAATATCCACACTTGAGATGATGATTCTACAAAAGATTCATCTTCCTCCTTACACTTGTAAAGAATTGGAGGATATTTCGGGATGTGAAGAGAGATCTCCCTTTACTGACAGTTAATGTTTTCATTGTATAAATATATCCAATCCATGACCAAAATAGAATCAAACTCTATCAAATGGATTATGAAAATATTTTCTTTGAGGTTCAGTCCAAAAACATTAATCAGGGAGTTTTTATGTATTTTGGACTCAATAATTACCCCATTAGATGTTCTCACAGATAACTCAACCTCTAAATTTTTAGGTGGTGTTTGAATAGTTATAATAAACTTTCAAGATATGAAAGAATGCATAAAACTAGACTCACGTAGTATGTTCAATATCCTTGAATGAATAACCAGTGTACCTGTCACCGCATCGTTGTCTGGATCCACATCATCAGTAGTGATAGAATAACCCCTTCCTTGTTTCCTTCTAGGTTGTTGTTGATTGCCTTTGACAACCCTGAGTTTAGGGCATTGTTTTGAAAAATTCCCATGTTCGTTGCAGTTGAAACTCTGCACTATAGGCTAAGTTTTGATCTAAAATTTCCTTTATTCTTCCACATTAGTGGAATTCATCATATCCTTTTGGTGGTTCTTAGCCAGATTCCCAATTCTTCCACAGTTGAATCATTTCTTGGTTCCCTTTAGAAAATTACTAGGATGCTTCTTCCCATAATTTTGACCTGTGAGATATTCGGTCTTTTTTCCATCATGAGATTTATTTTCTAATCCACCCATGTTAGACTCCATTTTCCTCTTTTTGTCACTAGGCCCATGAGACCATTGGGAGTCTCTGATCTTCATTTCATCCTTGAGGGAACAATGGGAAATCTTATCATAACTATTGAAGTCTTGAATCACCAACGCTTTTCATAGACTCAGATTTATCCCACTAAATAAGTGATCCATTTTTCTTCCAGTGTTCATGATAAAGACAAACTTGTATCTTTCAATCTTGGTAAAGTTTTCTACATACACCCAGACAGAATCATCTTCATTCTACTTAAGTCCAAGGAACTATATTTCCATCCTGAGATGGAGGGTTCAGAAAAAATATTTATTAAAAAACATTTTATTGAATTCCTCCAAATCCATGGAATGAATTTCCTCCTTGGACTTCATATTTTTGATCAATTTCCACCACTGATCATCTTCCTTAATAAAATGATAGACTACCAACATAAATTTTTCTTCTTCTGAGAACTAGAGGATAGAGAATATATTTTCAATGGATTTTATCCACTATTCCAAAAGGAGGGGATCAGAAGATCCACTAAACATCTGAGGACTCTGCTTCATGAAGTATTCGATGGAAACTTTATCTTTCCTTGGATAAGGAGGGAATTCCACACAATTAAATTTATTATTCATAACTTGAGCGAGTTGAATAAGTAATATCATGAACTTTTGAGCACCCTCTTCCATCATATTTGGCATATCATTATGGAAATCATCACATTGACTATCACATTTATTTTTGGAATGTTTTATTCTATTTCCCTCCATTAACTATGAAAAATAAAGTGCAATTACGGGGCTTGAATACTTAACTAATAATAATAAAAAAGAAACTTTAAACATAAAAGGATAAAAACTTAGAGTAAAAGTATATCGTAAACTATGATTCCCTAGGTTTCAATATAGGTTATTCATGATCTGTTTCCTAACATATATTATTATGGGAATTTTCTTTGTTCCCTTAATAATGGTTTTTAATAAGCTTATGAATTTTCTAAAGCATATCCCCTGGGAGCTTCAAACTAGGTGCATAGTAAGAACCATTTTTGTGTACCAGGTTAGCCCAAGTCAGGCCCGAAAAACCTTATCAGAGTTGTTATTCCAAGGTACATCTATGCCAGAACCACTTCCACTTGTAGTATATAGACATGGATTTATTTTCTTAGTAAACCACATACTTTATACTTACTAAAATTTAAGTTTGTTTTATTAGACTTAGTCTTATCCCTAATGTTATTACTAAAGTTCTATATTCCTAGTATCCAAAAATAACTAAAATTTTACTCTAATACCAACTATAGAAACCCTAGTCTTTTACAGATATCATTACACGTTTTTAAGCATAATTAAACATTAAATTACAATTCAAGGATCGTAAATTCCAGTGTCTTGGAAGACTAAGTACATAAAACTGAAAACATGGGACTAAATAAAACATTTATTTATTTATCATCCATTATGAGTTCATAATTTCCTTTGATCCCTTATATATTCATAAGATAATATAGGTATAACATGAACAAATGGATGAGATAAAAAGACCATTAAGGGAATAAACATTAATATAAAGCTTAGTACATGGGTTAGAAGACATAACATAATAATATATAAAGGCATGGAACATTATTAAACATAAGGAATAGTAACAGGGGATCATATAATCATGAATTCATAGTAATTTGGTAGCAAAATATAAAATGAATTTAGCATGAGTCAAGGCTCATTTCACATAGGGGAGCATGGGTCAAGGCTAACCACCCAGACTGTTGCACATGGAGCACAAGTCAAGGCTAACCACTAAGACCGTTAAACATAACATCTCATGAGACTAAACATTACCCAATACATTTGAGTGGTAACTAGGCACACCCATCATAAAATTTTCAAGAATATGTTTGCAACATAATTAATCATACATAAGTAATCAAACATAAGGTTTTCCCATTGAAATAATTGGGTATCATAATCAAGTTAAAAGGCTTATCAAAAAGGAATATCATAATGGTGTACATGAAAGAATGGAATTAAATCATACATGGACATTCATAAGAGAAAATAGGAATAAATAATTATGAGGTATGTAAAACCTAATTTAAATCATATAAAAATAATGTTTATGAAACTTTAAAAATAAAAATTTTTAGTGCAGTTTATTGAAAATATTAAAGAGAATTTAGATAAGCAAAGGGAATAATATTTCTTAGAAAACTAGAAGTTAACCAAGAATGTTTTCATAATAAAATAGTAATTTTATAAAAATAATAGTGTCTTAAAACATATTATGGAGTGCACTTGAAAATGGGTAAGAAATCAGGAAGTTCCCTTTAATAGGGCTTTCTTATCGAGAAGAATTTAGTAGGGAAACTTTTAAAAATATTTATATCCACAAAAAAAGGATTAATGGATCTTGAAACATGATTTTAGAACATATAAAAATTATTTAGAATATTTAAATAAAAATAAAAAATTATTTATTTTGGGTAAAAAGAGGGAAAGAGTAACCTAAAGGAATACTGAAGGTTCAGGTAGAATCTCATACCTTATGTTCGAAATGATTATTAACTTGATCTTAATCTCATAAATAATAAAATTATATTAATTAATTAATAATTAAAGAACCATTTATACATGGTTATTATTTATTATAACTTTATTAATTTCATTTATTTCATTTTTTATGGGTTAATAGATTCAATTTCATCTTTTGGGAGCGTTGATTTCCTTGGTTTTCATGATCAGTTTACTTGTATATGTGTATGGAAAATCATGTAAAATGAGTATAGTTGTCCAGAAATGAACTTATATGTTATTAATTAAATTATATAACATTAAAATAAAATTTTGTTTCCAGAAGTGGAGATGATTCATTAGATAAAACATTAATGATAATCATTTAGACTAATTTAACATTTTTTATCACAACGAGCACATTTTGTTTTATAAATTAATATAATGTGTAAAAATTGATTATAGAACATTAAATAATATATAATACATATATTATAACCTGTTTCAACCATAAAAATTGTTTCATAACCAGCCTTGAATTCATAACTGAAATATGAAAGCATGCCGTCCACAAAGGTGGTAAATCAGCACCTCACAGACGATGTTTTCATTTTTAAAGTAAATGAGAGAGGATAATAGATTTTAACAAGAATAATTACATAAACATAATAAAATTATATTATAGATAATATTATTTAGTTTTAATTCCATTTGGATGAGGGGAGGTTTGGATAGAAAAAGAAAAGAAATTAACTTGAAAAGAAATTGAAAGAAAACGGAAGAGGGTTTTACCTCTTGATTCCTTCTTCTTGAGAACCTCCTTAGGGGATTGGATTTGCTCTTTTTTTAAGAAAAAAATCTCCTAGACGTGGGGGAGATGGTTTTTAAATGTAGTGGGTAGATTTTGGACAAGGTTCAAGTATGAAGAGGTGTGAGGAGAAGAGGTGGTGAGGGGCGGTATTTATAGAGGAGGATAGGGGTGTTTTCTCATTATTTAACTCAATATTTTATTATTTTTCTCAAGACAAGAAATATTGTTGATTATTGAGACTAAATAAAATAATTAGATCATGTGAGTTTGAACCTATTATTATAACATCATCCATGACTCAATGAATAGTGTATTTAACTTATAATGTATATTACTGTAAATTACTGTATTTTACTATTCACCAAAAATTCAAGTATTTGAGAAAAATCCCAAAAATTCACCCTAACCATTTTTAGACTTTTAGAATTTAAAAATGAACTCTATTTTATGAAAATAATTTTCTAAATATGAGAAATGTAATTTTTAATTAAAATTATCATTTACTTAGAAAATACAAATTTTAAAATTAAAACAGTTTTTCTAACACTGTGAAAAATTAACTAAAGCCTCATAAAATTATATCAAGTTAATAAGACATAGAAATTTTAATTTATGAAAATTTTTATGAAAATAAATTTTCATTTAAAATTTTAAATTAATCAAAAAACGTAATTAAATATTTATGGCCGATATAATTACCGACACTTAATTAATAAATTTTAAAATATTTATTTACATATATTATGATTTAATTATATCATATTGTAATTGATAATATGGATAAATTTTATTTATAATATCATTAATGAGGTTATTATTAAATTAACCAATTTACTATTCATAGGGGTCACATTACTATTCCAAAGGTCAAGTTACTATTTCATTTTTATATGTTCCTTAACTTTTATAAATGCTTCTTATTTCATTCATTCATCATTTATAAAGCTTTTATTGTGTTATATTATGTGTTTATACCATATGAAATAATTATAAGAAGATAATTTCCATTTATAAAACTTTGGGTTGTTACACCATTAGCATGTAAGAGGTATTCCCCTTACCTGTTTCATAAATAATGATGACTGCATATGCACAAGAATGCATATATAGGGGGTGAGTAGATAAAAATAGTAAGAAATCCACTAGAAGATTTATACACACTACAATTAAAAATAACAAGTGATATCATATTTATATAAAATAGGATAGACGCATAATACCACAAATAAGATAAGAAAACAATACAAGAAAGTTACACCAAAATCAACTTTTCCTTTGAAATCCAAAGTTTTCAAAAAACCACCCTCACCAAAACTCACCCACACATGCCATTAAATCACACTCCCAATTTATGCATCCCATAATAGACCCAACTCAAAAAATTAACCTTGTTCCTCCAACCCAATCCATCACTTGTTAGAGAAACAATTTTCTATATCCTCTATATTCATCACCGATAGGCAAGTTCAGACCCAAAAATTCCCCATACAATTCATCATGAACACACACCAAAACTTTAAATCTAGATATTATTAAAATTGGAATAAAATAAAAATCCATATCAATAATCTCTCTTTCATATTCATTCATTAACTCACACAAACCCATGAAAAACCAAGTTCATCACATGATAACATCATTGTTTTCAAAACTAAATCATAAAATAGGAATTTTATAAAAAATGTTGTGGTTATTTCCTATGAGCCACATTTAAAACCTTTTCCAACAAGAGAAAACCAACCAAGATTTAATGAAAAAATTTAGTAGCGATCAATGAAAGAATTTTTATTATAAAAACTATAAGATTTCACATTCTTAATTAAGTGGGGTTAGTGAAAAGGCACCCACCTCAAACCAAGTCGCCAAGATTAAAACATACTGATGTCTTATAGATCCAAGATTTAGAAACCCTCCTATGATGATATATTAAAAAAACTCATCAAAACATGCACTAACCACTATATTCAGGCATGAATTCCTAGACTAGGGTTCCTCCTATGGGAGAAAAACAAATGGTAGGAGGAGAAGATGGAACAAAAACTGTACCATTGATTCCTAGGACTGACGCTCCAAGATTAGAAGATACTAGGATCTAGATTAAATAGAATCACCAAAATCACTCAAAGGAACCCTCTAATTCAAGATCCCTATCCATAAGAGGAATAATGAGAATTTTATAGAAAAATCCGTGTTAAAAACCTAATTTTTAGAACACTTTAATGACACCCACAATATGACTGAATGATTTGGAAAACCGTATGAAACCCCTGAGAATTGTCCCTATCCAAAAATTTTCAAAGGTGCATGGTTATCGAATAGTTTACCCAAACCATACACCTCTCAATAGGACCCCTTTCTTCCTCATATGGCTACCTAAGGGATCCACATTGTTTATCCAAACTGTGCACTAACAATAGACCCTCCAAATCACATCCAATGCCTCCCAAAACCCACCAGAAACTTCTTAAACCATAACCCAAAAAAAAATAACATAAAAAAATATAGAAACAATAATACCACAAACAAGGGATGTAACACTCATAATTCCTTTAACATCAGCTATTGAATCAGCAAGCTACATATTCTATTTTAAAATCATAATCTTTTTCTCCAATACATGGTCTGTGTAAGGAAACTGAAGATAAAGTTATGATAAAAAATGAAAATTAATATAATAAGGTCCAGATTATTATCAAACATATAGATAGAATTTGATACTAAGTTTTTTTCCTAGATAAACAATGGAAGATAAACTAAAGGGGGGGGGGTGGTGAATTGTAGTTTAAAACACTAACTACCATTTTTCGATCACATCCAGTTTAAAAAACCCAAAATATATGATCTTATAATCAACCCACAAAATTAGAGAAAAAAATTAATTCAGTGGAAAATAAAATTTCTAAATTTTAGAAACTTTCAAAAAAAGTAATTTCATAGTGTAAATAAAAGAAACAAAATAATGTTTAAAAAAATACATGAAATAAGGATAAAAATACTAAAAACATAAAAGGATATTGTTATGAAAACCTCACATTTAATCCAAAGTGAATGGAGGACAATAACATGATCCAAGTTATCTTGTCTTCCTATTCTAGAATGACCTCAACTATAAACACATTGGTCAATTTTCTATCTTTGACACCCGGAAGCCCCCCATCACATTGATTATAAGTAGCTCAATTATATAACCTGAAATCTCATGATCTCAATGATCTGATCAAGCTCTATCTTCCTCAAGTAGTCCCTCGATTTCAAATAATCAGAAACATAATAATTACAATGGAAAGAAAAAATATATTTATAAAAGATTCTCTATAAAAACTATGAGAAAAACACTAAAAAATAAATTAAAATCAAAATCACTTTCAAGACAACAATATATTGTTTAATTCAAGAGATTTCATTCTCAAAGGTGTACTTTCATGTATGTACATATGATCTTTGAATTTTTGGTCCTTTTATAGATAAAGCTATAACAAACTCTAATATTCAAAATTCACATTCATTAAAGTCTATTGTAAATACATCGTAAGATTATTTATCATCTTATGATGATCTTAATGAAGTTTCTCATCATATGATGAAGTCAATCCTACACCACTATAGTGATTGAACATCCAATGAATATAAAACGGATTGAAAAATCACTTCTCTAGATTTACATACAGTTTCTCTTTGACTAAAATCCTCTAGAATTAAAGTTATCATATTTTCATCATGCATACAAAAAAAACCTCATGTTAAATCAAATCACCACTAATTATATTGTGATTTAAAAAAAGGTTGAAAAAGAGCCACATAATTGACAAGAACTACAAAAAAATTGAGTGATTAGAGGGGTTTTTTTATATGGGGTTATGAACAACCCCCTCTATTTCTTTATAAATTAGAGGGGTTATGAAAACCCATGTTAATCATCAAATTTAGAGGGGTTTCACAACCCCTTATAAATTTTTTAGCAATATTTTTTAATACATGGTTAGATTTTAGAGACGGTTATGTCAAAACTGACGATAATTTAATAATTAGTGGCATTATATGTTTGGTTGGATTTTAGAGGCCCTATATATATATATAAAATATTCAATTGGATTTTAGAGTATATATATATATATATTTAATATTTGGTTGTATTTTAGAGTATATATATATATATGAATTCTTTAAGAAATAGTGGGGGTTAATAACCCCCACTAATCTCTTAAATTAGATGGGGTTTTGAACCCACAACTACGTTTGTACTAGTTTTACACTCTTACATCCCAATATCAAATTTACTATGATTTAATACCATATATATAGATGTAAAATCATAGATGATTTGGGTCAGACTATAACCCTACCCACCCTAACCTGGGTAAGGTCCAATGTTTTCATTAGTATTAACACTTCTAGAACCTCATATCCAAATATCTACACATATGTATAAACATATTCCATACCACTACCACTACCACATAACCACACATCCTCACAATGACATGCCATACCATTTTCATAATTGCATATCCACATATCCACATAACAATAGGGTATCATGAACATAAATGATATCAAACTCATTCCCACCCATTTCTATGCATAACCCCAACCATATTTCATCACATCTCAATATGCTACATACTATAGCCTCAATATGTTACAGTACATATTCTTATACTAACCTTGATCCCTCACATCTCATACTACTTCAGAAGGGAGAGCGGAGAAGATGGGGTAGTTAGCCATCTGTTCCCTCACCAACTTGTATATTTTAAAAAACACTCTGAACCCAAAACATTTGGGTATTGGTAATGTTATTCAACTAATTTGACATGCATATAAATATCACAAGGAAAAATACGTCATATAAATAGCAACACACTTTCTTATCCCATATGGGCAATACAAAAACAACATTTCCACACCATCACAACCACTACACCATCATTACCACACATTACGATCATCTCCATTCACTAAACCTCCAAAATAGTCTCACTTTCCCATAAAAAACATCCACAAAAATCATTTAGAATTCACCATTTAACCATATCATTAAACCATTTTCAGAATTATCGCTTTATCAACTATTTTACGTTTATTATTCCCTTTGATAACTGTATAAAATACCAATCCATTAATTTCACCACTAAAATTTATTAAAAACAATTATAAATTCTGTTCTAGCCCATATTCAATACCAAACTGATTATTATCCATCATTGTATTTTGTTTTATCCCTTACCTATTTTGTTCTAGTCCTACCAAATTCACCATTACCACATTTATTCAACTTATAGTTTACACCCATTACCGTATTTTTCATTTATAACTGCATTCCACCACCATCAAGAAACCATAATACCATCATAATATCACAATAATAGTCACCACATCAACCCCACACATCACATTCCAATATCCATAAAAAAACCTAACCACCTCCCATCAACAACCATTCTTATCCATGTCAACCAACCAAAGCATCACTTCCTAACAAATCCTATAAACAAAACTATCCATAAAACACATCCATAACTCTATATAATCACATAAAAAGAAATAAACCATCATAATAAGACTAGTCTAAGTCACCTCAAGAAATAAAATTTTAATCATTATTTCATAATAATTTATTCGTGGCCATAAAAATATCATTACCATTATTATAGGTTCTTAAGAAATCATTTCAATAACAACCTACATGATTATCCTTTTATAGGGGATCAATCAAATGTCTAAACTAAAAAATTTAAGATAATCTATAACAACAAAGAAAACTTCTAGAAAAAAAAATCCATCATCAACCACATGATAAATAAAAAAAGCATACAACAACTTGAAAATAACCTCTTCCAATTAATTTATTTTAATCCATTCATTATATTTATTATTATTATCTATACTATCCATAAAAGGAAACCACGATCATGTTAATTCCATCGATTCATATAAATAAAATTGATAATCCCTAAAAACCCTACCACAATTAGTGTTTTAAAAATTTTATGCATAATAACAAGGTAGGGAAGAGATGTTATCAAGGCCCAAATCAAGAAAGTTTTAAGGTATTGGGATATGTAGGGGAATAAGATGTTATGGGATTTTTCATCATCGAATCAACATAACTATTTCATCTCTAGTGATACACAACCTGGTATGGAAGTCCGAGATCCTACATGAAATATTTAAGAAAAAAAATAAAAACAAACAATTACCTTATTCGATCTAAATCCGCATTAAACAATTGCTCATCACCAATAGTTGTTTCTTGAAGGAACAAATGATAGATCCCTCAATATCAAACACATGAACTTTTTAAGTCCATTGAATCATTATTTATCAGAACTTTGGTGCTAGGGTAAATATCTGATAATGCCTTTGTAACACCCGAGACTTTTATGTTATATAAATCATCAAAGGAATCTTTTTCTACACAACACTTGCTTGGCTTGCTTTGCACGCAATCGCGACCTTCCTCGATAGCTTGCGTCGTACGCAATACCGAGTTTCACTAAACAACAATATGCTATTAAAACTAGCCGTTATGAATAGTAATAACCACTTTTTAAAATTTTATAAATTTTATTTTTCAAAATGGACTTCATTTTTGGACTCAGAATATCGAAATTAGCCTAGGGTGAAATTTTGGTATTTTTCTGAAAACTTTCAATTTTTGATGAATAGTGAAACCACTAAGTGGTAGGTTAAAAACTGAATTTTGCATAAAACTTAATTTTACCGCTTCTGTGAATGGAATTTCAAAAATCCGAGAGACACGGTTAATATCAAGGACTAAAATGTGGTTCAATGAGATGAAAATAATTTTTTGGTGAATAGTAACTTTTTACTATTTTACCGCGGTTAATAGTAAATAGGGTAACTAAGGGTAAATATGATATTAATATTACCCTAACACATGTCCTAATTCTATTGGACAAGTGTAATTCGACCAAAAACAAACTTAGGAATAAAATATGACCATTTAGGCCCACTTGGATTAGATTAGGACATTTATTATTAATTTATTTAAAGAAGGGTTAAAATAGTTAAAATCAAAGTTTAATAAGTAAATCATTCAATTGTAAATATTCATTAGAAAGCTAAAAAGATTTCCTACATGATGATATTTTATTTGTAATTTTTAGACATTAAATAATTTAATTTATTTATGACATAATGATGATGCAGTAATTATCTTATTAATGAAATATTGACATAATTGATGTTATAAACACCAAAATAAATATAATTTGAGACTTTTTATGAATTCCACTAATTTTCTAGGTTACTATGATATATTAGTATTGATTTAATCAACTTGGTTCGAACATATAATTCTGTTATGACTTTCAAACAAATCATATATCAAATAGTGTCAAAATTGACACAAAATAGTTTTTAAATCAAATATTATATTATTAATTGTTATTTTATTCCTAAAAATCTAAGGTTCGGCCAAATGACTTAGATAAGGATATATATATTAATAATAAACAATTTGGGGTTCGTTTGGCATGTTATAGTAAGTGTATTAACCATATAGTGAAAGAAGACAAAAAGACATGGTAAAAGTTAAATTATTTAACTTAGAGTTAAATTTAATTGATAAGGTTAAAATAATACCCTAAACTTGTCTAAATCCTATTGGTTGATAGGATTTCGACCCATCCCCACTTTAGCTTCGAAATAAGACCCTTTGGAACCATTATAAACCGATTTTGACTTTAATATAAAATAATATTTTGAGATATTCCTAAGGTGCCCCTCTCCTCCCTTATAAAAGGGCACCTCCTCCCCCTCCTCCTCACACCAATTTGAGCACTCAAGCTCGGCCAACCCCTGCCATTTTCCATTCTCCACTTCCCTAGAATAATCCTAGAGGTCCTGGTCTTCTCCAAAGACCAATCTTAGTTCCTTAAGTGGAGGATTCAAAAAGGCGTTCCAAAGAAGAGGAGCTTCGGACACGTACAAAGCTAATCGGACCTAAGGTAAGGGAAATATCACAATCTCATTTTTATCCGAGATTGTTTATTCGTAAGTATTTACTGGGGTGTATTTTATCATCCACATCCATGTTCCCTCAATATGTAATATTGTTTCCATCCACTTGAAATAGTTTAAATCCAATTTTACCCTTAGGAGAGTTTTTAGTAATGAATAAGAAAGGAATCTTTTGTCGTTTTTCCGTACGAGGTACTTTTTGAATTTTCCGACAAAAGTACGAAGAATGTTTTTTTTAACTTATACGGCATGAATGGATTTTTAAAACATTACTTAAAAGAAGCTTCCTTTACAAGTTTTCAAGTTTATTTTTAATCAACTTCTTTTATTTCAAAGTTGTATGACATGTTATGAAAGGAAAAATGTTTTTGAAGAAGAAAGGATATTTTCCTCAAGAATTCAATTCAAGTGTTTTATCAAAATTATTTTCCATCTAAGATAATAAAGGGTTCTGTTTCTATCCATATTTTTACATTGGTTTGACTATGTTGTGATGGAATTATGTTTATGAATTCCTTTATCATATATGAATTGATTTATGATGTCATGATGTTTCAAGAATCCCATTTTTGTTACATGTGTTATGCGATGATGTATGATTATGTGGCACACATAAGAAAGGATTCATTATAAGATGGGTGGGACCTATATCTCCCTCCAATGCATTGGGTAAAGATTTTATATCTCATGAGATAGACATGGCTGGAACGGAAGGTTATTTCGGTTCAGTGATACAGGACTGAAATGAGGAGTGAACTCGGTTCAGAAAGGGACTTTGTCCACTAAGATAGTCTTGGCAATGAGTCATGACTAACAAGAAATGATCTCCATGATTATGTGTGCATGCCACAAAGTTTCAAGTTTTATGTTATGATTTTGGGGATCTCATTTTCACTTCTATGATTTATTCCATGTTAAGATATTATGATCTCTTTTGCAGGTTTTGATTTTCATAAAGATATGATATGATTTTTATTTCCTTTATTTGCCCTTGCTGAGCATTTGAGCTCACCCTTTTATGTTTTCTTTTCCCCAGGTCAGGAAGATGGATATTAAGTAGAATATGCTAAAAGGGACCCTAGATATGATGAAATAAATGGGAGACACTGTAGAAGATTTATGAACCAGTTGTTTATGTTTCCCAGTTTCTAAAGACACTATACCTATACGGTCCTTTGTGGTTTTGTCATATGTTGTAATAAGTGTGCTTCAATTTTGAAGTATTAACAATGTATGTAAAGTGTGGGTCGTTATAGTTGGTATCAGAGGAAAGGTATAGTCAACCTTTGGAAACTAGGATGTGAAAGCCTTAGTAAGAACCCTAAGGATAAGTCTAAGCATAGAACACAATCTTAGAAATGGCCATGAATAACCTAGGATAAGACCATAAGCATGAAAATTTTATTCTTGAATTATGTGGTTTCCTATTATAATTAGTGTTGCTCACACTATTCTTCTTGGTTTTAGTCAATGGCTGGAACCCGAAGGAACCGTGTTAATGCGGAATGTGATGGGCAATGCAATGATTGTCCCCCTGAGCAACCAAACGATATGGGAGCTGGAATGCAAAATCTTGTAGCCATGCTCACACAACTTTCTCAAGCTATGAATCATGCAGGATTTCCAAATGAACAAAGGAGGGAGCAACATTCTGTTGAATCCTTCATGAGGCAACGTCCACCATCTTTCAGCGGGTCTACTGATCCATTAGTTGCTGAACAATGGATTAGTACTACTGAAAAGATATTTTCAGTTCTTCAATGTTCTGAGCATGATAAAGTCATCCTAGCAGTGTATCGTTTGGAAGGAGATGCTGATCAATGGTGGAATCTTGTTAAGAATACAAGGCAAAGGGATGAAATTGAGTCTATGGAATGGGACGAGTTCAAGAACTTATTTTTCAATAAGTACTTCCCTCGTATTCTCCGAACAAAGATGGAGAAAGAGTTCCTTGAACTGAAGCAAAGGGATGATGAATCTGTTAGTACCTATGAAGCAAATTTTACAAGACTTGCAAGGTACGCTTCTGGTATTATTATCCAACCTGAGAGTAAGATCGATCGATTCTTTAGTGGCTTAAAACCAAGTCTTCGAAGGGCGTTAGCCATAAGGGACTTCAATAGCTACGAGGAAATCGTTCGATGTGCTCTCAAAGTCGAGATGGAGATTGGAGTAACCCATCAGTCACATGGGTTTGATAAGAAGAGGAAGATGGAATTCAAATAAAAATCTAAAGAGCACACGGAAAAGAAGATGAACTTTCCCTTATGCTCAAAGTGTGGAAAGAAACATGGAGGGAGTTGTCTTAAAGGGACAAGTAAATGTTTTAAATGTGGAAAGGAAGGTCATCGGGCATTTGAATGCCGTGATAATGGGAAGAAGATGTCTAATGATGCAAACAAAGGAAGGGATACACAGAATGAACCTACTACACTTCAATGTTTCAAGTGCAAGGAGATGGGGCATTATGCCAATCAATGCCCAAATCCAAGGGTTGATGATGATGGTCGACGTCAACAAACTCTTAAGGCTAAAGAAAAAGGAAAGTCACATGCAATTTCTATCAGCGATGTGGAGTACGATAACGATGTGGTGAAAGGTACACTTACCATCCACTCTAAAGTAGCAAATGTTTTATTTGATTCTGGATCCACCCACTCTTTTATTTCTGAAAAATTTTCTAAGGGTATCACCGTATTACCTCAACAATTAGATGTTGAGTTAGCTGTGACAACACCTAATGGCACATCAATCGCATCAGAAGTTTATAATTCTTCTCCAATCGAAGTTTGTGGGAAAGTGCTTCCTGCAAATCTTGTGATCCTTCCTTTAGTGGAATTTGATGTGATTCTTGGCATGGATTGGCTTTCTCTACATGGAGCTCATATCAATTTCCAAAGAAGGGAAGTCACATTTCATATTCCAGATCAACCTATGATCGTCTATCAATGCAAGGATGAACATAACCTTCCAGTGGAAATTTCTTCCATCTTATGGGTATTGATTCCACTAAATGAAGGTTATTTATCTCAAATGGTTGGTGAGAAACTCACGATTAAGAATATGCCCATTGTACGGGAGTTTGATGATGTCTTTCCGGAGGAATTGCCGGGTCTTCCACCAAATCGTGAAGTTGAGTTTTCAATAGAACTCGTACCGGGTGCTTTGCCTATTTCAAAGACGCCTTATAGAATGGCCCCAATTGAGTTGCAGGAATTGAAGAAGCAACTCCAAGAGAATCTTGATAAGGGATTCATACGCCCTAGTGCGTCACCTTGGGGAGCACCTGTTCTATTTGTTAAGAAGAAAGATGGATCAATGAGACTCTGCATTGATTATCGAGAACTTAACAAGATCACTATCAAGAACAAATATCCTCTCCCACGCATTGATGACTTATTTGACCAACTACGCGGAGCTCAATACTTTTCCAAGATTGATCTTCGTTCAGGGTATCATCAATTAAGGGTCAAAAGGGAGGATATACCAAAGACGGCTTTCCGTACAAGATATGGACACTATGAATTTATAGTGATGCCATTTGGTCTTACTAATGCCCCTGCTATCTTCATGGATCTAATGAATAGAGTCTTTAGAGACTATCTTGATCAATTTGTGGTAGTCTTTATAGACGATATTCTTGTCTATTCAAAGAGCAAGGAAGAGCATGAAGATCACTTGAGAATTATATTGAAGACCCTGAGAAAAGAGAAGCTTTATGCCAAATTTACCAAGTGTGAATTTTGGCTTCAAAAAGTTGCATTTTTGGGTCATATAATCTCAAAAGAGGGGATATCTGTGGATCCAGCAAAAACAGAGGTTATCGAAAGATGGTCGAGACCAACCACAGTAACTGAGATCCGAAGTTTTCTTGGTTTGGCTGGATATTATCGACGTTTTGTAAAAGATTTTTCACGATTATCTAATCCACTCACCAAGTTGACTCGGAAAGGAGTTAAGTTTGTCTGGACAGAGGAATGTGAAGAGAATTTCAAGGAGTTGAAAAGAAGGTTATCCAGTGCACCTGTGCTCACACTGCCTTGTAGTGGAGAAAGGTTTGTGATCTACAGTGATGCATCCAAGAAGGGATTGGGGTGTGTTCTTATGCAAAATGATATGGTGATAGCTTATGCCTCACGACAGTTGAAAATCCATGAGCAAAATTACCCAACACATGATTTGGAGTTGGCTGCGGTAATCTTTGCATTAAAGATTTGGAGGCATTACCTTTATGGTGAAAGGTGTGATATTTATACTGATCATAAAAGTTTAAAGTATATTTTCACACAAAAGGAGTTGAATATGCGTCAAAGAAGATGGTTGGAGCTGATTAAGGATTATGACTGCTCAATCCATTACCACCCTGGGAAAGCAAACAAGGTGGCAGATGCATTAAGTCGACAAGACCATGCTAGTTTATCCATGATGAGGATCAAAAAAGATCCAATATTTATGGATTTACAAAGGATGGATCTTGGAATTATAATGGAAGGGGAAAAATCTTATCTTTCTCAAATGAATGTTCAACCATCTATACATGTGAAGATTAAAGAGGCACAGAAAGAAGATGTCGAGTTACAAAAGAAGGTGAGAAATGTTCCTGAATTCAACCTTGATTGTGATGGGATAATAAAGTTCAGGAATCGGGTTTGTGTTCCTCCCATCCCCGAATTAAAGAAAGAGCTGCTGGATGAGGCTCATAGTTCTTCATTCTCTATTCATCCTGGAAGCACGAAGATGTATAGGGACCTGAAAGAGTACTTCTGGTGGGATGGCATGAAAAGAGATGTTGCTGAATATGTCTCTCGATGCTTGGTTTGTCAACAAGTTAAAGCTGAGAGACAGAAGTCTAAGGGGATGTTACAACCATTACCCATACCCGAATGGAAATGGGAAAACATCACTATGGACTTTGTCACAGGACTTCCTAAAACATCCAAAGGCAATAATGCTATCTGGGTCATAGTTGATCGTCTTACAAAGTCTGCACACTTCATTGCTATTAGAGAGGATTTCTCTCTCGATCAGCTTGCCAGGATATATGTAAAGGAAGTGGTAAGATTGCATGGAGTACCACTTTCTCTTATATCTGATCGGGATCCGAGATTTACCTCGAAGTTCTGGTGAAGTCTTCAGCATACTCTGGATACAGAGTTGAGTTTCAGCACTGCTTATCATCCCCAGACAGACGGTCAGTCTGAGAGAACAATTCAAACCCTAGAAGATATGTTGAGAGCTTGCTCTATGGATTTCAAAGGAGGTTGGGATCAACACCTACCTTTGGTGGAATTTTCTTATAATAATAGCTTTCACTCCAGTATTCAAATGGCTCCTTATGAAGCTCTCTATGGAAAGAAATGCAGGACTCCAACTTGCTGGGATGAAGTTGGGGAAAGAAAGCTATTAGGACCTGATCTCGTTGATGAAATGGCAGAAAAGGTCAGATCTATTCAACAACACATAAGAGCAGCTCAGAGTCGCCAGAAAAGTTATGCCGACAATCGAAGAAGAGACCTAGAGTTTGAAGTGGGTGATAAAGTGTTCTTACGAATATCTCCCTGGAAGAGGGTTATGAGATTTGGAAAGAAGGGGAAGTTGAGCCCTAGATATATCGGTCCTTTTGAAATACTGGATCGTGTTGGGAAGGTAGCTTACCGATTGGCGCTTCCACCGAATCTCTCTCAAGTTCACGATGTGTTCCACGTATCTCTCCTGAGAAAGTACATACCAGATCCTTCACATGTACTCAGCTCAGAAGTTGTACCGCTGGAGCAAGATCTTTCTTATGAAGAACAGCCGATAGAGATTCTGGATCGTAGCGAAAAAGTCCTACGAAACAAGACCACTCGCTTGGTGAAAGTTTTATGGAGGAACCACCAACTTGAAGAAGCTACATGGGAGCTTGAGGATATGATGAGGGAGAAGTATCCTCATTTGTTTGTTACAAAGTGACGAATTTCGAGGGCGAAATTCTTTTTAAGGGGGGTAGAATGTAACACCCGAGACTTTTATGTTATATAAATCATCAAAGGAATCTTTTTCTACACAACACTTGCTTGGCTTGCTTTGCACGCAATCGCGACCTTCCTCGATAGCTTGCGTCGTACGCAATACCGAGTTTCACTAAACAACAATATGCTATTAAAACTAGCCGTTATGAATAGTAATAACCACTTTTTAAAATTTTATAAATTTTATTTTTCAAAATGGACTTCATTTTTGGACTCAGAATATCGAAATTAGCCTAGGGTGAAATTTTGGTATTTTTCTGAAAACTTTCAATTTTTGATGAATAGTGAAACCACTAAGTGGTAGGTTAAAAACTGAATTTTGCATAAAACTTAATTTTACCGCTTCTGTGAATGGAATTTCAAAAATCCGAGAGACACGGTTAATATCAAGGACTAAAATGTGGTTCAATGAGATGAAAATAATTTTTTGGTGAATAGTAACTTTTTACTATTTTACCGCGGTTAATAGTAAATAGGGTAACTAAGGGTAAATATGATATTAATATTACCCTAACACATGTCCTAATTCTATTGGACAAGTGTAATTCGACCAAAAACAAACTTAGGAATAAAATATGACCATTTAGGCCCACTTGGATTAGATTAGGACATTTATTATTAATTTATTTAAAGAAGGGTTAAAATAGTTAAAATCAAAGTTTAATAAGTAAATCATTCAATTGTAAATATTCATTAGAAATCTAAAAAGATTTCCTACATGATGATATTTTATTTGTAATTTTTAGACATTAAATAATTTAATTTATTTATGACATAATGATGATGCAGTAATTATCTTATTAATGAAATATTGACATAATTGATGTTATAAACACCAAAATAAATATAATTTGAGACTTTTTATGAATTCCACTAATTTTCTAGGTTACTATGATATATTAGTATTGATTTAATCAACTTGGTTCGAACATATAATTCTGTTATGACTTTCAAACAAATCATATATCAAATAGTGTCAAAATTGACACAAAATAGTTTTTAAATCAAATATTATATTATTAATTGTTATTTTATTCCTAAAAATCTAAGGTTCGGCCAAATGACTTAGATAAGGATATATATATTAATAATAAACAATTTGGGGTTCGTTTGGCATGTTATAGTAAGTGTATTAACCATATAGTGAAAGAAGACAAAAAGACATGGTAAAAGTTAAATTATTTAACTTAGAGTTAAATTTAATTGATAAGGTTAAAATAATACCCTAAACTTGTCTAAATCCTATTGGTTGATAGGATTTCGACCCATCCCCACTTTAGCTTCGAAATAAGACCCTTTGGAACCATTATAAACCGATTTTGACTTTAATATAAAATAATATTTTGAGATATTCCTAAGGTGCCCCTCTCCTCCCTTATAAAAGGGCACCTCCTCCCCCTCCTCCTCACACCAATTTGAGCACTCAAGCTCGGCCAACCCCTGCCATTTTCCATTCTCCACTTCCCTAGAATAATCCTAGAGGTCCTGGTCTTCTCCAAAGACCAATCTTAGTTCCTTAAGTGGAGGATTCAAAAAGGCGTTCCAAAGAAGAGGAGCTTCGGACACGTACAAAGCTAATCGGACCTAAGGTAAGGGAAATATCACAATCTCATTTTTATCCGAGATTGTTTATTCGTAAGTATTTACTGGGGTGTATTTTATCATCCACATCCATGTTCCCTCAATATGTAATATTGTTTCCATCCACTTGAAATAGTTTAAATCCAATTTTACCCTTAGGAGAGTTTTTAGTAAAGAATAAGAAAGGAATGTTTTGTCGTTTTTCCGTACGAGGTACTTTTTGACTTTTCCGACAAAAGTACGAAGAATGTTTTTTTTAACTTATACGGCATGAATGGATTTTTAAAACATTACTTAAAAGAAGCTTCCTTTACAAGTTTTCAAGTTTATTTTTAATCAACTTCTTTTATTTCAAAGTTGTATGACATGTTATGAAAGGAAAAATGTTTTTGAAGAAGAAAGGATATTTTCCTCAAGAATTCAATTCAAGTGTTTTATCAAAATTATTTTCCATCTAAGATAATAAAGGGTTCTGTTTCTATCCATATTTTTACATTGGTTTGACTATGTTGTGATGGAATTATGTTTATGAATTCCTTTATCATATATGAATTGATTTATGATGTCATGATGTTTCAAGAATCCCATTTTTGTTACATGTGTTATGCGATGATGTATGATTATGTGGCACACATAATAAAGGATTCATTATAAGATGGGTGGGACCTATATCTCCCTCCAATGCATTGGGTAAAGATTTTATATCTCATGAGATAGACATGGCTGGAACGGAAGGTTATTTCGGTTCAGTGATACAGGACTGAAACGAGGAGTGAACTCGGTTCAGAAAGGGACTTTGTCCACTAAGATAGTCTTGGCAATGAGTCATGACTAACAAGAAATGATCTCCATGATTATGTGTGCATGCCACAAAGTTTCAAGTTTTATGTTATGATTTTGGGGATCTCATTTTCACTTCTATGATTTATTCCATGTTAAGATATTATGATCTCTTTTGCAGGTTTTGATTTTCATAAAGATATGATATGATTTTTATTTCCTTTATTTTCCCTTGCTGAGCATTTGAGCTCACCCTTTTATGTTTTCTTTTCCCCAGGTCAGGAAGATGGATATTAAGTAGAATATGCTAAAAGGGACCCTAGATATGATGAAATAAATGGGAGACACTGTAGAAGATTTATGAACCAGTTGTTTATGTTTCCCAGTTTCTAAAGACACTATACCTATACGGTCCTTTGTGGTTTTGTCATATGTTGTAATAAGTGTGCTTCAATTTTGAAGTATTAACAATGTATGTAAAGTGTGGGTCGTTATAGCCTTAAACGTCTCGATGATCACTGCTATGTAAATCATTTAATCCATGAAGAAGATCACATATTAGCTAATTTTATTGAGAGATTATCTCTCTAGGAAGGAGAGTAGAGAGTGGATCTCTTAAAATCATAGGATGAATAGTTACTTAAATTATATCCTCATCCTCCTTAAATAATGAGGTACAAAAATACTATAAATTGGTTCCCCGATCCCCAAATATTTATTACCAACTAAATAATCCATAATAGATATATTATAACAATTTTATAAAGTATAAATATCATTTATATTTGTATCACTTATTTATAATAGAATAAATATATTAAGTAATAAAAAATATATTAACTTTACTTCATATTCCTATAAATATTAAACGAACCATGAATATTAAAATAATATTCGTTCATTACTTATTTTCCCAATGTATTAACTTAATTATATTATCATTTATTTTAATAAATAAATGAAAAACCAATAATTATAAACTCGAAAAATATTAATTTATTTATTTTATAATTATCATATATTCTCAAACATCCCCAATCCTAAGTTTTGGGTCCACCATATCTAAAAATCCTATTTATATGAATAGTCCATACTTTTGAATATGCTAATTGTGTGATCCTCTAGGCCCTTATCTCGATAGTAGTGAATAATATTAATATAATAATATAAGAGGATGGAAACACATCAAGGCCCTTAAGGAGATATGTTATAGTCATAACAATAATAACCTTTCCTACAAACACATATCATGTAATATAATCTCTGTGTCTCATGATATCTTATAAAGTAGGATGCACACTTCATGTAATCATCCTTAATTTATTTATTATTCATTGAAATTACTAGGAATTACCTTCTTCTACCATGGCCATGGATTTAGTCAAGGTACTACCATCCTGGTGAACTAGGCCTGAGATATCACTTTCTATCAGAAGAAAAAAAATTCTATCATGATTGTTCAATCAATGCTATATGACTATTGATACGCCCAATGCAAGCTACATAAATAATAAAATAAATGCCATAGTTTTCATATTGTATCAAAGTATATAATAAAATAGTATTCAATAATAATAATATCAGGTTAGGAGTCCATTACACATGTTTACAGATATGAACAACCAATGAAACATGAAACATATGGTGTTCTTATTGGTGGGTCTATCCTCATGATCTCATCTACTCAATACCACCAAGTTAAAAATTCATCAGAAGAAGTGTCAATGATTATGATCCCCAACATAAGATAGTAACACATCATCTATGTCCATTTAGCATGATGTTTCTAGACTATAGGAAATATGTTTAATATTATTGTCATAGTATCTTGAGGTTATCATTATAGCATGTGAATTGCTATAACCTTTTGAAACAATAAATAATCTATGGACATTACCATGTAAATAGTAGATGTATAAATATTAACACTATTATAGTAAGAATACATCATGCATAAATCACTCTATACATGATATTGTAATAAAAAAGCACTATTAGTTGGGTCTAGGGAACCCACTATTACAACACTCTCACTTGCACTAGAGAAAACTTGCTGGATATCCTTGTTAGCTATGATATGATAAAATCATACTTCTTATGAGTTATGGATTTAGTGGTTGGGCCTACCATGTCTCTAATGCATGGCTATTCTTCTATTTTGTATTCCACCTCATTGAGTAAGAATCTTCAAGATAATATATCATTGAGTAAATTCCTTTTATCCAATTTAAAAATATGACATATTGGCTAGTATTATAAGTAGAATTATCATAATTTATACTATGATAAAGATTATTTACTAGGTGAGATTAAAATAACTATAAGAAGTAATTTTGAATTTTACATTTCTTATTTATATGCATCGAAATCCATAACACACTAAGTATTTATATATATGGTTACCACTAGATTGAATGATCTTTTATTGCCCATTACCTTTTCTATACTGTGGTATTAGATCATATTGATCTAAGGGAAGAGTAGTTTTTGTCCACTTATAACTAGTGTCCCTTTCCTCTTAAAATACCAGGGACATATCTCTTGTACTCTCTCAAGTAAAATTGGATAGTTTTGAATACTTCTCATAAATTACTCATGGATAATGATATTTTTTTACCATAAAGTATATGTTGGAAATATCATATCTTATACATAGCATGGTGTATGTGATTGATCCATCCAAAAATCATATGGAATTATACTTTTCACTTTAATCACCTCCTATGTATCATACATGTCTTCCTAGGGATATTTATGACATGTGACATTAGTAACAATTCTATGTCGAATTGTTATAACTTGTATTTTTCAATACCTAGTCAGTATATGTACTATTTAATTTTTTTAAGAAACCTATAATATTTTCCGTAGTAAATCTCATTTCCTATAACTTATATGTCTACATTAAGTCAATATTCATAGAGTTACATTCATTCTGGTCTTAGATAATCATAATACTAATAGCTTTTTCCATATGTTATCAAAAATATTTTTATTTTTAAAATAATGGGGCTTCCACTATCCTCTTGTAGACACATGAAAAAAATTCATTCCAAATGAATGTTCTATGATCTTGTTTCTTACTTCAATACAAAGCTATATTTCAATAACTTTCACCCATTATTGTATTTATATGGTGTCACCTAATCTTTTTAGTGGTACCGTATAGACACTTTACATGAAAGGTGGTCTTGACATCCAATGCCAAATATAACGATCATAGAAAGTATCTATGAAGAATCAAAAATTGTAATGGATATTGTCATGAAGAATTGATATAACCAATTGAGACTTATTTGAAATACTCTTTTACAATACATGTAGTGTTTTTCTTGAATACCACCACAATATCAAGATTTGAAATATTCAAAATACTAATAAATTATTCTTAATAGATGGAATCCATTATTGAATCCATATAAACTTTTCAATCATAGCTTGTTATAATTTACTACTTGCAATATTCATTATTCTCAAATAATAAATTATCACCTTCCACGGTGAATGTAAAACCACCACTATGGTTTTATCCTTCCTATATGGTATGTGTTTCTAGAACATTACTTTTCCACAATCTCATAGAACTTTTTCCTTTTCCAATAAATTATACATCTTTATCCTTGACTTAACCCAATTCAATCTGTCTCCATCTATCTCAACTAGGGATGCATACCCTTTTATAGAAATATAGTTTATTACTTATTGAACAGTCTTCTATCTCAGGGATTTTTCTAATATCCTCATAAACCTTTTGGATAATTACTTTAGAATAAAATTGTGTTTTTCTTGATGCGTGTTTTTTTATATCCTTAAAAAACATGTTTCATCTCAACACATGTTATTATGTCATGATGAATTTATATCATAATTTAACTCATATGATATCCATTTTTTATTATAGTTGGAATATGGTTATAAGAATACACCACCATTTTCAAAGAATATCTCAAAAAATATTGTAATTTTCTACAATTCATATAAGTTTCAATATTGATTCTCTTTTTTACTTACACAATGACTTTGATGTGTATAAGGACATGTGAATTTATGAATTAATCCACACTACATTTTAATGATCAATTTATTTTATGTAAGTATCATCATTGATCCTACTTACCAACATCATATCCTTGATGTGTATAAGGAAATTTTCATTTTATAATTGCCCCATGATACATTATAATGATTGATGAATTCTTGGTTAATAATTATTCAGTACAATATCCTAAAGAAACTCATATATTCTTACCATGTATATTACATACTTCACTTATCCATTCCATAAAACACTTAAAGCAATCTCATGAATAACATTAATTTTCCTCTATTTAAGCTTTGGAATAGTTCATGCTCTCTAGATGAACTAATTCCAAAAGCTTTGTGTATTACCTTTATTTATAAAGGTTTCTTAGTCCAAAACTAAATAGGTAAATGTGTTGATAATACCTAATGTATTTAGATCCAAAGAGTCTAAAAATATATTGTATATATCATTGATAAATATTTATCTCTACTATAAAAAGAATTATCTTTCCATAACTAGGTATAAATGAGTATTACATTTTATATTAATCCAGTATTTTCAACAATTTAAGCATTACTAAACTATTAGTTGAGTATTAGACACCATAAAAAACATTTATTCCATAAATGGAATAATGTCTCTTTGTATCAAATGGACACGTGAGATAAATATTTTTGTTTTACATAATAAAAGTTCAACTATAATCATTAATCATAGAAATTATAATTTGTGTATTTCTCACCACTGACTTAGGAATCACCCTTTCTCACCTGCTTGGAGAATTCACCCTACTTCTTGTAACATTTATATTCTTAATTGGTTACTCTATTTAAAAAAAACATATATGATATGCATATTGTAGTCTATAAAAAATAATTATGATAGAAACATCACATACAATAATGAATATACACTAAGTGGAATCCACTACTTTCTTCTACTTAAATTAATTGAATTTAATATTATATAGACTTATCTTGTGAAATATGATGAAAATAACCTCCTATATGGTGATCTTCCTCATTTATTTAAAGGATATTGAAAATGTTATTTTGGATTCACACTTTACACTTATCATTTTTCATTTTTTTTAAAATTTTCAGCATAATAATTAAAGATTGATCTTTCTTTATGTTCTTAATAGCTTAGAGAACCTTACCTAAAAGGAAATTATGAATTTTTTCCATACTATTTTTTGATAATCTTAAATTAAACTAGAGTAATTACCTAATAAATATATTATAAAGGTATTTATTTAAAGATCATAATACATCTTTCAATTTAAATATGTTTAGTGTAATCATCACCTAATTCATATTTCACATTACGCTCTCTTTTCAAGCTTCATAGAGATGAGAAAATGCTATATAACCATCCATGTGCTCATTATGTATCCATAAATAATTAGACATTGATGATAAAACTATGATTTAAATATCAAATGTGATTTACATGAGTATCCTGTAAGTATATTTCATACCCTCACTTCCTAAGGTGGCTAAAAAAGTATTGGGAAATCCTGAACATAGAGTTTTATATATCACTACACTTTGTGTGATCACCTTTACCACTTTTGGAAACTCGTGATGGTGAGGACATGTTGTTTGTTAAATATAAATCATAATATTTTTTTTGTATTACTTTCAATTTTCTATAAAATAAAATTGAATCATATTATTACTTTTATCTTTATTACCAACTAGTCATTCACTAATTAAATCATTAAAATGCATCCTAGTATTTTATTAAACCCTTGTATCCCTCACTAATATATTAAAAATACTGATTTTATTGAGTATTCTAGTGAATGGATCCTTGAAAACTCTCCTCGTAGTCCAAGCGATGGCTACACTAATACTTGGAGAGTTTCAAAGTTGGCATTTGACTAGGAAACTGTATTAACTTGTAGCTCCTTAAACTGTTGAGTGAAGTACCATCTTTTGAAATGATAAAAATGATTTACTCAACAGTTTTCCTCTAAAGATAAAATAATCTAGAAATTTATACTTATTTTCTTCCATATTTAGTTAATTCAACACACCACTTTCATAATAACTCCCCAGTAGTAGGAAGAACCATTAAATATGGATGATAATCACCTCATACATCTAGTTTTTTTAAATTAAAATGAAAGAAGAAATAAAAAATTAATATATGTTTTAGGGTTTTTATTATTTCTTGAATAATAAAATCATTTTCTATTTGATATGAATGTACTATGTGATCGTACTCAGAATATGACTATCCAGTAAATAGAAAAAAATTCATCACATCTTTATTTGTTTTAATCTATGCATTATTTGTTTACTATTTTATGTGTTTTCATAAACTTAAATATTAAAATAATAATAAAAAAAACATAAATTAAATAAACAACGTGGTTTATATTTATAATTTAATATTTATCAATCCATTTATTCTTAGTGGATCAACCATGACCCTAGGGGTAAAAAACCTAAGGTGTGTCTGACTTATATCGTAGGTCACACTCTAGTCCATTATATCACCATCTCATCTAGAACACTACCTCATATTGGTGTGTTCCCATATTACAATGTCCTTGAATTTATATATAAATATTCACAATTCAAAGAGGGTGTCTTTGGAATGCGTAATACACATTAAAATAAGCTCTTGTGGACACATAGAACCGTATACATATTGAACAAGAAAATTTGATGCATTTCCCATTTAATTAATTAATTGATTTCTATAAAACAATCACATGAATTAATTAATAAATAAATAAAAACCCAGACAGACATTGGTTGATCGTTGCTTAAGGTCAGTAGGAACTCAAAAAAATGTGTAATAAAAATTAAATATGTGATAAATTTATGCCAATGATATATGAATTAAAATTATTCATTTTAATTTCAATTAAAATATAATACCGCTCAATCCCAATTAATGTTTTATTCCAAAATTTATATTTTATTTTTTAAAATATAAAAATATATTTCTAAACCATTTTCCCAGCCTTGGTTAGCCCAAAAGACCCTTAATAGGGATTTTGGGTGAAATGTGCACCATAAATGGAATAGACGAGTTAGGAAAGTCCGGGACTAGCCTATCCTGGGTTAGGATGACTTAGTTGTGTTGTGGGTTCACTGAAGGATCTACTGGTTGCAGGAGTGCATGATGGAGGCCCATAGATAGGGAGGTGGCTAGCTGGGGTTTTCTGGTGGGGCAACACATGTTGGGAGTGGGTACTGGAGACAATTGATATGGATAGGTGGGAGGCATATTCATGGGGTGTTAGTAGAGAGTGGTGGTGCTTGGGATAATCATGGTAGGGTCCTTTAGTGTGTGTGTGTGGGGGGGGGGGGGGGGGTCAATGGGAAGGGGCGACCCTAGTTGAGGCCAACTGAGGAGGGTCATAGCTGAACTGAATGGGGGACGAAACTGGGAAATTATGTGGTGGGATTCCAGAGAGGGGAGGTCAAATGGAGGTGGAACATGGTGGAGGGGCGACCAACAGGTGTGGGTGGCCCAAGTGGTGGAGGGCCACTAGCGGGGTACATTTGAGGCAATTCTAGGAGGTTTAACTAGGAGGGGGGCATTGTTGGGAGATGATGATGACCGATAGAGGGTGGTCACACTAGTGAGTGGTCCGGCTTGGGGATACATGCGATAGTGTGTGGATGGGCATTGTGATAGTGGCACTATCACACCCTCGTTAAATTATTTTTAATAATTTTTTGTTGTTGTCTTCAGTCAATTTTACACTTTAACACAATTGGGGTTTTCTTTGTTTTTTTCCTTAGTTCCACCCCACCCCATTTATCATTTTTTTTAATATTTTCAAAAGACTATTATGAGGATTTTGAGAAACCATTTAAAAAATAGAAATTAAAATGAACAAAAAAAACCCCACAAGTGTGCAGAATAAGGGGTTAGTCAGAATAAACTATTCCAACCAAGAAATTCAGTCAGAAAAGTGGGTATCGTTGAAAAACTCTATTGGATAAATTAAAACTCATATATATGTTCTTTAAAAACTAATACTGCAAGGTTTATATCTATCTATATTATAATATTATAATGAACATATATCGACCATCTGATATCAAATTGGATCATTTTTAGTAGCATTGAGATCATAATAATTACCTCTTCATAAATTTTATAAAAACCTAACATTAATTAGATTAAAAATTCATGTGATTCCTCTGATACCAATTAAAGTTATCACAACAAACAATGGAAGCAGATTGGAAAATTATCCATTGAATCCAAAAAAACCTTAATGATTATTTTCTCAGCATGCGCTTTTGCTTTGGCTGGAACCTACAAGTGGTATCAAAGGGGTCACATTTAAATTTATAATTATTTATTGATTTTTGATCGATTATGCGCAATAGTGGTTATATATTTCATCTCCTTATTATTAATTTTTTATTTTATGTTTAATTAACTAGATTTTGATATTTTAATTATCACTATTTATAGTTTCATATTTTCTTAAAGGACTAAGAATAGATGAATAACTATCAGATATTCCATTAGGAAGTGTTAATTTTATCTAGCCGGTTGATTGGTTTACACAACATGTAGCTAGAGTACATGCCATGTACCCAAGTTTAATACACCTGGATGTGTCACTAGATTCATGACACACTGACGAGTTATTACACATCGTGCATTTATTGCACACCATGTGTTAAATGAGCTAACATGGTACTCATATTTTCATATTACATGATGTGTAACTAGCATACATATCATATAGTTTGAAGGTTCGGGGTGTAGTGGAAGAACATGGTGGGAGATTCATAAAGGTTTTTTTCCAGATTTGACGGATCATTCAAAAATTGTGCATGACATAAATTCCATGACCAATGAAAATTCTTCATTTAATATTGATATAAGAAATCTGGGAACCTAGAGAGGATCTTTACACATTAAATTTACAATTACTTTAGGTTTAGATCTGAATAAAGGTTGAATTATTTAATAACTTTATTTTAAGGTGTTGTTAATCATATAAAATCCTTTTTAGATTACATTCATTGTATAGAGAGGTTCCAAGTATAGAATCAATCTAGAGGTGATCCACACATGATCCTTTGATCTCGAAGAAACACTGATGAAACACTGGGTGATATAATGATAGATCTATCATCTTGTGTTGTTCAGCTTGATCATCTATAGTTCCTTTGTCCTTGAAGGAATATCTCCAGTGCCTCTTGTTATTGAGTGGAATAAATGAGGTGAAATGGAGAGAGAATTCCATTGTGTGCAATGATGTTTAAATCCCTATTAACTCTGAACAATATAAAAAACCATATATTTATACAGTTAGAGTTCATGTTAAAATATTATTTAATTGAACAACTTCTCTTAAATTATATAAAAAATTTCATATTTCCCCATTAAAAATAAAAATAAAAATATTATTATTTTTATGGTGTGTGCTAGCTGACACAATGATAAATATTATTTTATTAGATAAAAATTTGTACTTATCACCAGGTATGATATTGGTCTACTCAGATTCGACGACATTTATTTATTTCTTGAATAAATATTCGTAATCAATAAAAAATGAATAAAATTATTCATCAACCTTGAGAATAATATTTATTCCATTAATTAAATTCAAATAGAATTTAATCGATATCAATTGGAACACTTAGTTTGTAACCCTCTAGGATTATTTTTCATTAGCATTAGGTTGGATTTCCTAAAGTCCAAGATTATTGTATGGAAATGGGTCAAGGAACCCAAGATAAAGAACTTAATGTAGCAACATTGACAACCACATACAAAATATTTCTATGTAATAAAATACCTTTGTCACAAGATCTCATCAAGAAGGACTCACATATGGGTCATCAACTTATATATTTGATACATATTTATTTGAATATCTGAAATAAACATGTCATTAAACCATAGACATGAAATTTAATGTGAAAATTACATTTCTATCATATGGATGTGATATCAACTTCTATAAATATGTAAGATACAAATCCTTTATCAACTTATCCATTAATAACATGTTATTCATGACTCACCCAACACACCCTACTTACTTTGAACATATGACCTCACCATTCTGGTCATTAAATATTAGTGCATGAGTCATGATATACATTAATGATAATCTTAAAGTCTAAGGACCATTAACCATGCTCATAGATAGGAATATCCAATGACACAAAAATATATAGAATTTCTACTAGCAGGTTTGTTCTCATAATCTCTCATCTTAGATATTACAAAGTGAGAAATTCATGTGAATAAGTCTCATATACTTATGATTACACATTCATAAAAATATTCATACTATGTTTCCCATCATATAATTTAATCTAACCACAAAAACTATATTTAAGAATATCATTTTGACATTTCATGGTTCTCATCATAGTGGGGAACTACTATGAACTTATCAATGTGATAGATAATCTAGGGCATTATTACATCAAAGTCATACAGACTAATGTACAAAATGTAATAAGATGTTTTATTAATATTAAAATATTCAAATATACATGTAATCTAGTCTACAAACAATTGGTTCTAGAATACAAACTCCAATATACCCCCACTCAGACTAGAGACAACTTCATACGACTTTCATTCCATTATATTTCACATGATAATCATGTTTGTTATGTGTAAAGGCTTTAGTAAAGGGATCCACCACATTGTATTCTGTGGAAATTATGCTCACTGTAACTTTAACTCTTTGAGAAAAAATTCTCAAGAGAAGATACTTTTGAGGTAAGTGATTCATCCATTGATGTGACCTTGGATCCTTTGTGAGATCCACTATTGCAGTATTATCACAATATTGTGGGATTGGATCTTTACTGCTAGGTACCACATCAAAATATTGTACAATATTGTGCATCCAAACTTCTTCTTTAGATTCCTTATAAGTCACAATATACTTGTATTATTCTATAGAATCTGCAACCACATCTTTCTTTGAGCTCTTCCCACTCACAATGCCTCCATTTAGAGTATTGATGCATCCCATTTATGATTTTAGATCATCTTGATCTATTAAAAAACTAGCATATTTATATCTTTTGATGACTAGTTCCTTATCTCCTCTAAAGAATAGGAACATATCCTAAGTATGCCTCACATACTTAAGGACAGTCTTTACTTCCATACAATGATGGTCACCTGGGTAAGATTGATATATTTTTACCATCTTCAAGGCATGGGTGACATCAGCCCTAGTACATAAGATATCATACATGACGGTTCCAATCACAATCACGTATAGAATCTTTCCCATCCTCTATCATTCCACATGTGCATGAGGACACATTTTCTTAAAAATATGAATGCCATGTGACATTAGAAACAATTATATTTTATATTATTACATAATAAATATCTTCAGTATCTTTTCAATATATGTAAATTGAATTAGACCGAGAATCCTATTGAATCTATAAAAATGGTTCTTGATCCTAAGAATTTATACTGATTTTCCTAATTTTTTCATGGAGAAGAATTTATTTAACCATAATTTAACAGAATGTAAGACTGGTATTTCATTTCCAATAAGTAGTATATCATCGACACAAACTATTAATAAAATGATCAAACACTCACTAAACCTCTTATTGACACAAGAACCACATTTTTTATTTATGAAACCAAATTCCTTTATGAATTGATCAAATTGAATGTTTCAGGACCCATATTCTTGGTTTAATCTAAAAATGGATCTTTGAAATTTTCATACATTTTTAGCATCCTTTAAAGTCACAAACCCTTCAGGTTTTCTAATATTGACATCTTCCTAAATATTCCCATGAAATAAGGCTATTTTAAAATTCATTTTACAAATATCATAGTCATGAAAATTCATAATGCCAATTAGAATTATGATGGATTTCATCATTGAAACTGGGGAAACAATTTCTTCTTAGTCTATTACTTGATGCTGTTTGAACCATTTTGTAACTAGTCAATCCTTATAAGTACAAAATTTTCCATCCTTGTCTAGTTTCTTCTTGAATAACCATTTATAATGAATGATCTTTATATACAAAGGAGGATCTACCAAAATCTATATTTGGTTTTGGTATATGAAACCCAATTATTGCGTACGTTGAGTCTGTACTTCATCTATGTCTATCTCGCTCCCACTATCTCTTTTATTGATGTTCTCCCTCTAATGTAATTTATAATGTCCTTCCACTATTACCTTTTTTTTTATAAGGGGTCATATAGGAAATACCCATTATTTCCTTTGGGTATCCTATAAAGCTTCCCTTTGTGACTCGGGGTGCAAATTTGTTTCTTAGAGAGAATTTAACAAATGCTTTGCAACCCCACACATGTGAATTTGAAAACATGTTTTTATTTTACACTAAATTTCATATGGAATATCATTTTTTTCATTATTTTTCACTTTTTTAGTATATATTCCACTGTTTTCAATAAACATATCTAAAAGGATAATAAAATATTTTTATGACTCATTATTGATCTCACCATGTATAATAAGGTGTGGTTCCTCCTTTCACTTAAACCATTCCACTGATGTGTAAAAATAGGAATTTAGTTGAGATAGAATCCCAAACTACCTTAAATTATAAATGAAGTCTTGATTAAGATATTCTCCACCATAGTTTGGGAAGAGTTTATTAATCTTCTTATCAAGATGTTTCTCAACTCAATTCTTATATTCCTTGGATCTATCAAAGGAATCTAATTTATACCCCATCAAGTATACATATCTATATCTAATGAAATCATTAGTAAAAGTTATGAAATATGAGTTCCTACCCATTGTTTAAATTTGAAATGATCCACACACATTGGTAAGAACTAATTCAAGGAGCTATTTATCCCTTTAACCATTTCCACTAAATGAAGATTTAGTCATTTTTCCTTGTAAACACATGTGAAGTACACCAAGTGGTTTTAGTTCCAAATAATATAAATATCCATCTTGGTGCAATTTGGTAAAATTACTTTTGTTTACAAGACCTAATAGGTGATTCCACAGTTGGGTGTGGTATGAGTTATATGAAAAAGTTTTGTTATCAATTTCCATTACTTGTTTTATGAAGTCTAGCATCTAAAGAACATTATTTAAATGTTACTTATAATAAAAAATGGTATCCCTATAAAGGAAGAAATATTTATTCCTATATTTGAAAATAAATCCATCTGTATCATGTATGGATACAAAAATAATGTTTTTGGTAATGAGTGAAACCTAATAAAAATATTTCAAAACCAAGATAATTCCCATCACCAATATGAGATGGTAGTCCATGAAATTTATAATAGAAAGTTTGGCTTCATTGGATTCTTGTAGAACTACCTTCCCTTGGTCAATATTTATGAATCTACTTAGTTACTGTATTTGAATACATATGTAAGCACTAAAATCTATATCTAATACCCAATTTTTAGAAATAGATAAGTTTCACTCAATAATAAAAGAACATGAAGATTGACTATGTGAGGCCCAAAGAGTACACTAGCTCTAAGATTAATCTAAAAGAGAACTTTGGATATCTCAAATCATTCCTATTTAGATCTCTACTTATGTGAACCACATATATTATCGAATATTATATAATAATACATTTCTTAGTGATAATTCATGAGTTTACTAGACATGGATGATAACATTAAACATTGAACGTAGACTAGACATCTCAAGTGTTTATCTTAGATAATGAACTATTCATCACTCTCCTCCATTTTAGGAAGATTTGGTAATTAGGATTTTAACATGCAATATTTCTGTTCATGGTGAAACATAACCCATAGGCATTTGAACCATTACTAAAATTTACTAGTAGTAAAGAGATGGAATTTCTCCCACTATTTTATCAAGTCCCCAAAACCCTCACCATTGAACTCAAAATGTAAAGTTTCTTGGAAATTCTAGTGTTATGGATCTATATACCCATTCTCATAACCCAAGAAAGTTATTGAACAATTAGTCTAATGTATTTAGGTAGGAAAGTATTTTCCAAACATGGGATTGTAGCTCTTTTACATGTTGAATGGATTTCCCAATATTGAAATCTTGATTGGGATTTCCTCAAAACATGCCTCCAAATTGCACCAAGTCTAGAAAGAGATACTCCTCTTGATGTAAAATGGTTAATTCAACCCAAAAATTTCATAAGGAATCTTCTAATAAAAGTAATTGTTCCAAAAAGGTTTGGTCAAACACTCAGTTCTATTGGTTTCATTCCTAATCGAGTACCGAAAGGCTTAGTTTGACTTAATATTAGAATGAATGATTATTTTTATTATGAATATTTTTTTATCTTTTACATGTATTGTTAATATTAAATGGATTTTACTTAGGTGATTAACCAGCTTTGATAAAACATTTATGCATAATCCATTTATTTATGAGATCACGATCTTACAACCATAAAATAAATAATGCATAAGGAATAAATAAACAAACAAATAAATAAATGAACCAATCAAGAGATTATATAATGGTTGATTTATGAAGAGGAAAATAAATAAATTTGTGCCCTAGGGGAAAAATCATTATGCCGATCTTGGCATGAACATTCCACTTGTCCGCCCGTGTATCATCTGGGTTGGAATCATCTCAGTTCTGTCTTGAACCACCTCCACATTCCTTAGGATGATCCTTTTATTAAATGAATTTATAACCCACACATAGGTGAGGGGAAACAAATTATTGGTCAAGGGGAATTATATAAATAACATTGGACACACATGTCCTATATGATAAAATATAGAGAAATGACTCAAAGACCATCATATTTAATTTAATAATTAAAAATTGAAAAAATATGAAATAAATTAAATTAAAAAATTCCAAAACATACACATGTCTTGGTAAAGCTCATGATCACTCATACACATGAAATGGTTATGAAAAAAGTACACTGACTAACATTATTTCTATTCATTGTTTATTATTAAGATGAATTAATTTGTATTAATTAATTAATTCCATTCATCTTTAATGACCATTCAAATTCTCCTAGAGATACCTATTATTTATGAATTTATGAAAAATTAAAAACATGTATAATAATCTTAGACAATGAAAATAAATTAACTGAGCATTCTGTGAGCATTTATCAATTCTTTATTACTTTCATTACGTATTCAAACACATTCAGTGCCAATAGTGTAATTATGTTTTAATGCTATAATTAATTATTTTTAATGTAATTTAATTCTGTATTTTATTAGGAGACTACGTGGTGTGAACTAAAAAGATACACTTCGTGTTCCTTGATTACCATGTACCTGAGATAAATTCTCAGGGATTTGACATTTATCTTTTCAAAACCACACAATGTGTACTGACTAGCTATACATTTTATATCATGCTTGTTTTGTGTAAATGAAACCTATTGAAATACTCTACATTTTCGACATGTAGTCCAGTCATATGTCATGTGTTCCACTTTCTATGTGTCCACCTATCTTTCTGAAGAAATTAGTGTGTACTTCAAACATGAGAATTAATGAATTACACACCATGTATGCTAGTTACACTCCATGTAATCTGACAAGATGTGTGCCAGGTTGGCTAAGTCCTTATGTGGTGTGTAATAAATGCACCGAATGTAGTGACTAATTCGATGTGTTTTGTATCCCATGACACGTCCAGGTGTAGTGCACTTTGGCACACAATGTGCACTCCAGCTACACAACGTGTAATCCAGTCTCACTGGCCAGAATCCTTGTCACTTCTCAATGAAAACTACAATCATTCTTTATTTTTCTTATACCTTTAATAATATATTAATATTGAATAAAATAAATAAAATATTAAAAGCATGTTAATTAAAATTTTATTATATAATGAATAATTCAGAACTTAAATATCTAGCCACTATTTCACATATAGATCAAAAATAAATAAATAATTATAAATTTAAAATGAAACCCCTCTAAAACCACTTGAAGTTTCTGGGTGCAGCAGAAGAACCTGATGGGTGAGTAACCATAAAGGTTTTTGTCGGATTTTATGGATCATTCGTAAATTGTGCATGATGTAAACACCATGACCAACTAGATTTTTCTATCAAATATTGAAATAAGAAATCCAGGAACCTGGATAGGATCTTTGGACATTAAAATTTTAATTAATTTATATTTAAATCTAAATAAAGGTTTCATCATCATAGGATTTTGTTTGAGGGTATTTCAGATCATCTAAAACCATTTTCGGATTACCTTCATTGAGTAGGGAGGATCCTAGTGTAGAATACCTCTAGTGGTGATCCAAACATGCTCATTTGATCTCCCATCCACACTGATGGAATGGAAGGTCCTGTAATGAAAAATACATCATTTGGTGAAATTCATCTTAATATTTTCTAGTTCTTTCAGGCTTGAATGAATCTCTCTAGTGATTCTTGTTCTTGAGAGGAAGATAGGAGGAGGAATGAAGAGAGGAGTATATTGTGTAAAATGATTCTAAAATCTTGATTAACCCCACACAATACACATAACCATCTATTTATAGAGTTAGAGTTTAGGTTAAAATATTATTTAATTGCACAAAAACCCTTAAATAATATAATAAACCCAATATTTCCCCATGCCATATAAAAATAATATTATTTTTATGGTGTACACTAACTAGAACAATGATAATATTATTTTACCATCTTGTAAATTAATAATTATCAACAAACATGATATTGGACTGTTCAGATATCTCAACATTTATATAATAACTTAATAAATATTTAATTAAATATTTTATTCATAAATCACTATTTTTGATTGATAAAACATGACTAAAATTATTCCTTAGGCTTGAGAATAATATTTATACTATTAATTAAATTTAAATAGAATTTAATCGAGATCAATGAAAACACTTAGTGTGTGAATCTCTTTGATTTTTTCTCATTGGAAATAAGAGGGATTTTCTAAAGTCCAAGATTACTATGTAGAAATGGGTCAAGGCACCAAAGAGAAAGAACTTAATATTGCAATATTGACTACCACATATAAATTCTTGCTATTTAATATAATCCCTTGGTCACAATACCTCATCAAGAAAGATGCACATCCATGTCATCAAATTATATATTTGGTATGCTTGTCTTTAACTATCTAAAATAAACATGTCATTATACCATGACATGAAATTTAATGAAAAAATTTTATTTTAATAAAAGGATTGGGATATCAACTTCCATAAATATAGAAGTGAAAAATTCTTTATCAAATTATCCATTAATAACATGTCCTTTATGATGTACAAAACATACTCTACTTCCCACATACATATGAAATTATAGTTATCGTGAGTAAATTTATGTACATGATTCGTGACATGAATTAATGATAATATTGAAGTATAAGGACCATTATGAACACTCACAGATAGAAATATCCAATAACACAAAAACATATAGAATTTATAATGGTAAGTTTTCTCTCATAATATCTCATCTTATATATTTCCAAGTGTGAACTTCATAAGAATAAGTATCGTCCACTTACGAGTACTCACACCTGACATGATACATACTATATGCCCCATAATAGAATTTCATCCAACCAAAGAACCATATTTAAGAATGTTTTCATGAAATTTTAAGGTTCTCATCATAATGAATAACTGCTATGACCTTATCATGGTGATAAATACTCTAGTATATTATTACATCAATGTCATGTAGAACAATGAACAATATGTAAATGATGTTTTATTAATATTTAAATATTTGAATATACATATATTCCAAAATATAAGCAGTTGGTTCTAGAAAAACAACTTCAACATAGTCTACATGGTATAGAAGTGAAAGTGATGCTAACCATGTGGTTAAAATACATGATTTCTAACCACGTGAGACTAACACCTAAATAATTAATGGGAAACATGACGTGTAGCTAACATAAATTCCATGAAACTCACTAATTATTTCATATGAATAACACACAAAGCAAACTAGTGCATTATGTGGGCATGTAGAAAGCGGACTGCATAGTGTGTATCTTATTAGTACACACCGTGTAGTCTGGATGAGATACACTTTGAGGCCCTAAGAGTTTATTCTAGACACATGAAAACAAGGACATGATGTGTTTAGCTCATTATTATAGGTCATTTAATCAATCTAGGTACACACCAAATCCCTATACATTTATCTCTAATACATGAAAAATGAGGAACATGATGTGTAACTTATAAGTACAAATCGTATAGTCTCCCAATAATTTATATAATTAAATTATATAAAAATAATTAATTAAAGTATTAAAACTTAATTACTCTATTGGAAATAGATGAATTTGGATATGTAATAAAGGTTTTGAAGTATTAATAAATTCTCAATTAATTTAATCTAATTATCTCTAATTAATAGTTATTCCATTTTATTTTCCATGAATTTATTAATGATGAGTATATCCAAGATTATTTTTAGTCATTATGATAAAGGGAATTAATTAATTAACCAATACAAGTATGTTTATCTTAATAACAAAGAACACATTAAAGTGAATGCTAGCCAATGAACTTTTACGTATTTGTTTCATGTGTATGACTATTCATACGCTTTGAACATACCTATGTATGAGTTGGTTTAATTTAATTTAATTTTATTGCATGATTTTTCAATCAATTATTATTAAATTAAATATTATATCCTACGTGTCATTCCTCCATCTTTTATTACACATGACATGCATACCCAATATTGTTTATGTAATTATTCTTAACCAATCCTTTAGTTCCCCTCACCTATGTCTGAATTATAAACATATGTAATAAAATAAGTATCTCAAGGTTCATGGAGGTGATTCAAGATATAATTGAGATGAATCCCACATGAGTGATACACAAGTGGATAATTTGAATGCTACAACTCACGCAAATAATGACATAATAAGTTTTCCCCTGTGGTTATTGGTTGATTCATTTTCAGCTCAATAAATCAATCATTATATAAGCTCATGATCAGGTAATTTATTTATTTATTTATTTATATCTTATTCATTATTTATTTTATGGATACATGACTATGATCACATAAATAAATGTATTAATATGAAAATATGGATTATGCGTAAATATTTTATCAAAACATGGATAATCACATAAGTAAAATCCACTTAATATTAACAGTATATGTAAATGATAAAATAAGAAATATTTATGCATAATAAATATAATTTACTCAACTTAATATTAAGTCAGACTAATCCATTCATTACATGATTATGAATAAAAGGCATAGAACTAAGTGTTTAATCAACCCTCGCTATGTCACTTACATTTACCATAGAGTTCTTATGAACGTTTTGGGTTGAATTAAATAATTTAAATCAAGATAAGTATCCATCACTAGACTTGGTGTAACTTGGAGGAAAGTTTTGAGGAAATAAAAGAAAGGGTTTCTAGACTAGGGAGTCCACTCAATAAATCAAGGAGTTGTAAACCTAAAGTTGGAAAATACTTTTCTACCTAAATACCTTCAAGTAATTGACCGAGTCCTCAATTGGGTTTAGATATGGTGAATATGGATATTTTCCACTAGAATTACTAAGAAAACTGACATTCAGAGTAAAATGGTGAGGGATATTTGGGTTTGATAAAATAGAGGGATACTTATGAAAGTTTAATTCATTTTGTCTCACATAAATTGTAATCAAGTGAATTACTAATAATACACTCTTTTATAATTTTAGAAAATATTAAGTTCTCCAACCACATTATCACTATGATCCATATTAGATAAAGACCATATCCACTCAATGGATAAAGGGGTTTCAAGCCTTTAGTTAGAAAATAATTTTCCTCCTAAATACCTTGAAGTTATTAACTGATACCTTTCTTGGGTTTTGAGACGGGAAATATAGATCCTTTCTACTTGAGTGATTGATCAATTAGACATTCTGAGTCTATTAGTGAGGGTTTTTGGGGCTTGATAAAATAGTGAGAGACTTAATAAAATTTAATCTATTTTGTCTCACATAATTTTTAATCAAGAGAATTACTAATAATATGGTCTTTTATAACTGCATAAAAATGGAAATTTCACCAACTACATTATCCCTATGATCCATCTTGTAGAAAGACCATGTCCTTACTAGAAGAAACTTCAAGGAATGGTTTAGAAACCTATAGATTATTTAATGCCATGAATGGAAATATTATGTTATAGAATCCTCAGTACCTAATCCACCTACAATTGAGGAAAGTGAGGCAGAGTTTGATATCTATGATAAACACTTGAGAGAATCAGTCGATGATTAGTGATTAATGCTTTCATCCATGTCTAATGAACTCATAAAGTCACATGAAGACATTGTTTTTATAACATGATATGAGGTCTATGTGGTCTATATTATGAGGGAGATAGAAATAAATAGTTTAAGATATCCAAGATTATCTTTCAAATTAATATTAGTTAAGATTCCCCAATTGGGCCTCACATAGTCAAACTCAATAGCTATATTGAACACTTAGAGGTCCTAGGGGTTAAACTACTTGGTTAATTGCATGCAGATATCATTCTATCATCAATCCCTTAGATATTCTCATATTTTTTTAATTTCAGTATTAAAAATATAAAGAATAATATTCCATATCTTCTCGCATTTATTTTCCAAGTTGATTAGGAGATGAAGCGTGAAAAGACTTATGTCTGTATGGTGAATAAAAGGCAAGGACAAGTGAAGAGATATAATTACAAATATTATTCACAATCCACTTTGAATAAGATAAATATTAAGGTATAGACAAGGGAATATGATGCTATTTATTTCTATTGTGGTAATAAGGGCCACTGGAAGAAAAATTTCACCTCTACAAAGAAGAAGGGGGAATCTTCAACTACATTTTTTATCGAGTAAAATCAATCCATTTCAACAAATTTTATATTAGATACAACTTGTGGTGGTCACATATGTATTAAAATATATAAACTAATTATTTTCTTAAATATTGGTTGAGGAGTGGTAAATCCTTGAGCATCCAACCGAGCTAGATTTACTATAATGACTTTTGAGGTCTATCATCTTACGTTGCCAATGAGAATGATATTAGTTTTAAAATATTGTTATAATATTAAATATATTACTAAAAACAATATTTCTATTTCCAAACATAATACAGATGGATTTATTTTCAAATTTGGGAATAAGTTTTGTTTCTTTTTTAAAGAAATAATACGTTATAGAAATACATATTTAAATAATAGTCTTTATGTGTTAGATTAAAATAACCATGTAATAGCAATCAATAATGAAAATAACTCACTATATTCACACCACACCGAATTATGAAATCAATAGTTAGGTCATGCAAATGAAAAGAGTCTAACCAAATTACACCAAGATGGATATTTGGATTCCTTTTAACAAAAACCACTTGGTGTGTCTCATGCATGTTTATAAGGAAAAATGATCAAAGAACCATTTAGTAGAAAATGATAAAGGGTAAAAGCTCTTATTGAATTAATTTATACTGATTTATGTGGACTATTTATAGTTGAAGAAATGGGTGTGTACTCATACTTTATAACTTTTACTATTTATTTCAGTAGATATGGACATGTCTAATTTATGAGGTATACGTTTTATTCCTTTGAAAAATTCAAGGAATACAAGAATGAAGTTGAGAACTATATTGGTAAGAATATTATGAAATTATAATAAAAATATGGTGGATAATATCTTAATTAGGACTTAATTTAATATTTATAGGAGTTTGAGATTATATCCCAACTAAATCCTCCTTATACACCACAATGGAATGGATTAAGTGAAAGGATGAAAAACACCCTATTGGAAATGATGAGATCAATGATGAATCATGTGAGTATTCTATTATACTTTTGAGGATATGTTTTATATAAATCAATAAAAATACTAAACTAGGTAAAAACAAAAGTGAAATAAGGTATTCCATGCCAATTGCAGAATGGAAGGAAACTTGTATTTTCATACATGTGTGTGGTTGCAAAACGTTTTTAAGGCCTATTGAGGAAAAAAATTTCACCCAAAGGCAAAAAATTTTCCTTTATAGTATACCTTAAGAAAACAAGAATATATTACATATAAAACCCATTAGACAAAAAGGTAAGAGTGGAAGACCATATTCCATGTGAGTGAGCACTTATCTAAAGAGATAGTGAGAGTTAGATAAACTTTGATGAAGTACAACATCAAGGTAAACGAGAGTTGATATATGAAAAAATTCCATAAACCCCATGGAATAAGACTTTTTGGAGACAAAATTATTGTAAAGGAGTATAATAGAGGTTAGAGAACCTGAAAGATATGATTTTCTAGTTATTGAGGATGATGAATCATAATTAGTTGATAATAATGATCTTGTAACCTATAAGAAAGTAGTACATGGCCTATATGTTGCCATGTGGGAATAAGTGAGGAATTATGAAATAGATTTCATGTACCAAAACTGAGTCTGAATTTTGGTAGATCCTCTAGTGGATGTAAAGACCTTTGGTAGTAAATGGGTATTCAGGAAGAAATTGGACCTAGATGGAAAAGTTAGTACTTATATGGAACAATTGGTTGCAAAAGTGTTCAAACAGTGTCAAGGAATATACTATAAGGAAACATTTTCACCAGTTTATATGATGAAATATATCATAATTATACTTTACATTAAAAAATTTCATGACTATGGGATTAGGAAAATTAATTTTAAAATATCCCTCCTTAATAGGAACCTTCAGGAAGATGTCTAGATGACACAACCTAAAGCATTTGTGACTCCAAAGAATTCCAAAAAAGTATTAAAATTGTAAAAATAAATTTATGGATTAAATAAATCATCTAGGTCATGGAAAATTAATTTTTATGAAATCATAATGGAATTTGGTTTTAGGAATAACTAATGTAAGCCTTTGTTCTATAAATAGTTTAATGAGAGTGCAGTCATTTTCTTAAATAGTTAATATCAACAACATACTATTTATTAGAAGTGAAATAAAAATATTACATTTTGTTAAAGACATGTTAAATAAATGATTCTCCATGGAGGATTTATGTGAAACAGTAGGTATTATTGGAATCAAAATCCATTGCAATAGATCCAAGGGGTTGATCAGTCTAAGTCAAGGTATATATATTGACAAGATACTGAAGATATTCAGAATGGAAAAAATCCACGAGGGGATTAATTAAAACATCACACGACATTCATATTTCCATTAAAATTCATCCTTAAACACATGAGGAAATATAGAGGATGACAAGGACTCCATATAAATTGATGATTGGGTTAGTCATGTTTTCTATGCTATTTACTAGGCTAGATGTTTCCTACACTTTAAGTGTGGTAGAAAGATATTAATGCAACCCAGGTGACCACCATTGGATGGTATTCAAGACTATGCTTAAATATTTTAGGTGTACCAAGGATTTTTTCTTGATCCATGGAGGAGTTGATTGAATATTCATTATAGAATATGTAGATTCTAGTTTTCAAACAGATCAAGATGATTTGAAATTGTAGACGAGATACATCTTCACTCTAAATGAAGGTATTTTTAGGTGAAAGAGCACAAAAAAATACATGGTTACAAATTATACAAAATATTACAAGTATATTGAAACATATGAGGCATAAATAAGTAGTTTGGATATGCAAATTCATCCAATAGTTTGACATAGTACCTAGTAGAAAAGATTTCATCACACTATATTGTGATAATATTTAAATAGAGACCCTTACAAAGGATCCTAGATCACATTAGAGGATGAAAAAAATACTTTATAAGTATTATGTATTGAGGTATTTTTCTCAAAGAGGTGAATTTTTAATGAGAATAATATCCATGGAAGGAAATGTAGCTGACCCCTTGACTAAAGCATTAACTCACCAAAAAAAAATGATCACCATGTGACGTCTAGTGGACTGAATGTATCAAATAGTTGAATCTAGTATAAGTGAGAGTTTATTAGATTAGGTGTTCTATAAAAAACTATTTATACTTTGGATTATATGAATATTAGATGATTTTAATATTTTTTAAAACATCTTATTAAATATTTTTCATTATTTTTCACTACTTTAATGTAATAATGTCCTTGAGTATCTATCACATTGATAAGGTCATAGAAGTTCCCCACTATGCTACGAAACTTAAAATTCCATTATGATATTATTAAATATAGTTATATGTTCGGATAACATACTATGTTGGGATACATAGAATGATGACTGTCAGGTACATGTACACGTAAGTAGATGAAAATTCTCATGAAGTTTTCACTTAGTAATATCCAATATGGGAGATTATGAGAACATAACCACCTATAGTGATTCCACATGTTTATGTGTCATCATACATTATTTTCTTCAAGCATGTGTAATGGTATTTAGACTTTAATATTATTATTAATTGTTTTCATATCCCACATACTTTGGTGTACTGACCAAAACTATGAGTCCATATGTTTGCAAGAAGTATGATATGATGGGTGCATCATGAATTATATGTTATTAATTAATAATTAGATAAAGTATCTATACCTTCTATATTAATGGAAGTTTATATCTTTACCATTTTATCTAAATGGAACCATCACATTAAATTCCATGTCCATGTTGTAATGACAAGTTTATTTTAGATAGTCAATGAAATACATATAAAACACATAGGTTGGTGGCACGAGTGTGCAACCTGCATGATGTGATATTTTGAAAAAGATATTTTATTATATACTAATCATTCATGTGTGGTTATTTAATTTTATACATTTAATTCTTTTTATTAGGTTCCTTGACCTGTTGTTAGAAAATAATTTTAGAATTTAGGCAGGTCTGCCTAATGCCAATGAGAAAGAATCCTAGTGGGATACACACTAAATATCTCAGATGATATCAATTAAATTATATTTGAATTTAATTACTGGAATAATTATTACCAATACTATAAAACTGGGTTTATCCAGTGCTAGGGTTTCAACATCACTTGCTAAAAGTGCTATTTAAAACCCCCTTTCTCAGTGCTTGAAAAAACATTGTTAAAGGGGGTCTTTAACAATGATTTTTTTAGCACCATTAAAGGGGGTCTTTAATAGTGATAAAAAAGAACTATTAAAGGGGGTAATTTATCAGAACTTGTAAAAAAGTACTGATAAAGTCCCCCATTTATCAGTTCTTGTAAAAAAGAATCGATAAAATGGACATTTATTCGCGCTTCTAAAAAAGCACTGATAAAGGGGGTCTTTATCAGTGCTTCTAAAAAAGCATTGATAAAAGTGTGGTCTTTATCAATGATTTTTTAGAAGCACCAATAAATACCCCGTTTATCTGTTCTTTTTTACTAGCACTGATAAAGTTTATATTTAAAAAAAATATATTTCATTAACGGACACCCGTAATAGGTGTTATGCCTGTTTAGAGGCCTTATGGGCCTTTTTTGGCCTCAATAGAGGCGATCAAGGGTTATTGTGGGTCATCGAGAAACATAGATCACCAAAAGATTAAATTTGATACATGTTATAGGAAAAATGGACACCCAATTTAGAAGTTTTATCCATTTGAAAGGCCTTCTAATGTGAAAAACCCTTAAAACCCTTAAAACCCTTAAAACCCTTAAAACCCTTAAAAACCCTAAAAACCCAGAAAACCTAAAAAAGATCATAACTTTAGATGAAGAATTCCATTTTAGATACAAAAATAGTCAAATATAAGCTTATGAAAAGATATAAAACCAAATTTGATTTAAATCTTATGATACTCAAAGGAATAAAATGTATTATAGTTTCAAAAAAGGTAGATAAATCGAACTCAAACTTCAAACAACCATAACTTTTGATTCGTGTGTCCATTTGAGATCTACCATATATAAAACTGAATTTTGTGATGATATATATGTCATAGAGGGTATAAAAAATATTTTAAAGAGATATATCTAGTTTTACAACCCCCAAAAGGCAGAAAAGGCCTCCAAAACTGAGCTTTTTTGTCACCGACTCCAGTTTCTTAAAATTCTAACGGCTATAAATTTCGATCAAAATCTATGTTCATCCTTAACAATATATTATTAAAATAAAATTTAATGATATTAGATTTTAATGGTTTTGGAGCCAAAATTAATTCCTATATCAGACGTTATGATCATTTTAGGGTTTTTTGGATTTTCTAAGTTTCTTAACATTTTATGTGTTTTAAGGGTATTTAGAGTTAATATCCATTTTGAAAAAAATATAAAAATAAATATGAATTAAAATATATATATAACTATATATATTAAAATATATATATAAATATATAAATATATTCATAAAAAAATATAACAAAAAATTTATAAACATAAATATATGTCATAAAATGTAAAACAAAACTGTATAGGGGAGCGGAAAAGGATATGGTGTATAAGCTGGAGGTCTTAGGTTTGAAACTCTCTAGAGGTAGGGGTGTATGATGAAGGTGAGATTATCTAAAGTGTTGATAAAGGGGTGGGGGAAGCACTGATAAAGGGAGGGGGGGGGGGGAGCAGTGATAATGGAGGGGGGGGGGGGTGGTATGAAAAAAATTACACCCTTTATCAGCGGGGCCTTTATCAATGCTTTTTTAGTGCTATTAAATGAGGGATTTATTAGTGATTTTTATGAGATATGTTAAAGATAAACCATTACCACCGCTTAAAATATCATCACTTCTATAGTGCTGATAAATCCCTTTTACCAGTTCTATTAAATGCCTAATTTACAGTAGTGTACTCTCAAAATTGATGAAAAAATTTATTTAGGATTTATTAATTGAAAATATTCACAAAGTAATAAATAATTATTTATTCGTTAATAAATAATTTATTTATTTATGTGAATAATAAATAAATATTTATTCACCAGACTATGGATATAATATTTATTTTATTTATTGAATATTCAACAAATATTTATTCACCAGACTATGAATAAAATATTTTTTTTATGAATAAATATTTATTTGGGTATTCAATAAATGACGAGGAGTATAAGTGAATCAATATCATGTCTGGTGATTAATATTAATTTTAAAGCTAGTAAAATAATATTTATCATTGCATTAGATAAAACACACCATAAATTAATAATAATAATAATAATATATGACATAAGGTTAGATAAGGTTTATTATATTATTTAAGGGTCATTGTGCAATTAAATAATATTTTAAAATAAACCCTAACTTTATAAATAAATTTCTATCAATATTATATAGGTTTAATTGATAATTGAGAATTTTTTTGTACAAAACATTTCTATCTTGATTATTACTCCCCTCATACTCTCAAGAATGAGATATTCCTTCCAGCTTGAAGGAACTTGAAGTGATCAAGATGAAAAACACATGGCAATCGATCCACTACACTACCACCTTACTTTCTATCAGCACTATTCTGAGATCAAAGGACCACATGTGAATTACCAATAGAGGGGAAATACTTTGGGTCCTCCCAATACAATGACAATAATTTACAAAGGGTTTTTCATGATTAAAATCTTCATCAAAATAATTATCCTAAGATGATGTAATATTTATTTGTATCTGATTAAATTATTTATAAATTTAATGTGAAAAATATCCTCTCTGGGTTCTGGGATTTCTATGTCAATATTTTATGAAAATTTTATTGGTCTTGATCTTTACAACTTGAAAAATTAGAGAATGATCCATCAAATCTAACAAAAAAAAATGGATATTTACCCACAAGAAACTTACATTGTGATTAAAACCTATAAGAATGACTTTCCATGAGATATATTTTTGTTGAAGAGTCCTAATAATAAGACTCATTATCTAGGTAGTATTCTTCCCTTGCGAAAATATGTTTTAATGCCTTTTTATTGTAATTAAAATGAAGCAATATAATAAAAAAAACACCAACAAACATAGAAACCACAAATAAAATAAAACATGAAATCAAATTGGAGACAATACACCCCAAAGTTTTTAGTTTATGAAAGTTTTCAAAGACTATATTTCATGGAAATATGTAGTCATAAAACAAAATATTTTAATAAAATATTACATTTCACCACTCTACTTAAGCATTATATTGAACAGAACTATAAATGGAATCAGAACAAAAATTCTAGCAACAAAGGACATCGAAATCCCAATGCACTTATTACTTTTCATAAAAAACATGAATATAATCTCATCGATGAATCCCATAAAAAACACTATAATTTTTTCCTTAAAATGAAATTCATATTTCCACACTTATTCCCTTTTTTGAGTTGATCAATGATCAGGATAAAGCGTGAGGTAATTGTGAAGATTTTGGAGGCTTAAGTGTGTTTTGGAAAAGTCTATTACCAAAATAGAAGGTACTGTGCTATAGTATACAAGACCACATCATAGAGGATTCTGTTTTTTAATGGTGGGTATTTATATATTGTAGGGTACTGTGGATCCAAGGACATTACATAGGGAATGATGATGCACCATGGTGATTGTGGTTAGTGGTGGCTTCTCCACAATATTTTCCATAGAGGGTAGTTTAAGGAGGTTTTTATGTAGTGTCTTGGACTACTCCATAGTGATTCTCCCTATGTCAATTTTAGATAGCTACTACAGATACACACTAAGCATTCAGTTTTTATGATTTAAGTATTTAAATGATCCATTTTATTTTAAATTAAGTTTTTTTTTTCAAATTTAATGGAGGGTTTTTTATGATACTTAAATACAAAGTTTTCATGAGGGTAATATAATAAACTACCCTTCTTATACCTCCTATATAAATAATATATTGTGAGAAATTTATAGTTCTAAGGGGATACAAAGAGAACTCCATGCCATAGTAGAAAAAAATTGTCCTAGTTCCACATCACAGTACTAATACCTGCACTGTAGTGGTTCCCACTACACCATGGTGATATTTTCCTAGTTTACCTTTACTCCACGGTGGATGAACCTACACTATAGAGGACCCAATATACACTATGTGACTTCCCATATGCCATGATGGTACCAATACACCTCCATGGCACAATATTCTTCCTTGCATCATGAAGACCCCTCGATTATCAATTGATATTTCCTCATCCCTCTTGAACTGACTTTTAGGACCTTGTTGATAAAAATAGACCTCAGGTGAGAATTGGTTATACTATTTGATTTATATTTATTTTCCTTAATCTAGATACCATGAAATGTTTATTTGGGATTGATTCTAAGAGTCTTTGATGAGTGATTATGTTACGGTTGGTTTATGAGCGTGGTTCATGTGAAAAAATCTTCAATAGGCTTTGACTCTGACATTGAAAACCATGAGGTAGGTGTTTTGGAAATACTAGGATTCATAATGAAATATATATTTTTATATGAATAAAAGAAATAACAAAAGAAGAAAAATAAGATTAACGTATACACAATGATTTATGTGGTTTGGGAAAAATATTTATGTCCATATAGAGGCAGAGACACTTAACTATTTGAGAGTACAATTACAAAGTGATAATCAGAGTTTCTCACATAGAAACCCTAGATCTAATGAGATAATAAAGAAGATGATACACTCTTCCACCAACCACATAGTAAGTCCATTGTGCTATAGAGACACAACCACCCTAGTCCTCATCGCTACAGTACTGCATCCACTCAAGAACAAGATGCTATAGTGATAGTGGAAAAAAGTTCGTAGAGATATAGTGGCCACTACCTCCGAAGTTTGAGATTCCATAGCGTTCTGTTGTGGTCTAGTGTGGAGTCTGGGATGCTAGCTCTCGACCCAACCTCATCCAAACAAATTGGGCTACACCATTCCAATAGTAGAAAGTTCCTTACCATGGTGAGGCCATGTATATGATATTAGCATGATATATTGTTTATGTTTGATTAACCCATTCTAGTTATGAGTATCATGTGGGCGTATGAGTGGATATGAGGCTTACTTTTTTTACCAGTCGATTATGCGTGACTCTTGAAGTTTGATGTTGTGATGCCTTGATACGATACCATTGTTGCCTTATGATTCCTTGATATTATAGAACTATTTATTGTGATATTTTTTTTTCATATTCTATTTTTTTGTTATATTCATGTTAGAAATGTGATAAGTGAACCCATTATGGATCTTTAGCCTTAGAGGGGGATTATGTTCATATGATGCATTGGCTTGATGATGAGACCGAGATAGATGACCAAGCATGATGGCCTAGTATGGACTGAATTTGGGGAATGAAAATAATATGTGATCAGAACCATGAGGTAGAAGTGGGGTCATGATGGCCCAATGTGTCCTGTAACCCCCTGATATTTTGTTATTTTTTTGAATTAATTTAAACTTTTTGATATTTTTCATTTAATGAAAAAATAAATATAGCTTGCATTATATGAAAGAACTATGTTTGGGTTGAATTTAAAGAAACATCAAGTTATTCTTTAACTATATGAAACATCGATAGTTCGTGTTACACGAAAGACCTATTTTTACTAAACTACAATGTACTGTTAATATTATTATCAAAATATATTATAGTTTTCACCTATCTGTTATAATGGAGGTTATAAATAAGATTAATTAAATTATGAAAATATGGTTTGAACATTTATATAAGAAGAATTATTTGGTGAGAAATAAATTAGAAATTAAAATAAAACCCTTTTTAATATAATGAAAATCTTTTGATGGAAAACTATATTTATAAAATTAAACACATTTTACATTAATAAATTAATTAAACCATTTTTGATAAATTATTTTAATGATATGTATATATATTATTAATTCAACTATTTAACATTAATTTTATTTTTTTATAGACAAGTGATAAGAATAAGTTCAATTTTATGCACAAATATATACATTCTTTTTAAAAGGCAATTTTAGCGCCTTTTAATGGAGCACATATTTTAAATATATATTTTTTTAATTTTTTTTAAAATTTTATTTGGAAACAAAATTTATTATTGAAATTATAATATCAAAATTTACTTTAGGTATTTTTTTGGTGTTTTTCTAAGATGTTTCATTTTTTTATGAATAGTTAAAAAACACTGAATTATAATTGAAAACTGCATTTTCATCTAATTTATTTATAAAATAAATTATATTTTAATTTTGTTTTAAATAATAATTATATTATATATATATATATATGAATACAATTTAGGTCATTATAATAAATTTTACATTGAAATTGGATATAAAAACATTTCCAACTTTTGAACATTTTCACTCTAAAAACTCGTTGTCTCGTCCAGTCCGTGGGATTAATTTTAAATTAATTTCTACCACTTTTGTGTTTAGAATTTTTAAAAATAGATTTAATATTTTTAATTAGAATAATTTATAATTTATAGTATGGTAAAATTTGTTTTTGACCAAAAATATTAGTGAAGGTAATTAAAATTAATTACAACAATTAAGGTAAAAGCAAGTTTACTAAGTTGTTAAACTTTAACTTAAGGTAATAAATAACATAAAAACATTTATAAAATCCATTTTATGAACATATATCGACCATATACTCCTTTTATTGAAAATGGGCCATTATTGGAGTCACATGATGTAAGGTATACCTCTCAATAATGTTTACCTTTTTATATATATAAGAATACCACTCCCCCTCCACTGTAAAAGGGATCTCACCTCCCTTACTTCTCCACACCTATAAATCCATTTTCTTCACCAAAACATGTCTAAATAAGCTCAAAAATACCCTAATATAATACTATAATAACCATATCAGGAATAAATCAAACCAAGTTAGTCCTTTGGTGCAAACCAAAAAGAATTACCCAAAGAAGAGGTAACATCCTTCAACAAGCACATGTTTTTTTTATTTTTTTATAAACCCCCTAAATTATTTTTATTCAGTGATTATATAATATCCTCATTATCATAAATATACTTATATGTTTTTATGTTAAGGTTTCAACATAAAACTACATACACATCCATCAAATGGGATACACAATCATCATTTGTGTGTACAGTGGGTTACCACCTCGCGAACCGATGTTGTTCTTTCTTCCATTACCACCACTCATGGGTGATAATAATGATGTAATTACTTTTTTTATATGATATATATTATATTTATGATGTTTTTATGATTATTTATTTATTATATAACAGATACCTTCATGTTTTCTATTTTGTGGTAATATGATAACTTCGTTTGTGGATGTGCGGACTACCGTATCCTCAAAGCGACGTGATTCATTCACACAGTACAAGGAATGTATTATAGATGGGTTAGTAAAAAAATATTATTTATAGGAAATAAAAATTACAATTTAATGATAATATATATTTATATATACTTCATTCAATTTATTTTCTTTCAATACGATAAGAAAATAGAAACAATGTTTATGTGTATGTACGACCTACCATCTCCATAAATAGTGAATTCCATTTCATATTTCTATAATTTATAGATTTTTGTAAATAATTAAATAATTAACATATATATTATATTTATATCATGATTTAAATTCTGTAAATAAGTAAATAATCATCTAATTAATAGGATCAATAATAACAAGTAAAAACATATACGAAAAACAAAGCAGTTATTACTCGAAACATAACATTAACATGGAATTGTTAAAAAAAGGGTAATATAAATTCATAATAAAACCATATATGGTATTATATATAAGAATATTTTTCTTAGGTATATTTATAATAAAATTATATTTATTATACACTATTTTTTAACATGAATGAATAAAGTCAAGACTTGTGGTAAGAGTTTTCTCATCTCACTTTTATTTTTGTGAGATATATTATATATTCACCACTTATTCATGTTGTGTGGTGTATTTACTAACCTATGAAATTTTAAATCCTGAATTTACTTTATTTAATTATACTAAAATTTTCAATTGATATTATTATTTCATGGATCTCATGATTCAAAATTTACTCAAGTAGTAAGGGGATTTCTAGTCTCACTTTTATTTCTACGAGACTTATGCCATATTCACCACTTTTTTCTTTTGTGTGGTGTATATATTGACCAAGAATGTATTATATTATTATTATCCTTAAATTTATGGGTATTTACATATTGATTTTATGATATATCTTTCATGGGGTTTATGGTTCAAATGTTACCAAATTGGTAAGGTAATTTTGTCTGAATTTTCCTTAAGACACATGTTATGTTGTGAACCTATATTATATTTCAAGGTTTATATATTACCATTTAACATGTTATATCATGAATATAATTATTTTCATGATATTTTAAGATTAATTTAATGTTATAATTTCATGGGACTTAGGATTCAAGCTTACCAAAGTGGTAAGAGTTTATTGCTACAATCTCACTATTTATCAAGATTGTTTATGATTATGCTTCCATTATTGAAATTTTATGACCCATATCTCAATAATTCTCATGAAGTTTATGATACTATGTTTATTCATGATATATTCAAGTAATTATACCATTTTACCACTCTTTGGTACTTAATATAATTAATAAAATGTTTTTAATAAGATCCAACTTTGTTTCTCACTTGGGTAAAAACTCTATTTTATTTCAAAACAATGTTTTATAAAAGTGTTTTAAAAATGTTTTAAATCAAATTTTTATCTCAATTTAAAAGAAAAGTATTTTAATGTTTTTAAAATGTGATTTAAATGATTTTAAAATATTCCTTTATAACTTTTCAAGGATATTTTCAAAGGAAAAGTTTTTCAAAAATGTTTTATGTTTTAATAAGTGTTTTTCAAAGAGGAAAGGATATTTTTATCAAGAATTGTTTTAAATTATTTTTAATTATTCCTTTATATCTTTTCAAAGTTATTTTCAATGAAAATAATTTTGATAAATTTATATGTTTTAAAAACCGATTTTCAAAAAAATGTTATGTTCCAAGTGATCTTTCAAAATTCTTCACCATATAAGATGACATCCTTTGATATAGTTTATGATTTACCAAGGATATGATCTAAAGATACCATTTATATTATTTCTTTTAAAGGTTTATGTTTTAATGAAATGATGTTTATAGAACCCATTTATTTTCCATGGGTCAATCATGTTTCAAAGAAATTGTTATGAACCCCATTTCTTTTCAATGGTCTAATCACACTTGAAAGAGATTGACATGAAACCCATTTCTTTTCCATAGGTTAATAAAGTTATAAAATAATAATTTTTTATGATGATATACAAGATATTTGTACTTTATTCATGATGTGGTTCATGGAAATTTATTATATCATGGGGTGGCCCAAATAGTGTTGTGTAATCCCGTTACATCTTATAGAATGGGGTGGCCCAAATAGCACCATGTAATCCCATTACAACTTATATGACATGGTGTCCCAAATAGTGTTACGTAATCCCATTATAACTTATATGATGGGACAACCCAAATTTAATTAGGTGAGACCTTTACAACTCTCTAATGCATTGTGTAAAGATTTATATCTCATGAGATAGACATGTCTAGAATGAGGAGTGAACTCGGTTTAGTAATACATGTATATAATGGGGAGTGAACTCCATTTAGTAATATTGGTCTAGAATGGAATGTGAACCCAGTTAAATAATATAGGACTAGAATGGGGAGTGAACTTGGTTCAGTAATGGACTTTTTCCACTAATATGGTCTTGGGAGTGAACCTAGACTACTAATATGGTTTGGGGAGTGAACCCATTTCACTAATATGGCCTTGGAAATATGTCTTGACTACTATGGAAATTATTTTACATGTTTATGTGTCTACCAAAATTCCATTTTTTAATCCTATGTTATGCTTTCATGGATTATGTTTTTGATTCTATTATGATTCATGTCTTATGAATTTACAATATTTATGACATGAATCATAATTATGATCTTTGATATATAGGGTATGATTTTATAATTTTATGATCATTTTCTCATACCCTTTTTCTCAGGAATATACTTAAACATCTCCCTTTTTTACCCTTACTGAGCATTTGAGATGAACCTTTATTATGTTTTCTTTCCCCAAGTTATAAAGAAATGTTTTAAGTATGAGTAGAAAATGGTAAGATCTTTATGGGAGATGTTGAATATATTTCCCCAAATTTAAAGAATGTGTTCCCAGTTTCCAAAGACACTAAACTATAATGGTCCTCAGACATGTAATTTTATTAATGTGCTCAATATTCATAAAAAAAATGATGCAATATCCGTGTATGTTAAGCCTAGGTCTCTCTATGTAATGACCCAATTGAATTATGGTCATATCTAATTGGATCTATGTGGCACCAGTAGGGCATGATGGTCTATGTGACCTGACCTATGAGATATCGATGGATCATAATGTCCTAGAACAATCTAAACTAACGGTTTGGGGATTTTATGGATATTGAGTAGATGAATAATGGATCCTACATTTGTAAAGTATCTGTGACCATTATGATATTTTTTGGATTGAAGCTAAAGTAGGTATAATTGTGGTTTTTGGCAGTTTTGTTAGCACACAAATTCTTAGTATGATTATTTATTCTGTGTAAATTTACTTATTATCATGTTATAAAATATTATTCATGTGAACATGTGTTAAGGATGTATTAGAAGTGTTATATTGAGTCTTGTACTCACACCCTACTCAGGCATTTTAGTGTGCTTATTAATTTCCTAACCAGAGATCTGGTGATAGAAAAGGGCCCTATGGTGGATGCATGAGCAGTGGAGCATGAAGTAGGAGTGGACTTGGAAAGACTCTATAGGACCCCATAATACTTCTATTTATTTTTATATCTATACTTATTACATTGTAAAGAATCACCATTTTGGATTCTGGTTTTATTTTATGACATGTATTCCATCCTTTTTAGTTTCCTCATGTACTCAGATTATTATTATATTGTTTATGATTTATTATCAATCAAATAACATGATATAGAGGGTATAATATCCCAATTGAGGGAATCTGACCCTTACTACTAGTCATCCAAAATTGATATATGGGGAGACAAGCATGAGGTCATGTGGAAATCCATCTCAGACCTAGGGGTTCATGTCAGGATGTTACAAAATGGTAAAAGAGAATCAGATCATCAGAACTCACTAAATTATCTTTTCCCTTTTCTTTGTTTTGAGATAGGATGGATAGAAGATATTATGGGTGGGACTCAAGCAAGAAAATTATGTGAGTACCTGACTATCACTATATAGTAGACTACCATGTTTCCTTACATTTGGAAGTTATGTTTTCTATTACCATTGATTGAAATCAACTTGGGTGGTTCACATGATATTGATATGTGATTTTGGGTGTGTTCATGCATCATGACTAGGTATATAGGTTCACATACCATATATGTACCACTGTTGTGCTTCATAGTAGTTCTTTAATTAAATTCCTTGATAGTTTTCTATCTCTTTGGGATAGATTATCTGATTGTGTGATATATACCTATTAGTAATTGATTAGTTGATCTAAGAATTCTATTGTGTTAGTATATATATGATGAATGTGAATAATGTGTAGCTACTGAGAAAAAGGTTGGAGCTAGGAGGGTTATACCTTGGGTCGAGGGTAGTCTCATAGGGAATCCTTTGTGTGATCCCATATACTAGCTATGACTAGTTATATTCATAATGTTATATTTTTTTCGGATACGCCACCTCAAAGAAATATGATAAGACTACAAGTTTTAGAAGCCCAGGATGTTCCTATACCATTACTAGTGGTGAAAGAGGATGTACCTCAACACGATCATATAAAAGCACAAGTGATCTAGGATATAGATCCCATTCAACCATGACTCATTCAATTGGATACTATACATGGCAGATCTATTTAGGATAATTTTACTGACCAATCATGAGATTTCCAACTCTAGTATCTTCTATCATTCCAGGGTACTGGTGGACCATTGAATTCATAGGACAGATTCCTATATAGAGAGTATTTTATATCCAGTACAAACCCCTAAGGAAGGAAGAGTGATTATAGTAACATATATGTTCCAAGGACCATCCAGGAGTGGTGTACTTCCATGAATCAAGATGGGAGATGAGAAGGTCTTATATGGAATACCTTAAATGATTTATTTCTAAAACAATACTTCCTCGACATGATTAATCCTGACCATTACTAGGAGTTCATAGAGTTATGATAGGGTTCAATGGCTGTATCTTTACACTCTACTCTATTTTCATAGGTGCTTAGCTTCACTATTTTTTTAAATGGGAATGATTTAAAGAAATCTCAAACGTATAATATAAGAATATGAATAGATCTTAGATGTATGGTTAGAGGATTTGACCCAATGATGTACTCTTGGTTTCTTCACAAGGCCTTAACCTTTGAGAAGATACTAGTGCAGGACAAGGAAAAAAGTCTACTTTCAACCCATGATGGGATAGTGATTGAGATTTTTATCACTACTACAAGTGTTTCTCTTGAAAGTGGGAAGAGGAAGGTAAAAAACTCATGTTTGTATATTAGTGGATAGTCATAGTTGAGAAGAGGCCCATCAACACCTCCTGTGGGGGAGGGAGGTCCACAATGTTACAACTATGGGCAGTGGGAGGAATTATCATACTTGATGCCCAAAACCAAAGAGAAAGCGTCATTGATGTGGTAATATGGGACATATGTAGTGATTTTTCTTAAATGAATCACATTAGAGGTCTCATGGGGGTTTTGAGATAGACTCAGGCACCGAATCATGGGCCAGGATGAGGCCCTTAGCAGCCAGCCCAGATGAAAGGGACTTAGGCGAGTTGCAGACAGGGTTATGGAGATGCATAAAGTTGAGTCTATGAAGAGGATAAAACCCTAATAGATGGTGCCAAGGAAACTATAAATATATGATTTATGGTCTTCTAATCATATTTTTAATCTTATTACTTTTTTGATAAAAGTTTTTATCTTCTTTATATCTATATTATCCATGTGTATACTTGAATTATCAATCGAGTTATGATTTACCAAACTTACATATCCTAATATATCATTGAGGGATGACATAGTGATTCTTATATGTGGAAGATTAGTAGTCCCTATTACCATCAGTGATAAAATGATGAAGTACTTATATACCACTAGGTGGTATAATGTCATGGTGGAACTTGTAATGGGGTTAATTGGTGCCCCAAGGAATCATGAAATAGTCTAGGTGATTATTGATAAAATGAAGTAATTTACTCACTTCTTACCAACCTAAGAGACTCACTCAATGACCAAGATGGGAATGTTTTATGTTTGTGAGATTTCATGCTTCCACGGAGTACCCTTAATCTATGTTTTGGGTAAAGACACACATTTTACATCATGATTTTGGAAGGGCTCACAAAAATCCATATGGAATCAGTTGAGGTTGAGCATAGTATGTCATCCTTAGATAGACAAGCAGTTCAAGTGGAATATATGTATATTGGAGGATATACTCTAATATTTCATCCTATACTTAATTGGATAATGGGATGATCATATCTCCCTATTTGATTTCACATATAACAATAATTATCAGAATTTTATTCAAACGGAACCTTATGAGGCGCTTTATGGGAGGCTATTCTGTTCACCACTCTGGTGGCATGATATAGGTGAGGGAGTAGCTGTAGGACCCATTATTATTTAGGAGACCTTCGAGAAAGAGAAACTAATTCACAAGATGTTGATCACTTCTCAGAGAAGACAAAGATCATATACTGAATATAGGAGGAGATCTTCTGAGTTCACTGTGGGAGATCGGGTTTTCTTGAGAGTGAATCCTATGTTAGGCCACCGAATTCTGAGTAAACAAGGAAATAAAGAACCATATTTTGTGGGACCCTTTGAGATTAAAAAACATGTAGGGTCAATGGAATACTGTCTATACTTTCCATCATGTTATTTAGGAATACATGACGTGTTTCACTTTTCTGAGCTTCATGTTATAATAGTGGGTGCCTTAGACCCAACAATAAATGTACTTTTTTTATTACCATATCAAGTATATAGTGATTTATTTATGTAAAATTTCCATAATAGTATTGATATTTATGCCTCCACTATTTAAAATGTAATTTCCATATATTTTATGTCATATCAAATGGTTATTGAAGTTCTCATGATATAATGAGAACCATGAGATACTATAACATTAATCTTAAACATATGTCTCATGGTCTAGATACATTATACTGAATAAACATAGTTTATGTATGACTATAAGGTGTTGGGGGATCATAATCATTGAAACTTCCACTCATGAAGTTCACACTTGGTGATCTTTAGTAGGTGAGATCAGGAGGACCGACCCACCAATAGGAACACCACATGATTTAGGTGTCCTTATTTATTCCTATATACAAACATGTTTATTGGTATCTTGACATGATATCATTATTAATGTGTACAATTTTATCGTGAACTTTGATTAAAGAAAAAAACCATGAAATTTAAGTCGCGGTGAGGTAGCTTGTATTTGGTGAATCATTCATTGTATGTCATTGGTTGAATGATTAAGATAGAATTTGTCACTTCTGACTTAAGGAAGTAATATATCAGGCCTATTTGATCAGGATGGTAGTAACTTTATAAATCCTTGTCCATGATAGTCAAAGGTAAGTCTATCCAGTTAGATCAACAGATTATAATACAAGAATAAATGACAACACAAGCTATGCATCCATCTTTATGATATATCCAGAGACAAAGAAATTATATTACAAGTGCCTACTTATAGGATTATTGTTGTTACTATGAATATTATTTATCTCTTAAGGGGACTTGATGAGTCACTAGAATCCACTCTTGGTATATAAATGGTATTCACTACTATCGAGATAAGGTCCTAGAGGGTCACAAATAATAGTGTATTCAAGATTCTTTCCTATTCTAGTGAATAGGTGTATAGGAAATGGTGGGCCCCACCATCAGGTTCAATAGTAGTCCCAATAATTGATAACTGATAGATAAATAAATTTATTATTATTCAAGTATAGAATAATTAGGTTGAATTTATTTATCAAAATTATTTACAATGTATTAACTGAATACAAAAAAAATATTATATGAATAAATATTATTATAATATCCAAGGTTTGTTTAATATTAATAGGAATTACGAGCCGAGTTAATGATTAGATTTTATCATGTAATATATTTATTATATATTAAAAGTATGTGATAAAAATATAAATTACATTATGGAACATTTAATTTGTCATAATGTATCATTGATTGCTAATTTAGTGGGCATTTTATTTCTAGGGGTTGGGGAACCCTTTCTAGGTATTTGAGCCTCCTACTATATATATAGAAGAGAGAGACTCAATCCAAGATTATTCATTCGAATGAATTGAGATATTCTTTCTCTTATCACTTCCTAGAGAGAGAAAGTCATCATCCGAGTGATCGATTTAAGAACAACTTCATGTATCGATGGGACAAGATCGAGGTGATCATTGTGATGTTGAAAGAATCATCATAGATCCACGTCAACGCATGGAATTTGATGATTGGAACCCATGTAGATTCTTATATAGTGTTTGGAAGATATAGAGGTTCTCATTCTTGGATCTTTCGATGAACAGTTTCAGAAGATTAGTTTCTATCAAGAACACTTCGATTTGTATGAGGTAATAGTTTGGTTTAAATTTATGTTCTTAGAAATATTCACATGAGATCCTCTGATCTATATCAAGTCTCAAACCATTGGATATGATGAAGTTTCTTCACTTTAGTGATGAAAAATTTTAAATTCCAAGTCCATCGACTTCTTCTATGTACCCTGGTACCAGAAATTGGTAATAGTGGGATCACATGAATTTTCTAGGCCAAGAAAAAAGGAATTTTCATTAAATTAATAAGAATGATTTAATTTAGTCCCAATGTGATAGATGGTGATTCAATCTAATATAAAATGACCATGTTGTGAACATATAATTTTTTTAATATGGATTAAATTCAATGTTATGAGTTTTAATTTTAAAGAACATATTTTTATATGTTTATTAATTTTACGTAAAGGTAGATAATTCGTGGTGATTTTCAGAATTTCTCAAATTTTGGCTGGATTTACATGGTTGAAATAGTTATTTTCAATCAAGGGAGGTTTCTATGAGCAAGGATTTTTCCCAATAAATTTGGAAATTAAAAAAAATCTCAAATCCTAAAATAATAGAAAGTTGAAAAAAATGAATAAAACAAAACTTTAAAAAGGTAAAGTTATTTAAGTGGGAGGTGGGGGATTTAAAAATAATAGTAATTTTTTTTAAGAAATGAAATGTAGCTACACGTGGAAGATACACTAACACCACCACCACTTCTAGTGGGTTCCTCCCAGCCACACTGCCTCTTAGCACATATCGCCATGTCCAATTGGAAAAAACTTTCTAGAACTATCTCTACCTAGAAGCATTTACTACCTTGACCTTCCACTCATTCTCTGAACAGATGCATGCCACACCAGCTCCTTCATCGTCTTCAAATGATGTCGCCATGCTCTATTGGTCACCAGCCACCCCAACCTCCACATCCTCATTGTGTGAACCTTCCAGGATTCCACATCTATGTAGATTTTTCTACAAGGCTGCATTGTATACCACCATGGATTTCGGATAATCCCAAACTACCATGTCATTCAACCAGTCCAATCACCGCCACAACTGTTTATTAATCACCAAGAATCTCTAAAACTGATAACCTCTATGCATGGGTCAAACTCCTTGAGTATTTCTCTCACAGTGACCATGAGCACCATCCAACCACCCATTAGGTTAGGCTCCTCCGCCCTAGTTGCAGTCCACTCCTACCAACTCCTTGCCCAGCCTCAATTCAGACTACCACGAGTCTAGTTTGACCTTCCATGCCCCGAAACGGTCTTGGGTGGGTCTTCCTGACCTAGAACCAATTAGGGTAGGTCTTCCTGGCCTAAAAAATCCCTACACGGGGACTAACAAGCTTAGAAGGGGGCTGCATTTTTTTGGCCTGACCCGCAATGACCTTGGTGGGGTTTTGGGGTCCGAGAAAATATTAGTATATCAAAAGTTTTAATTATTTGAATTTTGTGTTAAAGTCATAATAATTTTTTTATTCTAGAAAAATTAATTTAATTTTAGAATTAAATTAAATTAATTGTGGGGATGATAAAAAATAAATTATTTGAATTAAAATAATTTGTTTAATTTGTTTAATTATCCTCATACTTAAATTTATCTCATTTTAATTTTTATCCCGCTTTTAAGTTTCCCATAGATTGTCTTGAGTAGTGACCAAACTTGAATGTTTGGTTTATTTTATTTAATTATTTATTACCTATGGGAAATAATTTAAATATTTAATTATGTTTTTCAATGGTCTATGCTTCATCTTCTTCCTTTAAATAAGTATAAGGGCCTTCACTTCCGTCAATACTTCTGTATGTTTTTTATGAATCCCAAGATCCCCTCTCCTGTGTTTAAGTACCTTTTTATTTTAAAAATGATGCTCTAATTTGTGGACCATTCCAAGATGAGGTAGTATAATAGATGAGAAGTGAAAACACTGGATTAGGAGAAAGCTGCATCATGAGTCAAGACCTGACTCAGGCCTGATTCCCCAAGGTTATAGTTGATCCATTTATTTTAAATGGATCAAAAAATATTTGATGACCTAGCCTAGTTGGGTAATTTATTTCCTTCATGCATTTTTAATTATTTTATGAATTTTTATGTTAGTGGGAAACACATAAAATAATAAATAGAAACAAATTTATAAAGACACAATGACTATTTTTTATTTGTACATGTTCAGTTGTGAGCATGAAAATATAGTCTAAACATATTTAATTGAAATGGATTAAATTAATAGAAAATATTAAAAACCCCTAAAAGAAAATATTAAGTTGTGAACACCTTCCATCACTAAAATTTGAATAAATCCTGGTGTATGGGTTGCTCATCATCCAATGTTGGGGGGTGCCTTCTACTACCGAGGAATTCATATGAGAGTGATGGGTTGAATTAACTAAATCTGAAATAAAAATAGTATCCAAATATATCTAGTTGTAATTTTAGAGTCATGCATTGATTAAATCAATTTTATGATTTTAGAAGTTGGGAATTCACTCAATAGATCAAGGATCTATGCATTAATATGGTTGAATAGTCAACACCTATCTTGAACTCTCTGAGTAATTCCATAGACATAGCTTGTAGAATATGAGGAGAGGTTTCAATGATCCTTTCCAATAGAATACTCAAGTGACAGAGTATTCTGAGTCCTTTAGTGATAGATACTAGAGTTTGATAAAAATAGTGGGACATATTTGATGATTAAATTAATCATTAATGTCTAATTGGAAATAAAGAAAAAAGTACTAATATGATAGATTTTTTTATAAAAAAATGGAAAATAATACCACAAGTAAACTATGATAAATATTGGACAAAGAAAATGTCCAAACTAGAACAAAATTATAGGAGCAGTATAAGCACTTGCACAAAGTACTAAAATAATATAGATTCAAGGTGTTGGTGTCCCCAAAACTTATTAAGACACCTCAAGAAGTGAGGGTGAGAAAAATTATTATAAGAGACTCATGTATAATGCATATGATGGTTATTTAATAATTCTATCATAAATGTATAATGTGAGTTGTGGATACAACATCAAGACATGGATGACTCCACATGTTGTCTCATCTCTGAGAAAATTACAAGGAAAAATTGAAGTGATATTTGAATGAGTGATGATTATGCTGGAGAAATGTAAATTAAAAGGCATATCATGATCTTTCAATACATTAAATTCTTATATATTTATCACCCACTTTACCAAGTTTCATTTAATATTACCAAATGAAAAATATGGAGAAAATTCTTCATTAACTTTTGGGTATGGTTCTCCAAGTAAATAAGAACATAAAGAAATTATAATATTTAGTTATTATAGTGAACAATTTAAAAGAAAAAGAAAAAATGACAATGAAATGTGTGACTCCAAAGGCACTATCACAACACCATTAAAAGAAAAGATGAAATACATTATACAAGGTGTTATTTTATTTTCATTTCTTGAGATAAATATATAGAAGTTTAAATGCAATGAACTGAATTGAATATTATAGTATTCACTTCTTCTTTAGGTATATTAATCATTACATGTGATGTTTATTTCATTGGGTATTGAATAAAATATGAATATAATGTATGTGTATTGAAATATAGTTACCATGTATATGTAGAAACATTAAAAGAAGTAAGTTGTGTTGTCCAAGGGGCTGTGAAAGTGTGATTTCCAAGTCAGTAGTGAGAAGCACACAACATAGAATTACCAAGTAAATGATTCTAGTTAAAATTTTGTTAATTATTACAAAAAAATTAATATCATGTGTCCATTGGACATAAGGATAAATTATTAAAGCTTTGGAATGAATGTTTTTTTTGTGTGTTTTAATACTCAACGAACAGTTATGAAAATCTGGAATTATGGGAAATACCCGATGAATATTAAATGTAAGACTTATATACCCATTTTTGGAAAGGTAATACTTTGTCAAGAATAACCAAGTAGTTTTAAAGGATATACCCAGTAAGTTTTTATTCTCTTTGAAGTTAAAGAACTTAGGTATTATTGGTACACTTACATACTTATTTTTGGATAGACAAACCATTAGAAATAAAGGTAGGTCACAAAGATTTCAGAATTAGTTTAAGTAGAGAGTGTGAACTTTTCCAAGGTTAAGATAGTGATAAATATAATTCATTATATTACTTTAAGTGTTTAGTAAGGAATTTGAAAATGAATTATGGTATATGCTTTGTCAGAAGATATGATTTTATTTAGGTCCATATGCCAAAGAATATCTTTACCAAGCATTCATTGATTAATACAATGTAGCATAGAGTAACTCATAAACACACATTAACTTATCCACAAAAAATTTATGTTTATAATAATAAGGATCCATGATGAGTGTTACAAGTTAACATTGATCAATATAATATATCATAGAGTAATTACTAACCACACATTTCCTTATCAGAGTCATGATGTAAGTAAAAGGAGTATCAATGTTGAGACTTATATTTATTGTAGATACTTACATTATTTTTCAGGAAATTCACCGCAAATAAAATCATTATCATATAAAAATATTCCAAATATCATGAAAAATGTATATCATATGAGTTATAGTATGATGGAAATCCATTATGTTATAAAAACACATGTTTAGATGAAAATAGTTTGTTAGGATATAAACAAACTTGCGTCAATAAAAACTAAAAGTGCATATATAGTAATTATCCTAATGTTTTTGAGGCTATTATAGAAATCCCTATGATAGAAAATTTATAGTCAATTGATATAATACATTTCTATAAAGCGTGAAAATACTTATACAACATAGTGGGGGGAAATATTGAATTGGATTTAGTCAATTCCAAAGATGCATAAATGGTTGGTGTAGGAAAAATTTACACATAAAATTTTGGAAAAAGGAATGTTCTAAAGACACATACTGCATAGGAAGGATAAAACCATAGTGGTGGTTTTATATTCACCATAGGGAGTGATAAATTACTTATTGAGAATAATAATTCCTACAGGAAAGAAGTATATTACAATTATCTAAGATTATCAAGAACAATTAAAATTAAATAATGGATTCCATGTATCAAAGTATAGAGGTCATATTATTTTGAATACTGTGGTGGATATTCAAGTGAGACTATACATGGATGGTACAATCATATCACAAATAAGAATCGATTGGTTATACTAATTTATTATGCCTAAATCTATTAGAATTTTAAATTTCATAGCTACTTTTTATGTTTATTTTATTAAGAATTTGATTTCAAGACCACCAATCATGGGAGGTTTCTATAGGATGCAACCAGAAATGGATAGTGACACCACAGAATTTAAATAAGCAGTTAAAGTTATTGAAATCCAATTTTTTATTGAAGTAATCTACAATATAATAGAATATTCATTTGGAAATGAATTTTTTCCATATTTATACAAGGGTGTAGTGGGTGTGCAATAGGTTTTCCTTGTAATATATGTTTTCTAAAATATGTAAAAAACTATAGGTATTATAGTTAGTTAATAATAGAATAAAAGAAACCCTCTAGATATTGAATTAAATTAGAAAACTATGTTCTAGAGAATGAGATATACTGAGTTAAATCTAATGTTTTCTTTAACCTAGTCAATAGTACATATACTAATAAGGTATTACAAAAATATAAGTTGGAACAATTCAAGAGAGAATTATTAATAATGTCACATGGTATAAATCTCTCCAAGAAGACATGTATGGGTCACAGGAGGAGATTAATGTAGTGAGTTAAATTCTATACACTTTTGTGATGGATCGATCACACATGCCATGATATGTACAAGAAATGATATTTCTAGCATATACTTTATAGTTGAAAAATATAAATTATATCTAGTATAACTACACAAGAATTATTCAAAACTATCATATTGTATCTGAGGAAGTATAAAGTGTATATACCTTGTATATTGAGAAGAAGATATATTAGCTACAAGGGGACCCAAATTAGTCTTCTTATATATCAATATGATCTAATATCATAGTTAGGATAAGTTAATGTTAACTAGAGCTCATTCAAGCCAATGGTAACCATATCTACAAAAACCAGGTGCGTTGCGGCTTCTAAGGTAGATAAAGAAGTAGTGTAGATTATGAAATGATTTGTTCCACTTCTTGGAATCAAATCTAGTAAGTAATGTTTTATCATAATATAAATTATGATAATTCTACTACTGGTACTAGTCAAGATGTCCAATATTGACAATGGAAGAAAGTGATACACTTAGTGATATCATCTCATGAGAAGTTCTACTCAAGGAGATGAAGTCGATGATAGTATAATATCCATGCAGTGAAGAAGTGGAAATCCCATGACTAAATCTACAACTCAACAAAAAAAATGATCTTATAATGTGAGTTACAACAAGGATGATTTTCAAGTTGGCTCCAATACAAGTGTGAGTGTTGTAATAGTGGGTTCCCTCGACCCAAATTGAACAATACTTTTCAATTACCATATAATGTATACAACAATTTATGCATGATGTAAACTTACTACAATAGTGTAAATACTGCTACTTACACTATTTAAATCAAAATTTCCATAGATTATTTGTTGTATCAAAATGTTATAGAAGTACCTAATCTATAATGAGAACCCCGAGATACTATGACATCAATATTAATCATATATACTATGGTATAGATATATCATACTGACTGGACATAGTTGATGCATGACTATCAGGTGTTGGGGGACCATAAGCATTGAGACTTCTTCTTATGAAGTTCACAATTAGAGATCTCTAGTAGGTGAGACCATGAGGAAAAACCCATGAATAGGAACACCACATGTTTCATTTTTTATTGGTTATTCCTATATATGAACATGTGTATTGTTATCTTGTAATGAGATCATTATCTATGTGTACAATTTGATCATGTATTTTGAAGAAAGAAAAAAACCATGATATTGAAGTCACAACGAGGTATCTTGTGTTGTGTGCATCATTGGTAGTATGACATTTGTTGAGTGATTAAGATATAATTTTTTTATTCAGAGTTGAGGAAGTGATATCTTGGGCTTATTTTATCAGGATGGTAGTACCTTCATAAATATTTGTCCAAGGTAGTCAAAGGTAAGTATGACCAGTTAGATCAAAAAATAATAAAGCAAGAATGGATGATGACATAATCTGTGCATCCTACTTTATGAGATATCATGAAACAAGGATATTTTATTAAAAAATGTGTGTTCATAGTATAATTGTAATTAATATGGCTATTACTTATCCCTTGATGGGTCTGGATGGGTTTGTAAACTATGCTCTTAGACTATGAATGATATTCACTACTATCGAGATAAGAGCCTAGAGGGTCACACACATTAGAGTATTCAAGAGTCTTGTCTATTATGGTGAACAAGTGTATAGGACATAGTGGGATCCACCATGGTGTCTAAGAGTTATCTAAATAATTTATCACCGAAGAATAAATAAATAAATTATTATTAAAGTATAGAATAACTGGTTTTAATTTATATATTAAAATTATTCACATGGTGTTAAGTGAATACATGAAAAAATATTATACAAACAAATATTATTTTAATATTAAAGGTTCATTTAATATTTTTAGGAATTGTGATTTGAGTTAATAAATCATGTTTATCACATAATATATTTATTATATATTAAAATTATTTAATAAAAATATAAATGAAATTATGATGCAATTAGTTTATCATAACTTGTTATTTATAGCTTATTTAGTGGGAGTTTTATTTTGGGGGGACGGGGAGCCCTTTCTATGTATTTGTGCCTCTCACTATATAATTAGAAGAGAGATAATAAATATAAGATTATTCATTCTAATGGATTGGGAGCCTCTCTCTTATCCCACTTCCAAGAGATAAAAAGTCACTGTCAGAGTGATCGATCCAAGAATGCCTTCATGGATCGATGGGAAGAGATCGAGGTGACAATGACAATGTCAAAGGAATCATCAGAGCTCTAAACTAGCACCCATAATTCAATGATTGAAATTAATGTGGATTTTTTTAATAATATGTGGATGATATAGAGGGGTTTGAGCTTGTATACTTTGAGAAATGGTCACTAATGATGAGCTTCTGTCGAGTATGCTTCAATTTGAATGAAGTAACCATTTAGTTTAAATTTATGTGATTTTAAATATTCACAATAAATCCTTAGTCCTCTACTAGGGCTCACATATCTGAATATGAATATGTTTCATCACTCTAGTAATAAAAAATTTTAAATCCTTGGCCCACCGACTTCTTCTCTACACTCCAATACCACCACTTCAGAGGTGCATGCCCAATACTACACATGTTATATACTGCAAGTATGTTGAGTTAGAACAAGATACATCATATAAGAATATTCCTATAAGGATTATAGATCCTAGTGAGAAATAATTCCTCTGAGAGAATATGGTACCAATTTTCCCGATTTGGTGGTATTATGGGTGAATACAGGATGAGACTTGGGAGCATGAGGTTTACATACAAGCGTAGTGGCCTCAGCTATTTGAGGAGGAACCCTAGAGAAGCTTCTCGAGGATGAGATGTATTTAGAGGGGGGGGGGGGGGGGTATTTAAGACCCTAGAATTTTGATATTTTAAATCAAATCCTTTTTTACTCAACTTATTATCCTTATATTTTGATTTGATTAATGATTGGGATAATACCTTGTGGATTTGTGAGGCTTTTAGAGGATTAAGTGTGTTTTGGAAAAGTCTATTTCCAAAACATGAGGTACTACGCCATATAATATAGGACCATTCCATAGAGGATTACACTATATTGTGGTGGGTATGAATACCCTGTAGGGTTCTATGGATCTAATTCCACTACTACATGGAATGAGGTTACACCTTGGTGATGGAGGATGATGGTGGTTGTGTTGAAGCCTTCATCATGGACATTTTTTCAAGGAGGCTATGCCATGGTGGGTCGGATCAAACCAAAATTCCTCTATCCATGTCAGTTTCAGACATTTGGTGTAGCTAGACATTAATTTTTCAATCTTAGGGAGTTAAGTATTTAAATATTTCATTTCAATTTGAATTTAGGGTTTCATTTCAGAATTTAATGTAGGATTTTTGATGAGTCTTAAATGTTTAGTTTTCTTGTGGGGTAGATCTTTGACTCCCATTCTCATACATCAAAAATGAAGATTATTATGAGAGAAAATTGAGATATCTGATAGGATATATATATAAATCCATGTTAAAGTTGAGGAAAATTCAAACTAGTTCAACACTACAATACTAACTCATACACCATAGCGATGCTCGTTGTGCCATGATGATATTCTCTTGGTGTACCATTGCATGATGGTAGCCAAAACTACACCATGAAGGCCTCAATTTTGACTATGGAGGATTCCCCTATGCCATGGTGGTAATAGTACACCCCCATGCTAAAAAATCCTGCCATACGCTGTGGACACCCTAGATTTTCAAAAAATCTTTCCTCTTTCTTGAACCGAGTTTGATGAACCTATTGATGATGATCAACCTTGGGTAAGAATTGGTTCTATGATTTGACTTATATATGTTTTCCTTAATCTAGAACCCATGAAATTTTGGTTTGGGATCAATTATAGGAGCCTTTAGTGGGTGATTATATTCTAATTAGTGTATGAGCGTGGTTCGGGTGATGACATATTCGACGGACCTTGATGCAGGCATAGAAAACCATGAGGAAGGTAGTTACTTACCATAGTGATTCCATGTATCTTATAATATCATAATATGTTGTTTATTCTTGATTTAACCATTCTAGGTATGAGTTACATGTGGGTGTACGAGTGGCTATGAGGCCTACTTGTTTTTGACTAGGTGATTATGTGTGACTTAGGATGTTTGATCTTGTGATGGATTAATACGATACCACTTTAGTTGTTATTATTTTATATGATACCATTGTTTCTTGTGATATTTTTGGTATATTCCATGTTGTTGTTTTATGCATGGTACTAGTGATAGGTGGACCTTCCATGAATCTGTAGCCCTAGAAGGGGAGCAAGTTCAGATTTTACATGTGACATGATGACAAGTTCGGGATAGACAATGGGACATGATGGCCTAGTGTGGCCAAGCCTAGAAGAATGATATTCATATGTGATTAGACCCATGTGAAATTAGTGGGTCATGATGGCCTAGTGTGGCTTAATCTAGGAGAATGATAGTCATATGTGATCGGACTCATGTGGAAATAGTGAGGTTTGATGAAATTTGAGACCTAACCTATGAGATAATGATGAGGTATCATGGCCTAGCATGGTATTACCTAAAGGCCTGGGACTATACAACTATTGAGTAGTAGAATGTTCGATCCTATTATTGAAACATATCTATGACCGTTATGATATTTTTCAGAACCGAGCTGCAACATGTACAACTAGTGTTTGTGGTGGATTGTTTAGCACACAAACACTTAGTATGATTGTTTTTTATGTGAAAATTTAATTATTATCATGTTATACACTCTTATGCATGAAATGAAATTTTCTTTATTCATTGGTGGTATCCTACCAAGTCTTGTACTCACACCTTACTTGGTCATTTTGGTGTTTTTGTGGTTTTCATCTCTAGAGATCCAACAAAGTGAAAAATCCCTATAGTGGATGGATGAGAAGCATAGCATGATGATTACGTGGATCAAGATTTAATCCAAAGGACCATATAATAATTTAGTTTAATCTTTTTTCTTGTCCTATTACTCTTGATAGTCTTACCACTTTGGAATCCCATTTTATTTTATGACATGTATGCCATCCTTTTCAGTTTCCACATGTACTGGGATTATTATAATATTTTTTATGATTTATTATCGATCCTATGATATGATATAGAGGGTATAATCTCCCTATTGAATCACTTAGACCCCTACTACTAGTCGATATTCTCTTGCGTATAAGGATGTGCGCATGAGGTTATGTGGCACTCCAGGGAAGACCTGGGGGTTCGGGTCAGGATGTTACACCCATCTACCAAAAAGTGAAAAAACTAATGTTTTAAAAACCAGAAAAATGGGAACACTCATCACTAAACAATAATAAAATACAATATAAATTATGATAGTATAATACAAATATTGATAATATAATTTAAATTTATAAAGTTATACCTTTACTATATTTTTTCAGTCATGATTTTTCCCTTTTGAGGGTGAGGACATTATCTCTAGGATGTAGCTTTGATCAAAAAGTGTTGAATGTGAATGTAATGAATTGTTCACCACATCATTATCATCTTCAAAATTTAAATCTGGAAGAAAATTTCTCTCCACATAAAAAAATTGGATAAATAAAAAGAATGTAAATTCTTGGATAGGATAAGAAAACCAACTTCCCTATTTTGTATATTAATAAAAAATGTAACATTTCCATTTCAAATATTTGCATGAATATAAAATACCATTATTCAAACACATAAATTTTACCAACACCAAAGACTAACTACACATACATGTGTTGGATAGAAATATTTTCAAAATCACATCTTAGAAAGATATTCATATTGGTCTACTATGTATACAAACTAACATAAATAAACAATTAAAATTGTTGAATGGAAGGTGTAGATGATTTTAGAGAAGAAAATATAGGCATATATGGGGAAATAATTTCATTAATTTATATTAAATTTTACTATCCTTTTTTACTTTCATTTGATTTTTCTATGCACTATTTTCTAGATGTAATCGATTGTTATGTTTTGATAAATCATTATCTGTCCGTAAAATGTTTTCTTTCATGTCTAGTTGTTTTCTATCCAAACCCATAAATGATCACCTTTATATTATACGAATAAATTATGTAGTTTTATACACCACAAATTTTTTTAGAAAACATATAACTTCAATCCATACCAAAATTATGTAAATTAACATTAATAACATACTTAGTTTAAATACATTTTCTCAAAATATTTATAACACGTCATAACCACTTAAACTTTGAACTACTAGATAGATTTTATGAATTTTTATAATAATCTTGCATAATACTATAGTATTAAATTGTAATCGATATTTTAGTTAGATAATGTTATAAATGATTCATCATAGATATATCCGTCAAATATGATAGAATATTGGCTGAATTATTCAAAAAGTGAACATTATTAGAGAAGTTTGTTCCAAAGGTGTTATGATGCGTACCGTGGAAGTTTCTTGTTCTCTAAACTTAATAATATCTCAAATTAAAGTTCTTGAAAAATCATTAAACAATGATAAAATATATTTAGTATATACTACATTGAGTTTTTAACTAATCAAAGGTTCTTACAGGATATTTTAGAACTATAGTTGTTCATATTGGTTCAGCTGAAGTTGTGTTCATAGTAGTTTTACTAGTACTGGAAAGGGAATCTATATAAAAAATGTTAATCAATAATAAGAAACATAAAAATTATATAATAAGTATGTATTTTAATATGTTAAACGTTGGATTTATTGAGAGTGAAATGGACTATAATATAATGATAATCCCATGGTAATTTTGGTATTCAATAACGTTTTTCCATTTTATATTATAAAAAAAGTTTTGTAAGTGTTCTATTAAGAGGTACATTGATAGTTTTTAATGAAAAAATTAGAAATTTCCAATGGTATAAGCAATACCTTTGACTTAAAGACATTAAATTCTACGGGGATCCCAAAATCATCACCATTTTTCATGGTAGATAATTAAAGGTAAAGGATTATTTATAATTTAATCTAATATATAGAATAAAATAATATTAAATGTTACCTAAATTAATGAATCTCTTAGTATAGATGTACTTTTGTAATGAATTACGTAACTTGTTTGTAAAAAAACAATCAAAATTGTTCTTCTCTGATTACTGACCATTAATTACACTCTAAATATGTTGACATGCACAATGAGTTACAGAAGTGTAAGTGATAAATTTTATTAAAAAATATAAGTCAATTAGATTTTAATTTTTTAATTTCATTAAATAAATGGACGAGGAGTAACCTTGAAGTTGCGCATATCAGAGATACATTTGTTGCACCATAAAGTGTCATAATGGTTTTTGATTTTTTTTCATTCAAGATATTTTAATTTTATGAATCATCACTAACATTAAATACTTATTTTCTTTAAAATAATAGGAAAATATTTTAGTGCAATGGAAGTTAAATTAGACATATAAAGTCAATATCTATTTTGTTTTTAAAGTATTAAATGATATGTTATCTACATGTATGCATTTATTAATAATTTTTTTATTGTTTTAAAGAAGCAGTGATATTGAATATGAACTCTTGGAAGTTGTGAAATACAAATTTTAAAATTTTAATGATAAAAAAATGTAAAACTAGAAAAAAAATAAATGATAAAAGTTTGATGCAAATAGGTATTGAATAACTATTAGTATGAAAGATTTATCCAAACTAAAAAAAGTAGGCGGTTGAATGGTTTTTGGTAAATGTATCATTTTTCTAAATTTATAAGTTTTAATAGAAATTAGAAGAAAAAATATTGAAAGTTGAGTTCTAAAAACATGCATGAATAGAATAGAGAAGCAGAAGTATGAGCTATTCATTTTATCTTCACAAGTTGCAAAACTAACACCTATTTTGAATTTTTTTCCCTTTTAAAAAAGCAGTTAGTGAAATCATACCATCAGGTGAAGCTTACTTTGACACATCTAGAATATTTTTTTAATAGAGATTCAAAATTTATATTAATATCAAATAATTTAACTATAAGTTATTAAACACATGGAATCTCCCCAAGGTTTCATTACATGATAACGATGAATATATCCAATAATATCTATCCATTTCACAAACATTATAAATAATTATAGAGTGTATTTATTGAAATTTAAAATAAATAGAAGATAATAAAAAAGATTAAGGATGAAATAATTTCAATGTTTATATATGTGAAGTCCGTATGGTAGTGTTCATAATCAGTTTATCAATGGTTTATATTTTAAATAATAGAAAAAATATACGTATACAAGTGAGTAAAATAAAACTGATTAGATATTACTATGAAAAACTATTATTATTGTCATCATATTTGATGAAATTAAACCCAAAATGTAGTAATTTTACTTCACAAGGATTAATATGTATGTTCCAATTAAAGAAAATTCAGAAATTGTGGTGATTTAAAAAATATTTTTAATTATTAACAATAATTTCTAAATTTTGTACGATGTAACATAATGCTTCCAAAATAATTTATTTGAACTTCAAAATCAGATGTCAACCATTTATGGTCACTTGATTTTTTTTCATACAGAAAACAATTTTAAATAAATTAGGACACAATGATAATAAATTTTTGAATAATCAATAAAAGCACTAACTTAAAGTGAAAATGTTTGAGAATAATGCTACAATAAAGTACTTATAGTATCATCAATTAATATGATGTCTAATGTGAAAATATCATTTTAAATTTTGGAGGAGGTTGTGAATGACAATTTTATAATTCATACTAAGACATTAAAAGTTTCATCATCATCAATGATAATGTCACGAAGCAGAATAAAAGTGCATATAATGGGTAAAAATTTACAAGAGTCACATATTAAATTACTAAAATAATAAATTATGATTGAAAATATGTAAATTTTTCTATTTTATACCAAGTTTAAATTTTCATAATTGTATTTGTACACAATATTAGCGGTTAAAGTAGAAGATATATTTTAATTATCTTGAATCAATATTTTTAATCCTAGTCTAATTATGACTGTAGATATAAAAATATATAATTGTCTATAAAAAAGACTAGCTTCCATAGATATAAACCAACAATAAAAAGATATTTCACTTTACCTTTATTAATAGTAATAACATAATATATAGTTAAATGATACTACCTACTTGGAAGCTTGAATAGCCACCTTAAGTCAGAATGAGTGATGCTGATCCTTGGTATAAATGACTATTCACCAGAATAAGTCCCAATTAATATTTGTATTCCAATGACATGATCTCCCAAATTTGTAAAAATCAAACAATTACCATTACAAAGATGAAATGATTGATCAAAATTACACAACAACATTAATTAAACCCCAACATTAAGTACAATTTTATTTTGAGGAAAGGATGATACATTGATACAATTAATAATGATATGCATATAAATATTCTTTGGTTGGTCTATTTCATAACTTTCTTTGCATACTGAATCAGAACTCAAATATACTCTTTGTTTTGTTTCAATCAATTTGATCATAGTCATTTTTTTTACACTATCACATTTTTTAAATAAGACTACACACTCTTTCAAGTAATTTACATTATTTTAATTACCCAAAAATTTAAGATATGTATTCTAAATATTGGATTCCATTGTATTGTTAAATAATGTAATGAGATATTATTATGAAATTTGTATTCTAGTCTCACCATCATTCATTTCATGAATTATTCCACCACCAACATTTAGTTTCCAATATGATGACTTTTTTAGTTCAACTAAATCAACACCTGAAACATTATTTTGTAAAGACATGTTTTTCATCAAAGTAAGAACATGATAATTGTTCCAATGAAATAAGGATTTAATATATGAAAAAAAAATTATCTTCTACTTCCCGTGGGTATAAATTTTAATATTTACTTAAAATCACATCATAAATAATATTTTCCACCAAATGGTAGAGTCGAGGCATTAACCATCATTTTCGACATTATATCTCTGAAATTTTTCTCAAGAGATTCAAAAAAGAACTTATTTATCATGGATACATCATCCCATATAATTTTATTTTATTTTTGAATAATTTCACATAGATCCATTCCTTGTTGAAAATTTCATGTAGAATATTTATTAATAGATATCATAATTTTAACCCTAGAATATACTATCCTCTACAAGTAGCAGGAGTGACTCTATTCCAATCATGGTAACTACAAGTACAATATAAACTTCAGAACACAATGAAAATGTCACATACCTCCATAAAAATGTTTTTCCAATCCCCCAATATACATGAAGGAAAAAAACCCTAATATCATCAAAATTTTAAGTCATAATAGCTTTCATTACATTTTTTTGTTCTTTTTTGTAAGCATAAGATTCAAAAATATGAAATCACCATTAAGTAATTTTTTTTGTAATTGAGCTATTTTGTAATTAACATGTTACATTAATCTGTGGATAAATAGTTTGGAATAGGCATAGGAGGAAAACATTTTAGTGAAATCCCACTAGAGTGTAATATAAAATCAATATACAACAATGCATACATCTTTTTTTTGATGTTCCATGAGTATCAAATCTGTTTATCAAATAAAGATATTAATGTTTTTATTTCAATTATATTTTTAATACTTGTGGAAAGGAATTAATTGGAAAAATACTATACAAAACAATTTATAAATGTGTAGGAACACAATATAAAATAAATTCTTTAGTCTAAAAATAATAAATCATTCCAGAAGTTTGTGAAAAAAAAAATTATTTGTAACATTTGTACCTTAACACTGGTTAATATTGATAAAATTAGAGCATATATATAGTAAGGAAGTTTCTATAATAATTTTAGTTCATCTAAAACATAGTATTATGTTTTTAAATGGAATAATTTTTTACAGTATTTCTATTTGATGTTGGTGAAGCTTTAATGATTCATTATTGATGTTGTTTTTAAATTAATTCCAGCTAATGTATAACATTTTTAGGTTTTAGTTAAAGTTAAGAAACATATAATGCTTTTTAGATTAAAGTAGAACATATATTTTTGGTGGCTCAAAAGAAGAAATGAAAATACATTTCAATAGTGAATAACCAATTTAACATATCAATGTTTAAAAAATCTATATTTTGGTAGAGAACAAACGTTTTTAACATATTTAAATTATTATTATTAATTAGTTATGGTTCATACAAAGAAAATTATATAATTTTTTAAAATAAGAAATTATTTATGTTGATTATGATTCATTTATAGAAACCTGAAATAATCATAAAATAAAGAAAATTTTTACTTTAATTATTGGTCATATAATGGAATTTATAATTTTTTATATTGAATTTTTATTTAAATTAATTTTAGTTCTTATTGAGAAAATTATAAAACTCATCCATTATAGAAATGTTACTTTAAATCAGTTTAAAGTAAATTCACATTAAAAGAGTGAAAATTATTATAGTTTTATGTTAAATATGGTTTTTAACTTATTGTTGTTTAGTAAGAGAAAATCATAATGATTTTAGAGTACAATTGTGAAAAGAAATGACATTAATTTTGTAAGAAATAGTATACTAAATGGAATAGAATAATGGAATTATTAAAATTGATAGTGAAAATTAAACAGTTTGACCTTAAAGAAGTGCACAACTATGTATTGTTGTAAAATGAGTTACAACACACAACATTTAACACTTTATTGTAATTAATAAAATGACAATTCACATCTATAAAAAGGAAAAATCTAAATGAAACACTACAATATTTGAGAAATATAATAATATTACTAACTAAATATAAATTATGTGAATACCTGGTATTTGTATCCTTTTGCATTAAAGGTATAAAATATATTCACAAATAATAGTCCAAGTTTAATTCCAAAAATGTTGTGGCCGAGAAATGATGTTTGATAATAATAAATAAGAAACAAACCCATGAAAATATTCTATGATATCCCATAAATATACCTCTTTTATTTCTTCTCTAAACATATTATTATCTTGAAGTAAGAATAAGGTGTAACAGGCCTGCCTATATATACTATAAACAATATTTCTCCCAGTCAGTATGTTATCATAGAAGTACAACCTTTAACCTTGGTGATTAAAATTCTCAAGTACTGAAGTTCTCTGATTATAGGAGGCACATAATGTAATCTCCCAATTGTAATATCTTTCGTCTATGGGTACCATTTACTCTCTAGTGTGTTGTAAACATATTTTAATGGGAATTATGCATATTTCAAGGTTTTTTCTTAATGATACATCAAATTAGAATAAAACTATGAAGAGAACATTGAAAAATCAATTGTTGTTTTCCCTAAAATATTCTTTATTCATTGATCATTGGTGTAAGCGATGCACATTTCACTTGATAAATGGAAATGTAATATTTCAACTATAGGGAATCTATAACGGATGTCATAACTATAAATTATCTAGGCTAGTTCACTTGGTGATATATATAGACAATCATATTACCTTTTAATTTCATCTAAATTTAGTTCTAGAAGATGATTACTATGAGACTCATAAATAAAAACAGTCACAAAAACATTCCAATTGTTATATATGTTTCTGACGATTTCTCCGGGGCGCGTGCATCCGTTTGTGGGGGATGCCCAGCTGTTGCCCCACATTCCCGCTTTTCCAAAGGCGGGTGGCATCCGCTCCTTATTCAGGGACGTCTGCTCCTTTGTCGAAACAGGATGATGGGATGTCGGTCCTTCCTTTTGCAGATTCCTCCTCAGAACTCATCACCTAGTCCGAGTCACCCTCATAGATTTAATATGTTGTTCGTGAAACTCTTCCCAGTGCCATGTTTCCATGGACGCCGGTTAATTACACTGCATCTGTCAGGACATTCCAAGGGGTCCGGTCAAGGCAGCAACCTTCAGTTGGGGGAGTAGTCACGTCGAGGCATCATTAACGTGTCTAAACGCAGGGGAATTGGCCTGTCTATCTTTTTTCCCTTATTATAGGGCTTCTCGAGGGCGTAGAAGATCGAGGAATCCCACATCGAGCATGGGGAATTATATGCCATAGGAATGTATCTGAGGTTTTTCTCAGCTTTCCATGCTTTAACACAGGGTATGCCGCAAATTTAACATCTAACGGAGATGGATTGGGCTGATCAGAACACTAGCTGGAGTGGATCAGATTGAGGAACCCCCATGAGGGAACACCGATATTGGGGCCATCGCATGGGCAGCTTCCCGAATGCTATGCTAGGGAATGGGGTGGCATGATCTCACCGGGATGTGGGGGCCCAGGTAAGAATCAGGATGGATGATGGGGAATTGAATGGAGTAGAGGAGGAATGCGACGGGATCATCGTGAAGATGATGGTAGTCATGGGATTGAGTCTTGAAGATACTTTCTATATATCCCCATGGTAGGGAATCAAAGTCCATGTAGTTCAATTGGTGAGAAATGACGAGAAGGGGGTCGAAACGACCAATGGGTGATGGGCTTGAACCTCAGGGAGGCTTCCTACGTACCATTCCTTGACATGGATCAAAGTCCATGTAGTTCGGGATGAGGCGCTGGTGAACCGATGTGAAGAAGGACCTTGGTCCATTGGGTGTTGGTCTTGAACTTCGTGAGGTTTCCTACGTACCATGCCTTGAAATGGATCAAAGTCCTCGTAGTTCGGGTCGAAAAGGGGCTATTTTACTAACATGAAGGGGTGTCAGAGCAACTGGAAGGTAGGGTCACAACGGCTTACCGCTGGATTGGGATGCAGTTTAATGTCATGCGGGACGAGGGCATGTCGGGAAGCTGACATGAATAAGGACCTTGGTCCAGGTGGATGGTGGGCTTGAACCTCATGAGGTTTCCTATGTACCATTCCTTGGCATGGATCATAAGGCCCCGTAGTTCAGCAGGGATGTGGGTGCCAGCGAACCGACGTGAAGAAGGACCTTGGTCCGATGGGTGATGGGCTTGAACCTTTGGGAGGGTTCCTACGTACCATGCCTTGACATGGATCAAAGTCCTCGTAGTTCGGGTAGGGTTTCGTCAGCGAACCAACGTGAAGGTGAACCCGGGGGTCCACTGGTGATGAGATTGAACCTTTGGGAGGCTTCATACGTACCATGCCTTGACATGGATCAAATTCCTTGTATTTCGGGTGTGCAGTTTAACATCATGTGAGATGGGGCTTTTGGGGCTTACGCTCTAAGGCAGCCGATGGTGGAGTTTGGTGAACTGACGTGAAGGAGGTCGGGACAACCAATGAGTGTTTGGCTTGAACCTCGTGAGGCTTCCTACGTACCATGACTTGATATGGATCAAAGTCCTCATAGTTCAGAATAGTCACAACGGCTTACCACTAGACTGGAATGTAGTTTAACGTCATGCGGGATGAGGGTGGAACCTGACGTGAAGAAACGACGGGCGATGGGCTTGAACCTCATGAAGGCTTCCTACGTACCATGCCTTGACATGGATCAAAGACCTTGTAGTTCAAAATGGTGTACAGTTTAATTTCATGTGGGACAGAATACAGTTTAACGTCATGCGGGACAAAATACTGTTTAACGTCTTGCGAGACAGAATACAGTTTAACGTCATGCAGGATAGGGGTTGGTGTCATAGTTGATGCTTACTATAAGCCCATGTGAGTCATTCTCGATGTGAGAAACAAGAGGCGGCGTGGACCTGATGATCACGTCGCGAAGGGTGCGTCCGTGAGAAGTGAAGAGGGGCTTACGCGTTAGGCGGACCATGGTATTGGGACTTACTTCAGGATGGAGGCTCGAGGGGTGACAAAGTGTAGAGGGAGAGGAAAGGATAATGGAAGAAAGGAGGTACCTCGTTCCCTATCACGCCCTCCACTGGCCCGGGTGATGGGGAAGTACGGAGGTGCATGGGTGCTACCTTCCGCAAGAAGAGTTAGGGGCTTACACCAAGGAGGTTTCCCTTCCCCCATGGACAAACAATGCCCCAACAAGGAGGATATCATCCCCTCTGATGGGTGATCCCATCTCCGTGGAGACCAGTGGGCGTAAAGAATGTCCGAGCCGATGGGACCCTGTGCGCAAGGCACGAGGCCATATCATAGTTTAACGTCATGTGTTGAGGACGGGGGTTCTTGGCAGTTTAACATCATGCAGCTCCGATGAGGTGGGTTTTCTCCGCACCCCTAGGACTTACATGACCGGTACCCTCTGCTCCTTATGGGAGGGAAGGTACTCGAACTTCCGTGTAAAAGGGGGATCGCAGAGCGAACCATCGAGGGGTCCACGTTCGTGTGGCTATGCGAACAAGCAATAGCCATTAGCATGCCTTTGAGAAGAAGCATTAGGCGAATCAACTATATGGGAAGTATCATCCAGGGGACTTTGAAATCACATCGTGCAAACCTGGAGGGTCGCACGGGAGAAGGAATTTCCAAGCAGAGGGGTCTATAGGAAGGGGCCTTGCGGAACTCGGTTACTCTGCGTAGTGGAGGGAACTTGCAAAGGGGTTTGCTTCGTGAAGTGGGGTTCCTTAGCCTTAGCATGGAGCGGAGGTACAAGTGGGAGGTTCTTCGTGAAGTGGAAGGGTGTTCACGGAGCACTTCCCCGTGGAGCATCGGTGCCTCGTGAAGCAAAGTTCCACGAAGTAGTGTGCTTCGCGAAGTACAGTGACCCTGCCTTAGCATGTGGATCACGTGTACAGGAGGGGTGTTTCGTAAAGCATAAACACTCCATGACAAACCTGGTCTTGTTGGGGATCCCCTTCCTTCGCGAAGGCCCTTAGGCTTCACGAAAGGCATCCCTCTTGGAAGAGGGGATGAAAACGAGACAAGGAGGAGGCCTCTCGCGAAGCAAAAATACCTCGCGTAGCTCATGGTTCGCAGAGAAAAGGGTGCTTCACGATTTAGGAGATGAGAAGATGAAAGGTCGGATTGTCTGTCCTAGGGGATCAGGGGGAGCTTGGTATTTATAGGTAAGAGGCGCCGCGAAGCAGAGCTCATGCGGCGCGAAGGGGGCTTCGGTTGCTACGTGGCGGGTCGCGAATGTCAACCGGTTTCGTGGAGAGATACCACCTCCTTTACTTCGTGACGGGTTCGTGAACGTCAAGGGCATCCACAAAGAGATACCACCTACTTCACTTCGCAGCGTCCTTGTGAACATCAGAGGCATACCGCCTCTATTGCTTCACAGCGACCGCGTTTCTCAGGGCGGCTCCGTGCCATGGCTTCGCGAGGCTGGTCGTCGGGCCTCTTTTTATTCTCTCTTTTCTTCAAATATTTTGGCACCAACAAATTCCCCCCCTAATACTTGGAGCCATGGAGGGATCTAGGGTCGAAGTTTAAGGGAAATAGCCAAAATTATCAGTAGTTCGCGGTGCAGACTCGCGAAGAGGGAACGTGAGGCAGACAGGGGCCGCGCGGTCCGGATGCACCGTGAAGCTCTGTGTGGGTTGGACATGCCATGAATCTCCGAGGGATACTACCTATAAATAGGGGTTTTGACCTATATTTTTTCCTTTCCTTCTCCATGAATTTGTCCTTTTGCGCTCTCGATTCGTGAAGCTCCGCGTACTCCGTGACTGCTCACCGCGAATCGAGCTTCGCTGCGAACCACGAGTCTTTGACTCTGTGACTGCGCCAAGCGAACATGTGCTCGCAGGACGAGGCCAGGCTCCACATCTTGGATTTTTGAACGAGCTCTGCGAACGAGCTCCGCGACCCGACCTGAAATTTTCCTGCATTCTGAAACCCAATGGCCCATCAGGAAGCTGCGCTGGGGGTGCTTGCAGACGCCGCCCGGAGGGATGAGATGGCCAACTGTCTGGGCCTGAGGGAGCTAGTTCGAAGCCACTCAGACCATAATTCTTTGACAGAAATACTATCAGAGAGTCAAAATAACTATCCGATGTGCAAGAATCTACCCTTTTATGGCTTCGGGCTGAGGGATGATGTCTTCATTCCTAAGGCGAGTAGGGACGAACCAGCTTGTTGGTTCAGAAGCACGTCATGCCAGCACCAATGGTTCAGGGCGGCCGATGGTCATGCGCGAGAGGAATTCACACCTGTCACCACCGACTGCCTATACAAACATCTGAACAAAATTTATAGGAATCCATTTCAACCGGAGACGTCCCCTCCCATGTACCGCACCATACTGAAGGCAGCTTTGAGGGATTCGAAGAAGGGGTGGTCCGATGAGTGGGACCTACGCTAGGGAGGAAACTTCACCAATGATTGGGCATGAGACTACTGGGTAGGAACCTCATGCAAGGAGTTTGGAGCTGAGCTGAGGAGAGTGGTATTTTATGAGGCGGCATGGGCCTCCCAATTCCACATTTATCAACCGAAGCAGCTGATGCTAGAGATGTTGAGCAGATGGTCGTCTAGGACCAACACTTTTCACCTGCACCATGGGGAGGTTGGCATCAGTTCGTGGGATGTCTATCAGATTTCAGGGGTCCTGATCTTGGGGGATATGTATGATGAGTTCCTCCCCATCATGAGTTCATGGGAGGATCCGGAGTAGATGTTGCGGCTGGAGATGGCACTGATGGGAATGGTCCTTGGAGAGGATAAAGAAGCGGTGAGAGATTTCCACTTTAAGAAGTTGTTCAAACAGTTCCTGAACTTCCCAACGGATCGAGAGTTTCCCTCGAGGCCTCGAACTTGTCCGAAGGGGGATCATCGGGGAAAAGAGAACTCGTATTGGAGGCTCTTAGAGGATATCCAATGGAAGACCTGGGGTTTCAGTGTTAGCACTAAACAACAGCTGATAGTCAGGCTGTCAGCGTTTATCGCGGCCCTTATCTACAGTTGGATTCTACTAGTGAGGGATACTAACCTGGGGGTGCGACCCATCTCATTCATCACGGCATCCATGTTGGCCATAGGAAGGTGGGTCAATTTGGGGATTCTGATGCTTGCCAGACTGTACAAGATTCTACGACATGTTAGAGAGGGAAAGAAGCCACCGAGGATATGTGGGCCCTTCCATCTTCTGTATGGGTGGATCACGGCGCACATCAGGGGGGTTTACAAATATCTAAACCCCATCTCTCCTCCGGGGTCAAACTTCCTCCCTTTCATTCTGAATGCAGTTGGGAGATTTCCAGTCAAATTAACCGTGCTGTTGGTACTAAACCGGGGGTGTAAGGCAGAAGAGTTTAATTTCCACCCTTTTCCATTACCGACGAGGGTACTTACTGACGACGGTCGGGGGAAGGAGGAGTATCGAGCTTATCTCATGGACTTTCGAGGTGGAGTTCTGGTGGCAAGGGTGGACCGTGAGCTGCTCTGTGAGCCGTACACCCCGCAACAGTTTGCGAGGCAATTCCGGTGCCTATAGCGGCTGAACCCACAGGTATACTGGGAGGTGCCGCAGGAGGAGCACCCGTGTGTGAAGAGGCAATTGTGGATCATGTTCACACAAGAATACAGGGAAATGAGAAATGCATTGCCTCCACCTACTTCCGCCTTTGGGATGTTGAAGGAGTATGTCATATACTGAGAGGAAGCTTATCCAGGAGAAATGATGAAGCATCAAACTGTTCGAGTTGGTGATGGCAGACCTCCCCTATTCTGAGGTCGGGGTCGGAGGGCGGCTAGGGCCTCTCGCGGTGGCGGGGCTGCCATGGCGACAAGGCCTGCACCAGCTGAGGGTGAGGTAGCAGTGGCAGATCCAATAGCAGTAGTGGACCCGGTGGTCCTGTAAGATCAGAGCCATCCGGAGGGGCGACCACCGAGGGGATTTCGCAGGATATCCACTCAGGCTCCGAGGAAGCGACTGCACCATATCGACATGCCAGAGAATGCTATTTTCCCAGAGGCCTGGGACATTTGGGATGTCAACCGGCAACACCTCAGTCTGCCCGAGATGTGGGAACACCTGAACCACCCCGAGATGTATTTACCGGGTATAGGCCCTGTCCAGGCCAGTTTTGCGGTGTCTCCGGAGGAGGCAGAGGAATAACTGGATGATCTGGAGGAGTTTTTACATTCTAGTGGTACCCCACGTCCAATGATAGACCGAGTGAGGGTACTGCTGGATTGGACGGTTCCCCCACAATTGTCGGCTACCGAGCTGAGGGAGCGCTTACCCCTATTTGAAAATTCAGACGAATCCTCTCGGGGTGACGAGACTGGTGGAGAGATCCCATTGGAGGAAGGTGAAGTCGGCGATTAGGACTCGGTCCTCAACGATTTCATAGAGGCTCTTGAGGTAACATTCCAAGTTTCTTCCCTTAGGGTCTATTCTCAGGTCATTATGGACCTCTTACCAACATCTGAACTGTGCAGGAGGACCTGGTACACAGATCCCATTATCGCCCCTCAGTGGGTGATGATGCAGGACCCTCGGAACCCACGCCTGTGGCCGCATCCAATTATATGTCTGGCGTGGGTAGGACACCTAAGGTGGCTCCTCTGGAATCTCGAGACCTTCCAATAGTATATGGAGGGCCATGCTTCGGGGTCCTGTCAGCATCAACTCGAAAGCAGTACCATGAGTTCAATCTCTGTAAGTCCTCTCCACTGAATTCATTACTGTCACACGTTGATTGTGCCAACTTATGTCCGTGCCCTTATATGTCACTTACAGTTCTTCGACTGGCATGGGACGCTGCGGCGAGGATGGTCAGGATTTCTGGCGGTGCCCCTCCCAGAGGAATGCCAGTAATCATGGAGATAGTTTCCCAGCCCACACGAGTTGAAACTTCCCCCATCATTGGCAGGACCAGCAGCGGGGTCGTGCCCGAGGTCATTGAGGTGGGTTCCGACAATGAGGATCTTACAGTCAACCCAAGTCTCATCGCATCTGATCCAACACTAGATGTCACACCGGATTCCACGCCAGATGCAGATCCCGCTGAAGACTTCTTGAGGGCGTACCCCGCATACGAGCCTGCTAATCGCGCGGACTGTGATGAGATGGCCTCTGATGAAGAGGACAATAAAATAGTCCGCTTTAGATCGTGGAATCTGATCACGCGCTTCATCAATGACACCCCCCAAGTGCTGTGGCTGGACGAGATGGATAGACTTCGCTCATGGTTGCACGAACTGTGTGCTGGGGGAGTGGATGCCTAGCACCCTCATCTTCTCATCTGATATCTTATGGTAGAGAAGATCCAGGAGTATCATCACGGGCTCAGCGTGGGCTGGCAGAGGAGGAAGGCGACGAACATCAAGAAGCTCCAGGAGGCTTAAAATGAAGTCCAACACATGCAGATCCATGCAGATGAGCACTCACACACTACTGGAAAATGGAACTATCCCCACGGTTTTCCCCAAAACCGTGGGGATAGACCCCCCCTATACCCACGGTTTTGGAAAAACGTGGGTATAAGTGACTTTTCATGACCTATACCCATAGTTTTCCAAAACTGTGGGTATAGGGGGGGGGTCTATCCCCATGGTTTTGGAAAACCGTGGGGATAGGTCCTGAAAAGTCACCTATACCCACGGTTTCCCAAAACCGTGGGTATAGGGGTCCCTATCCCCACAGTTTTGGGGAAAACCGTGGGGATAGGTCTGGGCTAAAATACCTATACCCACGGTTATGAAAAACCGTGGGTATAGGTCACTTTTGTGTGCGCAATATTTTTTTTTTCTGCGGGAATGAATTTTTTTTGGCGGGAACCCTATACCCACGATTCTTCCCTATATACCCACGGGTTTTATAACTATATTTAACTAAATATATATATATATACATATAGGTGAATTTAGGGTAGTGGTTAGACGCGTTGTTTTCAACGAAGAGGTTGCGGGATCGAAACTCGGCGCTTGCATTATTTTAGGACCTATACCCACAGTTTTGAAACCGTGGGTAAAAGCCGTTGACACCGTGGAAATTGGCTATGTTTCGGTGACACGGTAGTAGGATACCTATACCCACGGTTTTGGAAAACCGTGGGTATAGGCTGGGGACCTATACTGATTCCGTTCCAGCCCACGGTTCCCAAAACCGTGGGTATAGGCTATACCCACGGTTTTGGGGGCTATACCCACGGTTTTGAACCATGGGTATAGGCCGTTTTTCCAGTAGTGAAAATCTCTGAATGCACAATTTGAGCTGATATTGCGATTGAAGGCCCAACTGGAAGTGACAGAATAGCGTATGAGGGAGTCTTTTGAAGAGATGGTCGTCATTCAGGCTGACGTAGAGTGGGCCCGAGCTGAGGCTGATGAACTGCGCCCCATCGCTGCTGAGGAGGAGCAGGAGATGAGTCAGCGGTATCAATTCCTGGACTCCACAAGTCAAAGGGTGGCGGAGCTACAACGCTCTTTTGACAGGGTCAATCCATCCATGGGGGGAGTTGACCCCCGGGTACTATAATGATTACAAACCCTTAAACATACCTTCATGATTTTTTTTGAATGTCGTAACATGCATGAGTTCCATTATTTTCACTGGTTCATGGCATCCTTATGATGTTTACGGAACATCCAATGACAATTCCCTAAGCTCACGTGGGTTAGGCCCGATGTGAGAAACAAGGGATAGTCGCCTCATTGCCCCCATCCAAACATAGGAGTGCAAACCAAGCTTCGAGAATCTGGGGTTTTGATAACCGGTCCCGATTTTTGAGAAATGGGAGAGACCTGACTGGAGAATGAAGTTCTCAGAACAGCCGAATTGACGTTGTTCCAGCGTGCCCTTGTGCACGAACGGTTCAACACCAGGGGCGCTAAAACTGGTCTGAACAGATGGGAATGGGAAGTGTGAATTACGATACCCAAGATTAGGAACATTGTGGGGGTGGAATGATAATGAGGGATAATTGTTGACCGTGGAAGAAACACAATATCCTTATTGCGTTAGCCTGAAATGGGAACAACAAATGAGGGCTGACCACTGACCATGTTTGCAACATGAGGCCTAACTCAAATATCATAGATTAGTCTTTTGGGACGTTGGCCCAGGACAGCAGGAAAACCATAGGTCGAGCATCCATACTGTTAGGGGGTCCTTCCAAACATGACCAGTCTTCCGGAACGTTGGCCTAGGACAGCATGCGGACCATAGGTCATGTATCCATACCATTAGGGGGTTCCTCCATACATGAAAGGGGACAAGGGTCCGAATAAGGGGGCATGCAAAGCGTGGAATGTTGAGTGTAGGTTTTTTTCAAACAGAATCCAACACTCTTGAAATTAGGCCACCGTGGTGGGAGTATGCTAGATGGACGCATCAGTTTGATCATGGATCATTTCTTCTTTCAGACAGGGCCTCTCTGGTGAGGGGGTCTGTCACTTCCCAATGTCATCTTGGGGAATCCTAAACTTGTTCAGGGCAGATTTATAGTTGTACGGTTCCCTATGAGGGGTCCGTCCAGGGGGCCAGAAAGGGGAAGAACATGATTTATGATTCATATGGCTGGACCCCAGGTGAAATACTGAGGCATCTCTACGTATCCCATGAGGATGGGAATCAAGCCGTACATAGTTCTTGGAGCACATTTTAACATCATGTAGGATGATGAGAAGCCTGTTTGTGCCGGTACATATCCCACCAAAACTACTAAGCCCACGTGATTCGTGCTTGATGTGGGAAACAAGAAGTAATGATGGAATTTACCGACATAGAAAGGGGCATGTTAGGGCGAAGGGATGCTCGGTGAATACTAGACCAATGATGCTAACACGTCCATGTGGCGCACCTAGACACATGAAGAGATAAAGCCAAGTATGTGAAAATCCCACTTGAACATGAGGAAGTGGAAATGTGTGAATCATGACGCTCAAAATTTGGATCACAATGATGGCAACGTGACGATGGAGGATAACTGATGACTGTGGCGGAACAGCAGCATCCGTATCGCGTTAGCCTGGAATGGGGACAGACCAATGATGGTCGACCACTGACCATGGTCGAAACATGGGACCATGTCACAAATGTTGTCATAGATCCATAGAGACGTTGGCCCAAAACAATAAAAGATCCCTTAGACCCAACATCCATGGAGAGCCCTTAAGCCTAGCATCCATGTCGTCTGAGGGTCCTTTTGGATATGGAAGAGGATGAGGATCCAAATGGCGATCTCACGAAGCTTGGTCACAGAACGAGGGGAATGTCCCCATGAAAATCCCACACTTCGGGCTCTTTGTCAAAACGCATCTAAATACGACAACGAGACGTATTAGATAGAGGGAGTCGAGTCCCTTCCAATAGGGAGATCTTAGTTTAGGGTCATAGAATTCAGACCATGGATGGGAGGAAACATAGGAGTCACATGGAGGGTAATTACAAAAAACCCGACGTGAATGAGGGAATAATCCCATACCACACCGCACAACTACCTTGGGAGAGGTTTTAGGTGAAGGGACCGAAAAAGAGAGTTGATCTAGGTCTGAGAAAAGTGAAAAGGCGTTCCTACTTACCCCATGGGGATGGGGATCAAGCTACACATAGTTCTTGAAAGGGGTCTTAGTTTAAGGTCATAGAACTCGGACCATGAATGGGTAAAGAGAGCAGGAAACACATGGTGAGGTGGTTACGAAACCCGACGAGAATGAGGACATAAGCCCGACTTACCATGTGTTCTCTGGGGAAGTGCTCGAGTCAAGGTACCGAACACGAAAGTTAGGCTGGGCCTGCGGGGAAGTGCCCAGGCGCTCCTACGTATCTCATGAGGATGAGAATCAATCCATATGTAGTTCTAGAGGACGAAAGGGGTGCAGGGCTCTAGCCCTCACACTAAGAGGAGCGGTATTTGATAAATTTTGTTTGTCCCTTAAGGTGAGTGGTTTTTTTGTGGAGCGACAAACCTGGGGTAGCAAGCCCTGGTGTTTCCACAAGAATCAAGCCATAGTAGGTATTGAAAAATGGCATGGAGCTTGACCGATACCAAACATGACGTCCTCTATGATGAGGTCATCACAATGCGGTGTTGTTTTTCATCGTGCGACCAAGACGATAATGTCACAGTTTAGGGCCGTGTGATAGGACCGAGTGTGCATTTTAACATCATGCAGCGCAGATTTAGCATAGACGATGATAGGTGGGGAATGTGTATGGTGCCATGAAACATAACCGACGTGGATGTGGAAATGATCCCACATCACACCATACGCAATTCCAAGATAGGAACCTCAGGCCAAGGGGCCCAAATAGGGGTAAGAAGGAAAGGGGCATGAGGAACTAGATCCCAACTGAGCTGGACACGGAAACAAGGTGTCCAGATGACCCATTGTATCCCATGGGGGTAAATATCGAGCCTCACACATCCCTTAATGAAGATCTTAGTTTATGTTATTAGAGCTCAGACCGTGGGAGCCCCAAAGGATGCCATATTGCAGCTTTGTCCCCCTGACATGCAAAGGTGCACTGAGGGATATCACCAAAAGTGTCGAGATTCCACCTAGACACGATGGGGTGGAACATAATGTGATTCATGAAACCAACATTCAAGACCTTAAGGGGATGGCGTGATGATGGAGGATTACTGCTGACCATGTTCTCAACACAGCATCCTGTTGCGTTAACCTAAAATGGGGACAAACAAATGAGCATCAACCACTGACCATATTCGCAACGTGGGATTTGTATCAATTTGTTGTCCAAAACCCTCAGGGGCATTGGCCTGTAACGGTAGGAGAGCCCTTAGGCGTGGTATCCAGGCCATTCTTGGGGGTCCCTCCAGGTGTGAAAGATGATGGAAGCCCAAATGAAGGGGAACGCGAAGCTTGATAAGTGGAAGTAACTTGACCAAGTTTAATCTGAAACTCTTGGTAATAAACCAAAGTACTCTTAACACATGGTCGAACCACTGCAAGGGGTTGAGGGACTCAACTTGAGGGCGGCCAAGAGATGGAGGGTTCTTGGGAGAAGGGGGGGGGGGTGGAATAGTGCCAAAAACCCTGTACTGCACCTATATAGCCCTCTCGTGGAGAGGGATAGGCCAAGGGGCCTAGGTGACCAGGGAGATGGGGAGATCTCTAAGAAGTGGGCTGGACCCGAATTCTAGACATTCGGGTGGTCCTACGTATCCCATAAGGATGGGAATCAAGCCACACGTAGTTCTAGAGGGTGAATTTTAATGTCTTGTGGGACAAAAATAGGAGGGATAATTTTTAGAATGGGGTGCACGTGGTGCGGCTATTTCAAACTCGATGTGAACAAGGACATAGTCCCATACCACGCCATGCAGTCCCATGGTCAAGGTTCCAAAGGCATTAAAGATAAGATGAATTAGCGGAATTCATGTTGGACCCATAGACGAGGGGTATAGGTGTTCCTACGTATCCCAATAGTATGGGAATCAATCCAAATGTAGTTCTGAGTAGATCTTAGTTTATGGTCTCAGAGCTCAGACCATGGGTGGATGGTAGCTTTCTGAGTAAGCAAAGACCTCGAACCGATCCCTAATCCCACGCGAGTCAAACTCGGTGTGGTAAACAAGGGAGGAAGATCCTTATTGCAATACCTATAATGCACGCCAAAGGGGAAATCGATGCGGATCCCCAAATGACACCCCTATCGCGGCTTTGTTCCCCTAACACGCAGATGCACACTGAGGAATAGTACCAAGAGTTTCGAAGTTCTACTTGGACATGATGAGGTGGATAAGGATGTGAATCATGTAACCAACATTTTGGGCTTAATGGGGTTGGCATGGCAATGGGTGATAATTGTTAACCATAGAAGAAAAATAGTCTCCATACCGCGTTAACCTAAAGTGGGAACAAAAAATGAGCATCGACCACTGACCATATTCACAATGCAGGATTTGTATCAGTTTGTTGTCCAAATCCCTCAGGGGAGTTGGCCTGTAACGGTATGAGATCCCTTAAGCATAGTATCCAGGCCGTTTTTTGGGGGTCCCTCTGGGTGGAAAGGTGATGAAATCCTTGATGAAGGGGAACACAAAGATTGAAAAGCGGGTGAGAACATGCTCGAACAGAGTCCGACATTCCAAGTAATAAACCAGAGTACCCTTAGTCACATTGGTGAACCACCGAAAAGGGTCGATGAAGTGGCTTAGGAGGGAGAGGTACATGGCGTGGTCATTACAAACCTGATGTGAATGAGGACTGAATCCCATAACATGCTATATACTGCCCTCGTGGAGGAAGGGTAGGCTGAGGGGCCATGGTTAAATAGAGGTTTCCAGGAGATGGGGATGGACCCGAAGCCTAGACACTCAGGTGGTCCTACTTATCCCATAAGGATGGGAATGAAGCCACACGTAGTTCTTGAGACATAGTTTAACATCATGCCAGACGAGAAGGGGAGTAGGATACCCCCAAACAAGGGAGGTGTGTGGTACGACGAATAAACCAATGTGAATGAGGACATAATCCCACACCACACCATATACTCCTATCAGAGAGGACCTGGGCCAGGGCCCTGAAAAGGCCAAGGGCCCTGATATCTAAGATTTGGTCAGGAGGGCCTGACCTACTTTCAGTTTAATGTCTTATAGTGAGGACGATGGTCAGGGAATAGGATTCCCAGGACAGGGTAGGTGTACGATGTTGTGAGTAACCCGACATGAATGAAGACATAGTCGCACACCACATCGTACACTCCAGGTATGAATTTGGGCTAAGGGGCCCGAGAAGGCCAAGGGGCCTGAGGCTGGGCCTCGGTTAGGGAGGCCTGACCAGCTTTCATTTTAACGTCTTGGAGTAAGGACGAGGGCTGGATAAGGTGTCTCTTACGAGGATGTGTATGGTACGACGAGTAACCTGATGTGAATGAGGAAATAATCCCACACCACACCGCACAATCTTATCATAGAGAACCTGGTCCAAGGGCCCGACAATTGGCCCTACCCGGAAAGAGTTTTTTGCTTTGGGATGGGGTAGAACGAATCACTACACTCTATGTTTGGGACATCTTGGAGTGGACCTGAAGATCTAGGGCGGCTGTTGACCTTGTTCGAAGCACAGCGTCCCTATGGTGACCAGATATGGGAGCAACAAATGAGCATCGACTGCTGACCATATTCGAAATGTGGGACTTGTATTATCTTATTGTTCGACATCCTCTAGGGCATTGGCCTGAAGTGGTAAGAGATCCCTTAGGCCTAGTTTCCATACCATTCAGGGGCCCTTCCGGATAGGGAAGATGATGGAATTCCATCAAGGAGTGGGTGAAGCATAGATGTACCCATCTACGAAAGATGTGAACATCATCAGGGAGGGGGACGTACAGCCAGACCGAGGCTAACTCGACATGCATTGGGGAAAAAGTATGCACCCTACCATATGTCTTGACCCAAGGGGAAGATTATGGATTTTGGGCTGGGCCAACAGACAAAATGTCTGGGCGTTCCTACGTATCCCATGAGGATGGGAATCAAGCCATACGTAGTTCTTAAAGGCTATTCAGTTTAACGTCATGCAGTCAATATGGGGGATGATAGAAGAATGAGAGTGGTCACATAGTGCGACCATTATAATCCTCATATGAGTGGGGCTAAGGAAACCTACTCCACATCATGCGAGGACCCTCCAAGGAAACTATACCCAGGGGGATATTCAAAGAGAAGAGCTCGGGGATGGGTTCAAAATGAAGCGTCTGAGCATTCCTATTTATACCATGAGGATGGGAATCAAGCCATATGTAGTTCTAGAAGCACAGTTTAACGTCATGTGGGATGATGAAATGCATCTCATCCGGGGAAGTGTACGGTGCGGTGAGTAACCTGGCGTGAATGAGGACATAATCCCACACCACACCATATAATCCCATAAGAGAACCCAGGTCAGGGGACCGAGAAGGCCAAGGGGCCTAAGGCTGGGCCTCGGTCAGGAAGGCCTGACCAGCTTGCAGTTTAATGTCTTGCAGTGAGGACGAGGGTCGGGGGCCTGAGAAGGCCAAGGGGCCTGAGGCTAGGCCTCGGTCAGGAAGGCCGGACCAGCGTGCAGTTTAACGTCTTGCAGTGAGGAAGAAGAAGATCTTAGTTTAGGGTCATAGAGCTCGGACCATTTTTCATTTTATTATCATGCGGGACGATAATGAGCGGTTTAACGTCATGACAGACGATAATGTAGTTTAACGTAGTGCATGACGATGTTGCAGTTTAAATTCATGCAGTACTGGATAGTTTAAAGTCATTCAGGACCATCGTGAAGTTTAGGGTCATGTGGGACCGTCCAGTTTAAGGTCATGCATGACCATATAGTTTAAGGTCGTGCGGGACCAGGGTATAGTTTAGGGTCATGCGGGACTGGGGTGCAGTTTAGGGTCATGAGGGACCGTCCAGTTTAAGGTCATACAGGATCATACAGTTTAAAGTCGTGCGGGACCGGGGTACAATTTAGGGTCGTGCAGGACCGGGGTGCAGTTTAGGGTCATGCGGGACCGAGGTGTAGTTTAGGGTCATGAGAGACCGTCCAGTTTAAGGACATTCATGACCATACTGTTTAAGGTCGTGCGGGACCGGGGTACAATTTAGGGTCGTGTGGGACCAGGGTTCAGTTTTGGGTCTTGCAGGGCCGGGGTGCAGTTTAGGGTCATGCGGGAACCTGAGGCTCAGGAAAAGTATTTCTTGAGAAACTTCGCATTGGTGGGAGGAGTTATGCTCTCACTATCCATGGTTACCAAGGAGTATTCTCCATTGGGGTAGACATTAGGAATTATGTAAGGCCCTTCCCATTTGGGCACCAACTTGGGTGGTTTCCTGCCAGGGATCATTAGTGCTCAGAGGGCCAATACCAGGTCGCCTTGTAGAAAAGAGTGAAGGCGAACCTTCTTGTTGAAGGCTCTGGCTATCTTATTCTGATGCCTTTCTAGATTTTGCAGGGCACGGAGCCTGTTCTCATCCAGTGCTTCCAATTCAGTTAGAAAGATTTTGGCCACCTTATCTAGCACCTGCTGGTCATAGACTGCAGTGCGTAACGATCACAGCTGGATCTCGATGGGCAGGACGACCTCAGCTCCATACACTAGGGAATATGGAGTCACTTGGGTGGAATTGCGAATCGTCGTCCGATACGCCCAGATGGCGTTGGGGAGCTTATCCAACCAAATTTTCTTGTTCTGACCAACCATTTTCTGCAAAATGTTAGAGAGGGTTTTGTTGAATGCCTCAATCTGTCCATTTTCCTCCGCGTGATAGCGAGAGGTATGGTTCGTACAGATATTATACTTGGTGTAAAATTTCTTCAGATTGTCTGCTTGGAAGTTGGTGCTGTTATCGGTGAGGAAAGCGTGAGGGACTCCAAGCCAGTGGATGATATTGGAGCTCACGAAGTCAACGATGGAATGAGCCTTGACCTCTTTGAGTGGAACTGCCTCTTCCCACTAAGAGAAGAAATCTGTGGTGGTCAGGATGAACCTACATTGGCGCACTTTCGCCGGTGGATATGGTCCCACGACATCGAGTCCCCACACCACAAATGGCCGAGAGTACTTAGTGGAGTGGAGAGGCTCCGGCGGCCGATGCAGGAAGTTAGAATGAACTTGGAACGCGTGTAATCTCTTGGAAAACTCAATACAATTATGGATCATAGAGGGCCAGAAGTACCCCAGTCTCCGGATCTAATGGGACAGCTTTGGCCCAGCCTGGTGGGCACCGCAGGAACCTACATGAACCTCTTGCATGACCTGAGAAATCTCCACTCCTTGAATGCAACGGAGGAGAACGCCATCGAAGCCCCAATTATAGAGGATCCGCTTAAGACTTGGACCACTATGGAGGGTAAAATGCAGTGTGAGGCATAAGATTCGCTCATGCTCGGCCCAATCATCCGGGAGGCAACCATTTTGGAGATACTCGACAAAAGGTGACTTATAGTTGGGAGTGGCCTCAACCACTGCATCTGAAGAACCTGGGGATCCTGAAGTGGAGGATCCGGTGGTAATATGGCTTACCCATAGGCCGTCTTCATCCTCTGGGGTGACAGGGGAGATGACTCTCCGATGTGCCACATGTATAATCAGATCATCCTACTCAGGTTCTGCAAGTGACACAGCTAGGCCGACCAAAGCGTCTGCTCGACCATTCTGTGATCGAGGGACATGGGTAACCTCTGGTCAAGAAGGGAAATGGGACATTAGATGGAGGGTGCACTCCAATAATGTCATGACCTCTGGATTCCTGACAACATAGTCACCATTGAACTTCTTGATGACCAGTTATGAATCCCCTTTCACATGAAAATGGGGCACATTGATCTCAAGGGCCAGCTTGAGGCCAGTGATGAGAGCCTGATACTCTGCCTCATTATTGGTGCAACCTTCTGACAATAGGAATGAGTATGGAAGAACGTCTTGCGCTGGGGTGATGAAGACAATACCCAGACCCACTCTGTTGATCCTAGGATCATTGAGCCACCTACCGGTGGGGCTTTGGGAGGAACCATCGAAATGCGTTTGCCAACATGATACGACATGATCGACTGAGAGGATTTCCTCATCAAGAAAATCCAGGTCCAGGGATTGATCCATGGAGGTTGGATGGGAAGCTAGGAAGTCTGCCAATGCCTACCCCTTGATAGCCTACTGAGGCATTAACCTGATGTAGAACTGCTAGAGGATCACCGCCCACCACGCTAGTTGGCCAGTCAACATGGGGCGGTTTAGAATGTACTTCAGTGGGTCCACCCGAGAGACCAACTGTACCTCATGGTGCTGCAGGTAGTGTAGCAATTTCTGTACGGTAAACACGAGCGCAAGGAAGCTCTTTTCGATAGGGTAGTATCTAGTTTCCATATCGAGTAGCATGAAACTGAGGTAGTAGAGGCTGTTCTCTATCCCCTCATTGTTCTTCTGGGTGAGAAGGGTTTCGAGAGAACATTCTAGGGCAGTCTCATAAAGGACCAGTGGCTTTCCGGCGACAGGTGGAATTAGGACTAGAGGCTGGAGCAGATACTGCTTGATTTCCTTGAAGGCGTCCTGACATTCTTCATCCCATTTATAGGCGGAGCCTTTCTTCATGATCCGGGAAAAGGGCTTACACTTTCCATCCAGATTCACAATGAATTGGAATATGTTGGCTAGGTGGCCTTGGAGACCTTGAAGATCCAGAATGTTTCTCAGGGGAGGCATCTGGCTGATGGCCTTGATCTTCTCTGGGTTGATCTCGATGCCTTGGTACCTGATAACAAAGACAATAAACTTCCCAGAGGTGACCCCGAAGGCACATTTAACCGGGTTCATCTTCAGGTGGTAGGAGCGGAGGAAACCGAACACTTTCTCAAGGTCCTCGAGATGGTCCTAACGCTGATGAGATTTGACCACCAGATCATCTACATATAACTCCACCAACGTCCCAAGAATTGGCTTGAATATGTGATGCATGGCACGCTGATAGGTAAAACCTGCATTTTTCAGGTCGAAGGGCATAACCTGGTAATAGAAAGTGCCTTGGGGAGCCCTGAAAGTGGTGGAATCCTCGTCGTCGGGGGCCATCCAGATCTGGTTGTACCCGGAATACCAATCCATGAAGGAGAGGGCTTGGAACCCAGTCGTGGAATCAATCAACAAATCTGTCACTAGGAGGGGAAAATCATCCTTCGGATAGTGGCGGTTGAGATCGTGGAAGTCGATACAGACTCTCATCTTCCCGTTCTTCTTCCTGACTGGCACAATGTTGGCTAGCCACTTGGGGTACTGGACTTCCTTGACGAAGTTGGCTTTGATAATCTTGTCAACTTTGGCCTCAACCATGACACCGTGAGAAGGGTGCATCTTTCTGGGAGGCTGCTTGAACCCGCGATGGTTTTTCGGGAGACCAAGGCGGTGGACGGATACTTGGGGATCTAGTCCTGGAATCTCTCCATAACTCCACGTGAACACATCTCGGTGATGCTTAAGGAAGTTCACGTACCATTGATTCTCCTCGAGTGACATGGCTGCGCTGATCAATGTGGGTCTCAGATCTACCTCGCTACCAAGGATCACCTGTACCGGTTCATCGATCGTGGTAGAGATGCCTTCTTCAAAGGAAGGGGGGGCATCCTCTAGATACTCTTCTCCACTTGTGGAGGGATCCTCCATGTGGGGAGTCGCTTCCGAGCCACCAGACTTTGATTGGAGGCCGGTGCCGGATTGAGCGGCTTTGGTCATCATATCAAGGGATTCGTGCACTACTGAGACCATGGAGATGAAGGCAGTTGATCCAATCCCATCTGGTCTTCAGCCCAAGGGGCCATGCTTGATAACATCAAAGCAGTAACGGCGCGTTGGCTTGATCGGGTTGATTCCAGCCCGGCGAAACAGACATGTATAATGTACCGCCGTTTCCATGAGCCTGACGTCCCGACACTGTACATGGGTATGAGGTTCCAGGATCACCTGAGCCTGGTTGGTGTAGGAGTATGAGGTGATTTTTCACCATCGCTTGGACCTAGGAATATGTATTCCTCTTGTACCTGAAAAGACAAAGCATTTCCCCATGTTGGGGGTCGTGGCCCCCAGCCGATGGATCAGGAAGATGTAGGCATCATTCAGACCTTCCTAGGGATCACTTGTGATAGTGGTGGGCTCAAACTCACTTGCCATAATCTGCTTATCCTTGCTCTTATAATAGTCGGCGTCTAGATAATGGGATTCACAAGAGGAAAAAGGAGACACATCTCTTTAGAGCATGCCTACTCGACCATTGAGGGAGTATTTGAGGCATTGGTGATACGACAAAGGGACTTACTGCATGCAGGTGAAGCCATGGTCTGCCCATCAATGCATTGTACGTAGTGTCCTGGGAGACAACCATGAATTTAGTACTAGAAAATAGGCCACCGAACTGGGTCTTCAAACAGATCTTTCCAACCGGGGTTTTCTCGGTCCTGTCATATCCCTGGATCCTTAGGTCGGAGGGAGTTATATCATCCTCAGACAAACCCAGCTTCCGCAGTGTCCGAGTCGGGATTAGGTTAATCCCAGAACCCGTGTCAACAAGACAGTAGTGGACTTACACACCATTGAACTGGCCAGTGATGTATAGTGGATGAATGTGCCACTATATGGGAGGGTCTTAGTCTTCACCAGAGAACGAGATAACTGCCTAGAATTCGGTGTTCTCAATTGCCTCGGCATGGAAGGCTTCTGCAGCTGCTACCTCCATCTCAAACTGGAGGGGTCTCCTTAGGGCCTCGACAAGTGCCTCATGCATGTATGATGATAGGAGAAGAGCCTCAAGGATAGAAATCCTCACTGTAATTCCGTCAAGTTTCTTGAGGACATCATACTTTCGCACCAAATGCGAGCCTCTGCTTATAGGAGGTCACTCTTCAATTGGAGGCACGGAAGGCCCTGCCGGCCGGGCTAGTGGCTGGATAGCACTAGGTACATCCCGTTGCTCACTAGTTGAGGCCTGAAGAGTAACTGCCGGATGAGGCCCAGACAACTGATATTGTCCTGTGGTAGGGAGAGACTGGCCGCAGTACAGATGAGGAAGCTCTGCCTGATCTAGTAGCACAAATGGTGGTGGAGGTAGATCTATGGGCACTCGTTGAGGAGGCTGAACGTGCTGAGATCTGCGCTGGGCCTGTTGTCAGGTTTCAGTAGCGTGCACAGCCTAGCTGGAGGTTCCAACTGATGCACCCTGACGACCCATGTAGGTGCGGCTCCACCGACGTTGACGTCGACCGGGGACATTGGGGAGGTTCGCCTGGCATTCCCCCTCATAGGGAGTCATATAGGTATTTACCAACTCCACGGTATTAACCGATGTGTACCCCTGATTGTCACTTGAGGAGTCATCCAACACTGGGCTGATTCTGGGAGGAATCCCCATCTCAGGGGGCATGAAGTCACTGAGAGTGCGGGATGACGATGACATTGGTGGAGCACGCTGCTTCTTTTTTCGCCGCTGATGCTTGCTCTTTTGGGAAGAGGCCGACGGGGATGATGGCGCAGAGGTGCTAGCTGCAGCCTCTGAAGGCTCTGGCTGATTCAAGCATGCCCGAATAATACCATGGGTGAGGACGACTATTTTACGAGCCATCAAGTCATCGTACTTCTGGGATTCACGATTGGGAACCTGCTGCCACTCACATTCATCGTCGTTACCGCTTTCTAACTTCACAAAGACACCTGCCACATGTGCCGAGGCCAGGCCCAGCCTAACTATGTTGTTATCGACCTGGTCTTGGAGCCAGTATTTAAACACATAACACTGCTTGAGGATGTGCCCAAGGATCCTATGATAGGGGCAGTAGTTGGGGTGATCGGTGAGATTCATCTCTACCGGCCTTCTGCACTCGGGTAAGCTCACAATCGCTTACTCTAGGGCACTATGGAAATAACCAGAGACCTGAGCCTCGTTGAACGAGTAAGTATGGTGCCTTCATTCCGGATAGGGGGCTCTCAGAGACTAGCCCTGAAGAAGGGCTGGAGGGGACTACCGAGGAGGCAGAGCCTGATTGTCCAGCCTAGGTGGTGGTGGCACATTGCGCGGGGGAACCTACCGATTCTGAGGCGGTCGCTGCTAGGTAGGAGGCTGTGCCTGAGGTGGGGGGCCTCTATGAGGTTGCGGAGCCGGTGCCACTGGCAGAAATTCTAGATGCCTGGGGGATGCTATCTGGGCCACCACGGCGGGCTCAGCTCTGGCACTCCTCCTTGCTGGGATCACAGGTGGCAGCGGACGCGCCTGACTAGCCTGTTGCAGAGCTTCCTCAAGGCGCTGGGCCTTATCTGAGAAATATCAGAACCCTCCAGGATAATTCTGGGTGATCAGGGAAGGAACTAGTTCTGTTTTGACATTCCCTACGCACATCGTTAGTAATTTATCCTGAGTTAGTGGAATGTCGAGGGAATATGTGAGCCCCTTCCACCGAGCGATGAAGTCCGTGACTCGCTCATCAGGCCTTTTCTTTCACTTGAAGAGGTCTGCGATGCTAGTCTTTCGTGTGGTGGAGCTGAACCGGTATAGGAATTGCTGGTGAAGATCCTCCCAGCCGGTAACTGATCCAATAGGGAGCTAGATGTACCAGAAGAACACATGGCCCTCTAATATCTGCACAAAACATCGGAGCTTAGTGGATTCCTCCTGTCCTGGGGTCCCCAACATGGGGCCACACCTAGAGGAAAAATGGGCCAGGTGCTGCGGCAGGTCCCCTGTCCCATTAAAGGGTGAGAAAGTTGGATTTCCAAAACCCGGAGGTGCAGGCATATCATCCACCCACACGGGATATGGATTTCCATATGGTGATACTTCCACCTGCCACGTTTCCAATTCCTCGAGGCGGGCGATGAGTGCCGCTATAGGATCATCCGGAAGGGGGTCCCTCTCTTGACGGGGATCCCTAACCACGAGTGCGTTGCTGGGCTCTTAGACACGGTATACGAATTCAATGGCTCGTGGAGCGACTGGCAGAGTAGCTTGCGGGGTAGCTGGGGGTACCCAGGATGGATTCCTCGGATTGCCTCGCCATTCAGGAGGGTTTGGTGAGATGTACCATGCCCTCTTGCTGGGAGTTCCAGATTCAGCCTTGTCCGCGAGAGCGGTATGATGAGGGTTGCCTGGAGGCATCTCACCAGGGGGTGGGGGAGTTGTTCCTGCCCCTGGTGCCCCGGCCTAGGATCACCATAGTCGGGTCATCGCTCTGTAGCATGCTTGGATAAGAGTTCGTCGACCAGCCTCTTCTGCTCAGCAAGTTGCTGGAGCAACGCGGCCTTCTCGGGGTCAGAGTACTTGACCGCTCTGACATTCTCTTTACCCTTACCGGTGTTCAGACTAAGTACCAATGACTCAGTGGGCGCAGGGAGACCTAGGAGGTTCCTCTACAGACGAGTAATCCTCTGTGATGGGTCCAATAGTGGTGGTACACCCTCAGGGGGTAAGTACCCATCAAGAAACTCCAGCTCGTCCTCCTTGTCCACTATGTCATCCATGTGGACCGCAACCCTTCTTGGGGGCATGTCCTCAATGTCGCATAACGAGTCGGGCTGCCGCCGGATAGGACTGAAGAGGAGGGCGACATACAGTCCCCAGCCATGAACTTACACATGGGGGTATCTTACTTGATGATTTTGCAGAGTACCTTGAAAATATGAACACATTTTTGTTGGAAGGTGCTCTGGCGAGCTGGTGACTCAGGGCGCTGGGCCACGAGGAGTGCGGCCAAATCGACCCGGCAACATTGCTCGCCGATTTCCTCAAAGTGCAATTGGATCCTAGGGTAAACCACCCGATAATAACAAAGACTGAAGTGTGTCGCCCATAGGGTTTGACGGAAGCACTCAATTTCCTTTGGGGTGAGGGATTCCAGCGCACGAAAGTTCGATGCTGCCACCGGCCAGAACTTCTCAGGGAAGTGATCTGCCATGAGAATGTTCCAGAAGCTCCTGGGTTCGGATTCAGGGTATGGCCCTGTATTTCCCCACTCATCAACCAGAGCTGGCTGAGAAACTGGTAGCAGTACTGAGGTGGACCGCTGGGACAATTAACTGGGCGGAAGAGAATACGGCGAACGAGCGGACTGGCCGCTGAATTCCGGGCCATCCTCTGAAGAGTGCAGTGACCTGACCAAAACGTCACAATACGATGGGATGATAGACACATCTTCTGGTGTAGGGATCGCATTTACCAGCGATGGGTCACGCTGTTTCTCAACCGCCCGCGGTCCCCAAAATAGCTCTCCGTGATCTCTGGTCGAGGTAGAGGGCGCTTCTGGTGATGACGGTGGTGACTGCATGGTCGGAACCTATGGGACTCCCAAAGTTTCCTCCTCCTGGATGTACCAGCGAAGAGAGGTGGGAATCCGGTGGACTTCACATTCTGAAAGGACAAGGCTAACACGCCTTGTTCCTGCCCTGGTCCTTGACATAGAGGACCGAGGGGAGGGTTCCACTGCCGAGTCGCATTCTGCTTCAGAATCCGAGAAGCGGTCCGGTTTGATCTCCATCAGGGCCTTCCCAGGATTCTTCTTGTGGCAGTGACAACCCGCCCTCTTGCCCCTAGGTGGCTCCTCGGGACAAGGTTAATTCCCGACATGTACTCTTAGGGCTGCGCTGGTGCCAGGGCGGAGAGGAATTCCACTTGAGACCACCGGGGTGCGAGGGGAACTGGGACAAATGTCAAAGGGGACATGGGGAGGACCTCCATGAACAACACGTGAGCGGGAAAAACCTCCATCGGATCCAGCAGGAGCATGGGGAGGGCCTCCATGCTTGGTGTGGGTGGAGTGAGGATGACCTTCACCCCTTTGGTTTCTAGGGCGAGGAGGACCTTCAGCAGTTGTGGAGAGAACATAGGGAGGATCCCCACGTTGGAGTGGGACCGGATGGGAAATGCCTTCACATCGACGGTCGGGGGCAGGAGGAGGGACTCCATACCCAGTGTGGTGGGAACGAGAGAGGCTTCCGCACCAAGTGTCACTGCTGCGGGGCAGGCCTTCATTTGGGTTGGGGGTAGTATGAGGAATACCTCTATGAAGAGCTTCGAAACGGGGAAGGCCCACACTCAGTGGAGTAGTGGTACGGGGAGGACCTTCGTACGGGGTGACATCATCGCGGGTTGGTTCGCGATGATAACCACTCATGCCTTCGACCCGGAGAGTCGACCCAGCCTGCCCGTGGGGTGGTTGGGGCCTCAATACCAGTTGAATATATAAGTTCCCATGCTCAATGCATGCAGGGACCTAATGATATGCACCGGTTGTGGCTCGGACCACAGTAGTTGTCGACGTTAACGCCCCTTGTTGGGCGTCTGCGGCCCGGGCCCAACGCTGGCGTCGGGTCAGGCGAGCCGGTGTGGATGGTGCAGGCGCATAGCCTACCTGCTCCTCTTGAGAGGCCGGACGACGGTGCTGACGTGGCCGGGTGGGGGCCCTTTCTTGGAGTCCTTGAATCGAGACTATGACCGGGCTGATCCGGACGTCACCCACCTCATCAGCGTAAGGCAGGGAGTCGTCAAGGTGTTCCAGGGACATGCTCCCGAAACAATTGAATGTTGGGGTGGGGAGCAAGGGATCCCTGCGTAGCCCTCATGGGCGACATTGATGGTGGGGCCTGGATGCCTCCAGGTCTAGGCGGGCCATATCCCGGGTTGGGATTATGCCCTCCTCCACATAACGACATACGAGGTCGTTAATCACCCTTAGTTGGATGACTTCCGATGGGGAGATGGGGCATGGGCGCCCCAAATTCGTGGATGAAGACGCCGTTGTGGCAGTAGTGGATCCATGGAGAGTGGATGTGCTGGTGTTTTCCTCTACCCCTGTGTAGGCGGGTGGGCGGTGATCATGTCCTTGTAGCAGCAACCTGATTCCTGAGAAGCAGGGTGATTAACTCATCAGCACTACGAGGAAAAGAAATCGACAACCAGTTCCCCAACGCTATTCCATCTTATGTGGCCGACAAGAGGGATCCACGCCGACAACATTGCAAAACAAAATGCCCAATGTTCTATTTCCCCAACATCTGGTGAGTTTTGCGCCAGGCCGGTTATTTTCTTGGCAGGACCCAGCGCCAGATATCTAGATCCGGCGACATGTAAATCTATTGATGTCTTGAGCGCTAATAATCTCCATATCGATGAGAAGAACTTCACATTGGGTTCACCATTTCTGTTTCCGACGCTTTCGCTGGGGTGCGCGCATCCGTCTGTGGGGGACGCACAGTTGTTGACCCGCATTCCCGCTTTCCAAAGGCAGGTGACATCCAATCCTTATTCAGGGACGTCTACTCCTTGATCGAAACGGGATGATGGGATGTCAGTTCTTCCTTCTGTAGATTCCTCCTCAGAACTCATCACCTAGTTTGGGTCTCTCTCATAGATTTAATACGTTGTCCTTGAAACTCTTCCCAGTGCCATGTTTCCATGGACTCCGGTTAATTACACTGCGTCTATCAGGACATTCCAAGGGGTCCGGTCAGGGCAGCAACCTTCAGTTGGGGGAGTAGTCATGTCGAGGCATCATTAACATGTCTAAACGCTGGGGAATTGGCATGTCTGTCTTTTGTACCTTATTATAGGGATTCTCGAGGGCGCTTAATCCCGAGGCATCCCACATCAAGCGTGGGGAATCATATTCCATAGGCATGTATCTGAGGTTTTCCTCAGCTTCCCGTGATTTAACACAGGGTATGCCACAAATTTGACGTCTAAAAGAGATGGATCGGGCTGATCAGAACACTAGCTGGAGTAGATCAGATTGAGGAACCCCCTTGAGGGAACACCGATATTGGGGACAGCGCATGGGTGGCTTCCCGAATGATGTGGAGGAGAATGGGGTGTCATGATTTTACTAGGATGTGGCGGCCCGGGTAAGAATCAGGATGGATGATGGGGTATTGAATGGAGTGGAGGAGGAATGCGATGAGACCATCTTGAAGATTATGGTTGTGATGGGCTTTAGTCTTGAAGAGACTTCCTACATATCCCCATGGAAGGGAATCAAATTACGCGTATTTCAGTTGGTGAGAACTGACGAGAAGGGGGTCAGAACGACCAACGAGTGATGGGATTGAACCTCAGGGAGGCTTCCTACGTACCATGCCTTGACATGAATCAATGTACACATAGTTCAGGATGAGGCGCCGGTGAACCGACGTGAAGAAGGACCTTGGTCCAATGGGTGTTGGGCTTGAACCTTGTGAGATTTCCTACGTACCATCCCTTGACATGGATCAAAGTCCTCATAGTTCGGGTTGAAAAGGGGCTATTTTACTGACATGAAGGGGTGTTGGAGCAACTGGACGATAGGTTCACAACGGCTTACCACTGGATTGGGATGCAGTTTAACGTCATGTGGTACAGGGCCGTGTCGGAGAGTCGACGTGAATAAGGACCTTAGTCCAGGTGGATGGTGGGCTTGAACCTCGTGAGGTTTCCAACGTACCATGCCTTTGAATGGATCAAAAGGCCCCGTAGTTCAGCAGAGATGTGGGTGCCGACGAACCGACGTGAAGAAGGACCTTGGTCCGATGGGTGATGGGCTTGAACCTTTGGGAGGCTTCCTACGTACCATGCCTTGACATGGATCAAAGTCCTCGTAGTTCGGGTAGGGTTTCATCAGTGAACCGACGTGAAGGTGAACCCGGGGGTCCACTGGTTATGGGCTTGAACCTTTGGGAGGCTTCCTACGTACCATGCCTTGACATGGATCAAAGTCCTCGTAGTTCAGGTGTGCAGTTTAACATCATGCGAGATGGGGCTTTTGGGGATTATGCTCTGAGGCGGCCCATGGTGGAGTTTGGTGAACCGACGTGAAGGAGGTCAGGACGACCAATGAGTGGTGGTATTGAACCTAATGAGGCTTCCTACGTACCATTCCTTGAAATGGATCAAAGTCCTCATAGTTCAGGAGAGTCACAACGGCTTACCGCTGGACTGGAATGTAGTTTAACGTCATGCGGGATGAGTGTGGAACCTGACATGAAGAAATGACTGGCGGTGGGCTTGAACCTTGTGAAGGCTTCCTAAGTACCATGCCTTGACATGGATCAAAGACCTCTTAGTTCAAAATGGTGTAGAATTTAATGTCATGCGGGACAGAATACAGTTTAACGTCATGCAGGACAGAATACAGTTTAACGTCATGCGGGATAGAATACAGTTTAACGTCATGCGGGACAAGGGTTGGTGTCATAGTCGATGCTTACTCAAAGCCCACATGAGTCATTCTCGGTGTGAGAAATAAGAGGCAGCATGGACCTGATGATCACGTCACGAAGGGTGCGTCTATGAGAATTGAAGAGGGGATTACGCGTTAGGCAGCCCATTGTATTGGTACTTACTCTAGGATGGTGTCCCGAGGGGTGAAAAAGCGCAAAGGGAGAGGAAAGGATAATTGAAGAAAGGATGTGCCTCATTCCATATCACACCCTCCACTGGCCCTGGCGGTGGGGAAGTACGGAGGTGCATGGGTGATACCTTCTGCAAGAAAAGCTAGGGGCTTACACTGAGGAGGTTGCCCTTCCCCTATGGACAAACACCACCCCAACAAGGAGGATATCATCCCCTGTGAGGGGTGATCCCATCTCCATGGTGACCAATGGGCGTAAAGAATGTCTGAGCTGGGGGGACCCTGCGTGTGAGGCATAGGGCCGAATCACAGTTTAACGTCATGTGTTGAGGACGAGGGTGTTTGGCAGTTTAACGTCCTGCAGCTCAGACGAGGTGGGTTTACTCCGCACCCCTAGGAATTACATGACCGGTACCCTCTTCTCCTTGTGGGAGGGAAGTTACTGGCAATGCCGTGTAAAAGGGGGATCGCAGAGCGAACCATCGAGGGGTCCATGTTAGCATGGCTATGCGAAGAAGAAATAGCCATTAGCATGCCTATGCGAAGAATCATTAGATGAAGTAGTGATACGAGCAGTATCGTCTAGGGGACTTTGAAATCACATCATGAAAACCTGTAGGGTCGCAAGAGAGAAGGAATTTCCAAGCAGAGGGGTCTACAGGCAGGGGCCTGTGGAACTCAGTTGCTCTGCGTAGTGAAGGTCACTTGCGAAGGGGTGTGCTTCATGAAGTGGGGTTCCTTAGCCTTAGAATGGGGTGGAGGTGCAAGTGGGAGGTGCTTCCCGAAGTGTAAGGGTGTTCACGAAGCACTGCCCCGCGGAGCATCGGTGCCTCGCGAAGAAAAGAGCCGCGAAGTAGTGTGCTTCGTGATGTAAAGTGACCCTGCCTTGGCATGTGGATCACGTGTACAGGAGGGGTGTTTCGCGAAGCATAAATTCTCTGCGACAACCCGGGTCCCCTTGGGGATCCCCTTCCTTCGTGAAGGCCCTTAGGATTCATGAAAGGCATCCCTCTCGGAAGAGGGGATCAAAACAAGACAAGGCGGAGGCCTCTTACGCAGCAAAAATACCCCGCGTAGCTCATGGTTCGCAGAGCAAAGGGTGTTTCGCGATTCAGGATCTGAGAAGCCGAAAGGTCGGATTTTCCATCCTAGGGGCTCAGGGGGAGCTTGGTATTTATAGGCAAGAGGCACCGTGAAGCAGAGCTCATGCGGCATGAAGGGGGCTTCAGTTTCTTCGCGGCGGGTCGCGAACGTCAATCGGTTTTGCGGAGAGATACCGCCTCCTTTGCTTCGTGATGGGTTCACGAATGTCAGGGGAGTTCGCAGAGAGATACTACCTCCTTTGCTTCGCGGTGTCCTCGTGAACGTCAGGGGAATTCGTAGGGCGTACCTCCTCTGTTGCTTCGCGGAGACCACATTGCTCAGGGCGGCTCCACGCCATGGCTTCGTGAGGAAGGATGCAGGGCCTCTTTTTCTCCTCTCTTTTCTTCAAATATTTTGGCGCGAACAATATATTTGAAAAATTATTTATATAATGTGTTTGGTTGAAAATATAAATTTTCAAATGTACTTTGTACTTCATTAACAAACATGAGTTTTATATAAGAACAAAACAATTATCTAGATGGAGTCAATTTTTCAAAACTGAATTACCAATATGACATATTATGTAAACAAAGAAACCATCATCATATAGAGTTGTATCATTGATTTTTTTTGGGAAAAACATTTAGTATATTTGGTTAATCATTCAAGGTGATTTGGGGATTACTAAGTCTACAAAGACCATGTACCATGAAGTTTTTTACTACATCATCTATCCTTGGTTGACTACTTTGGTTAAGAATTTCAGTACGGACAATTTTATCTACATCAGATGGAATGTAAATTTTGTGCTGATAATAAAGAAATTTGAGTATATGTATATGTGACAAACCTTATTTTTGTAATTCTATAGTATGAATAACTTCATTATAGTGGAAGAATGAATAATAGTTAAAAGAAAAAATACATTAAAAATGGACTCATAAGGAAAAAAATATATAAAATGAATTAAAAAGAATACTGACATGAGAGATTCCAAAGATATGTTCTTCTCTTAAATATTTCATTATATGGTTAACCCACTATAGATTGTACTTGTGGACAATACTATGGAAAATCTTGTTTTCTTTTACATATCTATAAATTTTAGGCCAGTTTGGAATACAAGTGAATTCAAGAAACAAATCTAGATAACCTACCTAGTTACCAATTTCCTTTGTATACTAGTAATTTTGAATCATATATCTCAGATCCCAGTGAAGGATGAAGGAAAAATAACATGATTTTTACATGAAGGACTTTAATATTCCCCTATTAGATAAGTATCATGCAATACATTATAAATATCATCCCACATTTGTTTCTGGTTAAATAAGATAAAATATAAACACTGAGATTCAACATTTGTATATGAATCAACAATAATATATTGTAGTAAATGTATTGAATGAAGAAAAATTGATTTATGTGGAGAGATAAACTGAAGGTTTTAAGAAAAATATTCTATCATTGTGACTTTTTGTGGATTTATAGCTCTACTGAATATTATTGAATAACGGTCCATTTTTTCAGTGTATCCATCTTAACCTAATTCATAAATTATAGTATATTGTAAAGACAAATAAAATTGGTGAATTTCATCTATATGTTTAAGTTAACCACCATTTTTTTGGATAATATCCTTTTCTTCACTGATATTTTCAATGTTTCTAATAATAAGCATAGAAATTTCTAAAGTTGAAGGCATGTTGTATGTAGTTGAACCACTGTGTATTTTTTCTAATTAGTAATTATTTAAAGTTGGGACAATCATGTGATCGCATAAAATCCTTGTAATTTCTTAAATGATGTGTTAATGGATTATAATCATCCATATTAGCTTCACGTTTGAAAAATTAATGGGTTGATTGATGAATTTATATTGTTTTCATCATAACTACACATCACAATAGTAATTTAATTTATTAACACATTATATATTTGTAAGTAGTAAATGTATGTTTTTTTATTTACATAATAGCCTATATTCTATTACGGACATCATTACAAGTTTCATAAATATAAATCTAGATGAACTTTGGTGAATTTCCATCTGGAGGGAGAAACATGATAATATAGTGGCATTTTTTCCAATTAATCTAAATATATGAGGAGCGCCACCATTGTTAATGGACCTATCAATTTTACCCTTCATATAGGTGAAGGAAAAAATTGTGTTATAAGTATGTATGTGTTTGAATTTTTTTGACTCATTGAAAGTGATATTGTAAATCAGATTCTTTAACTATTATGGATGTCCATGTAGTAATTCCAAGACAGTATTACCCATTGAGAAACATAAGAAGAAGTATTAAGTGTGATTAACACCATATTTTTACACTCATTATTCAAACCATAGATGTGCAAAATAATATGTGCATGTTCAGAAAAGATTACTATAATTTAAGTACACTATAATACATGATGAAAATCATAATAACATATTATGGTAATGGGGTATGATATTACAGAATGATCTTGAGGGTCATATATAAAAAGTGTAGATTATTATATGAAGTTTCATTATAGCTATCATTAATTGGGTATGGAAAACAAGGTCAATATAATATTTTGTAATTCATTTCTTTCAAAATTATTCATGGAATTATTTATAAATATATGGGGTTTTTTGTGTGTTAATGTAACATTTTTTAAATCATGAAGAAAAATATAAATGTTCTATGTTTTTAAGTGAATAATAAGTTTTGGAGTTAATCCACGTAAGCTAAGAGTAGTCTTGGATTCATCTCATGATAATATTTTAAGCTATAAGAGTGATTTACTTTAATATTTTAAAGGGAAAAAATATGGTGATTTGATATTAAACATCTTCTCGATGTAATATGATTGGTAAAATGAGTTACATTTAAAATTGATTTAGGAGAGGGTAATCCAGTAGTATTTGTTTTACCTAGTGAAATCAATGTAAAATAACATTAATTATTGACATACCTATGGTAATAATGAAATAATCACTTCGAATTGTTCAGAAATATAGAAGGGAAATGTTTTGGTTATAATAAAAGAAGCATGTACACAACTATTTTGTCAAAGTTGAGATGCATTGACCACTAACATCAGTTGTGGTTGTTACTGGCTTGACATGTGTAGTATTAATGGCTAGTTATGTTTTTATAAATTCACATACCTTTGTATGTATATTTTTAAGTAAAAATTATTTTGGATTATTAGATTTGGATAATTAAAAACTTCATAGAAATAATATTATTACTGATGGATGATATATTTTCTGATCTCGATTGATGATTTCATTTTATCCTAGAACATGGATTGTGAACATGTATTATAATGCTTAATTTATGGAGTTTAATATTATTGAAAACATAAAAAATATTTTATACAATAACAAATTAATTTTTATTTTTTATAGGATATAAGATAATGGTAATTGAGAAAATCCTTATAACATGCCATTTAAGCATATTGTTGATAGTGTAGTTAGACTTGTTCACATTAATTTGATGTTATTATATGAAATTAAAACTCTTTATGAAAAATAATAAGGGTAATTAGTGTATTTAGAGGCTAACAGAGTGTACACTAATATTAGTGGTTAGTTTTTAGGAACCTGTATGATATGTAGATCTCTAATGCTATGTAGTTAGTCTTTATTCTAATCTGATTTTCTTTGAACTTGAATAATTGTTAATTGTACTCATTGAAATATTTTTAATGATTTCTTAGGGGGTAAAACTTAGTTTATATGATTTTATAGAAGATAAATTAAAAAAATAGAATATATAGTTCACAATTAATGTGTAACATACATGAAAATAGAATATGTTGTTTATAATCAATGTGTAACATGACCTTTATGTTAAAGAAGAAAATGTAATACATATATTGACCATACTAAAAACACAACACACATGGAACCATCTATATGCAATGGAATGGGTTCATAGATAGGTGATTAAATTTTTACAAATGAAGATAGTAGTAATAAAATAAATATAAGTGAAATACAAATTTCACAAAGTGGGTATCACAAACCAGGAAAGTGGAGATAAATGAGACGAATGATGACCACATTTTTGTGAAGAAAAAGAAGTAGTAACATGATATTTTAAGAGTAATGTACGGGTATAACACGGGAAATTAACCCTAATATATATATGTTTATAAATATATGAAGGAAAGATGCAGACCATGTTTTTGGGTCATGCAGTGTGGGATCACTACCAAAGTTGTCGATGACGATCAAAGTTGAGATTTTAGAAAATTTATTTGAGAAGAGGGTGAGTGAGATTCAATGAGAAGATTTCTAGTCAGATATTCATTGGTTTGAAGACATGTGAGGAAAGGAACACCAATACACATGGAGTGAGGGAGAAAATGGGGGAATAGATTTTGTAAAGAAGATAAATATTCTAGGAGTGAGGGAAGAAATTAGGGAAATAGGTATTATGAGGAAGACTGAGTGATGAAAATAATTAGAGAATTGGGTTCTACATTTTTTAGAGGTATATGGATTTAGAGGGAAATCATTCTCTGATAGGAGTGACATGTGTCCACTAGTCATGATAATATTATTGTACAACCACAACCTATAATACTCCATGATGATCATTGATTAGAGACAACTAAAAGTCATACTTCGAGAGGATATTATCATTCCACTGGACATGTAAATTAAATTATATTACACCTGATTTAATTATAAAAAATATTTCTTTTTTATTATAAAATTATTAAAAATTATTCAACCATTGCATCGATATCTTATCTATCATATAACAAGATATTTTATCATGAACCTCATGCTTCTATTGTGCTAATGGTTTCATTAATGAATATTCTAAATTATCATGTGTATCTACCAAAACAGATCCCATATAAGATGATATTTGTGAAAGATGTGTTTGGTCCATTGGTGAGACTGAGATTTCTTGTCCTGGGAAATGGATCAATTATTTTCACAGTAAATCCCTATTACTCTCTCGATGTTATGAACAACCAAAAGTTCAAAAATGAACTTATTGTTCTAAAAAACCTCCTTTACATAATCTTATGTAGTGATGTACTCTTATTCTATTGTCGGGTATGCCACAATGGATTGTTTGAAACTTTTCTACTAATAACTCTATCATTTAAACAATATATAAAATCAGATTGAGATCTCGTGTCATCTCTAATGGATTAGAAACTTGCATATACGTAATCCTTTATATAGTTTTTATCCTCTTATAAAAAACCATGAATATATCCTTGGTTATTCTCAATTACTTACGAATTTTCTTAACAACAATCCAATGATTGTCCCCCAGATTGGATTGGTGTCTACTAGTAATTCTAAGCTCATAAGCACTATCAGGCTGATCACAAAACATGACATACATGATATATCCTATGAAATACACATAAAAAAATCCCTTCCATCCTTTATAAAAACTTATAAATATCTGGAAAATTTATAAGATTCATTCCTTGTACACCAATAAAGACCCATTTTTAGAGTTCTCTATATTAAACCTAGTTAACACTTTTCCAATGTATGTGTCCCGAATCAGTACAAGAGACCTCTTAGATATATATATTTATAAATCTTTATACCCAACAAGTGGACTAATTTTCCCATGTATTTAATAGAGAATCATTTACCCAACCACATATTTAGAGAGTGTAAAGTTGAGACACTACTTGAAATTCAACCTTTTATGATGGATTATTTGCAACAAACTTCTAGTTCATTGAAAATATTTGTTCGAAAGGTATTTTTTACGAAAAAATTATTATCCTATCACAAAAAATATTTTCAGAAATGAACATTTGTAAGAAAAAAAAATCCATCTCTAGTAGTTTTGAAAATATTGCGCACACTATGGTGGGTGACACATTTTTTGTGATAGACTCTATTCCATAACAAATAATCAATTTCTGTTAAGGTTATTTGTGATGGACTCTTCATTCCATAAAAAATAATCCTTTATATTTAAGATCATTTGTGATAGAATGGTGAGATCTTCACAAGTAAACATAGTTATAAATTATTATTTTTAAAAACATGGAGAGACCATTGAAAATAATACTTTCCTGCTAATTTTATTTGTGACATCCTAGCTACTACACAAATAAAATTGTCACAAAGAATTATTTGTGATGGAATGGAGAGTTTATTAAAAATAATCCCCTAACTAAGACTATTTTTGAAATATTGGAGAGTATATCATAACTAAGTGATAAAGGTTATTTGTGACAAACTCCATCCATTGAAATCAATTTTAGAATACGCAAGAGAAATGTTTATGATGGATAATTTTTATGATGGATGTCCATTTCGTCACAAAATACCTATTCTATTGCAAATATCTATTACAAATAGTTCAAATGATGAACTCTTTGTAGCTGAATAATCTGTCATAAAATGTTCATTGTAATAAGGTAAACAACAAATAAAACCCCATTCAATATCCAATTTCCTCCATCTTAAACTCATTCAAAACTCTATCATATATATGTATTTTATAATATTATATTTTAAATGTTATTAGTTTTATATATTTATTTTTTAATTAGATTTCAACTATATTTTAATGAAACATTATTAATTATGTATGCATGATGTTTTTATTATTATTATATATTTAATTAGTTTCATTTTTTTAAATTTATTACCATTATAAGCATAAAAAACAATAAATTAATCTAACTTAAAATCATTCTTAAGACTATTTTTTTAAATTAATATTTAATATTTTATTTATTTATAATTATTTTTGAAAGAATTATAAATCCATCAAAAATATTTTTCTATGATGGAACTAAATATTTGTTGCAAATAAGTTGGACTAATACTATTTTCAATGAAATTCCAATTTCCATCATAAATAACATTTTATAGATACTATTTACAATGGAATTTTGAAAATATCATAAAAAGTAAAGCTGAAAGGTTATATGTGACAGTCCATCACAAAATAATAAAAATTACCATATGATTTTTATAATGTACTTTTTTTGTGGTGGATTCCCACAAAAATTAACTTTTTTACAATGAGAATTCATCACAAATAACCTATTGCAAAAAATCAGTATTTTTTTGTAGTTGGATACCATATTAAATAAGAAGTATTTAATTTTCATAAAATATTAAAAATAATATAATAGTATCACTAAACCATTTATATACACATGATTCATCCGTGTTCTTGATGAAACGAACCTTGTTGATTGCATCATCAAACCAGATATTCAAACTTTGAGAAGCTTTTTTCAATCCATAAATGGACTATTACAACTTTCACACCTTACCAAACTCATTTGGAACTTCAAATATAGTGACCCTAAGCTTCTCATATATAGATGTTAAATATTTTTAGATGAATATTACTTAAATTATACAAATACACACCTAAGGATTGTAATAGTTTAGTTCCTTTGGAAACTTGGAACACAATATTCTTATTTCATGAATGATATTCAACATCTCCCACATAGATCTTCTCACATAGTAATCCTATTTGTAATACCCTACATAAACTTTTATTCATAACATGGGGAAGGAAACATTAGAAAAGGTGAGCTCAGATTCATAGTAAGGGTAAAAATAATAGATATCAATATATGATCATATTAAATAATTGGATAAGAATAAGGGTATGTGACCATGAACATAACTTAAAAATTTTATACCCAACCTCACATGAATCATAAACATGATTCATGGAATAAAACTTTATCATTTCATAAAAATGCTTCATAAGAGTGATAAATCATAAAAAATCAATAATGATCAATAAAATCATCTCATAAAAGTGTGTCACCATCATAAATATAGAAAAACATTTCATACGTCAAGGTTAACTACCAAGACTATCAACATAGTGTATCTAGACTTATCACCTATCTGCAATTGTGGATTAGGATGCACCTATTTACCATTATGGATCATAACATACCTATTTCTCATAGTGTATCTGGACACACCAGTTTCTCATAGTGGATCAAGACACACTTATTTGCTACAGTGGATCAATCCCATCAACTTGTTTCCCATTATTATCTCATGAGATATAAATATTTACCCAATTCAATGGAGGGAGATATAGGTCCCACCATTCACATAATGAAAATCAAACATACAGTTTCCAAAAGAATATAAAACATTTATAATATCATTACACATGAAATAAAATTGGTTTCATAAACATTTCTTCATTTAATTATTGCATAAAAAATGGAAAATAGTGGGGTTTATAAGAATTTTATCAAGGTATAACCCATGGAATATAAATGGGTTCCATAAACATCTTGTCATCATAAACCATTCAGAGTAAGAATAAGAATGGTATCTTTGATTTATATACCCATAAAAGAATAATGTATATCTAAGGATGTCATATTAGACAGAGAATGTTTTTAAAAGAAAAATAAAATGGAATATTTATTGAGTAAAATAAATTTTCTTTGAATTTTTTTAAAATAAAATATTTGGAAATCCTTTTCATTGAAAAAAAACCTTGGAAACTTATAAAGGAATATTTGAAAATCATTTAAAATATATCCTGAGGAAAATATACCTCTCTTTGAAATTTTTTTTGAAACATAAAACTTTTAGAGAAACCTTTTATTTGAAAAAAATTTAAATTTTTAAAAGGAATATTCAAAGAAAATAATGTTCATGATAAAAGGAAGTTTCATTCATGCCGTACACATTGAAACAAGGATTCCTTTAACATTTTTGGTAAATGAAAATGGAAATTATTTGGAAAATGACATAAATATTTATTTCTAATATTTTTTAAAAAGTAAAACCTGGGTAAAAATGTATTTAACATATCAATTTAAAAATGATAAAATATATGATTTTTTTTAGAAAACATGTTTTTGGAAGAAAAGGGGTTTTCGACCGAAAAGATGATTTTTATTAAAGACATTATTTTTGAACCCTTGAGTAAACTAAGAGAAGATAATGAAGGGAAAAAATTTATTAACATGAAATAAATATAGGTGAATAAAATTAATGAGTTTATTTATATATGGATCATAATATTTTATCATCAGAAACACATTCATAAACAATCCTGATAAAATATGAGTTTGTGACATAAAATATTTACCACTTTGGTATCCTTGAAATGTTAGAACAATGAAAGAATATCATTAAAATATAATTAAAATTGCATGATTATAAATAAATTCATGATATCACATGTCAAAGGGGATGTATATACACCTCTTAAAGGAATATAGGTGTATAATATAACCATATGTCTCAAAGAAGGTAAAGTGGGAAAAAAATCAATTATCGCTTTGGTAACTTTTGAACCATAAACCCCATAAAAGGGATATCCTCAATTGGATATGTAAAATAAAATAATTTTGAGGATAATAATAATAAAATAAATTTTTCATCAGTATATACATCACATAAAATAAACATGTGGTGATTATGGCATGTGTCTCATTGAAAAATAAAAGTAAGACCGAAATCCCTTACCTCAAGTATTTACTTCCATCATACACGTTCAAAACTATTGTATAATAAATATAAGTTTATTATAAATATATTAAAGAACCATATTTATATATATCATACCATATATTATTTTATTATGACCCCTTATTACCTGTTTATTAACAATTCCATGTTAAAGTTTTGTTTCGGGTAACAATCTCTATGTTTTTTATATATGTTTTAATTTTTTTGGTGCTCTTACTTTGATAATTATTTTTTTATATCCATATTTTTAATCTTGATATAAATATAATCTATATTAATTATATATGTATTTATATTTTTCTATTAAATTTATTAATTGAAAATGAATTACACCGTTCATGAAGATGGTAGGCTGTACATATGCATGAACACCGTTTACATTTTCTTGTTGGATTGAAATAAATAAATGAAAATCATATATTATAATTTTAGAATAAATTTATCTCATATAAATCACATTTTATTCATTAAAAACATCCTTATTACCTTCCATGTGAAGTGCTAATGAATCACATCTCTTCGCAAGACGGTAGTTCACCGTACACACGAGTGACATTATTATATTCCCAAAAAATAGAGAGAATGGGTATGTGTGTGATATAAAAATTAAAAAAATATAATAATATAAAATATATGATATATAAATAATAAATCCTTCATTACTTACATCCTTTTTATGGGGAAATTAAAAAAAGAATGACACTGGTTCGCGTGACGGTCGTCTACCTAATACATGAACGATGATTTCATAACCAATTTGATGGAAGTGGAAATGGTTGTAGGTTATTAAATTAACATAATAACAAATAATTATATAGGATATACTAGTTTTATTTTATTATAATATTTAATACATAATTGAAGGTGGAAAAAAGAAGAAATAAAATGAATGATCTTAGTGAAGACAATTACCTTTGCTTAAAGCACCTCCTTTGGATCTATTTTTAAGGACCCTAGTGTTGGTTTTTTGGGAGGAACAGAAGATCTACAACGTTTATAGGGATTCTGGGGAGGTATTTTTTATGATTTTTATGAAAAATATGTCTTGAGACATGTGAATAAGTGTAGGGTGGTAGCCGCATTTTATAAGTGGGGTAAAGGAACCCACTTGGAAGCTACTTGAAAGGTGCTCAAAAGAATCCAAAATCAAAAGGGTATTCCTATGAAAAAAGCTTCCAAATGACCATATATTAGAACTAGTGAAGGAAAATATTCAAATAGTTCCATAAAATATGATTTTTACAAGTTTTATAGTCATTTTAATTCTTATCTTATTAGTTTAACCCCTAGTAAACCCATTTTTACCTTAACTATGGTAATTAATTTTTAATATCTTCATTGTTCATTTTGGTAAAAAATTAATTTAAACATATTATATAATATAAATTATTCTGATTTCAATTATGGAATCAATTTTTTCAAATAAAATTTACATAATTGGAAAATTTTAATTTAAAAATTAACCCCACAGACGTGGTGAGAAAGCAGGTTTTCAAAGGAGAGAATGTTTAAAAGTTTATAAAGTTTTTTTATCTAATTTCACTATAAAATTGATTCCAATGACCTAAATTGGATTAATATATATATATATAAATATATAATTTAACTGATTTTACTTTATTTTTTTTAAACAAATCAACATTATAAATAATTTAAACGAAAAGGAAGTTTTCAACTAAAAATTCAGTATTTTTTACTATTCACCAAAAAATTATTCTTTTAAGAAAATTCCAAAAAATTCACCATAAGATATATTTTAAATTATAATTTAAAAAATGAATTTTATTTTTTAAAATTAATTTAAAAAAATTGGAAAAAATTAAATTTAAAACAAAATCTGTAAGCGTGATGAAAAATCGGGTTTTCGAGATGTGTATTTTTTTAGCACATGATGATTTTATATTAACTCTATGTATAATAATAATCATTATATGAAAAAGACTAAAATTTATTTATATATAATATATAAATTTTATTTATAACATTCCCAATCTAGTATTATTTTAATTAATTAAAATGTAAAGACATCATGTGCTTTAAAACTGTTTTCAGAAAAAACCATTTTTAAACCAAAAAATAAACTTATACTAAATTACAATATAAATTTTATTAAAAATAAATTAAGTTTATTAATTATAAATAAATAATAATTATTTTATATTAAATAATAAAGGGGAATTTAAATTTCTTAATTTATTTAAAATAATTGATAGTTTTATAAAAATAAGTATTTTTCACTATTTAATGAAAAATAATTATTTTCGGAAAAATACCAAAATTTCAGAATAATTTAATTTAGATAAGAATAATTAAAAAAATTATTTTATTTAATAAAACCAAATTCCCAAAATATCCATAAATTAATTATAATATTTTATTATAGAAAGTAATTAAAATCATTTTTGAAGAAAACATATTTTTGATGAATATAATTACTTTACTAAAAAATTGATTGATTATTTAATAATTAATTATAAATAAATTTATATTGGTTACGAAATTTATATGTATATTTTTTAAATTATTTAATACTACTTATACCCATCTATTTAACTTCTAGTTTATAATAGTAATGTTTAAAATAATATTACTTCATGGTTCACTAAAGATCAATGTGACATGTCATGCATGTTATCAGAGAAGCTCATTGTTTCATGTTACACTAGCTAAATAAATGTTTTGTATAACTAAATATATAATTATTTTTTATTTTTTATGAAATATCTGGATGTTACATTTTACCCCCTTAAAATGAATTTCACTCTCAAAATTGGTCTCGGCCATCAAAGGTTTAACATTTGAAAATTCCTTCATAGAAACCCACATCATAAAAATGAATAATAAAAATTCACTTAAAAAGGTAAATTTTGAAACATAATGGTTAACTAATGTAACTCATAACAAAGTTTCCACATAGGAGAATATAGGTGGGAATTGGAACCTTATACATAGAAGAGAAAACTAACACCCAAATAATGATGGGGAGTGATAATAACATGGTGAAGAGAAAGTTAATGACCACAAATCCATAAAAGTGAGGCAAGAAAAATGACATTGATATCATAAAAAATTATGATAAAGGATTTTATTTTCAAGATCAATTTCCAAAAGTTGAATAATTTTTTTAAAAAGATATAATTACTTAATTTCACTCCATTTCATATGTACAGTCTCACCCTTTGGGTTTTCCTTAATCAATTTCCACTTCATCTATTACTCCCAGGAATAAAGATGAATTTGTTATGATTGAAACACTAATGGATCCTAAAATCTATAAATAAAATTATAATTAATTTTTCTATATTTAGTTATCATCACTATAAAATAGTTAGCACAAGTAACCGAATATGAATAAATATTCATATTGTAAAGTAATAAATTAATCTCTAAAATATCATCCAAAATTCAACTCAATCCATCCATAAATGGTTAACCATACAACCCTTAAAAAATTTAAAATTAAGGTCACTAAATTTCTCAAAATAAACTTAACATTAAACCCCTAAAAAACAAAAATTATCTATCAATTGTCCACAAAAAACATGTGAACACCTTCATCATGTATTCTGTTGAAACATGGTAATAAATTTAATTAAAATAAAAACTTAATGAAAACATACATGATTACTCATTCATTGAATAAAACTACATTTTATTGGATATATTTCATAAATCCAATAATACTATAAACTTCATCGATGATAACATAATACTTTGTACACAAATCATTAATTAGTTCCAATGTCATCAGTATTATAAAATTTACTTTATAAATATTAATAATATCTTTATCCCAACATCGTTATCTCAACATCAAGAACATATTAATGGTTATCTTTCCTTAATCATGTGTTTTCGTAAAATATCACCTTTCCTTATAAATCACTTTTCTGTGATATTAGGACCATTCAACATATTCTTCTAAATCCTTAACAAAAAACTTTTACTAAATAATCCTTATTTATTTCATAATTATTGAATTCCAATACATACATACTTCAATCATACCTCTTCCTTCTCAAACCATTAACTAGGATTCATCATCTTATTCCTTAATACCTATTTATTTTTATATGACATTCTTTGTCTCTTCAAAATCAATAATATAACCATTACTCATGAAACCTTATTGATTTCCTTCATGAGCATTCCCTCTAGGACATTTATTTGAATAATTCTTATACTTTCCACATTTAAAACATTAATCCATTGATAATACTTTTGGGAGACCAAAATTCCCATCCATTGTGTTAACTGGAATTTTCCTTTATCCTTGGAAATTACAGGCATTGTGTCCTTCTTTTCCATACTTCATACATCTCTTCATCCCTTTGAGATATTCCATTGAGTGATTATTCTTACATTATCAACATATAAGAAACTAAATATTCTTTCCTCCATGGAATGAACCACCTATAATATTAGAAAAACCTATCATTCTCTTCTTTGGTGAGTTTGAGAGTTAGTTATGGTGCACATTGTTAATAATATTTCATTATACCTGATTAGAAACAACAACAATATCCTTTACTCCACTCATCATCCCATTTGGTTTCTCAGTATAAAATTGTCTGTAACATTCAGTATTAACCTAGTTCCTTCTAGTTCCCACCATAGAATAAAACCAAAAAACATAGTGGGAGAAACAACAATCATAGTGTAAAACCACATAATCATGAAAAATCACTTATAGGATGTATAAATCATGACACATTATTTTAAATATACGAAAATTTATGTTTATCCTATGTCATTCATTGTCATCATCTATTTAAATCCATCATGATGATTTATAAAGAGTATGTAAATTTCCTAAGTATATACCCCATGAGTATCAAACCAGATGTTCATCAAGGCCCATTTTCATGTATGAGGTGATGACCAAGTCTATATTAATGCACTATTTTCAATGTTATTACCCTAGGTACTTCTACACCAAAGCCACATTCACTTTTAGTATCTAGACAAGGATGTAATTTCTTGGAAACAACATTATCTATCATTTACTAAAACCCCATGATATTTTCTTATACACCAAATCATTCTTTTAATTATCCTTAGAGACATCCCTATACATATCCATAGAAATATCCTTAGGGATATAATTAATGTTTTCTCATCCAAGTTTCCAAAGGTTAACTATACCTATCCTCTAATACTAACTATAGCGACCTTGTGCTTCTCATACATGGATATTCTATATTTTAATATGAATATTCATTACATTACACAAACACATGTCTGGGGACCATAATAGTTTAGTGTAATTTTTTATCATTGAACAAAATATTCTTATTTCATGAAACCTCTTAAACATCTCCTAAATAAATTCTCACATAGTACTCTTTTTTAGGCATACACTACCTAAAAATTTTGTTATAAACTGGGAAATGAAACATAATAAAGGGTGATCTTGGAAGCTCAGTAAGGTTAAAAATAGTAGATATAAATCTATGATCATTTGAAATCATAAGATGAGAATAAGGGTATGTGATCAATAATATGACTTACAAAGTTCATACACAACCTACCAAGGATCATAAAAATGGTTCATGGAATAAAAATTAATCATTTTAGACAACATAGGCTGTAAGAGTGATAAATCATGATAAATAAGTCATTAACCATAAGATAATGTCCTATAAGTGTGGAACCATCATAAATATAGAAAAAAATTTCATACTTCAAGGTTAAATACCATGAACATTAACATAGTGTTTGAGGAATTATCACCTGTTTCCCATTGTAGATCAGGATGCACCTGCATCCCATTCTGTATAAAAAAAAACCTATTTCCAATAGTGGATATGGACACACCTATTTCACATAGTGGATCAGTACACACATGTTTACTATAGTGGATTAAGCCCATTTACTTATTTCTCATCATTATCTCATGAGATATAAAGCTTTACCCAATGCATTGGAGGGAGATATTGGTCCCACCCATCACATAATAAAAATAATATATATGTGTTCTACAAGAACATGAAAGATTCATAATATCATAACCCATGAAATGAAATGGGGTTCATAAACATTTTATCAGTTCATTACAACATACCTCGTGAATAAATAAGTGGGTTTTATAACAATTTTTTCATAGTATAACCCATGAAATATAAATGGGTTTCATAAACATTATGTCATTATAAAAAAATTAGAGTAATAATAATAATGGAATCCTTTGTTTATATCCCCATTAATTAAAATATTATATCAAAGGATGTTATTATAAATGATGAATTGTTTTAAATGATAAATCACTTCAAACTTTTCTTGAGGAAAATATTTTTTTTTGAAAAAGGTTTTTTATAATATAAACATTTTAGAAAACATTTTTATTGAAAAACATATTCAAAAGTAATAAAGGAATATTTAAAAATCATTTAAGATATTTATTGAGGAAAATATCCTTTCCACTTTGAAAAAAACTTTTTAAAAGATAAAATATTTTAAAAATATTTTTATTTAACAATATCCTTTAAAACATATAATGGAAACTTCAAAGAAAATAATGGTCATGATGATAAGAAGTTTCCTTGATATCGTACATGTTAAAAAAAATATTCCTTTAACATTTTTTGTAAAATAAAAATGATCATTGTTTGGAAAAAGACATGATTATTCCTTTAAAAATATTTTTTAAAAGTAAAACATGGGTAAAAATGTATTTAATATATTATTTTTAAAAAATTTAAAATATTTTTAGAAAACACAGTTTTGGAAGAAGATGGGTTTTCGACTGAAAGGATGATTTTTCTTAAAAGAATCATTTTTAACCCTCTAGTACATTAAGAGAAGAAAATGAAGGGAACAAATTTATTCTCATGACATAACTAGAGGAGAAGAAAATTCAGAAGTTTCTTGAGAGAAATATCATAATATTTGAAAATCAAAAAATAGTCATAAACAATCTCGATAAATGATGAGATTGTAACGTAAAATATTTACCACTTTGGAAACTTGGAAATGTAAGACCCGAGAATGAATATAATTAAAATAATCTTAAAATATAATTAGGATAAATAAATTAATGATATTACATGTCAAAGGTGATGTATATAAACCTCCTAAAAGATGATAGGTTTATAACATAATCATATGTCTCAAAGAAGTAAAATTGAGACAAAAATCATATTGGCCCATAGATATCGTTGGCCACTATCTCTGACTATAATGGTTTTAATTATCAAAAATCATGTCATATATTAACATATATATTACCTCATGTTAGATCCTAAATTATGTCAAAGATCCTAAATCATGTCAAATCATTATCTTGCATATCAGATCATTTCAATCATACAACTATTTATATATGTGTTTAAGTCTAAACAAGATTATAACTGATTATATATGTGTAATTATGAGCATTAAAACTCTCTGAGTTTGCTGAACTGCAAGACATATGGATTTTCTAAAATTATCTAAGTATGAGTCACTGACACCGACATATATATGAATCACTGAAAAACAGATGACCCAATGACAGACATATGAATCACTAATAGATAGTTCAAACATGCATATGTTCTTTGTATTTGAAGCTGATACCATTGGAGGGACTCACCATTTCATATGACTCACCGATGGAGATGACTCACCATTGCATATGACTCATCAATGCAGACGACTCACCATTGCATATGACTCACCGACATAGAAGACTCACCATTGTATATGACTCATTGACACAGACAACCTACCTTTTGTCCAAGTGACCTACCATTACATGGTGCTACCGACGCATGGACTCACCGTCAGTTGAAATAAGTCACCGATAGATCAAATGTATCACCGACAGAAGGAAGGACTCACCATTGTAACAATTAACTGATGTAATGAGTCAAAGATGTATGGAAAGACTGACCGAATGAAATACTAATGGGTTGAGTAACCGTCAGAATGAGACACCAATAGAAGTAGACACTGACAGAAGAGTCACCGATAGATTGTTTAAATATGCATTTATTAATATTATTTCTAACTGTCATATTTGTGTCATTTAATGATACTGACATATTATATAGTCTTTTGTAAAACTTTTAGCAGATAGTATGAGGTACGATGAACCTATGAATGTGGAAAGAACATGCACTTTTTCGGCCCTCAAAAATAAGAATCATTTCAAAAAGAGTGAAGACACACAGAAGTAAGAAGAGTGGTGCATTCCTGTGTGAAATAAATACATACTGAAGAAAATATGCAACTCTCATGAAACCACTGTGAACTCAAGAACAAAAATAAGAACACACAAGGAGATATCAACCGAGATGAACATCAAATTGACAAAATCTTTCAGCATATCAAAAAATGAGAAGAATATACCTACAGAACCATACATGTACTTGGAAGATTGAATATAACACTATGTTTTATGTGAAATTCCAGAAGAATACTCATACTTCATCTTAGCTACATCTTAAGAGTCAAGAGCTACATCTTAATTTACACAGAGCCTTCTAAATCCTTTCTCTTACTTATTTGCTCTATTGTGTTCATTTTTACATACTTTTGAGTAGTGTGTGTATCTATCTTTTAAGAACACACTGTCTCCTATATCAAACTAAAGGATACAAGATATATTTCCAATCATACTTTATTACACTTGTTTCTCCCATAGATAAGTGTGTAAGAGGTCCTTGTGTGACATGGTAGTTTGTACCTACAAAGAACTGTGGTAGAGGCCCTGTGACCTGGACATCCTGTGTGCTGTTATGAACCCCTATCCAAGGTATGGATCAAACTACTTGGTGTCAGGTGATCACCAAGTAGATAGGATTAAGTATTTTCTTGAGACTGAACCTCTTGTTTTATTTCCGCTGTGTTTTTTACCTTTTAATTTTACTCTATTTTATCACATATTTCATAAAACTAAATTGAACTCTGATAGTTATTTTTAGAAAGTTTTTATAAAAATATTTTCTAATTAGGTTAGTTTTAAAAGTTGTATTAAATATAAAATTAATATAATAGATAACTAATCACTCTTTTGAAAAATTAGTCAAATAGTCAAGATGTTATAAATTCACTACTAGCTAATTAGGAAATTGAATTTTTAATATTGGGGAACTTAAAATTATTCCCTTTATAACATAAATTTTTATAGATACTAAATTAACCCCCTCTTGGGTACTATACTGCAACCAACATTTGGTATCAAAGGTTTTGGGAATTTTCAGTTTTCAAAGATTTTCAAACTTTTTCAACTGTGATTTTAGTTGTATTTCAAATATCTTAAATAAATTTTAATACTAAATTTTTATCTCTTTAAAATATCGTTCTAAAATTTTATTATGGATAATAGGCTGGATGGTGCTGCTACCAATAGACCTTCATTCTTTAATAGAACAAATTATGCACAATGGAAAATTAAAATGAAAATGCACTTAGAAAGCATGGTTTTTAAATTTGGACTTCAATTACCGATGAATATATTATCCCTGCTACTTCTAGAACTACTTGGGATGAATCAACTAAGACTTCTTATAATAATAATTTCAAATCCATGAATGCCTTATACTATTCTTTAGGAGAAAAATAATTTAACAGAATTTCTTCATGTAAAACAACCCATGAAATTTAGGATAGTTTCTCTATTTCACATGAAGGAACTTATAGTGTTAAAGAAATGAGACTCAAAACATATAGTATTAAATATGATAACTTTAAAATAAATCATGATGAGCCTATTTCTAACATGTATCTCAAGTTTAATGAAATATTGAACACTATAATCTCTCTGTGAAGAGATGTTACTACCAAAGAACAAATTATGAGGATTCTCAGATGCTTACCTGATAGATAGAGAGGAAATTATATCTCAATTATAGAATCATGTCACATCAGTAAACTACCTATCAAAGAAAACATTGGAAAACTGATGATGTATGAGGAAGAGTTGAAAGTCAATAATGAAGAAGAGGATGAACCTAAGAGAAAATCTGTAGAATTAAAGACTACTGCCTCTAAGAATAAGGAAAAAGAGAAGGTTCTACCCAACATTGAAAGCTCCAATAATGATGATTCAACATCATATAGTGATTAAGAGATGGCTTGGCTGGCTAGAAGATTCAACAAATTATATATAAAGAATAATTTCTTCAGGAAGAAAAATTATAAAGGAAGATATGATAACAAGGGAAACTGGAAAAATGATTGGAAAAGAAATGAAAAATCAGAGGTTATTATCAGCTATGAATACAAGAGGAGAGGACATTTCAAAGCCGACTGTCCAAAATTAAAATACAAAAGGAAGTATGAAAACAAAGACAAGAAGTATAAGAAAGAAATGAAGTCCACCTGGAGTGCCTATGAGGATACCTCCAGTTAATCAACATCATCTCATGATGAAAAAATGACTTGGAAATTTTTTGTTTTATGATAAACACATATGAGGTAACCTTAGATTCTCCTACACACAATTTCTATTATTATTAAAATGAAAGTGATTATGAAAATATGACTAGTGAAGAACTATTTGAATAACATAACATGCTGGAAGAGACATGTAATGAACTAAAAGATAAATATAAATATTTAAAGAAACAATATTCTCTTACTGTAACTATTAAGTCTAAACTTACAACTGACAAGGAAAAGAATGTTCAACTGCTCAATGAAAAAAATGAATTAAAAATTTATAATGAGGAATTGAAGAAATATCTAAAAAGGTTTAATAATGGGAAAAATATTCTAACTCAAATTATTGGTAAACAGATATATTTTAAGTACACGTCTAGTATTACATATTAGCTTGGATAGATTAACCTATCTAAAACACATTTTGTAACTAAATCTAGAAAATATGCTCTTCTACCTAAAAATAAAAATTCGTCTCCTAGTTCTAGTTTTGAAAAATATTTTATTACATCTAGTTTTTCTAGACCAAATAGATTCTATTTTTCTAATATATTATATAATTCTTATAGAAAACCCAAAAGGAAAATGTGGGTACCTAAATCACTAATTACTAATGTCACTGGACCCAAACAAGTCTAGGTACCAAAATCTATATTTGTTTGATTATTTTTTAGGAATGATGTTTGAAGAGCTCCTGCAAGATTCAGTTGTACTCAGACAATTGATGTTCAAGACACATGATAGGATATTATTGAAGCTTCAAGAATGTAGTAAAGATTGATGGTGGATATTTCACCTTTGATGACAATGTTAATGGAAAAATAATCATCTTAGGAAAGATTGGTGACTCTATATCATTTTTAATTTCTAAAGTACTTTTTGTTGATGGATTGAAATATAAATTTCATAGAATTTCATAATTGTGTGATGATAGATTTCATGTTAAATTTGAAAATAATTCTTGCAATGTTTTTAACTCTAAAAATGAATTAGTATTTTTTTCTTTTAGAAATGAAAATGTATATTCTATTAACTTAGATTCTTTAGTTTCTTAAAATGTTTTTTAAGTTCCTTTCATAAAGAGTATTGGATTTGGCATCGGATATTAGGACACTATAATGTAAACTCTCTTAGAAAACTTATTAGAAAAGGACTAGTCATGGATCTACCCAAAATTTAGTTTTCAAATGATAAATTCTATTATCCTTGTCAAAAAGGTAAACAACACCAGATATATTTAAAATCAAAGAAATAAGTTTCAACTTCTCAACCATTAGAGTTGGTTCACATGGGATTTTTTGGACCCTCATGAGTTTCTCATTTAAATGAGAATCACCATGTTTATATTCTTGTAGATTACTATTCTAGGTATACTTGGACCTATTTCTTAGTTTGAAAAATTAAAGAATGTACTTACTTCACCAGGTAAGCTAAAACATTGGAAAATCTATGTGGACTTAGAATAAAATCCATAAGAAGTGATCATGGTCATGATTTTGAAAATCAAGACTTTGAATCTTTTTTCTCACATGATGGCTATAGTCATAACTTCTTTGCCCCTAGGACACCTCAACAAAATGAAGTTGTGGAAATAAGAAATATAACCATGCAAGAAATTGATAGAACAATGCTTAATGAGTATGATCTATCTATTTAATTTTGGGATGAGGCTGTGAATATAGATTGCTACATAATTAATAGAGTCTTAATTATACCTATCCTCAAGAAAACTCCTTATGAGTTGTGGAACATTAAAAAACCCAAAGGTAGTAACTTCAAAATTTTTGTTTGCAAATTCTATATTCTTAATAATGAGGTTAATCATGACAAATTTTCATCCAAGAGTGATAAAGAAATATTCCTAGGTTACTCAACCTATAGTAAATCCTATAGTGTATTTAATAAAATAACCAAGTGTGTGGAAGAATCTATGCATATAAAATTTGATAAAATAGATCCACATGAACCTGAGACATCCCTAGACAACCTTAATGATGATATGTCAAATATAAACATAAATGAAAAATCATCTAATCCTCTTGTAAAAAAATTTGTTAAATCAAACAGTTCTGAAAATTCATCCTCATATGAACATGATGAACCCGAACCTATAGAAGAACCTAAAGTTACTAGCCCATCATTTTCTAGACCAACTAGAACCCTCAATTACCATCCTTTAGACTCTATTATCAGAGACTTAGATAAAGGGAAAAACTAGATATTCTCTTTGAAACCATGTTGAACATAAAATTCCCTTATCACAACTTGATCCTAAAAACACAAATTATGTAATTAAAGATGAAATTCAGGTGATGGATATGCAAGAAGAACTTAATAAATTTTAAAGAAATAAAGTTTGGAAACTTATGGATAGACACAAATACACCTTGACCATAAACACTAAGTTGGTGTTTAGGAAAAAAGTAGATGAATATGATAATATTGTTAGAAATAGAGCCAGATTAGCGGCACAAGGTTATAGTCAAGAAGAAGGCATTGACTATGAAGAAACTTTTTCACATGTTTCTGGAATCGAGGCCATCAGAATCATGCTTGCTTATGCTGCCCATATTAATTTCAAACTTTATCAAATTGATATTAAAAATTTATTCCCAAATGGGTATATAGTTGAGGATGTTTCTGTTGAAAAACCCTTTGGTTTTACAAACCCTCACTTTCAAAATCATGTTTTCAAATTAACAAAAGATTTATATGGTTTAAAACAAGATCCAAGATATTGGTATGATAGAATAAGTAATTTTATCATTTAAAAAGGTTTTACAAAAGGAATTAATGATTATACTCTTTTTATAAAACACATTTCTAAAGATGTTCTAGTAGTTTAAATTTATGTAAATGATATTATTTTTGGATCTTTAAGAAATTATTTATGTATTTATTTTTCTAAAATTATGCAAAGTGAATTTGAAATGAGATTTATGGGTGAAATCAAATTATTTCTTGGATTTTAGAATTTTCAAAATAAAGAAGGTTTCATTTTACATCAAATTAAATACACAAAATCCATTTTAAAAAGATTTTATTTGATAGAATCAAAAAAAGTGTCACTCTAATGATTACAACATGTAAGTTGGATTTTGATGAAGATGGTCAATCTATTGATCAAACCACTTATAGAGGAATGATTGGATGTTTTATCTACTTAACTTATAGAAGGTAAGATATAATGTTTAGTGTGTGTATGTGTGCCTATTTTCAACCTAATCCTAAAGAATCTCACTTAAATGATGTTAAAAGAATTTTGAAATACCTGAAACATACTATCAATGTAGGTTTGTTTTACCCTATAGGAAAATCATTTGATATAGTGAGTTATTCTGATGATGATTTTGGTGGATTCAAGTTAGATAGAAAGAGATCCTCTAGAACATGTCACTTTTTGGGAAAGTCTTTGGTTTCATGGTGTAGTAAGAAACAAAATTTTGTTGCATTATCTATTGTCGAAGGTGAATACATAGCTGATGGTAGCTATTGTACTCAAATTTTTGCGGATGAAACATACTCTGCTAGACGATGGATATCAATTTAGACATGTACCTATAAATTGTGACAATACAAGTGCTATTAACATTTATAGGAACCTAGTTTATCATTATAGAACAAAACATATTAATGTAATACATCACTTTTTGAGAGTTCATTATCAAAAGGGTGATATCACTTTAGAATTTATTGGCACTAAATATCATCTTGATGACATATTCACTAATACATTGAACTTTTAAAGAATTAATTACATTAGACATGAGCTTGGAATGATCAATCAATAAGAACTTATGTTGCCTTTCCTTTTATCCTTTTAAGTAAAGTTGTCATGCTGACACTGACACCATTGTCATGCCGACACCATTGTCACGCCGACACCATTGTCATGCCGACACTGTTAGTGTTATGGAAAATTTTTCATGCCGACACCATTGTAATGCCAAAACCATTATCATTTTGACACTGTTGTTATGATGACATTGTTGTTATGATAACACTATTGTTATCACGACATCATTGTCATGCAGGCACCGTTAGTGTTATAAAAAATCTATCATGCTGACACTGATGAATCACTACTTCTATACATTTTATGTTTTTATCAAAATGAAACGGTTTCATTAATAATGTTGAACTTGATTCATGTTTTAATGATAACATAATTTCAAAATCCTTAAATGATATAAATTTGAATCGATCCACTCTACTCCTTTACCGCTACACTCTCTCAATCTCCGCTCTATCTCTTTACCCTCGAACTTTCACCTTCTGAAGATGGTGAGTCTCATGATTCTAGGAAATAAAAAGGTGAATCGAGAAAATATTTAGCTCCTGTAAATCCTTGCTTGGAAAATTGGGTTGTAACCTTATAGAAAGAATTACTGGAAGAATGACTCTTAAAGAGAAATTCATTGTTATTAAAGGTGCTACAAGTTCAAGGATGGATTGATTGGTTAAAAACTAATGAAAGAATCTTCTACCCAAAGCTGGTACATGAATTTTACATGAATATGGAACTTCTGTTGGAAGGAAGTGATGTCTCATAGGTCAAGTCGATAGTAAAGGGAAGAGAATCTGTTGCTCTTCAAGATATTGGGACTGATGTCTTAAGGTTACTAAAAAATTAATGTTTGATGATTATCAAGGTACTTCTCCACCCAAAATTGAATTATTTTGTTTTGAGATAGCTCTGAAAGATCTAACTGGAAATGAGGAACATAGGAGACCCATTGCATCACGGTAAAATGGTGAGTGAAAATTTTTATTTAAAGTTCATTCAGCACTATATTTGTACCAATAAAGGGGACTTTGCTTCTCTCAAATACCAAGATGTATACTTGGTGTATTTGCTTCGGAAATGATTTAAATAGAATCTCTGAAGATATATGATGTTGAACATTAATGAGATGATAAAACTCATTTGTAATTCAAATTATCTTTTCTAATCCAAAATTATTTCAATAATGATAAAGGAGAAAGGTAGTGTAAGTGAAGTTGATGATGTATTAGTTACTGAATAAGGTGGAATCTTCTTAAGTTATGGAATCTTTAAGAGAATGAAAATTAACTGGAACCCATGGAGGAAGGAATGGGTTGGTGATGAAGATAAATTGTATGAAATGTTCAATCATATAGATCATCTAGTCAGACCAAGGAATCTAGTGGATCTTGGCCTCGGTCTTAATGATCAAGTGATTTATTCTTTAGATGAGGAGGAGGATAATGCTACTTCTATCAGAGAAGAGGGGTCACCAATTGATGATAGAAGCGACCCAGACACAAATGGACCAAAAAAAAGAGTTTCTATTAGAGATCCAAGTCCACCTTTGGAATTACCTTCTCATGAACCTGTTCTCCAATCTACTAGAAGTGTAGAAATAGAAGTCGAAGGAAGTGTAGAATATGTCAGTGAATCTAGTGCATAAAAAGATAAATAAGAGGAAGCTGGTAGTGGTGAAATTGGTTCAGAATCAGGTAGTGAAGAATAATATGAGAAAGTTGATGATGAAATTGGTGATTAATAGGATAAGGATGGTGATAATGAATAAAGTAGTGAAATTGGTAGTGATAGTGAATCTAATCATCCTGATGGGAATCCAGATGCTGTTAGTATATATATTGTTAAAGCTAATGCTGGTTTATATATTTAGGGTGCTTTTCAAGATAAAAATGTTGCTCTAGATGAACCAGTTTCTCAAGATGTATGTACCAAAAATAGAACACTACATAAATAGAATAATCCTATAAAGGAAGCATTAAGTTAGGTGGAGAAAACTGCCAAGAAGGATGACATTGAGGGGAAGCCTCAAGATTTGTAGCTCAAGATGATAAAGATCATGAAATTGGATGAGTAAGGATAAATACTATTACTACCCTGAATTCTGATATAATGGATGAATGGGTGAGGAATCCTAGATATATGGAATTGGGATTAGATTATGAAGATTCAGATGATGAAGTATTTGCACTTACTGCAAGGGAACCAGTGGTTGAGTTATCTTCTAGTGACTATGTCACTAAGGCCGATTTTAAAAAATTAAAGCATGACATATTTTCTTCCATAAGACACTAAGTACAATCCTAGATGAGATATAAGATTGATGAATATAGGAGAGAGAACACTGAGATGAATGAAAATTTGAAAGTTATCTCGTCTATGGTTGAAGGTGTAATGCAAGCTGAAAATTCTATTGTTACTCCTTCCTCAACCAGTGTATCTCAAGCTGATGATACTTCAGTTTCCAAGATGGTGATAAAAGAAATTCAGCCAAATTTGATTACAACTATGGATACAATTGTGACAAGAAACACCAAGGTTGGGAATGATATGAATAAGTTGACCACTAGCATTAATGATTTAACAACTGAGTAAAGAAATTCAATGGAAAATTTCATGAAAGGACCTAAGAATATTGTTTCTCATCTTAAAGATCTTTAATTTTCCAAACTAAGAAAAGAAGTAAAGGAAATTTCCTCCTCTGTTCTTACTTCAAGATCTGCTCCACCTGTTCAACCATCAAAATTTATGGATCTTGCTACTATCTGTTTGGTTTTGAAAGAAGAGTTACAAGATTAATTTTCCAGTGTTTCCAAGGTTGAGGACAATTCAGATAAGGTGCATGACCATGTGAAGTATTATTCAAGGAGTGATTCACAGACTCAGGAATATCTGACCAAGGGGATTAATGAGTTTTTCTCCAAACCCCTTACAAAGCATAAAATGAACAGTCCATCTAAGTATCTGGCCACCAATATTACTCTTCCTCTAGTGAAAAAGGCCTTTAAGGATTAGAGTCATAAGCTAATATAATTCACTCCCTTATTGGACGAGTTCATAGAAAACAAAGATTATTTTTAAAAGTCAATGAAATATGGTGGTGAAATCATTGAAGAGTTAATCATGATATTAAAACTATATATCTTTGTACAAAGTGAATCCATTATTGTGCCTACTACTGCACCACTTGGCCTTGATGGTTTAGTGCCTGACCAAGCTCAAATTTCAGTTTCTCAGGCCATATCTCAAATAAGACCCATATTTACAGAGTCTGTTTAGCCTCAAATTATTTATCCACAAAGACCTACTGTAGCTTCTATAGTTCCTGAAGGAGTTCCTCTACCTCCTTGAAAAATCCATTCAGACCCTCCTACTTCTTATCCTAACCCTTTTTTGGACTATCCCTTGATCATTCTCATAAGGGGAAGGAACCCCTTGACACTACCAAGTAGTGTGGAGTGATTCTTTTTGATAGGGATGAGTGCTTGTACTGTTGGTATTTTAGTAAAATTTTCCTATGAATGACATTTCTCTATTTCTACTTCTCTGCTTTCAGTTTTTTCATCTTCCATATTTTCTAATCCCAAAAGGGGGAGAAAATTACTAAAACATTAATAATGCATTATGAATGACCTAATTAATCATTATATAATGGTACTTAATGATGTTATGATTTGTGATCATTAAAAATGGGGAGATTGTTTCCCCATGGATACTGTTGGACACTATCTCTGTCTATAATGGTTTTAATTATCACAAATCATGTCATATATTAACTTATATATTACCTCATGTCAGATACTAAATTATGTAAAAGATCCTAAATCATGTCAAAGCATTATCTTGTATATAAGATCATTTCAATCATATTACTATTTATATATGTGTTTAAGTATAAACAAGATTATAACGGATTATCTATGTGTAATTATGAGTATTAACACTCTGATGTTACTAAACTATAAGATAGACATAACATCTAAAATTATCTAAGTATGAGTAACTGATACTGACATAAAGATGACTCACCGATAGATAGATATCTCACCGACAGGCATATGACTCACTGAGAGACAGTTCAAATAGGCATTTGTTCTAAGTATGTGAAGTTGACAATGTTGGAAGGACTCACAGTTTCACATGACTCACCAATGCAGACGACTCACCATTTCATATGACTCACTGATGTAGATGACTCACCATTGCATATAACTCACCGTTGTAGACAACTCACCATTGCATATGACCCACTGATGCAGACGACCTACCATCGGTCCAGGTGACCTACCATTGTATAGTCCTACCGATGCAAGGACTCACCATCAGTTGAAATAATTCCCCGATAGATCAATTGTCTCACCAAAAGAAGGAATGACTCACTATTTAAACAAGTCACTGATGTAATTAGTCACCGACATATGGAAAGACCGATAGAATGACATACTGATGGGTTGAGTCACCGTCAGAAGGAGACACCGATAGAAGGAGACACCAACAAACTAGTGACCAATAGACTATTTAAATCAACATTTATAAATATGATTTATAACAATCATATATGTGTCATTTAATGATACAGAAATATTTTATAATCATTTGTAGGTCTTTTAGAAGACAGTAAAATGTACGATGAGCGTATTCATGTGTAAAGAACATGCTCTTTGTCAGCCCTTAAAAATAAGAAGAATTTTAAAAAGAGATAAAACACACATAAGTAAGAAGAGCGGTGTATTATTGTGTGAATGAAATACATACTGAAGAAAATATTCAACTCTTATGCAACCAATGTGAACCCATGAATAAAAATAAAAACACACAAATAAATATCAACCGAGATGAACATAGAATTGAAAAACTACTTCAGTATATCAAAGAAGGAGAAGAATATACCTGAAGAACTATACTTGTACCAGGAAGCCAGAATACGACACTCTGTTTTTGTGTCAACTTCCAGAAGAAGACTTAGACTTCATCTTAGCTAAATTTTAAGAGTCAAGAGCTACATCTCAAGACACACAAAGCCTTATAAATCCTTTCTCTTACTTTTTTTTCTCTATTGTGTGCATTTTTACATACTTTTTAGTAGCGTGTGTATCCGTCTGTTAAGCACACACTATATCCTATATCAAACTGAAGGATACATGATATACCTCCAATAATACTTTTTTTCACTTGTTTCTCCCACAGATAACTATGGAATAGGTCCTTTTGAGACCTAGTAGTTTGTACCCACGAAGAACTGTGGTAGCAATCTTGTGACCGGGAAAACCCATGTGCTGCTGTGAGACTCGATCTAGGGTGTGCTTCAAACTATTTATTAATTTATACTGCTTGGTGGAAGGTGATTACCATGTGGAGAGGATTAAGTCTCTACTTGAGACTGAACCTCTTGTTTTATTTCCACTGTATTTTTAACCTTTAAGTTTTAATATATTTTATAACATATTTCATAAAACTAAATTGTACTTTGATAGTTAGTATTAGTATGTTTTTATAATAGTATTGACTTATTTGGTTAGTTTAAAAGTTGTATTAATTTTCAAATTGATATAAATGAGAACTAATCACTATTTTGAGAAATTAATTGAACAATCAAGATATTATAAATTCATTAATGGATAATTAGGCAATTTGATTTTTAATATTGGGGGACTTAAAATTATACCCATTTAAGAGAAAATTTTAAAGATACTCAATTCACCCCCCTCTTGAGTACTCTACTCTGACCAAAAAATCCCTCATTGCTTTGGTAACTTTTGAAACATAAACCCCATGAAATAGAGATACTAAAATGAATATGTAAAAGCAAATATTTTTCAGTATAATAATCCGAAAATAAATTCATTAGTAGTATATATAGCACATAAAATTAAAATATTGTGAATATGAAATGTGTCTCACCAAAAAATAAACATGAGACAAAAATCCCTTAACTTAATCGAGACATCCTTTTCACATGTTCAAAAACACAGTATAAAAAATATAAATTTATTATAAATATATTACAAAACCATATTTATATATATCATACCATATATTACTTTATCATGACCTTTTATTACTTTCTTATTAATAATTCTATGTTAATGTTACGTTTAAGATAATAACCTCTTTGTTTTTATTATATGTTTTGATTTGTTATTCTTGGTCCTATTAATTTGATCATGATTCCATAAACTCTAGAATTTTAACCATGATATGAATATCATATATATTCATTATATATTTATTTACTTTAATCCATAAAATTTAGTGATAGAAAATGAAATACACAGTTCTTGGAGATGGTAGGCCGTGCGTACACATGAATTCCATTTCTATTTTCTTATACTATTTAAAGAAATAAAGGTAAATGATATATTATCATTTAAGAGTCATTTTTATGTAATATATATCACATATGTTCATTAAAACCATCTTTATTACCTTCCATGTAAAGTGTAAACGAATCACCTCGCTTTGTGAGGCGGTAGTCTGCCGTACACTTGAGCGACATTATCGTATTCCAAAAAAATGGAGAGTATAAAGGTATGTGTGATATATTAATTAAATAAGTATAATAATATCATAAATATAACATATAAATAATAAATCTGTCATTATTTCTAGCCATTATAGGTGGTAATTTAAAAACAAATGACATCGATTTGAGAGGCGGAAGTCCACCGACACAGGAACGATGATTTCACAACCCATTTGGTTGAAGTGGAAATGGTTTTAGGTTATTAAATTAACACAATAACATATAATAATATATGATATACAAATTTTATTATATTATAATATTTTATAAATAATTAAATGTGGAAAAAGAAGAAATAAAAATAAGGATCTTAGTGAGGAAAAATTCTATCGCTTAGAAGCACCTCTATTGGATCTCTTATTAATTACCCTAGTGTTGGGATTTATGGAGGACCGGAAGCTCTAGAAATTGGATGGGGATATTGGTGAGGGATTTTGGTAGGAATTTGTTTGAACTATATGGCATGATATGTGTGAAAAAGTGGAGGTTTCTAGTGGCCTTTTATAAGCGGGAGAAAGGAACCCACTTGGGAACTATATGGAAATTTCCCAAAAGAATCCAAAATAAAAAAGAAATTACCAAGAAAAAAGCTTCCAAATGACCATATATTAGAAAATGGGAAGGATAATATTTAATTATATCCATACAATATAAATTTTATAATTTTTTTACTTATTTGAACCCGTTTCTTATTAGTTTAACCCCCGGTAAAAGTTTTTTTATGTCAACCGTGATAATTAATTTTGACTTTTTTCATTATTCATTTTGGTAAAAAATTAAGTTAAACTTATTAGATAATATAAATTATTAAAATAAAAAAATATGGTATCTATTTTAATAAATTAAATTTATATAATTTGATAAATTTAATTTAAAATTAACCCTATAGACACGATGAGAAAACAAGTTTTCAAAGAGAGAATGTTCAAAAGTTTACAAATTTTTTATATCCAATTTCTTAATGAAATTGATTAAAAGGATTTTTATTAATATATATATATATAATTAAAGTAAATTTACTTTAAAATAAATTTTAAATATAATTTATCTTTATTAATAAATCAAACGAAAATTTAGTTTTCAATTAAAATTTAGTATTTTTCACTATTCATCAAAATATTACTCTTTTCATAAAAATATATAGAATTCACCCTAAGATAAATTTTTTACATTATTATTTAAAAATTTAATTTAATTTTATTAAATTAATTTTCTAAAATTTTTAAAAATTAAATTTAAAACAAAACCCACATTCATGATGAAAAAGATGGTTTTTGTGAAATCTATTTTCAAGCACAGTATGATTTTATATTAACTATATGTGAAATAATAATAATTGTATGAATATAAATTAAAATTTAATAACATATAATATATAAATTTCATTCAAAAAATTCTTCATTATGTATTATATTAATTAAAAAAAATTGATAAACATTATGCACTTCAAAATAGTTTTCAGAAAAAACCCCCTTTTAAACCCAAAAATAAACTTAAACTTATAATAAAATACAATATAAAAATGATTAAAAATAAATTAAGTGGATTAAATGTAATTAAATAATAATTATGCTTCATTAAAAATAACAAGGAATTTAAATTACTTAATTTATTGAAAATAAATTATAGTTTTACAGAAATAGGAATTTTTCACTATTCACAAAAAAATAGAAATTTTACAAGAAAACCCAAACTTTTACCATTAAGTTAATTTAGATATGATGATTTTAAAAAATGAATTTAATTATATTAAATATTTTTTCTTAAATATCTATAAATTAATTACAACATTTTCTCATAAAAATAAATTAAAATCATTTTCAAAGAAAATATATTTTTGATGAATATAATTACTTTACTACAAAACCGATTGATTATTTTATAAGCATTTATAAATAAATTTATATTTGTTAGGAATTTTATATGTATATTTAATAAAGTATTTAATACTATTTATACCAATCTGTTTAATGGCAAGTTTATAATAGTCATATTATAAATAATATTACTTCATGGTTTACTGATGCTCGGTCTTGTGTGTCATAAATACCACCGAAGAAACTTATTGTCACATTTAACACAAGATAAAATCATTTTCTGTATAATGAAAGCTATCTAAATTTAAATTATTTAAAAAAATATATTTATAAAAAATTGGGATATTAAATTAATACCTTCACACTTTATCATATACACATATTTGACTAAATTCTCATTAATGAAGATAATTTTGACATCCATCCAATATATATCATAATCAATGTGAGATACTATGATAAGACATATATGAATGGACTTCATCATCTCTATAGGTGAAATTTTTTCTTCATAGTCAATACCATGAATTTTATTTCAACCCTTATCCACTTGAAATTTTTTATAGGTAGAAACTATATCATCAATGCGAGTTTTCTTATGGAAAAACCACTTACAGCCTTTGAGTCTCACCATTTCAGGTGTATCCACCAAGTTCAAAACATGGTTAAGAATGGTGATGAAGTAATTTCCATTTTATATCCCATGAGTTTTAACTATTTCTCCAAATCACAAATATCAATGAAATCTTGGTACGTAGTAGGTTAATCTCCTATGAAAATGAAATCATCATCATTCATCTAATGAAATCCATATCTCTTGGGATCTTAATGAATCTTATCAAATCTTTTAGGTTCTTGTAAAACCTGAGTAAATTCTTCTAAAAATATATGGAACCTGAATTATATTTTAGGAAGACTTCTAATTTGTTGGTTTTTAACTTTATCAAAGTTTTAATTTCTCCCACATGTTGCAAAGATAGGTTGGAAAAACCAATAAAAACATCAGATGACAGAATCTAAGTTCATTAGAAATTTTTACCAACCATGTGACACCAACATATCACCATTAACTTTTATTCTATATCATTTTATTCTATATTTTAGTAATTTATGTTTTGAAATGTTTCATACCAATGCTCGAGAAATCTATTATTTTCCCCCTTTTCATAGTTTGTAAGTAGAATTTAGGGGAAACTGTGTGGCTACCTTTAAATAGAAACATTTATAGTTTTTTTTATAGAACATTTTTATTCCACATAGGAATCACTCAGTTTAGGATAAAATGAAAAAGGCCCAAGGGAAACCATGTGAGTTATATTTGGGTCTGGGTATTAGAGCACGACTTGAGCACAATTAGAGGAAACTGTGGGACAAGGGTATAAGAAGATCTGTAGTTTTGGTAGAGGAGTTCTTCACAGTTGGAACCTAGTTTATAAACCGTACAAGTTAAGTTTTTTAGGATTTGAAACAATTTCAACCATATGACCAAATTCTATGTTCTTTCCAAATTTCATTGAAGGGAAATTTTATCCTTTTGTTCTTGTTGATTTTAAGGGGTTGAACGTCCCTTTTCCCCTCTATCATTTGGCCTAATGTGGGGTGTTCAGGGAGGATCTCCTCCTCTTCCTCCACCATGTATTTTAATCACACCCACTCATTTTGAAGAGTAGTCCAAGTCGTAAGACCTCCATTCTTATATATTTCTCTTATATATTTTCTTCTTATTGACCCTCTTGATTTCTCTCATTTCAACGTACCCTATCCACTATCCAGGTTCATATTATGGTTAGGAGAGGTTATAATGATTATAATTTTGGTTGTCTTGGGATAATAAGGTTGTTTTCATGGATCAATTGTTCATTCTCCACCATAGGCAATGAGTTTCTGATGATTTCTTTTGAAATAGGGTAGGCGTTTCTTTGGATTTCCCTTGTAATGCATGTTATAAATTTATTTCAATATTTTAAATGTTTTCATATGATTTTAAAAGAATTTTTTAAGACCATAGTAGGCTAGTTTTTAATTTTTGAATGAATTTTTTAATTGACATAGACACGTCACATTCAAAACACTTTTGAAAGATCTTGAGTGTCTATTTTAGAATGATGCAAGAGTTTTAAATAGTTCCTTATGTAATTAGTTTTGTATGGAAATACCTTATTGGATTTAAAATATCTTGAAAATGGTTTGAATACTTAGCATGGACCTTAGTCACATGACAAATTATTTTTAAAATACCCTAGTGGATTTTCTAAAGGTATTTAAATGTTTCGAAGGGGTGCTTGACACCTATAACATTCCACTGCCCCCAAAAACTAATTACTGCCTAAACCGATGTTCTCTACTATACTTCAGGAATGCCTCCCCATATGTTAGATACTTCCAACTAGAAGAAGAGGTGTAAGATGCTACCATTAGGTCACTATACCCCCAATATCATATTATTCAATAAAATATAAAATATCCAAGCATTGTATACATCCATCACATCAAAGTACGTAGGATTAATAATACATTGGGAATGTCATAAAAAATAAAAAGAAGTTATACTATCATTAAGGATCGATCACCCCATGATCCAATCACATATAAAAAACAAAATAAATAAAAATTAATGAGGGACTACTACATCACCAAGCCGTACCACATCCCAACCTCATGCTACTCACAAGCTGCTCTTACTCGATCATGAAAAAATGAGACTCAACCAAACCTGAACATGCAACAAGTGAAGGATTCCTGGGTACCCAAGTATAATGGTAGTTCAAACAAAGTATGAGTACATAACTCATTAGGGATCCACCAATTTGGTCCCTTACTACACTATAAATCTAGTGATATATGCATGTAAAGTTCTCAAAATAAATAAATAAACCACTAAAAAAAATTAATAAAACCACCAAGAATACCTCCTTTGGATAATGTTGGAATGTATCTAGGAAATACATAGAGATCATTCCAACCATTATATCACAACCACCCTAAGGGTGTATACATATAACTTAGACCAAACCCAATAACCATAACCAATTATTGGTTCAATGACCTTGATCTAACTTATCTACTTCAACCAATGCTAGGGTTTCTCTGAGCGTGCCTAATGACTGTGCCAACTATTAAATGACTTATATTCCCTTGACATACATGAGAACAACCCGGGGACATGAACCACCTGATATACAATATAACAACCTGATGGGAAGACCAATCCTCCCCGATATACTTTATTAATCCTGGATCCAAATCCATGGAATCCCCACTAGTAGTAACAGAGACCATACATACAGGTATTGTTTCAGCTAGTAGTAACACAAAAAACCCATACAATTGTTTTGTACACTAGTAGAACAAACCTCTTAGAGGTATTTTTCCATAGTATAACAAAACTCCCCTTACAAGATTTTTCTCATCAAGTAACACTGAACACCCCTACAAGTGTTTTCCATTTATAAATAAAGATTAACATATGGGAATGTTCTACTTTATAAACAAAGTCATTCCCAAGGTCATGTTCTTTACATCATCATGAGAAAAATAAAAATAACTAAAAGCATAAGAACCTAGGTCATTCCCACACCAGGTCTACCAAGGATAAAAAAAGAGTACCTAGGGGAATCCACTATCCTTTAGCCTCTTATCTCTTTTACATTTGCCAACACAATTATTATTCATTTACCATTTTAAATCCATGAACTCTTGAATTTAAAGGTATATTCTATATAGACAATAGTATCAAGAGATAACCCACAAAATATTTAAATATCCAGTGTCACTCTAATTGAGCATGATTTCCTATCCCATTTAAACCATTCTTATAGTCCATAAACCTCAAATAAAACATATCAAAGGGTTAGGATCAATCACTCTAGAATTGAGATCAATGTGCCCAATGGCTCTATGATATTTTAAGGGTCACATCACAACCTAAGAGGGACAAATGATAACAATGGAAACCTATAGGTAGGTCCTATTTGGAAAACTAGGTCCAAACTCATCTAAGTCAACAAACCTCTAACAAAGGGTTTCAAGTGAACCTAGCTAATGGTTATTAAGTTAAAACCATTCTAGTTTAATTTAAGAAAACCCCTTAAGGGGGTCCAAGTTTCAATGGGTTTCCAATTGAATTATCACATCAACCATTGATAAACGAGGCCAATAAACAAGTGTATAAGGGATAGAATAGATTTGGAACTTTTTTTAATTTCATCTCTAATCATTTTAATTTAAAATAAATGTGATGTATAATTATTCAAAAAGGGTCAACACCCTTAGTGGAATGACTTCCCAACACATGAAATTTTATGAACTGAATTAAATCCATATAAAAAGAACCATAACAACTTACCTCATATGAATATTTCACATTTATGTTTTTAAAATCATGAAAATTGTTTCCTAAGCTCATCCAGAATCATCTATGATCAACTTATCTCATCCTATTGAACTAATCCTTGGTTAGACCATCACACAAAAACTATAACCAATCATCCATGAGAGGTCCACAATGGACTCCAGACACTAACTCAGACCAAATACCAAGCCAGTAGATCCATTCGAACAATTAATTTAATTTAATTTTCTGGGGAAAACTATTAATAAAATGTCAGTGCAACATAACTTTTCTCAATAAATGAATTACGATAGGAAAATTCAATCTCAGGACATCCCCTTGCTAGGAATAATAATATCCCCATCTCAAACTGTCAATTCACCATACTATGGCAGAATCAGAATAAAAAACCTAGTAGGAGGAAACCAAAATTATAAATAATAGTGGGGGAGAAGAATATAGGCTACTAGATATTGAGACATAACTTGAATCTTTAAAAAATGTCATTAAATTTCCCCAAAATCTGAAGGGAACCATGGGGAAGAGGAGGGGAGACCATCCATGTCTCACACTAAAAATTGAAGGATAAGGGAGCTACCTCATTTAGAATAATAAGGGGAAATTGGTAATTTACCCCCGTAAAAAGAATCTACCAGTTAGCTATTGAAGAGCCACCAGTTGGATGATGGCCACTTGAATCCTACATGCTTATATGTCGGCCTCCGACCAGCTGGTGGTGGTAGGCTATCGATAACCAGTAACTTGGAAACTCCAAATATTCTCATCCATTCTTCTGAACCTCCACAACACCATTTGAGCCTCATTACCCATCCAAAATACATCTTTTAATATGTTCCCAACCTTATAATTCCCATCCAAAACACAATTCAAATTTCAGATCATCCACCAACTAAAAGTTCAAATTTATCTTTTAATTAAAGTACCCATATATACATGAGGTATTACAACTCCAATTCTGTATTTAAAGTGTGTGTGTGATATTTTAAGGTCCTATTTTGGAAAGTTTAGGGTGTTGAACTTCTTTATATTTAAATGTTTATGGGACCTTGGGGTTTTCTAGTGTATTTAAATGCTTTTGATATGGGAGGTGTTGTTTTGTAAAAGGGTTCTTGGCACCAATTGGCCTCCTTTCAAAAAGGGGTGTGTTTCCATCCCAAGTGATTTTATAGAAATTGTTGTATTTTCAAGATGTATTTCAAATTGAAGTTCGATAAATGTGTTTTAAAGGATATTTTAGAAGTGGGTTTCAAATGGTGTGAAAATAGTTTGGATCCCAAGTAACTTTTGTGAATGTTCATTGACACTTTTTACTAAGAAGTTTTATAAATGCGTGAGACCCTATTGGAGAATTGTGTGATTGTTATTAGACTTGTTGTGTCTTGTGATCCCGTAAGGGGGAGGTTTTATATTGAGGTATCTTCTTTTTTACTTCTTGTTCATAGATGTTAATGAGGAATATTCTACAAAGGAGTAGGGGTGAGGCGTGATTTATTTAAAATGATTTATAATTGACATATGTGATGGATCATTTATACTCACCTCTATCAACTTTTCATGAGAGTCATAGGTGGATAGTAGGTGACCTATATGAGAGAAATACCTAATGTAAAGTAGTGAGAAGTCTAGGGAATTTTACATAGTTATTCCCCATTGGTTTTTATGAGGGGATAAAAGGTAAAGAAAAATACCTTTTTATAACCTATGTAGTGAAGGTTCATTCGAACTTTAAAATTTTAGATAGCCTGATGGGACTACCAGGGATGTGTATAGGTTCAACAGTTCTGACCTTGGTTCCTTATCATCAATTTAGGTCTTTATTAATAGAGACTAGGGATGATTTCCATGACACCAGGTCTTTATCAAGATGATTTAGGGGATTTACTCCCATGACATGATTGTATTCCCCTAGTTTATTGTTTTTTTGGAACCATTGTTTGATTATTTCATGGATTATGTTTCCTTAATTCTTGGTACCTATGTGTGATTTATGTATCACTTTGGGTATATTTGTTTACTTTTAAATGGATTGATTTAAAATGGTTTGATGGTGTGTTTAAAAAGATAAAATGGTTTGGTTATTTCTTAAAAGAGTTTTAATAAATGGTTTTTCCTTGAGATAGTTATGAAAAAAACAGTTTACATGAGATGTTTGGAAAAAGGGATAAATGTTTATTTGGATTTTATTATGTTTTTAAATAGCCTCTTTCTGTTTTTTTAATTTATTTATTAAATTATTTAACCATCCAAATTTTTATTTCATAAAAGGGTGCTTTTATAAAAATTTATAGGAGGAATATTATTGCACTTGTTTTAAAAAGAAATTGAAAACCCTGTTTTTATATTATGTTTGGACTTGCATTTTATGAACTGTATTTTGAAGAGGTTTCCTTAGTCTCAATGGGTGAAGACCTACTGATCTGTTTAGCTCATGCCAATATATAAATCTTTTGTAGGTTACCAGTACCCTATTTCGCTTCAGTTCCATGGTTTGGGTTTATATATGGTTGGACCAGTGGGATGTGATGTGTAACCAGGGGCCACTTGTGGTGTAGTTAGAGCGGTTCTGGTTTTGTTTCCATTTTTTTAATTTGGGGTGTTTAACTAGCCTTTAGATTACGATGTTCTGTAATCTTATTCAATACTATTTCATTTCAGTTGTATGTTTATCCTTGTAAGGATGCTAATCAATTATTTCATTATGGGTTTGTTGATTTATTCATTTATGATGTTTGTTTATTTTATATGGATATCATGGGTGAAATCATTCTCAAAGAGTATTCTTGAGACCCATACACTAGTTTCTAGAATTTGGGAATTGAAATTACCTTTGGGATAGTGGAAATCCTATTCGGGTTCTAGTTTATGTGGTGGCTTGGGCAGGTTCATTACACACTAGTAGTTCCGCGTTGCATAATCTCAACTACTGGTCCTTCCTATTCCATCTTAGATCACAAGAATTAAAAAGTTTAATTCAACCTAATCACCACTTACAAGATTCAAACCATCTACACACTCCAGCCATAATAAATAAATAAGACATCAACATGGAAAGTAAAAGTACACACAATATTACATGGTTCATATTATCATCCAACATACATTGGAGAATATTGAAAACTCTAATATTACAAAAAGTAAAAAATGAATTAAAAAAAATATAGATAAAGAGACAATGATTAATTATAATTTAAGTAGATAGTTACACATTAAAAACCGGTCTTACCGCTCTTTATTGAGGAAATTTTATGATGGGCATCACCATCCTACATTTACAACTAGCCATTTATTGACTTCACCATTCAATTGAGGATTCCATCAACTCAACTTTCTCAGCTAGTACATTATTCAATGAATCCATAAACCATTCTTATCATCCCATAAGAAGCACACAAATGTCTAGTAAAATAATAATCTTACTGAAGGTTACTGCTGCTACTACTATGACACGATCGAAGGAAACTTCAAGAGACTAAACTTCCAGTGAGTTAAATCTAGTTACATGAACAAGCTTCACAATCCAAAAAATGTACCTATTGAATATTTATTTAGGGAATATCATTGGTATCCCCCAAAATTTTTAGGAAAACCAAATCCTCCTTACACTTGAATACAATGTTATCCTTCCTTCTTTTTTTTCAAATTAGTCCCACTAAGGCACAACACTATCTTAGGCTATCTTGGCCTAGGAACTTCAGGAACACATCAGCATGATTTTTAATCCCTAAGATCTTCTATTTCTCTAAAACCTTTTCATCCAGTAATATTTGGATGAAATGGAATTTTATGTCAATATTTTTCATTCTAACTGGAAATTATAGATTCTTAGAAATTTTAATAATTATAATAAACCAACTTGGGTCAACTAGACAAGTCGTACAAGGTGGTCCACCACATGGTGAGGTGAAACAAATATAATGGTTTTTTTAAATAACTTAACAAGACATAAAACCAGAGTACAATGTGGGAAAAATAGATACAAAAGATCCATACAATCCAATCCAAATCAGCTAAACTAGAAAGGTATGAATCAAAAAAGAACAACAAGTCTCCATATGACCAACCATCACCTCCAAACCTCCCACTACGAAGGAAACAAATGAAAAGAGAGAATGGAATGCTACATGATGACCTTACCTTTCCCCATGTCCAGAAAAACAAGGTCTATAAACTTCAAAGTAAAAATTATGGTGTGAGCACAAAGTCTAGTAGGATATAACCAAAGAATATAAAAAAGTTCTAATATCAAGAATGCACAAGTTATAGATTTAAAAATAATAGCATGTTTATAAATATTTTTCATAAATAAACCATTTTTATACATTTCCTCTGATTTCCATAAATTTATACCATATACACCAAAACTAGAAATATATTAGGTATAAAATAAAAATAGGTAAATTAAACATGTGAGAAAATATCCACAAAATAAACCATCATGTGATAAACTAGGTATAAAATAAAGGGTATATTATTTGGGATCTAGCCCATGGGAATATGTAATAGACATAAAAGAAACCTAAAATAGGATGATATTAAGTCCTTCTATAGTATTTTAATATAAAAAAACAACCCCTAGTGGTGAAACACACACTAGGGTTGCCTATGTCTATTTCCCAACACACCCATGGTTCCCAATGTTACATTTTTGTTCAAAAACCATTTCCAAAAACATGATAAAATTTAATTTAAACCCATTTTCACCAAATCTAATCCATTTAATCAAGAACATACAACAAATCTTGAATTAGAAACATATTCATAGATTCACCTATGTTAAGAATGATGAAACCCTATCCACCTTCGAAAATAAAGATTAGAGAACCATGAATCGACCTTTGAAAGACAAGACATGAAAGGAAGATGTAAAGGATTGATATAAGACACCAATAGATCATGACTTTGAATTAAAAAAACAACCACAACAAAGGTAAATAAGAACCAGAAAGATATATTACCTATAGAGATTTATTGAAACCAAAAAGATGATCAATCTTCGAAAAAATGATTCAAAATAAATGGACATCTTCCAAAATTTTCTGAGAGATCACTAGGTCATGATAGGAGAGGACTCACACTGAATGAAATGAGATTCATGTGTTAAATTCACTTAAAACCAGTATATTTTATAATTATATGTAGTGGATCACTTTCATGGCATGTAATTCCATGAATTAAAAATACAATTAAAAACACGTCACCTAGGATTAAAAAATGCCAGCCTCATCTATTAAACGACATGTAAGAAATACATGGTGTGAAAACCTCTCACACCTTGAACCAACTCATGATGAATTCCAAGAAACTAATGCTTGAAGTGAACACTTTACAAGGAATGTAAAATTTTCATGACATGTAAACTTCTCACAACTTGAAATCTCCCAATATATTTCAAATAGACCAGATTCTATATAAAGACCCAAAACCACCTATGGTGTTCTCCAAAATCAAGGATAACCCAATAAGTCCTTTGACCTAAGTATACCTGAAAACTATTAAATTAAAAAAAATACATCTCCAAACTTTTGGTCATTTCCCCCCAGCAAAGGATCTCTATTCTCGAGAATCCTATGATGCACCAAAAAAAAAGGGAAAACCAAAACAAAATTCAAGACATACCTTAATGAAGATAATGGGGTGTTACAATGTCCCCACTATAAACGCTTTCTTTTAACAGAATGTCCTTAGATTCCTAGACTAGTAAAAAGTAAATACCACTGATACCTCTTCAATAATTCATACTCCCACATCTCATGACTATCCCATCTTCACTATCATAGTACATGAACTAGATGAATCATTTTACCATGAAACACCTTCTCTCGGTGATCCATAATATGAACTGGTTGCTAAAAAATAGTGGTATTGGGCTCAAGATCAACATCCTCCCACCCAATCAGATGAGAAGGATCCAATATATACCTCCTCAATTAGGAAACATGAAATGTGTCATGGATATAAGTGAAATGAGATGATAAGTCCAACTGATAGGCCACCTTACCCAATCATACAATGACCTCAAATGAGACCAAAAACCTTTGTGCCAACTTACCTTGCTTACCCAACTGATGATGTACCAAGAAAGGTGAAACTTTAAGAAAGACTTGATTACCAACCTAAAAATATAATGGCCCTAAATTATAGTATGCATAATATTTTTTTGGAAACTCTATGACTTGATCAATCTCTTTTTAATCAAAAACACCCTCTCTTTCATCACTTGAATGAGACTCGACCCAACCAAGGAAGACTCTCCCAACTCCACCCAACATGAGGGAGATCTACATGGACACTCATACAAAGCATCGAAGGACACCATTCTGATCAAGGCCTGATAAATATGGTTATAGTAATACTCAAATAAAGGAAAATTATTTTCCCAAGAACCACCGGAATCAAGAATACAATCTCAGAGCATATCCTCAAGAACCTCAATAACTCTATCTGTCTGTCCGTATGTTTGCAAATGATAATACATGATCAATTTCAACTGGGAACCCATTTACTCTTGCAATAATTTCTAGAACATGGATGTGCACCTTAGGTACTTGTAAAAAATAACAATAGAGGGAACTCTATTAAGTTTCACAATATCTCAGACATACAAGTCCCCAATATTTTCTACCATCATTATCTCTTTGATATGTAGGGAATTCACTGATTTCATGAGTCGATCTAGGATCACCTATATCACATCCTTCCCTCTAGGAGTCTATGGTAAAATAATGAAAAAATCCATGGAAATATCATCCCATTTACATACCAGAATGGGTAAAGACTGTAACAAACCACAAAAACTCTTGAGTTCCACCAAAATTTTCTGACAAGTAAGACACCACAATACAAAATATACAATCAACCATATTATCCCTTTCCACCAATAAAAATGTCTCAAATGATGATACATCTTAGTAGTACTTGGGTGTACAGACCAAAAATAATAATTTTCACTATCCATTAACTCATTCCATAGGGAAATTGGAACAACCAACAAACTATAAAACAAAAAATATCCACTGGGAGACTGATACCACTCACCCAGGGTCTTCCCACCATAAACGATTTTATTAAATCTCTATAACTCAGGGGTATAAATATGATTTTCCAAACACACACACCAAAGGATAATCCAATCTTTATCAAAGACATACATACCTACCCACTATAATTTTCCATTACCAAGATCATCTTATAAAAAAAACTTATCAAACACCACTCTTCCATTGATTCCTTCACTATTTGTGTTAGAAATTTTCTACTCATTAATCAGTGACCACATTACCTTTTCCAAGAGTATAAGAAATATAAAAATAAAATGTCTGGAGATACTCCACTCAATGTCTCAATCGCAAGTTCATATACCTCTAAGTGAAAATATACCTCCGGATTTTATGATCAAAATATACCATAAACCATTCTTCAAAAGAGGTAGTGACACCAAATTTTGAGAGCATGCATAACCATTTATAAATAAAGATCCTGGGTAGGGTAGTTATTCTGATGAGGGAATAACTATCTAGACCTATAGGATACCTCCTATCTCCCCTACATTAAGACACACCCATAACGCATGCTTGAATCATCACATAAAACATCATAAACCAAACCTAGTTATAGAAAAATAAAAACTAGATATGAAGTCAATCTCATATTTAGTTCCTCAAAATATATTTGACACATTTCATTCCACTCAAACTTTACACCCTTATGGGTATAACCTATCATCAGAGATGCAAGCATAGAGAATTCCATAAAAACCACCTGTAATAACCAGCCAACCCCAAGAATATATAGATCTCAAAAAAATATCTAGGAAGCTCCTAGGACATAACATACTATTAGTTTTTCAGATCCACTAATATATCTGTATTGGATATAAAATTCCCTAGAAAATTTACTTATTGATTCCAAAACTCACCTTTAGAAATCTCACCATACAGATTATGTTCCCTTAAAGTTATATGAATGATATCCAAATGGTCCATGTGTTACTACTATGAATTGAAGTAAACCAAAATATCATCCATAAACACCACAACAAAAGATTCCAAGAACTGATGAAACATCTAGTTCATCAATGCCATAAACACCACAAGGGAGTTAGTTAGTCCAAATAGTTTAACCAAAAACCTAAAATTCTCATACCAGATCCTAAACAATGTATTAAGTATATCCTATTCTTGGAATTTGATATGATGGTATCTTGACCACATGTCAATATTTTAAAAAATGATACCCTTTAATCTGATTTAAGAGATCATAAATCCTGATCAAGGGATATTTGTTCTTGAAAGTTACCTGATTTAATTTATGATATTCAATCAAATTTCTTAGGCTCCCATCTTCCTTATTAGAAATTAGGATAGACGAAGCACAATTTTACATGATAAGATGAATAATTCAATTATACTCTAGTTTTTAAAGCTATATATTAAGTTCTACATACTTAGTAGGGTCCATTTGGTAACATAGAATAAAAATGGGCATCGTACCATGGAGTAGATCAATAGTAAACTCGATCTCTCTATAAGGCGGTAAACTAGAAAAATCCTCTAGAAAGTCCTCGGGGTATGTAAAAAAACTATAGGAAGAGGAATACACAAATATGGGCCAACTAAATCAAGAAAAATATCTGAAAACTAGCATGATATTACCCCAATATAAGGAATAATAGGCCGACCCTTCCCGGTCTGGAGTCTCACTCACCCTAAAAAACATGACTGGTTCCATAGAAAGATAAGAAATGAACTCGACAGTGATAATAGTATATCTAGGCCTTAACACAGATCATCTACTCTATTCTATTATCAATTCATATATTTGAAGATTTATTACCAAGAAGTCCCACTCCACCTCGAAGTCACCAATCATCACCCGACATACGGGACACTTGAAACCTTTTTTAGACCTCTTTCCCAAAGGCATGGAAAGATCCAAAAAGAATGACATAATAATTGAAAACAAATCCAAAACATAGACTATATTTGAATTTTTAAAATAATTAGTTGAACCTATATCAATTAAATATTGTACCATAGAATATTAAATAAACACCTTACCTCTAACAGTAGATGGCCTTTCATCAGATTCCTCTAGAACATACTCTTCTATATAAATATATTCGATCTTAGATCATACCTCAGATTTATTATCCACATAAACACCCCCTTATCTTAATGAAAAGATCTAAAACCCTTATATGTATCAATAAAAACCTACGATACCTTGGTGAATGTGGAACAAACATTACAATCTTGGGACATCCTGTTGCAAAAATGCTTCAGATGGCCAGATTTCCCCCAATAATGAAAAGTATTTGAAGAATCTATATAACTAATCTTGGTATGGATAGGGGCTCCACAATGATATCAAACTATCTTTTATTTCCTAGATGAATCCCCAAAAATTGGTCTTGAAGAAAACTGTTTTCCTTTTGTATTCCTTTTCTGTCCATAAGATACACCCTGACTAATAACTGCACCAACTAAATCTCCTCCCAAACTTTTTTTAAAGCTATGATAGACTCTAAAAAAGATGATTTTTCAACTATATACACAAAGGTTAGAAGTAAAATTCTAATCATGATTGACTAAATATCCATCCTTAGTCCCAAGTCATACCTTTGAGCCTTTAAGTACTCATTATTGACAAGATCCAGTGCTAGATGAATGAGCTTAGAAAAATGGGTGGAATACTCTAAAATGGTGTGATCCCCTTTCTCTATGTTCAAATACTCCCTATTATTTACCACATGTGATGACATAGGAAAAAACTTTTGATTGAATATTTTCTTGAAGGAATCCTAGGTAAGATCCTCATGCAACTTAGTTTCTACAATAGAGTCCCACCATCTCCTTCCTAGTCCTTCATAAATATACATGAAAAAGTCCACCTTATATTCCTCAAGAGTCTTATAAAAGTTTAATATACTATTAAAATGGTTAAAACACTCTTCATATTCATGTGTTCATTTGTAACCACAAAAGTTAGGTGGATGTTGCATTGTAAATTCTTTGTTGTGATCCACTGCTTGTCCCGGGTTTCCAACACCTGCTTGACCCAGAGTCTGAATAGTAAAGATGATTACTTCTACTGAATAGGGTTATAATATATGGTGTTCATATGGAATATGTATCATAAATTCATCCCTCATATTTGGAAGAGATCTTCTAAGAGGCATTGTCTAACAATAATAAGACAAAAATCAACAAGTTGTGAGAAGATTCCAAAATCATAGGGCCAACTATAGGTATTGATAACAAAGGTTTAAAATTTTAATAATTTAAAGTAATTAATAATTACTTGAAAAAGTAGGAAACCTTAATAAAATAATAGGCCCATTTAAATAAACTTACCATACAATTCATTCAATGAACTAAATCACCAAGTCTCAAACCTAGTAAAAATTTTCCAACCACCCATGGTAACTCAAGTTTAAACATGAAAGTGAGAAGTCTAGGCACCTTCCTACACTTACTACCCATATTTCAATTGTCTTAACTCATGTATTCCCAATACCCAAAACCAAAATCAAGTAGTTTTAACACACTTTAGGATGAGAATCCCTTAGATACCAATTTATAATGAACTAATATGGGTCAACTAGACAAGTCCCCCAAGGTGGTCCACCATGTGGTGACGTGAATAAAAGATAACATAAAAAAGTCTTGAATATAACCAAAGAATACCTACAAATATAGTATAATATAGAATAAGGATATATAATAAGATCTATAAAATCTATTCCAAAGATGATAAAACATAAAAGTATGAATCAGATAAGAGAAAAAAGTCTCTATGTGACCATTCGTCACCTCCAAACCACCCTTATATGAAAGAAACATATGAAAAGAGAACCTAGAATGCTACATGATTCCCTTCACTTTCCACGAGTCCTATAAAAAAAGATATAAAATTTCCCAAGGTAAAAAGTAACTTGTGAGAAAAAATCCTTGTGGATAACACCAAATAATCTAAACAATTTCTAATTTTAAAAGTTCAAAAGATATAGATTTAAAAACCATAATCCAGTTTATAGATAATTTTGAGAAATAAAACCAGATTTAAAAATTTCCTTTAATTTCCATAAATTTATACCATATACACCAAATTAATGAATATAATATGTATAAAAGAAAAACTGGAAAATTATACATGTGAGCAAATATCCATTAAATAAACCACTATGCGATAAACCGTGTATAAAATACAAAGAATTATATTTGGGATCTAGCTTATGGGAATTCATAGTATGCATAAAATAATACAAAACCAAGATGATATCAAGTCCTTCCATAGTATTCTGATATAAAAAAAACAACCCCTAGTGGTGGTACACACACTAGGGTCTCCTATGTCTATTTCGCAACATACCCCAGGTTCCCATTGTGCCAATTTTGTTTAATAACCATTTCCAAAACAATGTTCACATTTAATTTAGACTGTTTTCACAAAATCTAATCAATTTTATCAAGAATATATAGAAAATCATGATTTATAAACACTTTGTTCGATCCACCTATCGTAAGAGTGAAGGACCCCTATCTGCATTTCAAAATGGATATTTGAAAACCATGGAACAACCTTTAAAAGACAAGATATGAAAATAAGGAAGACATTATTGATAGAAGACAAACATTTATCATGAATAAAAATGATGGACATATCCAATGATGCATCTACAACTAAAATAAAAGAAAAATAAGAAATGTCGCCTACCCAGGGAGATGCACAACAACCACAATGATGTTCAATCACCAAAAAAATGATCTGGATGGAGTTTAGATCTTCCAAAATAACCTTGGAGAGCTCTGGATTGTGAGAGGATATAAGTAATGCCAAATTAAATGATATTTAAGCAATCCATGTTCTTAAAACTATTGTATTTGAGAATCACACATTTTGATTCTCTTTTATGAAGCGTAATTCCATGAATTAAAAAGATGCTTAAAAACCCATTTCCTTAGATTAAACAAATATTATTTTAAATCATTACATGACATGAGACCAATACGTGACACTTAAAACTCTCACAAATTGAAACAACGCATGTTTCCTTCCAAAAAACCAATACACAACATGAACACTTTACACAGTTTGTAAAAAATTCATGAAGTGTAAATTTCTCACACCATGACATCACCCAGTAGGTTATAAACAACCCAGATTCTATAAAAGGTCCAAAACCACCTCTGGTGTTCCTTGAACTTGGATATAACCCTATAATTACTTTTAAATAATTGTACATAGACTCCATTAAATTAAAAAAACATACATCCTCAAACTTTTGGTTATTTTCTCCAACAAAGGATCTCAATTCTTGAGAATCCCATTATGCACCCAAATAAAAAGGGAAACCAAAAATAGAAGACAAGGAATACCTGAAGGAAGATAACAAGGTGTTACAATAACACTATGACTATCATAGAATAACATTCCTCCTTTTGACCCACTTTCTAGCTCCTTCAACAAGAACATAAACCATATCAACCACTTTTTAGCTTCTATAGTTGTAACATATTCAACTTCAATCATATAAAATTTAACCACCACATGTTTCCGAAATATCTATTTGAATTATGTTCTACAAAATGTAAACACAATAACATTCATGATTTTACAAGTGTCATAATCACCAGAAAAATATACATCAATAAATCCTTATACAGGTTCATATTCATTAAAAAACAATACTTTATATTCTTATGCTTTTAAGCTTTATATGATCAAATTCATAGGATCATAATTTTTCTTTTCAAGGTTAGAATTGAAAATACTTACTAATCCTACTACAAAGTAAATATCTAGACACACACATATTATCGAATACATGAATATTTTGACAGATGAAGAATGTAACACTTTCCTTATGTACCAAACCTCATCTTCTATTAAAGGTTCTAATGCCTTGTATAACTTCAAGTTCTTGGAAAGAGGGGTGGCGATCAAGTTTTTTATGCATAAATTTCGAAATTTTTGTTCATAAATGTATTTTTTTAATTTATAATTACCATGTTTTAATTATAATAATAATTTATGGGGTATTTTTAATTTAGAATGATATTTTGGAAAAAAATAAATAAATAGAATTAAAATATATGTTTTGTAAATGTTTTATTTTTCTATGTATTTTATGTGTGCTTTGTAAGTTGAAATAGAAAAGTGTAGGGAGGAATTAGTTATAAAAAAGGTGGATAGACAAACTAGACCTGAACTCAAGGGGTTTCAAGCCTCTTATCCAAATCCCATAGGGGTCATCCAGCCAAGAAAGTCTAATTTGTAGGCCTATATAAGTGGTAGGAGGAATTTCATGTTGCATGCAGGTTCATGGGTGCAGTTGTTGGGCCAAATCCCACCTGGACCATGAGTGTCGGCATGAGACCATGTGGTGTGTGAGTTTGTATATGATAGAACATCCCCCACAATAGGTTCCTGAGCTGTGGATTCCATGGATTGTTATAAATAAAAGAGAGAGACCAAGATCAAATTCGATGTGGGACAAATGAGCACCAGGTACTATTCCCCACTTACAAAAGTGACATCATTTAGCTCAAGCACACATGTCATATTCCCCAAACATAACCACTACTAATAGTATTCCACAAAATGATGAAGCTACGCCATATTCCACCATGGAATATTAATAAAGAATTTAGTTCATCACTATAAAATCACACATCACTACGTTGCAACCACGGTTGTGAGGCGTAGTGACTTAGAGAGTCTAAAGTGATGAAGATGATGTTGTGATGTGGCCTCACCACTACACCGTATCCCTGTTGAACAAATATTAAAGAGAATAAGATATTACATAGATTAAGGGTTGTTCCATGGTACCTAGTAGCTTTAAATGAGGGATTGGATAATTAATTATGGTCTTCCCACTATTTTTTAGAGGTTCACAAATTATAAGAATTGAGGTTTTGATGAAGAGAAAGATGATACAGCCATAACGCCCCTGTTACGCAATATCCATATGGAAATTATCACACCTCAATCCAATTAATTTAATTTTTAATTTATTTAAATAATTCTATTTTATTTACTATCATTTTTGGGTGAATCCATTTTAAAAAATTAGAATTTTATATTTTTTCTTAGGTTCATGGTTAGCGCATAGTTAGTATAAACTACACAAAAACTAAGTGAGTGCATCTAGTACTTATCAGATATAAAATTCATGACTGACACAAAGTTTCTCAAACCATACACCCTGCTCATGTGCTGTTCTCTAGACCTTAAAGTAAGGGGTGAATGGTTTGGAAAAATTGTGTGGCCAAACTACGTGTGATTCCCAACCTTAAAAATAAAATAAAAATAGGTTATTATTTTTAATTTGTTTTTTCCTTTTTATTATCCCCGTTTTCTTCTTATGTAAAAAAAACCCTTCCTTTCTCATATATATCCTGTGTGGCATTAGGGTGGGATTTTCCGTGCCACATCCTCCCATCCTTCTCAATTCCATCATGATTTCAAGGGGTTATCATGTGCCTCGAGACCGGTTCTTCACAGTAAGTACTATTCATCCTTCATGCTTCAATTTCTTATCATTTCTACTCTATATCCTCATTAATAAATTCCTTGGCTGAACCCTAATCTTATTTTTGGGTGTTTTTTTGTTGAAATTTTATTCCTAAGGGCCGTGAGTCGTGTTGAGGCTGATTATAGATATAACCGTTGAATAAAAAAATCCTAATTGTTTTAGAGTAGGTATTTTCCATAGATATTATTTGAAACATTTTTTATTAGGCCTTTTTAGATTATTAGTTTTCCTTGTATTCATTAGGGTGCAAAAAATTTCCATGAGGTGGAGTTAAGACATTGTTTTCAAAGGCAACAAGTTTTGAGGTAGGTTAACATATGTCCAAGCCTTTAAATCGTGAACTATGTTTTCTTGATTTCCTTAAAGTGAGTTTTCATTATTTTATATAGTAAATACATTATGGAAAATGGTTTTTTATGTTTTAAAATATATTCTCTCTAATTTTTTATATGTTGAATAATCTTCCATCATGAGTTCCTCTTATTAAATCATGTTTTCAAACTTGTTTGAAATTCCAAGAACATTGGGTATTGGACTTTCATTCCAAATGGTTTTAAATGTGTGATTTTGAAATGAGTATAGATGTTTTGGTTAGTTGAACTATTTTTCATAAAGGATTAATGGAATGTTTGGATCTCAAAGAGCTTCCAAATGGTTTCTAGTTCTCTCCCTTATTTTTTAAATATGTATTACACACACACACACACACACACATATATATATAAATCTAGGTACCTTATTTGTACATATTCACACAAATATGTGGGAATATGTATACTGGGTTAGTGGATATATATATATATATATATATTGATGTGCATATGTGTTTAAGTATAAAGAGTGTATTTGGAACTTGAAAAGTTTTGGATTGGAAATGGTTTTCAAATGATAAATTTTTGTTCCAAATACCAAGTCTTAGTTGGCACCTTGAAAACATTGTTTGATGATTCCTTGGGTTTTAGAATTGAATTTTGAAATGAAGGTTGTTTCTTTGTAAATGATTTTAAATTATCAAAATTATATACTCTGATTGGTACCTTTGAATATTTTTCCTTAAAAGGAGGAAACCTCCATGGATAATACCCGTTTTAAGGGAAATTCACATTGGCTCATGTTGGGAGGTAGGCTAGATAAATGTGATGATGTATGTTCATTATTGATTACAAGGTTCTAAGAGAAGGCCTCATCACCTCCCCTTTTTATAAATCCATGGGATCCTAGGCACTATAGTGAGAGTCGAGAGAAATTTTCAATTTATTACTAATTAAACTGACTAGATATTCATGATAAGGACATGTGTGATGTATCACTAGCGAGACTAGTTGAGAGCATCTGAGTTGGTTATTGACTATAGATATCATCGATTGGCCAACAAATGGTTCTGAACCGAGTACATCTAGGGTCTCTTCACATGCTGTCCAGGAATTTCCAATGATAACTACTTTACTTGTACTATATCTTACCTTATTTTGTGTCACTTAATAAAATAATTACAATGTGATTCTTTTTGACCTGTAACTCTTAAATTAGAACATGTTAAAAAAATTTCCACCTTCCTCTATTTTATAACTCCTTGCGATATGCTTTCAACTATTATGATTTCCTATTAAAATTATTCTTATGTCACATGATTATCCATCAAAATAAATTATTGGAAAGTATTTCATTATTTAGAAACAATTTTGGAAATAAAAAAGTGAAAATGGTATTTTAGAAGCATCATCTTGTTACTTTCTTTAAAATTAAAGTAAAACTCTACGTTTATATATTTATATTTTCAAACTAACATGAAATGATTTTCTATTTAAATATAATGCATAGGGAATGGATTTTATTTTTTCTTTCCAACTTGGAATTTTTATTCTCATTCCTATATCTCTATCATTTTTCTATTGTAGGTTTTGGATGACCATTTATTCTTTACCATCGAGTTTCATGATTTTTTTGGATGGTTACTTCTATTGTCACAAGGAGGTAGGTATGTTTGTGTTTTAGTTTTATTTTAGTTTCCTTTATTGTATCATACACTTTGTATTTTTTTATTTTCTATGGATGGAGGGTTAATATAACTACTGGTTGGCGATGAAAATCCATTAATGTGTCATATTTTCCTCATAGAAGAGGAATATTAAAGGGATAGGGAGGTTTGTGATGCTCACTGCTGTTTATTTCTTTCCTGGTTTAGATATTAGGTTATTGTTCTATTTTTTTCTCTATTATGGATGATTGATTTATGGATATATCATTCCATAATTTTATTTGATTTCCACTGCTACTTTTATTTATTATTTAATGGGTTAAATCATTCCCAAGTAGTGTTTCCTTGATGACCAGACACTTGTGCTAGCCAATGGGGATAAGAAATGCCCTTCGATCATTGTCACGGGCCAACTTGAGCATCCAATGGATTAATTTGTTATGTTGGTTCATGAAAAAAATGGTATCAGTGGGTCCCTTTGTTATTTGGGTAGAAAAGGTATATGGAGATAAGATTTTCAATAATTTTGATGTAGGTTCAAAAAAGTGTCTGGACAACACTTTCTATTCTAAACCTTGAGTTTCCATGAGAACTAGAGCTTGCGTATTTTATTTATTTTTGGTGTTTTAGATTATTTAAATGATTTAAATTTTTTAATTATGACAATGGGAGTGAACTAGAATCACATGGTGGTCTCACATGGCCTAGAAAACCATGTAGATCCCAAGCACACGATTCAACATGATTTTTAGGGGCCATTTCTTACCTAGAACATGGTCCGAGAAACCATTTCACATAGTCATGCATAATCACTGGTCCCTCTTATAGAGTTTTGATGTTTCCATATTCTATTTATTATATTTATTATTAATATGTGTCAGTTTTAAAAAGTAAGAATAAAAAAAATTAATTTTAAAATGGATAAAGGGGTTTTGTGTAGGGAAACTTGATTTTAAAACGAATCTTCTATAATTTAGAAAATTAAAATGTTTTAATCTAATATTTAATATTTTGGGTTGAAAAGTTTTATTTTTATTGAAAAGTAAAAAAATTAGGTTTCTTAAAATGAGTTAGAAGGATAATTTTGAAATGGTTTCATGCGGGTTATAAGGGTTTTTTATATTTAAAGTGATATTTTTTGTGTGAAATTGAATTTAGAGGCGAAGGTCAAGTTGAAAATTAATAAAGAAAAATTGAAAAAGTAATTTAAATGTATTTTGTTATGATTTTAAAATGAAATTTATGATTCCCATGTTTTCTTGTTCTTTAAAAAGGGGAAAACTATTTGGTTTTTAGAGGGTTTTGAAAAATGGATTTGGAATCTTTATTTTGGAATTAAAAAATGGGTGTTTTTTATTTTGATTATTTGGTTTTGAATAGGGGTGGTTGGGTTTTTCTTCTTGGGGTTTTTTTCATTTTCCCAATGTTTTACTAATTTATGATAAACTATACTTAGATTCTTCTTTATTTAACTTTTATGATGTTTTGATTAGTTTTCCCTTTTTAATTTTTGATGGTTTTTAAGAATTTAATTCCTTAGGATGTCCCCAGGCGAGGTCTCCTTTAGTTCGAGATCATGATAATTTCGATGAAATAATTAGCCAGACTCTAAGTGGAGTGGTAAATCAAAATCCCATCCCTATGAGTTCATCCATTCTTGAGATCCCTTTGGTGTTTTTTCTTTGAGTTTCTATGGATTTATCTAAATAAAATGTCAAACTTCTTGGATATGTTCTCACTTTGTGATAAATAGTTCCCATTCAATACATGGGGGTTCTAGTCTTGTAGTTGATCTTATTTTGAGGAACTAGGAAATGTAAATTTGTGTGTATTCATTGGAACTAGGATGGGTGATACCCCCATCATAGGTCATATCCTAGATTTCACCTTCTATTTTTGGATGGTTTTACCAGGGTCTTAGTGTTATATGTATGATTCCCTTAGTTTCTTCATTTTCCACATCTATTCTAAGGCTAGAGTTGACAACTCTTATTAGGAACATTTGTATGATTTGATTTATGTCATGCCTTTTTCTATCTTATTTGAGTTCCTTTGGTTTTATTTATTTGAGGTGATGTTAGTACTGAGATTTTGGATACTTAGACATTTTGATCGAAGGAAATTGTTGATGTGCTTTCGATCGAGAATTTTAGTGGGGCCACTTTGTATCTGACCCTTTTTCAGTAGTATGGTTTCCCTTGGGACCTTCTCCTGTTCTAGTGATCTCTTGTATTTTTTGCATCTCTATGGTGGTGAGACCATATATGGTCTTAATTATCTTTATTTTCACTTGAGGGTTTTTACCTTCTTTTTTAGGTTTGAAGGATTATTTGAGATCTCTAGGTGTTTGTGATTTTAGAGATTTGTTTTGATTGGAGTAATTATCAAGCCTTGGCTATGAATAAGGATGAGTGATATTGAGGGGGTTCTATAATGGCGGGGAGATCAATCTCCAAATTTAAACATGTCTCACTAAGTGATTCAGTTTAAGATACCTCAAGGAAACTTTTTCGAGTAAGGGAGTGTTCAATTCTTGGATTTAGAGGTTTTTTGAGAGATGAATTGAGTTTGGGAGAATGTTGTATTTTATTTTTATTAATGTAAGAGGCATTGTATCATGGTAGTCATGGGGTTCCTCGGATTTTGGAGACTTGATATGTATTGAAGGAGACTAATATTTTATTTCCTTTGATTCGTCTAAATCAGTTGAGGATTTCTGAGTGTAGAAAGAGTTATAGTGGGGATAATTGTTACACCTCAACCCAGTTAAATTCAATTTTAATTTATTTAAATATTTATGTATAATTTATCTCTTGATTATTAGGTTGATATATTTTAAAATTTTAGAATTTTATAATTTTATAATTTTTCACAAGTATATAGCGAGTGCACAATTACTAGAAACCGTGCGAGGGTGTCTGGCACTTTTCAGAGCCAAAATGCATGGCCAAAACATAGTTTCCCAAAATAGTCAACCTATCCATGTAGTGTGCTCTTATCCCTCTAATAGAGGGAATATGGTTGGTGAAAATTTCTGTGCATCTAAATTATGCACGAGGCCCAACCTTTAAAAATAATTAAACAAATTGGTTTTTATTTTTCATTTGTTTTTTTATATTTCCTTTTCCAATTTTCTTCTTATGTCAATCCTCTCCACCCCTTTATCATGTATATCATGCATAGAACCATGGAGGCCCAAAACACACCTCATCCTCACAACCTTCTCTCCCCCTTCATGATTTTAAGGGGTTTTCATGCACTCTGGTATTGGTTCTTCTCAGTAAGGCCTATTCTTCATTTTTCATTCCATTCCCCATCATTTATCCTCTCTCTCCTCATTGATCACATACCATGGATAAAACTGAACCAGATTTGTTTGGTGTTTTTTATAGAACCTTCCTACCTAGAGTTCATAAGTCCCATTGAGGCTGATTTTAACTACGACCGTAGAAGGTGAAAAAATTATAATTTATTTTGGGTTGGATTTCTTCCATCATTCTTCTTTAGACCCATTTTAATTAGTTTTTTTGTGATTCTTATTTTACTTTGTGTTTATTAGGGTTTCTAGGATATCCAAGAGGTGAAGTTGATCCACCATTGCCAAAGGAGACATGTTTTGATGTTGATTACACTATGTCCAATCATTTAACATTAAAACTATGATTTTTTATTGTTTTGAACTGTGTTTTTGTTATTATATAAAGTAAAAATGTAATGGAAAATGGTTGTTATTTCTGGAAATGGATTATTCTTATTTTCCTATATTTTCACTAAGATTTCATCATGGGGTTCTCTTGTTAAATCAGGTTTTAATCTTGTTTGAATTGAAAAGAGACTTGGGTGATGAAATTTATTTCCAAATGGTTTTAAATATATGAGTTTGAAATGAATATGTATGTTATGGTCTTTTTAACAGTTTTATACAAATAAAAAATGGCATGTTTGGTTCCTAAACAGATTCCAAATTGTTTCTATTTCTTTCCATTTTTTTAAACATGGATTCTAAAAATATCTAGATATATATAGGTACTCTATTTATACATATTAACATAGTGATTTGTGATTATTTATATTGGGTCAAGGGGTATTTATATATATATATTGAGTCGAATATGTTTCTTAGTGTAATGAGTGTATTTGCATCTTGAAAATATTTGAATTGAAAATGTTTTTAAAATGATATATATTCATTCAAAATACTAAGGTGTGATTGGCACCTTGAAATCATGGTTTGATGTTTCCTTCAGTTCCAAAATTGACTTTTGAGAAAAAGATGTATCTTTGGAAATAATTTTAAAATCTGAAAATGATAAGGTCTAGTTGGTACCATTAAATGTTTTTCTTAAAATTTTGAAACCTCCATAGATACTCCCTATTTCAAGGGGGAATTCGCATGGGTGCGTGTTAGGAGGATGCCTAGGAAAATTTTATAATGAATGGTCATTCTAGATTGTGATGTTCTGAGTAAAGAACTAATAACTCCCATTTTGTATATCCATTGGATCCTAGGAGTTGTATTGAGAGTCGAGAGATAGTTTCTATTTAATTCTGATTTGACAAATTAGATCCCCAAGACAGGGAAATTCCACATGGTTTGTGCCATAAGTGAGGTTAGTTGTGAGATACTAGGTTTCTTGTTGACTATGGATCACATTGATAGGTTGATAGGGGTTCCAAACCGAGCATGTATAGGGTCACTTCACATGGTGTCTATGAATTTTCTATGATAACTATTTTAATTTTACTCTATTTTACCTTATTTTTTGGCACTTTATAAAATGATTACACTGTGATGTTTTTTGATCGTTAACTCTTAGTTTAGCAACTTTTTAAACCCGTTATACCTTCTTCTATTTTTTATCTCCTTTTGAAATGATTTATACTATTATTATTTCCTTTAAAAATGATTCTTTTTTCACATGATTTTTCTTATGAATAGATTATTTAAAAAATAATTTATTATTTATAATTTTTTTAGGAAATAAAAAAGAAAAATGGGATTTCAGAAGCATTATCTTGTTACTTGTTTTAAAATTAAAGTAAAAACCCATGTATATATATTTATATTTCCAAACTAGAATGAAATTATTTTCACTTTTAAGGTAAGGAATAAGTTATGGATTTTCTTTTATCAACCCTATAAGGAATTTTTATGATCTTGCCTATATCTCAATGATTTTTCAGTTTTGGTTTTTGGACTATCCTTTATTCATATTTATGTGGAATCTTGTTTTTTGTTTGTTAGGAGGTGAAATGTGTAGTCACAAGGAGGAAAGTATGCTAGTAGTTTGGTTTTATTTTAGTTTCCTTTATCACATCGTCCACTTAGTCTTTTACTACTTTCTACGGATGAAGGGTAACTATTGTTGCTAGTAGGTGAAGGAAATCCATTATATTGGAATATTTTCCTTGAAGAAGAGGAATATCAAAGAGAGATAGATTTTTTTTGTTCTCACTATTGTTTAATCATTTCATATATTTGATTTATGTTGTTGTTCAATTTTTTTCCATAGCATAGACATCTGATGTACGGATGGGTCGTGGTAGAATTTTATTTAATTCTGGCCGCTACATTTATTAATTATTTAATGGGTGATATTATTCACAAGTGGTGTTTAATTTATAGTTATGAACTTGTTCCAGCCCATGGGGATTGAGAACTATAACACCCTGAGATTGCGTGATTTTTATTTGTATTAAGTAAATTTTTTCAATATTTTTCATTTCACGCAACACTAAATATAAATTATGTTATATAAAATCACTAAGTTTGGTTTTCATTACACTAAAAAAAGGTAAATATTTCTCTAAATGAAACACTTATATTATCCTTAAATACATGAACCACTATTCTTGGTCTGTGTTACACACAATTCTAGGGTCCTTTAACAACTTTTGTTATATGAAAACCCTTGTTTAACCAAACTACAATGTACTATTAATATTATTATTAAAATATTATTACAATTTTTACCTAGATGTTGGAATAGAGGTTTTTAATAGTATTAATTAAATTGAGAAAATATGGTATACACATGTATATAATAATAATTATTTTCTGACTAATTAACTAGAAATGAAAATAAAACACTTTTTAAAATATATGAAATCTTTTGCTGTAAAACTATATTTATGAAATCAAATTTTTTTACATTAATAAATTATTTAAAACACTCGTGATAAATGATTTTAATGAAATATATATATTATATTCAATCAACTATTTAATGTTAATATTTTTTGTTTTTTAGACAATAAATAAGAATAAATCCAATTTTATGAACAAAAGGATGTATTTTTCTAAAAGGTAATTTTACCACCTTTTAATGGAGTACCTATTTTAAATTTAATTTTTTAAACTTTTATAATTTATATTTGAAAAAATAAACTAAAATTTCGAAATATTAATATCAAAATTTACTTTGGGTGATGTTTTAGTATTTTTATACTAAATTTTATTTTTTGTTGAGTAGTGAAAAACACTGAATTTTAATTGAAAACTGCTTTTTCATATAATTTATTTATATAGTTAAATTATATTTAAAATTAGGTTTAAAGGGTAATTTTGTCAATTATAAAACAATAAATCCAATTTAGGTCATTGTAATCAATTTCACATTGAAATTGTATACGAAGACAATTCAAGCTTTTGAACATTTTACTTTAAAAACCCACTTTCCTTTAACATCTGTGAGATTAATTTTAAATTAATTGCTCTCAATTTTGTGATTTTAATTTTTAAAAATGGATTAGATATTTTGAATCATAATATATATATTTCGTAAGTTCAAAACATTTTTTTAACAAAAAATATTAGTGAAAGAAATTAAAAATTAAATACAGTGATTAAGGTAAAAATAAGTTTATTTAGTGGTTAAAATTTAACTTAAGGTTCTAAATAACCTAGAAACATGTAAAAATTTCATTTCACATACATATTTAGACCATATAATAAATTTTATAGAAAATGTTTCATTATTGGAGGCTGATAATTTAAGGGTGACCTCTCAATAGAGTTTAACTTTTTATATTTACAAGAATGCCACTTCTCCTCCACTATAAAAGGGCACTCACCCCCTCACTTTTTTCACACCTCTCAGTCCATTTGTCTCCTCCAAAACCCAACCAAATAATCTCCCATATTCCCTAAATTTATACTATAAGCCTCCCTTTGGGAATAAATCCCACCAAGGAATCCCTTTGGTGCAAACCAAAAGGAGTTACCCAAAGAAGAGGTAACATCATTCAACAAGAACTTTTATTTTATTTATTTCTCCACACAAAAATATTATTTTTTTCAAATAATAATATAATAAAATAATTATCCTTAATATAATGAGTTGTTTTAATGTTATTGTTTATACCTACACTCACACACACATCCATCAAATGGGATACATAATCATTGTTTGTGTGTACGAAGAACTACCACCTCACAAACTAATGTCGTTGGTTCATCCATTACCACTTTTAAAATTTGGAAATAATGATGTAATTATTGTTTTTATATGATATATAAGATATTTATTATGTATTTATGCTTCTAGATTTATTATATAACACATACCTTCATTCTTTCCATTTTATGGGAATACGATAACTTCGTTTGTAGAAGTGTGGACTACCGCCTCCTCAAAGAGATGTGATTTTTTCACACTTTACATGGAATGTATTAAAGATGAGTTTATTAAATTTATATGATATTTATGACATAAAAATTAAACAATAATGATAATATATATATTTATATATTATTTTCCTTCTTTCTTTCAATACAATAAGAAAATAGAAACAACATTCATGCGTACGTACAAACTACCGTCTCTATGAATGGTGTATTCTGTATCATATTTCTATCATTTATATATTATTATAAATAATTATATAAATAATATATATTATATTTATATGATTTATTACATTATGTAAATATTTAAATCATGATCTAATTATTCGGATCAGGAATAACAAGTAAAATCATATATGAAAAAATCGGTTATTACCTGAAACATAACATTAACATGGAATTGTTAATAAAAAAATATAAAGTCATAACGAAATAATATATAGAATGATATATAATAATATGGTTATGTGTAATATTTTTAATAAACTTATATGTATTATACAAGTTGTTTGAACGTGTACAATGAAAGTAAAGACTTAAGGTAAGGGTTTTCTCGTCTTACTTTTATTTCTATGAGATATAGGATATATTCACCACTTATTATTATTTAGTGGTGTATATAATTCCCTATTAAATTTTATATCATGAATATAATTTATTCAATGATACGAGAAGTTTCAATTTTTTTTTCTTTCACATATATCATGACTCAAAAGTTACTAAAGTAGTAAGGGGATTTATAGTGTCACTTTCATTTCTTTGAGACTTATACCATATTCACCAATCGTTTATTTTTTTTGTGGTGTATATACTACCTATGAAAGTATTATAGTATTATTATAATTAGAATTATTGGTTTTTAAATATCCATTTTATTATATCTATTTCATGTGTTTTAGGGTTCAAAAGTTACCAAATCGGTAAGACAATTTTGTCTCAATTTTCTTTCTTTGAGACACAAGTTATGTTATACACCTACATTATTTTATGAGGCATTTATACTAAAATTTTACATGTTATAAATTTAATATCCTTATTTTAATTATATTTTAAGCTTCATGTAATGTTATTATTTCCTGGGAATTTTGAATCAATGCTACCAAAGTGGTAATAGTTTATTGCTACAATCTCATCGTTTATCTGGATTATTAATGATTATAATTTTATTGAAGAAATATTATGATAAATATCATTATACTCTAGTTATTCATGATATATTAAACTAATGTTACCATTTTCCATCCTTTTTATTTAATATAATTTAGAATTTTTTTAATAAAATCCGACATTATTTCTCTCTTCAGTGGAAAATCTATTTTATTAAAAAACTATGTCACCTAAAAATGTTTTCAAAAATGTTTTTAAATTATATTTGATGTTAATTTTCAAGGAAAAGTTTTTAAAAAGTGTGTTATCATTTAAAATGTTTTTCAAAATTATTTCACGATTCCTTTATAAGTTTCCAAAGCTATTTTTAAAGAAACTTTTTTCAAGCATCCTTCATAAGTTTTCAAAGTTATTTTAAAAGAAAATTATTTCAGTGATTTACAATATTATTTTATATATTTTAAAATCTATTTTAAAATAAAAAGGCTATAAAAAAGGTTTTATGTTTTAATAAAAGTTTTTTAAAGTATAAATAATAATTTTCATAAGAAATGTTTTTAAAATATCTTTCAAAATTATTTTCCATATAAGATGACATATCTTGGATCTACTTACTCCTTACAAGGGTATGATCTAATAATTCCATTAATATTATTTTATTATTTTATTATTTTTTGATTGAATTATTTTTATGACACCTATTTCTATTCCATAGGTTATTCTATTTTGAAACTTTAATATGTTCATGGGCCATGTTTTAATGAAATGATTGTGAAACATGTCTCTTTTCCATAAGTTATGATATTATGATATTTTTATGATACCCATTTTATTTAATGGGTTTTGATATAGTGAATGTTTATGATCTTGTGGCCCATGTATTTATGATTTATTTATGTTATAGGTGGGACCTATATCTCCCACTAATTCACTTGGTAAATATTTATATCTAATAAGATAGTCATTGCAAGAATGGGGAGCGAACTCGGTTCAGTAAAGTACGTTTTCCACTAAGATGGTCTTGGGAGTGAACCTTGACTAATAATATAGTATTGGGAGTGAACCTTGACTTGTATGATGGTATTAGGAGTGAACCTTGCTACTAATATTGTTTGGAGAGTGATCTCATTCCACTGTAAGGAAAGGGCTACAACTGGGGATGGTGGATTATCCCGCCCAGTAAGTGGATCCCCCATGAAGTGCCCTAATAAACATTGGAAACGAGCCTGTACTCGTAGGGAATGATTTTATAGGGTTATGTCTAAAAAAAATTAAATGTATTATTCCTAGGTTTTGATTTTATGGCTTATTCTCTTGATTACCTTATGATTCATTTCTTATGAATTTCATATCCTTATGGCATGATTCATGTTTATGTTCTTTAATAAGTAAGGAATGATTTTACAATTTTATTCTCATGTTCTAATACTCTTATTCTTATGTTATGATCATGTAACTCCTTTTTTTACCGTTACTAATAATCTAAGCTCAACTTATCTTATGTTTCCTTCACCCAGGTTATAAAGAATAGTTTTAAGTAAGAGTACTAAATGGGAATATATTTGTGGAAAAAATTTAAGATCTTTCACCATGTTAGAAGATTATGTTCTATGTTTCGAAAGAAACTAAACTATTACTATCCTAAGGAATTTACTTTTGTAATGTGCTGAATACTCATCTAAAATGATGTAATATACATGTTATTTAAGCCTGGGCCACTTTAGTTGGTATCAAAGGAAAGGTTTTGTCAACCTCTAGAAACTAGGATGAGAAACATTTAGCGATATCCCTAGGGATATTACTTAGGATATGTATAGGGATGTCTCTAAGTATAATCCTAAGGTGTGATAGATTTAAAATAAAGTGTCATAATTTATACATCTTATAAGTGATTTTTTATGATTATGTGCTTTTCTGCTATGAAAAGTGTTGCTCACACTATGATTTCTCGTTTTACTCAATGGTGGGAACTAGAAGGAACTGAGTTAACATTGAATTTGATGGAAAATTTTCTGATAAGATGTCAAATGGGATGATCACAAGAGTGAAGGATGTTGTGATCATGCCTAATCATCTTTCATGTAACATAATTAAAAAGATGCACCTTAATTAACTCTCCGAATCAATAAAGAATATATAAAAGAGTTTTCTAAGAATTAGGGTAATGGATACCACATTCGAAAGAATATTTAGTTTCTTACATGTCAATAATCTGGGAAGAAGCACCCAAGTGAATGTATTAGAGGAATGATAATATGTTTTGACTATGGAAAAGAAGGACATAAAGAAATTAAATACTAAGAGAAAATGAAATGTTTGGGTAATGTAACGAATGAGAATAATGGACTCCCTAAGACATCATGGAAATTTAATTTTTTTAAATCTAAAAAGAATGGGAACTATGGAAATAGATGTCCTAAGTAGAAATATCATGAAGATAATCAACATGGTGGTATGATTAATGGTTATATTTATTATTATGTAGAGACTATAGGTGAAACCTACGTTTTTATGTAATTGGATTCAAGAATTATGTGCTGTCAAATTTATAAGGATTGTTCACTTTATATTTCTTGATAAAGATTTACTAGAATATGATGGATGGTTCTGATGGACTAGAAAAGTGATTTAATGGAAAGGTGATATTCATGGGAAACACATGATTAATTGATATGATGTTTTGATAATGATATGTATGATATGAATAAGTAAATTGGACGGTACTAATTATCTTGTAATTGATTAAGGATTTGTTGAAAAAGTTATTTATGATATCATAGATGGAGTGTACAACATTTTTGGATTTAAGGAATATATCCAATATACTTTGTAATAATGAAACATTCATGTTTTTAATAAGTATTTATGGTAATTCTGTTTATTACCATGTTTTAAGAGAATAAATGAGGATTGTATTAATATGTTTGGCATGTGATAAATAAGATATTGTTTATGATATATTGGGGATCAATGCAATGCTTTTTTTGATAAATTTAGTGAAATTATTTATAATGTTTTGTACCTTCATCTTTGAGAAGGGTTATAATGTTAACCATTTATGGAATGTTTTATGTTAAACTTTGGATTATGTTTTAGAGATTAAAGGCCCTATGAGTATCTATTCATATTTGATAAATTGTGTTGACCATTTTTTTTGATTTGAACTAAAGACAGATGGAATGGATTATCATTCTTCCTCATGATTTGTTAGTACATCATTAATGACAAATTCACCTTCATTTCTTGGAGTAATTAATGAAGTGGAAATCCAGAAAGGCACAAACAAATGGTGAAATTGTTCATATGAAAAGGAATAAAATCACGTAAGTATATATATTTATACTATTATATAGTAAAATAATTTATCAACTATATGAAAAGTTTATTGAATTTTTTTATCCTAATACCTTCATTTCTGTTGAACTTATTGTCTTGTAAATCAAAATATATTTATGGTTTTTAGTCCCTTAACTTTCAATTGATCATTCAATTACTGGTGATCAATTATCTTTATCACTATCTATAATTATTTATGATTTTATTCCATGTCCAATATTAACTCCCAACCTTATGTGGAAACCTAATTATGAGTTACTTTGGGTAACCGTTATGGTTCCAAATTTCCCTTTTTAAAATAAGTTTTAGTATTCATTTTCATGATGTGGGTTTTTCTGAGATTAACTTTCAAGTATTAAGCCTCTGATAAGTTAGAAGGATTTATAGGGTGAAATTAATTTCAAGAGGGGGGGGGGGGGTTGAATGTAACACCCATATATTTTTTGAAATATATATTTTTCAATTAATTTAATCTTTTTGATATTTTTCATTTCATAAAACACTTTATATAGCTTGTTTTATATGAGATGAATAAGTTTGGTCGGTGTTGAAAAAAATACCAAGTTATTGTTTCACTGGATGAAACAATTAGATTAGCTTTAGGTACATGAAATGAAATGTTTGGTCTATGTTACACACAATTCAGAGTTCTTCAATAGCTTGTGTTAAACGCAAGACCTAGTTTTACAAAACTACAACATACTATTAAAATATTATTATTGTTTTCACCTAGTTTTTGGAATGGATGTTTTGAATCATATTAATTAAATTAGGAAATTATGGTTTTTAAATGTATATAAGAATAATTATTTGGTTACCAATTGAATAGAAATGAAAACAAATCCCTTTTAAAAATATATGAAACCTTTTGTGGGAAAACCATATTTTTTCAATCAAAAAAGATTTAAATTAATAAATTAATTTTAAAAGTTTTGATAAATTATTTTATTGAAATATATATATATATATATTATTTCAAATATTTAACATTCATATTATTTGTTTTCTAGGCAAGAGGCAAGAATAAATCATATTTTATGAATAAAAAGATGTATTTTTCTAAAATGTAATTTTCCCACCTTTTAATGGAGAAAATATTTTAAATATGATTTTTAACACTTTTATAATTTTTATTTGGAAAAATATACTTAATTTTTGAAAAGTTAATATTAAAATTTACTTTGGGTGAATTTTTGGTATTTTTCTAAGACGTTTCATTTTTTGATGAATAATAAAAATACTAAATTTTAATTGAAACCCAATTTTTCATCTAAATTATTTTTATAGTTAAATTATATTTCAAATTAGTTTTAAAGTATAATTATTTAAATTATAAAAAATAAATCTGATTTAGGTCATTTTAATCAATTTCACATTGAAATTGGATATAAAAACAATTCAAATTTTTGAACTTTTTTACTTTTAAACCCCTCTTTCCCATCATGTTTGAGAGATCAATTTTAAATTAATATATACTACTTATGTGATTGTAATTTTGAAAAATGGATTCCATATTTGGAATAAAAATAACTTATAATTTCTATTAAGGTTAACTTAGTTTTTGACCTAAAAAATATTAGTGAAATTCATTAAAATTAATTACAACGATTAAGGTAAAAACGAGTTTACTCAGTGGTCAAACCTTAACTTATGGATCCAAATGACCTATAAACCTATCCAAAATCCATTTTACTGCCATATTTATATCATATAATTGAGTTAATAATAAATTAACCATTATTGGAGGCACATGATGTAAGGGTGACCTCTCAATTGTGTTTTCTTTTTTATATTTACCAGAATGTGAGTCCTCCTCCACTATAAAAGGGCACTCAACCCCTCAATTATTCACACATATCAAGCCATTTGGATCATACAAACACTGACCATATAAGCTTCAAAATTATATACCTTCATCCTATAATCCTCCCTTTGGGTATAAATCCAACCAAGGAATCCCTTTTGTGAAAACCAAAAGGAGTTACCCAAAGAAGAGGTAACAACCATTAATAAGCACTTTTATTTTATTTCATTATACACCCCCTAAATTATTTTTATTTCATGGATATATAATAAAACCAGTATCCTAAATATACTGAGATTTTTATCTATTAATTTTTCTACCTACAATCACATACACTTCCATCAAATGGGATACACAATCATCATTCATGTCTACGGTGGACTACCGTCTCACGAATCGACGTCGTTCGTTATTCCATTACAACCTTTAAAGGTTGGTAATAATGATAGAATTATTTTTTTATATTAAATATATGATATATATGATTTATTTATTCTTATGAAATTATTATATAACTTTACCTTCAAGCTTTCCATTTTTTTTGGAATACGATAACTTTGTTTGTGGAGGTTTGGACTACCACCTCCTCAAAGAGATGTGATTCATTCACACTTTTCATAGAATATATTATGGATGAGTTTAGTAAAATTATTTAATATGTATGGAATAATAATTATACTATAATGATAATATAAATTTATATATATATATATATTTCATTTACTTTCTTTATTTCAATAAGATATAAAAACAGAAACAACGTTCATGTGTACGTATGACCTACTGTCTACATGAATGGTGTATTCCATTTCATATTAATATATTTTATAGTTTATTATAAATAATTATGTAACTAATATATATGATATTTATATCATTTTTTATATTCTTTAATTTAGTAAATCATTATCTAAATAAGAGGATCAATAATAAAAAGTCAAAACATATATGAAAAAGAATGCAGTTATTACCCGAAACATAAGACTAACATGGAATTATTAATAAAAATATACTATAAAGTCATAATAAAATAATATATGTTATGATTTATAACAATATGGTTCTATGGTATATGTATAATAAAATTATATTTATTATATATTAGGTTTCAATGTGTAAAATTAATGTCAGTACTTAATGTAAGGGTTTTCTCCTCTCACTTTTATTTATGTGAGATATATGAAATATTCACCATATATTCTTATTGTATGGTTTATATACTAACCTATGACATGTTATACCATGAATTTAATTTACTTAATGATATTAAAAGTTTCAATTTATGTTATTCATTTAGGGATCTCATGACTCAAAAGTTACTCAAGTAGTAAGGGGATTTCTAGTCTCACTTTTATTTCTATGAGAATTATGCCATATTCACCACTAAATTATTTTTTGTGGGGTATATACTACATATGACTGTATTATATGATTATTATAATTAAAATTATTGGTATTTACATATCCATTTTATAATCCTTATTTAATTGGGTTTAGTGTATAAAAGTTACCAAATAGGTATGGTAATTTTGCCTCAATTTTTTTGAGACACACGTTATGTTATGCACCTATATTATTTTATGAGACGTATATAATACCATTTTAAATGTTATATCTTGAATATAATTATTTTAATGATATTATATTCTTGATTTAATGTTATTATTTTATGGGTATTTTGATTCAAAGTAACCAAATTTCTAATATTTTATTACTACAATCTCATCATTAATCAGAATGATTTATGATTATGCTTCTATTAATGAAATATTATGATAGATCTCTCAATAATTATCATGAATTTTCTTATCCTCTGGGTATTCATGAAATTTAAATTTAATGGTGCTATTTTTACACTCTTTGGTACTTAAGATAATTAATAAAATGTTTTTAAAAAAATCCAACATTATTTCTCTCTTCAGTCAGAAATCTATTTTATTAAAAAACCACATTACCTACAAATGTTTTAAAAAAGGGTTTTAAATGATATTTTAAGATCATTTTAAAGGAAAATTATTTTATAAGTGTGTTTTATTTTAAAAAGGTTTTCAAATTATTTTAAGCATCCTTTATATGTTTTTAAATATATTTTCAAAATAAAATGTTTTCAAAATGTTTTCAAGATTCCTTTATAATATATTTTCAAAGAAAAGGTTTTCAAAAGTTTTTCAGGATTCATTTATAAATTTTCAATGTTATTTTAAAATAAATGTATTTTAATGATTTAAAATGTTATTTTATTTTTTCTAAAATATATTTTAAAAGAAAATGGTTTTCAGAAAAGTTTTATGTTTTAAAAACCGTTTTCAAATTAGAAAGGATATTTTCCTTAAAAAATGTTTTTAAAAGACACTTCAAAATTATTTTCCATCTAAGATGATATCTTTTAGTAAAACCTACTCCTTAATTGTGACGGGTGGGACCTATATCTGCCTCCAATACATTAGGTAAAGATTTATAAATTGAGATAATGATGGATGGAATGGGGAGTAAAATCAATTTAGTAAAGGACTTTGTATACTTATATAGTGTTGAAAGTGAACCTTGACTACTAATATGGTCTTGGGAGTGAAACTTGACTACTAAGGTGGTCTTGGGAGTTAACAATGACTATTAAGATGGATTGGGGAGTGAAACCATTCCACAATAAGGAAATAGATTTGACTGGGGATGGTGGTATGTCCTACCCACTAGGTGTAGCCCCCATGAAGTACCTTTATAAGTTTTAAAAATGTGCATTGGATTATAGAGAATGCTTTTATATGCTTATGTGTCTTCCAAAATTCAATGAATTATTCCTATGTTATGATTTTGTGGATTATTCTCTCTATTACCTTATGATTCATACCTTATGAACTCCCTGTCATTATTACATTATTCACATTTATGTTATTTGATTTGTAGGGTATGATTTTATAATGTTATTCCCATGTTCTCATACCCTTATTCTTATATTGTTCTTATATATCACCTTTAATTACCCCTAATGAGCATCTTAGATCATCATTTCTTATGATCACTTTCCTTAGGTAATGAAGAAAGGTTTTAAGTAGGAATACTAAATATTAATATATTTGTGGGAAACATTGAATATCTTTCACCAATTTATAAAATTGTGTTACAAGGTTTGAAATAAAATAAACTATTATGGTCCCCGAGTAGGAACTTTTATAATGTTATGAATATTCATCTAAAATTATGTAATATCCATTTATGTTAATCCTGGGATAACATAGGAACGCCATTTGGTACTTTTCATGGGCTGGATCAAGCATCAAATGGAGGGATGAATTAGGTTTATTCATGAAAGATATTATTACAATGAGAATGAATCTACACCGTAGGGTCTGTACTGTGATGTGGAGGTTCTAAGAATGGAATAACTAAAGAAGATGAGGAAAATAACAGTTTCATCCATGGGAGGTAGGCTATGCCCCAAGCAATAACTGGACATTTAGACCTTAAAAAGGATATCTTGTAAGGTTATCCTCCCACACTGTAGGTTTTAGGCTTCTAAAAATTCAAATTCCCAATACGTTTAGTATTTACATGAGCTATTGGATAGGATTGAAGGGATAAAAGAAGAAACATGTTCAAAGAGTATCACCTACACAAAATAAATTCAAAATACTCCACAAAAATAGAATACTTGACCCTTCTATAATTAATAAATAAGGGGAATTATTCAAATAGAGATAAGGGGTCTATTTAATAGAAGTAATTATTGAATTTTTTCAAGTCAAAGAGGAGATTTAAAATTGAGGAAAATTGGAAATAAAAAATTGTAGAGAAGTGAGGGGCTACTACCTTGAAAATTAACCTGTGCGCTACTGTGTAGGGGGATGGACACCTAACTCTGAGAGGATGAGGAAAACTTAGTCTGATTCTATTGTTGGGATGTTTTATTTCTACAGAATGTCATTTTAAATTTCCTATTCCATTGACTATAATGAAGGGTAAAATACTTCTTATTCTAAGTTATTTAAAATAGGGGGAATACAACTAATGAAATTAAGTATTTTTGAATGGTTTAAAGAGGGTTATTGTCTCTTATTTCTGTTTCTAAAAAGTAACCCTCCTTGATCATACATGAATGTTTCTAATTAATGAGGGAGATCCTTCAAATATAATAACTAATTACTCATTTACATGGTACAAAAAATGAATGAATGAAAGTAATTATATTTAAATGAGTATTTGAACACCTAACCATAGATTAAACCAAGTAACTGATATGGGAAAGGGGAATATATAAAATAGAGTTTGAGTACTCTAATAGGAGGCTAAATATAATTTAATTACAACACTATTAAAACCTAGTCTACTTATTTTTCTTCCCAAAATATAAGAACCTGATATTAATATTCTTGGTGCATCCATCTCATATTTCTCAATGACATAACTAAATTCAAAAAGATATTTTCCTTTAATTGTACAAAAAACATTATATGTAATTTCTTACCATTCTTTATTGATTAATCTCAACTCCCACTTTACCACATTTTTTGTTAGTGGTAGTTGATATTTATAAATTTTTACTATGATTTTCCCAACAGAAGTTATGACACTCTTATGCTATGTTAAAACTAATACCATTTCTAGGGAATGGTTGCTAAAAATTCTTATAATTTTTAGGAATTTTACAATTTTAATTTTATTTTTCCACATTTTACACTTAGTATTATCATGATATAGTTTTAGGAACCAATTTTGCACATAAGAACTCTACCATAATAAGAAAATATGAAAGAGATCCTATATTTAATTTTGATGTCCAAAGGACTCCAAAAAAACAAAATTAGAACATTCAACAAGAAGACATCATGGATGGAAGAGAACTAGGGAAAGATGTTAGATAAGAATCTTGAAGAGAATTGGGACAAGGAGCACTATAGGAGCACTAAGAATAGAACCCAAGGCTGTAAAATTTAATAAAAGATAAGAACCCATCAAACGTGGGGATCAATCCTAGCATCCTCATATATTGGTTTCTTATCAATAATTTGAAATTAAATTGGAGATCATTTAAATTATCACACATTCTATTCAATTCATCGAGCTCCCTCATGAATACCCTAATTCTCATATTGGGAGTTTCTTAAAATTGTGCAACACGTTCAAGTTCAACAATGCAACAAGAAATGTTGTAAAGTTGTATCTATTCTACTCATTCCTCAAAGAAAAAAACCTAGAAGTGGATCCATAGTACACCCCCACACTCAATAATAACTTGAGAAGATATGGTTAGGAATTTATTGATGAGATAATTCACTCCTTCAAAATATATGGATCTATATGTAAGTATTTTGAACTTTGGGAATTTAAATAAAGAGTCATTATATAGTTCATGGGAAATATTTAAGAGTTTTGTTAGGTGATTTCCCTACCATGGATCAAAACATGGTTTCTAATTCAAACCTTTTACAAAGGTTTATCATAGGGTAAAAATTCAATTATAGATTATACCATATGAGGTTCTCTAATTCAAAAGTCACTGCAATAGAGATACGAGTTATTAGAAGAAATTTACAACAATAGTTTTCAATGGAAGCTAGATGGAAGAAAAGTTTAAGGGGTACTGTCATAGACCAACCCAGATATACTGGTACATTAATACCTGATCTGGACATGACATAACATGAAGGAAATTATTGATCACCATGGGTTGGTTAATAGCACCAGAAATCACATAAAAAATCCAAAGGAATGGTTTTTCCATAAGAACTAGAAACAAGGTAAGATAAATCAATGAACAATCGATATGAAAAACACTCCTCAAAGAGTAATGTACCATAAGAAGAAATATATATATCCTAAAGTAAAACATTATACAAAAGAGATGACACATCATCATCAAGACAAGATCTCATAACTCTGTGTAATGATTGGGTCACAACTCCAATAGTCAACGCCATCACCCAAGGTCCCAGGCTCAAGAACATCCACCACCACCAAGTGGTACTTTCCCTTTTCTGGGACCCTACACACCAAAATCTACAATCACTTGAAGGAAAAGGTATGGTGTGAGAAAAATATCCCATTAGGATTTCAAATAATGTTTTATAAGTAATTATAATACAAATAAAAATCTTTATGCTTCAATTTTAAATAAAAAATCATGTGATTAAATTTTCAAATTTTCAATCAAAATGAGCTTTCAAAGTAAGAAGATGGAAGATAAATAAAAATATGCTTTAATGAAAATTTTAATAAATTAAGGGAGTGAATAAAAATATTTATATAATAAATGGAATTTAATAATAATATCATAACAAATAACCATGAAAATAAGGTCTGTTATTAGTTATTTTATGGATATATAATCCACATATTACTCAGTAAATCATCACTGATTAGTGTTTTTGGAAACATACCTAAGGTTTAGGTCATCGAGATAGAATAAATCAACACCCCATCGATTTAAAAAATGAAAAACTTAGTTTAGTTAGAGTTTTCATCATCAATACATTTCTACAGAGTAAGATTCATATCACACTTTTTCTAATCACCTACTAACTACTTAGGATCACATGTGCTTCAATAAATCAATAAATCTTTATAAAATCATTTATTTCAAATAAATAAATCATTTATAGTTTAAATTATCAATTTAACATTCAAAATCCCATTTCAATTTCAAAATCAATACAGAGGATTTAATCAAATTAATTCCTTTCAAAATAATAATACATTTAAAACCATTTTTCTCAAGAATCTACATCAAACCATTTCAATCCATATTTTTCTAAAATCATAACATATTTTCAAATCCTTTGAAAAATGGTTTTATTTCACAAATATCATGCATTTGAAATCAATTATCAAATCATAAAATTAATAATATAGAAAATAATTGAGCATAAAATTCAAATATATAAAGAAAGAATGGTTTCAACTGTAGGGAAAATACTTATTGAACTACCTACCTTTAATCACAAGATAAATCAATCACTAGAATTTGGAACCACCAATAGAGAGTTGAAGGTAAAGAAGATCAAATAAAAATCCCTAGAATCAAAATCCATCAAAACAAGGACCCATTCCATCAACATCCTGAGAATTAATCACTATCAAGGAAGGATAGAGGATAATAAAGAATGATTGGAACTCAAGGAGAGATACACTTTCTGAAGGGAGATCAATCATATCCACCAACACATCGATATGAGAAGAAATAGGTTGAATGGTCCAAAATATTCTCCTGAGAGTATCCAAAATCCATGGGAGTAGAATATATTTTAATGTGAGGAATTTATAATAATAAATGGGAGTTAGAGGTTTTATATACTTGAAAACAATACCACACTACAACCCCCATGACCATGATGAAGATGTTCAAAAAAGGGGTAGACCATGACGTAATGGAGGTGACCAAACCACAACAATAACTTTTTCAACTGGTTCCTCAATTCAAAGAACATACCTCACCCAGATCCTACTTATCTACTAAAAGGATAAATCACAACATATAAACCATGCTATAACTCCCCCTAAAATGGAAGAGGAATAAAAAATGAAACCCAAGTCTCTATGATGTAGATTCCTTTCCCATGCTACATTTGTCCTAAATCTGATAGGATCACCCCAACTCAGTAACTTGAGACTCCATACCGAAATTGGATATCCATAATGGATCTATGCCCAAAAAGGAAGAGACATTAAGACTATATATTCCATAGATGTATATTCCATAGATGTATATTCCATACAGAATTTATGAAAACCTTTTTAGAAAATATGGTTTTAGAAGAAAGTATATTTCCGACCAAATATAGAATTTATGTCCAATTAAAATAACATTTTATCAATTATTATATTTACCAAAGTGTCTAAAAATTGTAATATTACATGAAAATATCATTGATAAATATAAGGGATGAAAATTGATTTAATTAATTATAAAATGATAAAATAGTATCCTTTAATCAGAATTCAAGAATAAAAAATCTCAATTTGATTGAGATTATGAAATAAACCCTTACAATGATCATAACGATGAAATGGAAATTAATCAATGAATTTATTATGATTATAAAATATAAATATAACTTAAATAAGTGGGAATTAAAAATAATATAATATAAAATCATTACTAATAAAATCTTTGAATATGAAATGTGATGAAGACGTAATATAACCAAATTCAATGAAATTGAGTTATGAAATTCTTTACAACATGGAAATAGTTAAATCAAATCCCCTTGGATGAAATAAATAAAATATAAAATAAAAATAAATTGAATTTTTATTTATTCATGATATTAAATTTGAAATGGTCATTTTATACACTATATAAATGAAATTGGTGCAAAACATGAAAATGTACCTCAAAGAATGAAAATTGAGTTGGAATCCCTTACCTCAAGCCTCCTTTGTGTTGAATGTGATTTAATGTCCTGTATAGTATGTTTTAAAATTTTAGTAACAAATAAAAGAAACATATTAATATTAATGACATCATATATGATCCTTTTATAACATATTATCACCATTTCATTAATAATATTTCATTATTTTCTTTATATCAGGTGTTAGTTGCTAGGTTTTCTTATTCATCTTTTCCATGAATGTTATGATTTGTGATAATATTATGTCATTCCATCACCTATATATTAATAATAATTTCATAATTATCATATTTTTTACATCAATTTTACTTTTAAAACTAATCAGGAATTATGGTTATGAAAAATGAACTATATTACAATCATATAGATGGTATGTTGTACGTACACAGGAGTAACATTTCCATTTTCCAGTGATCATTATTAAAAGAAGGTATGTAAACATTTATATTCATATAATTATTCTAATATCATATATATCATATCATTTATTTAAATACTCTTACTTATATCTTCCAAGCAATGTGGTGATGAAAAGAGAGTCACATCACATCTTGAAGGCCGTAGTCCACAAGTAAAAAATGATGTCATCATTTTTTAGTGTAAGATAGAAAATGACATATTATATTTTCATAATTATAAATATGTCATGAGTATAAAAATAATGTCATTTATATCACATATATTCGTTAACATTATCTTTTTTACCTTTCAAGAAAATCATTAGTGATAGATGAATCACTTAACTTCACAACGCAGAAGTCCACCATACACAGAAGCAACATTTTTATATCCCCTGTGGAAAGGAAAGTAAAATAACATATAAAATATAATGGCTAAATAGGTATAATAATTATATAAATATATCATAAATAATTTATATCCATCACTATATCCAAAAGTGAAAGGTGGAAATGGAAAAACGAATGAAATCTGTTTTGGAGGTGGTAGACCGTGATACACACGAATAATTATTTATTAACTCATTTATGGAGTTAGATATGGTAATAAATCAATATATTATCGTAAAAAAATCTAATAATATTTATAATACTTTTTTTATGTCATCATTGTTAAATGAGAAATTAATGAGGTGGAGTAAGAAATAAGAAAACACTTGTTGAAGAATGTGAACTATTCTCTAGGTAACCTCCTTAGATTTGCACCAAAATAATTCATAGGATAGATTTATTCCCATAGTAAGGTTTTTAGGATTGTATTATTGATTTTTGGAAGTTAATTTTTCAGGTGGTGTGTGATAACAAATAGTTTAAATATGTAATGAAGGGAGGAGAGGGGTGGCCTTTTATATGTGAGGTGACTGGAACACTTGTAATGTTTTTAAGAAAAAGGTGTAACCCAAAATTTCACATCAAAAGAGGGTAAAAAATATACTGATAAAGATATTTACAAATTATAAGTTTCCAATATTTTCATAAAATTGATTTTATATAAATTTATGTCTCATTTAAACCCTTATGTCTTTAGTTTATCCCCTTGGTAAATCTGTTTGTACCTCAATTGTGGTAATTAAGTTTTATTTATTTAATGATTAATTTTTGCAAAAAATATTGTTTAAAAAATCATAAAATAAAAATTATTCTAATTCAAAATAGTTAGTCTATTTTTTAAAATTTAATTCACAAAATTGTGATGATTTAATTTGAAATTAATCCTACAGAAGTAATAAGAAAGATGGATTTCTAAGGGAAAATGTTCAAATGTTTACAATGTCTTGAAATAAAAACTCAATATATAATTTATTATAATAAAATAATTGGATTAATAGATATATAATTTAATAAATGATACTTTAATACTAATTAAAAATAAATTTTATCATTAAAAATAATTTGAATGAAAATGTGGTTTTCAATTAAAATTCATTATTTAAATCTTTTCCTCAAAAATACATCTTCTCAGAAAATACTCAAAGATTCAACATAAGATAATTTTGATGTTATAATTTAAAAAATTCATTTTATTTTGTCAAATTAATTTTCTAAAATTGGTAAAAATTAATTTTAATTTATGCCTAGAGGGAAAAACTAAACTGTGTTTTAGAAAAATATTGTTTTTCAAAAAAAAAATAATTTTATTTTATAGGAGTCTAAATTAATTTCTCATCAATAATTGAATATTGTAATGTACCAAACCCAAACAACCTCCCCAAATAGTGCTATTGGGTGGGTTTCCCTGAACTTTAGAGTACCTCCTCGAATGCCAAAGGCTGCTGACTAGCAGCGAGGGTGTAAACAGGTATTGTGGGGAGGTTATTCCTTCTAGGGAAAAGATAAGGCACAAGTCCAAGTATAATCATGACTCATGCATTAGAAATAAATGACTCAGTAGACTTGAACCAGACCCATAGTGAAGAATTAATTCACATAACAGATAAACGACAGAAGCAATATAGAAAAAACTACATCAGAAAGTAAATAGAACTGCATACTAAAGACCACTTTTAACTACTATTAAAAAAGTCATGGTATGCATCCATAGTAGGTCATACATGTATATATAAAAAGGGTTCCCATATCTAACCATAGCATCTACATATAATAATAAGAATGAAGACAAAGTAATGAAATCTAAACAAAAGAAAACCATTTTCTTGGAAAGACCCCTATGTGCACACTAGTACCAATTCCAAAAAGCACTATAATCTTGATCTTGTAGTTGATCCTTTACCTATACATAAATTTATAAAGACTACACTTGTCCTGATGGGACCGTGTATGGTGTGAGATGAATCTTAGCAGGATACCACCCAAGGGTGCGTAAATAGCATATGTATTGAAGCATACATGCATCTCTAAGAAAAGGAAACAATACGATGCAATAAATAACCACAACCACCACTAGTGCTCAACAGCCACCTAGGAGTGTCACCCGATTCGACCAATGATGAAATCATGGAAGTAATGAGTGTGCTTGGACCATGGTCCAAGGTACCCATGTAGTCACAAGATCCCAGTGAACCCTCAAGTTCCATCTCAATTTCATAGGTTGGCACAATGTGCCTCCTAACACTTTATGTCTCAAAGTACTGATTCCCCAAAGGCACGCCAAACAATAGTATCCTGATCTAAAGGAACCATGCTTGTATTCTCACTTTTTCCCATGGATCATCAATTTGAGGAACAATGATGTATGCCCTAAAATAGATATCCAGGTCCACAGCCTCAATCATAGTGAGCCTCATCCCCCAACTTGATAGCTCCATTATTATCAACCTGAGGCTCCATGCCTTCCTCGTGGATTTATGCAGCAAGAAGCCTCAAACCATAGTTACCTAAAACAAAACTATCGGGGTCTCTACCCACACGAGTGGTCAAAACCAACTCATCATAGAGTCTACCTGTGTGCACATGACTCAAGCAGCACTTTGGCCATCATGGGTGAGAGATAATCACCAAATAAAGAAACTAATCCACACCATCTTTGGAACCTCATTCCCCTATGACAATGTTTCTCAAATCCAATGGAAATTCAATCCATATATCATGGGACTCTCCCAAACTGACAATCACACTACCTCTAATCGAATTCCACAATGCCCAATCCCATGGAAAAACCCTCCCAAAAAAATTCAGGCCAAGCCCAACTACTGATCATCATCACAAAATCCTGATGGATATCCCATCCCAACCTCGGTTCAATCCCAACACAACCCCAATGGTCTCAGAACATGTAATACCAAAAATTACAAATATATAATAAAATTAAAAAACTTTAAATAATTAATTCAATTTAATCAAACTGAATTACACTAGATAAAAATTATATGATCGTGGAATTGATGCCTCTAATTTCTCTAAAAAAATTAATAAAATTTAAATAATTCAAACATAATAGTTAAAAAAACAAATCATTTAAAACCATTTCGGCATCCCGACCAAAATTTCCCAATGATAAATGAACTCTCACTTGGCCTCGCTCATGTAATTCAGATATAGGGTATTCCCAATGACATCCCATGGGTCTAAAAATCATTTCAATATGCAGCAATAGTTATAACGAGGTATCGTTCAAAATAACCAAAGATGTGAAAAAGACCACTCCACCCAAGAGTTAATAAAAACAAAATACAAGGTATATACCACCTACCTCATACACAGATAACACTCATCATCTAGCGCAGACCCCTAATTCAGCCTAAAACGGTGCAGATCTACCGCATGAGCATAAACACTAAAGGCTCTATAACATGGTGTAGATAAGAAATCACATTGAATGGATCAATAGGACTTTAGAGTTTACCAATTGGGTTCCAAAACATTAAAAAAAGTTTTAATCAGAGTTCAGACAAATGATTGGGAGAAAAAATGAGTCTCGGTCGAATGGTTCGCAAACCTGAGTGATCCCTACTGCTTCTTTATCGTAAAACGAGGATACTGACCATTTTAAATAAAAATTAGAAAGTACACAATATTTAATATATATATATACTTGCCTTGTATATGGGTGATGTGGATAGTTTCTCCGAATTACTTTCTAGGTCATTTAAAATGTCCTACCAACATCACTAAATGATGTGAACTGGGAGTACATGGCTTGTACATGGTTTTTCCTCTTATCCTTGCTGAAATCCCTACATGCCATGTATTATAATCCCACGCGACCACAATAAATGGTGTATACATAGGATTACAAGGTGTGTAACCTTAATCCGTGTTGTGTAATAGATTTGAATCTAGTATTTGTCATATTTTTCCCCTTTATCTCAAAACAATGTCAAAAAAGAAACTCGTACCTCAAAGGAAGAAATGGGTTCTTACAAACTGCCCTCCCTAAAGAAATTATTTCTTGAATTGCCATTCAAGTGTGGTGATGAAACATTCCAGAAAACTCCGGCACAATGCTCAAAATAGACAATGGTCCATCAATATATTTCTAGATCCATGATCCTCCTGGGAAGCATTGTCACCCTTGCAGCTAATTAGGTTCTCCCATGTCGTTTCCAACACCAAATCATACCCCACAACACATTGGTGTCTTAATAAAGACCATAGAACCCATGGTACAATTAGGCCCTGCATCCCAAAGATGCTGAAATCAACTTGGTGCCTTGCACCTCAATCAAAACCACATCCTCGATGCCCTAATTCTAAAGGCACATCAAGTAACCCGCATGCAATGATGCTTTGATTCCTCATCATCTCAAGTAACCCACATCCCATGGATGCCCCAATGCCTTAGCACCCCAAAATATGTATCCAAAGATGCTACTAAAGTAAATAAACTCACACACACACACACACACACACAGATATATATATATATAATCAAGCACCCAAGATAGTTCCAACCTACATACCATTACTTGAGAAGTCCATATACACCATGTTCTCTTCATTAACTAAAAAATAGACATGCCTTAATAGGCCATGCCAAAAAACAGAAGCAAAAGGAAATCACGGCCACACCTGTGGCGTACCTCTAACCGTCGTCAACTCACCAGCCTGCTCAACCCCTGGTAGCTTCATGTTGTGCACCCGAACTGACACATGGTTGCTTGAAGCTTTACCATCCATTGGTGTTGAACCATTCACTGAACAGTGATCCCATGGTTACATCCCACTGACTCTGCCCGGTCCTCCACATGCAGCTGAACATTGACTACCCTCACCTAGTATCGATCTTGATGTGATCTCTAAATCCTACCCCTACTTTGATCCCTGTTTTCTGGCTGTCTGTGAGGTCTTCCTACAGAATCTCTCAAGATGATCAACATAACCTCAAGACCTACACTCTTTTATAGACATATCACACTATGTCCAAACATAGTCTAGATTCCCAAAGTGAATGAAAACCATTATTGAACTACCATGAGGTGGTATTGTGGAGTCCATGGCCTGACAACCATATTGAAACTCATCCCAACCTCTTTTCCTACCATATAAACCATCACCTAAAGCTTCCACCCAACCCTAGTGAGACCTTTCCGTCAGGTTTCCTATGGATATGAGTGCCTAGTTCACCGCCACTGAGAATGAGGTCAACCTAAAGATGTTTACATGCACATGTATGGCATTCTATAATCCATCTTCAAATCACCCCACCCACAAGGTGTAATTAATTAGCATAACTATTGAAAAGGGAGACATATCAGTGAATATACCTATATTGTCCATGATGTACATGTCACCATACAGAAGGCTCAAGAAATCCCAAGCTCTATCCACCCTCAGCAGCTTAGAGGAAAAGTTCTTGAAGAACATGTCCTCTATGTCCTTCCAGGATAATTCTTTGTGTATTCTATCCTAATCCTACACATCCCACCAGTGCTTCACCAGTACTCTAAGAATATATGTCTCTAACTTATCCCTCTACCTTAGAGGAATCTCGAGCTACTCAAAGATCATATGCATTCCCTCTATCCAGTTCTCATCTGCCTGTGGACCACCCTCACCCTAAATATGTGGTGGGAGATACGACTTGAACTCCTGAATAAGGTAATCCATAGAGGGATTTGTTCCCCGAGCACATCTGTAGATCCCCTTAAAAACACATACCAGACTATATTGGAGCTTCTCAACAAGACACAACCCGAATTCTATAAAACTATATAGATGCCTTTCCTACTCTAGATACTGAACTCGATCCTATCCCTGATGTTATACCTAAGGCTAATTCTTTGCCTGACCTTTAGGGGTATGAACCTAATCGTGCTCATGTGTCACTGTATCATCACCCGCTTGAAACTCCATCTAAACCATCTAAATGGAACCTGCTGAATACTCTAAATAGTCAGACAACCCATATATATAATAATAAAATATATAACATAGATAGGGAAAGCTGTAAAGAGGAAGCGCATAACAACCAACTTGACTCTCCCCCATCTCTACCACTTCCACGATATCCTGGCCTTATGTCCTCCTCACCACCCTCAACATAGCCATGTATCATAGTGACCCCAGGCCCGACCCATCCTGAAAAACATCATTTCCTCAATCCAATGACCTAGTTTCCAAATACTGGTGATCAAAATCTCTTCAACCACAGTACCTTCCTTCTCACATATGATCCATGCCCAAATCCCATTCCACAAGCAATTATTACATAACCATATAAGGAATGGAATATCATAGTTTACATTTGGGAAGATTTTAAAGCATGGAATATCATAGTTCACATTTAAAATGCATTTAAAGAATGGTATTTTATATTATTCACATGTAATTATAAATTCACAAGGAATATGTTCATATATGAAAATAGAATACCCTAAAAATGTGCCTATAAAAATCCAAACAACCACACCTTTCCTTACCGGCCAAGGTCCATTTCTCCCTTGGTGCACCAGGTCAAGGGTCACATATCACAACAAATAATCATCAAAAACTAAGTGAGAAACCAAGGTGGAAATCATATAAACTATAATCTGAGAAAAAGAAAACAACAATTCCCACCTAAGGTAACACAATCTACCCCTCGTATATGGGGCTATAGGCACCCAAGAATGAGATTGAAATCCATTTCCAACAGCAACTTATATTCAGAATACCATATACCAAAATAGTAATACTAATAATAGAGGAATAAAACTCCATTGATACCACTTTGAAATGTACCATACCCGAAAAACTACCCAAACCGTGTTATGGGGCCTGGTGTCACTAACCATAGGCACACCTCATCGAATTCCAAAGGATGCTGATAATTAGTGTGGGTGTAAAAAGGTATAGTGGGGAGGCTGTACCCTTTGGAAAAAATATAAGGAACTGTTTTGAGTATAATCATGACACATGGACAATAAATAAATGACTCAACAGACTCGAAACATACCCACAGAGTAGAAGCACATCAAATAGTAGATAAACTTCAGAAGAAATATAGAAACAACAGCAACAAAAAGTAAATAAAACAACATTATAAACACCACTTGAAACTTCTACTAAAACAAACAAGGCATGAATCCATATGAGGTGATACACGTCAATATTAAAAGGGCTCCCATGGATAACCATATCAGCTACATATAATAAAAATTAAGATGATAGATGAATGAAAGCTAAAAAAAATCAAAACTCCAGCTAGGCATTACCTCAAGGTCCATACCGGTCTCCATGATTACCAATACAATGATCTATATCATGTACCTAATTCTTTACTTGTATATAAATTCATAAATTATGCACACGTCTCGTAGGTCCCATGTATGGTGTGGGAAAAATAACAGTAGAATACAACCCAATGGTGCATACCTAGAAGAAGTTTTTAAGAATACATACATATCTAAGAAATAGAAAAAACATTTTTATGTAATAAATAAACACAACCCCCACTGATTCTCAACAACCACCAGGGAGTTTAACCTACTTTGGCCAATTTTATAATCTCATAAGCCAAGAAAGTACTTGGAACATGGTCAAAGGTACCCCTATAGTCACAAGGTCCTAATGAACCCTCAGGTTCCACCTCAATCATATATCTTTGAACCACATGCCTCCTAATACCGCATGTCTTAAAGTACCTACATACAAAAGGCACACCAAATAGTAGTATCTTGGTAGCAAGGAACCCAGATCATAAACTCATGTCGGACCTTGGCACAGAGACAAGAGGAACAATGATGTTTGTCCTCAAATAAATATCCAGGACGACAAACTCAATCATGGGGATCCTCATCCCCCTACTTGAGAGCTCTGTTATAATCATCCTAAGGCTCCTCACCTTCCACATGGCTTTCTGTGTCAAGAACCTCCAAACCAAAATTACCTAAAACTCAAATATCAGGGCCTCTACCCACATGAGTGGTCAAAAATCACCTCATAAAGGAGTCTACCTATGTTCACACGACTCAAGAAGTTCTTCGGCCATCACTGGTGAGTGAAAATCACCAAATAAAGAACATAATACACACCATATCTGGTATGTTGTTCCCCTACGACCATGTCGTTCAAATCTGATGGCCATGCCTTCCATGTATCCTGAGGCTTTCCCAACCTGACAGTCACACATCCTCAAATCAACATCCACGATGCCAAATCCTATAGTCAAAAAAACAAAAGAAAATATGGGATAATCCCCACCAGTGATCATTCTCACTCAATCCCGATAGCCATGTGATCCCAAACTCAAGTAAAGTCTTTAACTACCCCAAGGTCTCATTACATGTAATCCCAAACATTACATATATATAATTACATTTAAAAACTTTAAACAAGTAATTCAGTTTAAGAATATTGAATTACACTAGCTAACAGCTATAACATAGCAACACTGAGGTCTAGAATGCCTCTAAATAGTTTAATCAGACATAGATAGTTTACACATACCAATATAAAACAAAACAAATTGTTGCAAAACGTTTTTTTACCCTAGCCAAAATGTCTCCAGGAGAAAAGACCTCTCGCCATGCCTCACAAAAAAATTCAAGTATTAGGCATTCCCTATGGAATCCCAGAGGTCTAAAAATCAATTAAATAAGAAGAAGAAGTTATAATTAGGTATAACTAAATATAACCAAATATTCACCAAAGGAAACACCACCCAAAAGTCTGAAAAAACACAAAACACAGTATTGACCACCTACCTTATACATGTATGACACTCCTCCTCCATCATCAGCCTCTAATTCGGCCTCGAATAGAGTATACCTACTCAACAAGAATAAATTATTAGAGCTCAAAAACATTTCCTAGAGTATAAATAAAAAATAAATAATTAGGAATAATTGTTATCTTACCGATTGGGTTCCAACACATCCTACGATGTTTGAATCAGAGTTCAGATAGGTGATTGGGTGAAAAAATGAGCCTTGGATGACTAGTTTGCGAACCCGGGTGATCTGTAATTCCTCTCTTCTATAAAATGAGGATACTTCCCATTTTAACCAAAATTTGGAATGTACAAAACATTTACTATATATATACACACTATGTATATAGGTGATGTGGCTAGTTTCACCGAGTTTCTTTCCAGGTCATTTAAAAAGTAATACTGATATGACCACATGGCGTGTACTGGGAGTACATAGTGTGTACATGGTTGGTCCTCCCTTCCTTGATGACATCCCTATACGCCATGAATGGATATCACACAAGGCCACACTACATGGTGTGTACATAGAATTACAAAACATGTAACCCTAAGATAATTCATGTTACATCTTTGGAGATAGTACTTGACATGTTTTTCTCCTTTCTCTAAAAAAACTTCAAAAAGAAGCTCATGCCACAAAGGAAGAACCAGGTACTTGCCACTATAATATTAATAACTTACATATTACAATTAGTAACAACATATTTAACTGCTAGGTTATAATACTATACAATATTATACATCATTTGGACTTAATATTGTGTGTTCTATAAGCTATCAAAAAATTTAATTTAACGAGATATATTTCATGGGTCACTTAAGCTTAGTATTTAATGTCATTTAATCAAACATAAAATGTTCTTAATTTATAATTTTAGGGTCCAACATTAATACCACATAAAAAAATTCATCAAAAAAAATGAAACATGAACATAGTAATCAAGGGTATGATATTTGTAAATTCTTTTCTAAAAAACCCACATCATAAAAGGAGTTAATAAAAAATCCTCTTAATAAGAGATAAATTGTGGTAAAATGGTCATATGGTATAAAAAATAAGTAGCTTCCCATGTAATATAACATTGATTGAATGTGAAGATATAAATGTTGATGAAAATTGTAAATAATTATAGAGATATGTATAGGTAACTGATCACCAGAATTTCAAAGATTAATGGAATGCTAAGGAGCTCAAAACAATAAATCCATGATGATTTAAAAGACATTTTGGTTCATTGAATTTGAGGGTAAAAGATATAATTTATTTTAATGATTCCTTTCCTATATTGATTATTTTTTTACAATCTATGAATATATGAAAATATAATTACTTGATTCCTTCCTATTTCATTAGCACAATTTCATCCATTGGTGGTGCTTCAATCAATTTTCAATTAATCAATTACTCAATGAAATGAAAATAATTTTTTTTTGAATTAAGGGCTGAAATTCAATTTTAATAGATATTAAAATCCCTAATAGAATGATAAGTCATTACTCCGATCTGTAGTTATTAATATGTAAAAATGGTTAGTAGAGGTTATCCAAACTACATGAATCCACATATAAAGAATTAATATGTTATTATCTTAAAATTCAACAAAATCTAAACATAACCCATTTTTAAAATTGTTAACTTTATAAACCTTCCGAAATATTATGATCTAAAATGATATAAATAAGTTCAAATAATATCTAAAATGAAATTATAATTAATCCCTTAAAAAACATAAAGTAGCTATTAATCGTCACATAGAAAAATGTGAATACTCCATCATGTATTATCTTGATCCTTGTTAACAGCCTAAATTACCATAAAACCTTATTGAAAACATGAATTCTTCCTTATTCCTTAAATGAAACAAATATAATTTAATATATTCCTAAAATCCCAAAAAAATTTGTTAAGTCCATCAATGATAGAAAACCACAATTTCAAAAAATCATTAATTGTTCCCAAGGTAGTCATTAATAACTAATTTAATTTACCCATATCAATCACCTCTTTATCGAAAAAACATTATCTATACATTAGGAATTTATTAAGGGTTATCCTTACCTCAATAACGTGTCTTGCAAGAAGTTAATCATTCCAACAAATAATTTCTATTTATAATTAGTACCATTCATAATATTATTTCAAATCCTTATTTAAAATGTACTATTGTATAATCCTTATAAATTTCATAATTCTTATAACATGGATAAAACTGATAAAATAATCAAATTAAATAAATCTTAAATCCAAACACAATCACATTAATCATCCCATGTCTTATTGGGTAAAAATATATTCTTGACCATGTCCTATTAGATTCTTTTGAGGTATATTCCTTTGATTAATGGAGAATTCATTTGAATAGTGCCCCATATCCTTACAACTAAAACATTAATCATTGTAAACTTTTTTATTTACCTTTAAATCAAAATAATGTTTTCTCTTCCCTTTATAATTTTTGAAAACATCCAATACATTTAGGAAAGTATCAAGTTGTTTATTTCCCAAATTATCACATGTGGGATGGTCCTTCTTTCACATCTTCCCTTTATCTATCAGTTTCCATTCCTTCCACTTCTACTATTTTTCCCATAAAAACCATAATACTTATTTAAATATTTCTCTATCTAGTTATAACATTATGCTCTGTCATGATGGTATTGGATTGTTTTTAGACTAGTTTACTTCAAAAAATTAACTGTATCCCATCAATGAAACAACCATTATTACTTTTTGAATTATAAGCAATGTTGTGGTTCCCATTACTTCTTGTAGGGACCATTTTTAAATGATTACACACACTAGATTATATAATATCATTATTAAATATAATGTATAGTCCCAAAACTAGTGATATACTTGAGAAACATTTAATAATTTAGGCATATATACTCTGATATCCATGAACATGGATTCTTTTAGGATATACTGATTCTTAAGTCCTTCATAATGGGTTGTAAAGAAAATGTGAATTATCCAAACCATATACCCTAGGATATTAAAATAAGGTACACTTTAAGGGTCATTGTTATACACTTGGTGACTATACTATCAAGCCCAATGTGCCCTTTTCAAAGATATTACCACTAGGAAAATCTATGCCAGAACCAAATATACATGTAGTATCCATACATGGATGCATTTCTAGGAAAAAACACATAATACCCATCTTAAAAAACCATTATTATGTTCTTGTATACTTATCCTCAAATTCTATCATAGGGGTTTGATCCATAATCTATGTTTCCCCCAAACATGTTCCCACATATTCTACTAAACATACTTTGATACCAACTATAACAAACCCAACCCCAGTAACATAGAGTTTGTTTCATACTTTATTTGATTGGAATAATACATAAGGAATCGTACACTGAAGGATTTTATAGCTTATTAGTCCTAGTATTTTAGATAAATGCATTATTCCCATATGACATTTGGAATAAAAATTTACAATTTTTTTTTTCGGGAATAAAATTATTCCATCATGAATATACTTTCACATAAATCATAACACACTTCATAGAATCTCCAGGGAATGGAAGAAAATGGTGTTCTCAAGTATATAGTAAGTGTAAAGCACATCATCATCTATCATTAATAAATAAATAATAATCAATATGGAAAGGTAAATAAATAAACCAACATACAATTTAATTAGTAACATGGATATCCTAATTAGATAAAGAATAGTAAATATATAAAGGTATATAATTCAAAACACATTCCATTTAATCAATAAACATATAATTAAATACTTCCAAAGAAAATATCATTATGAAAAATTTATGGATAATAAGATAAGGAATAACCAATATGGAATGAGAAATAAATAGAAAAATATGTAATTAAATTAATAAATTGTGAATGAAATTCATCCATAGATAATATCATTCTAAAAATATCATGGATAATAACAGTAATTGTATTCTAAATGAGATATAATCTTAATTATTGGACTCCATGGCCATAGTCATCATGATAAATCTACTGTTACGATCTATCCCCATAAAATTCCAAAAATGATGGGTAATTATACACCAGAAGCCCATTTAACTACATCTAGAAAACAAATGCATCTCATGGTACATATTTACGCATTAAGGGGATATTTATAAAAAAACCCTAAATATATCTTTATGACCCAATAATTCCTCATTTATCGAATAATAGATTTAATTCATGAACAATGTTCCTTATCATCAAACATCTATATTCCATAAACAATACATATTTATAAATATTTTCCCATATAAAAAATAAATACAATATAAAAAACCATACATATAAATGATATACGGTTTAAGAAATAAACATATCCATGATAAATAATATGTATATTTAGGGTTAATTTAAAGTCCAATGATCATAGGTAAGTGAATATTTGAAATCAATGTTTCGCATGACAAAAATTAAACAAAAAAGTGAATTTAAATACCTTCCAAGGCCAAAATTATAATACAACATCAATATAAGAACTAATGATAGTATCAATCCAACATATACCTATTAGAGTATCAATAAAGGGTTGTTGTCATTGATGAATATAAATATAATAAAATGATCATTAAAAAAATTCTTGAGGAAAATATCCTTTTGAATTTGAAAATAAAATTTAAAAATAAAACATATCAAAAAGGGATAAAATAATATTTTAAACTCATAAAGGAATCTTTAAAACATTAAATATTCATAAAAGAAGGATGTTTAGTACATGTTGTTTATGTTAAAACAAATATTACTTTCATATTTTTGGTAAAATCCAAATAAAAATTGTTTTCAAAATGACATGAAGATTCCATTAAAAAAATTTAAAAATACACAATGGGTAAAGGTTTATTTAATAAAAAATATTGAAATGTATATAAAAAGTTTTTAGAAACATTTTTTGATGACATTGTTTCAGAAGAAGACATATTTTTGAGAAAAGAGAGAAATGAAGTCTAATTTTAAAAAATCATTTTATCAAAGTTAAAAAGATTGTATAAATGTTACTATTACATGAAAATATCAGGCATAACAAGATGAAAATTAAATTAAATGGGTTAATTATAAAATTATCAAATATTTTCCTTCTATTGAAATTCATTAATAAACAATATCAAATAGAATGAGATTGTGAAATAAACATTTACCATGATCATAACATTTATGTGAAAATTAATCAATGAATTGTAAAGACCCTAAAATTTCAGGGAAATTTTTTTCTTAAATTATTTGGAATTTTACGAGCATGCAGTTTCTGACAGCACCTGATTCCAGGGCCCGGTGTGCCCAGAACAATTTTTCGAAGTTTAGCTTGGGTACGTTCAGTGAACGAACGAGCAGGTTTTTATATCTTTTGAACCAGTGCTCAGAATTGAAATCTGAGGGCACTGATGAAACCGAAGTGCCGGTAATTACTTAAGGGGACCTCTACCGCAGTTGCGTTTTATGCGGGTTGTAAGTTAAAATTTGGGGTTTAATTAAGAAGTTAAATAAAATTGTTAGAACAATTTTATATATCTATGGAAGTTAATTCCTCCCATGGGAAGTTATTGGTGGGGCCCACACCCACCCAACTTCCCATGTGTGGATAATTGAGAGGTGGTGCCCACATAATCCCCAACCTTTCACCTCCCATAACTCTTTTCAAACCCCCTTTAACTCCCTTGTTTAATTCATGACAACCCCCCTTAATTATGAGGACTCTTCCTCTCCCTCTCTCCCTCTTTAATGTTTGCCAACACATGTTAATCAATGAATTCTAACTCCTCAATCAATTAAATTAAGTGGTTCGAGTTTTGAAATGCATGGGTAAATAAAATAATAGCCTTAGCCTATTATTTTATTTTTGGGGATTTCATTGTGTTAAGGGAAAGAGCTCTTGAGAAAGAGAGAAAAGTTTTCTTCTCCAATGAAGAAAGACTCAGCAAAGAACTTTACATGATTATCCAATCCTCTCTTCTTCTTCTACATCAACGGAGTATAATCCACCACAGGGAACTTTCCAACGACGATGGTTCTTCCTCCGACGTTGATAGAGCGACATCGCTTTCTGTGTCTACATCGAACAAACCTTATCCGAGGTAGGGGTTTGTTCATTTTGAAGTGTTTATCTCATACCCCGTTCTTTGTGGAAAATCATTGTTTATTTTCGGCCAACTGCTACAACCTAACACGGAGGGTGCGGGCCGAACACACATGGCTCGACGACCCTCCGTAGTTTTTTTATTGTGATGGAAATAATGACAAGAAGGTGGTGATGAATGGGAGTGGAAGCCATGCGCCGGCCGCGTGTGAAAGGAACGCGGCCCGCAACTGCAGGCCGCTTGACCGAGGCCAAAGGGAGGAACCGCGGTTCCCCATAGTGCCGTGCTGCGGAATACCACGGCCCACGTTCCATGGGCCGCTTAGGAGGAAGAAACGGCCAGCCCATTGGCCGGCTGGGTGGAGGAGAGATGAGGCACCAGGAGGGCACCTCGCCGGACAAACCGCGGCCCACCCGTGCGGGCCGCTTGAGCCAAGAGGCCGGCCGGCTTCAGCCAGCCGGTTAGTGAGGGTGGCGCCGCTTGGCGTCGCCGTTCGGCCAACCGGTTAGGGAGGTGGGGGGGGGGGGGGGGGGCACTTGGCGCCGCTGGTTCGGGCCGGGCCGCACCCTCTTCGGGCCGGGCCGCCTCTCCCCCCCAGGTCAGGCCGCGCGATTCTTCGGGTCGGACCCGCCAAAATTGGTTGACTTGACCCACCAGCCCACTAGGCCTAACAGGCCGGTCCCATTTTCACTTAAAGGTGAATATCTTAAAGACCATGCGTCCGATCGACGCGCCGTCTATGGAACTGGGACCCTTTTGATGAGGTGTTCCTTTTGCGATACTCTAAGAGAGTTTTGGAAAACCTTTGATAATGGCCAGGTTTGGAACGAGCGTATTTCCAACCGGGGCCCTAGAATGGAAAAGCCAATATCTCTCAGACCGGGCATCTGATTGACACGCCGTCTGTCACGTTGAGTTTCTTTTGACGAGGCAGAACTTTGGGATACATCAACTCTGGACTTTGTGAAAGTTTATGTATCAAACTATTTACTCAAGGAGCGGACCCTCCCGGAATCGAGCGTACTATGTGCGGGAACCCTAGAGCTGGCTACGACTATAACGACTACCATGTTGGGATCCTCCATGGGTTCGACGACGATGAATAGTGTACTTGGATCCTCCGTGGGTTCGGCAGCGATGAAGACTGTACTAGGATCTTCCATGGGTTCAGTAGCGACGACTACTGTACTTGGATCCTCCGTGTGTTCGGCAGCGGTGACGACTGTACTTGGATCCAATGTGGGTTCGACAGTGACGACTTCTGTACTAGGATCCTACATGGGTTTGGAAAAGGAGATGATTCAGAGGCTACATCAAATCATCTCCACCCTTCTCTGTGAGTAGTATACCTGTGTGAGCTGAGTCTTGACTTGAAATCATTACCAACGGTGTGATTGACTTCATTCTTGTGTGGACTGGGTTGTGCTTGGGCTCGAGAGTTGGAGCCGAACCAGAATTGATGACATAGGTATATGTATGGGAATATACCTAAGTAGAGTCGGTTAACACTTCGTGATTGTATCTTTCCTTTTTGGTTTATCCTTCATGGATTTCGGGAGACCTTCGGGGGTCTCGGGGTCTCTACTGAGTATCGTATACTCACCCCTGCACGGGCTATGCCCACACTACGTTATGTTGGTTGTAGATGACGAACAACACTGACTGAGGTGGAGGCTTGTGGAGCTAGACAGTACCTGGAGGTGGGCCACTTGGCGGGGCATTCACGGAGCAGACGGCCAGACCCGAGGAGGTGAGGAGACCATCTGTACCCACCCTTCAGGTGGGATATCCAGAAGTCGACTCGGTGGTTGCTGCTTTACTTTACTACTATTGTAATTTCTATTCAGTTGTACCGTACTTTCCGTTGGGTTTGTATACTATCCCATTTACTTTTCAAAACTTACTTTTTTACTCAGTTTACATAGTGCTTACTTCATTTGTGTACTCTATTGTGTTTGTTTACTTTTATAAAGGCAATGCCATCCCTTTTATCGAGATTTATGCATTTGGTGCTAGTCGCCAGCCCCTGGCCTATGGAAGGCGGGCTTGGGGTAGTCATAGCACAGGCCCCGAGGATGGGTTGTGACAGATTGGTATCAGAGGAGTCGGTTATACTGCAGAACTCAGGACTCTGATCATTCTCTACTGTGAAGCAATAGTGTTAAGAGTAATGAGTATGGTTTTCAGTCCAGGGAGTCAAGTGTTGGTGCAGCGGCCGATGTATCCATACATCGGGACCCTGACTTCTAATTTTCAACTCAGTGCACGAAAACATTGATTGCATGTGTGTTTCAAAAGTTTTATTTGTGGTTACTTTGTGTCAGCTCACCAGGTATACTATTTGACTGTGGCACACCTATTTCTTTTCAGGATGGCCCCACGAAGGCAGCCAGCTAGGGTTCTTAGTTACGTGCGAGATGAAAGCCCACCGAGCGACAAGGCCTCGGTACAGGGCCCCATTACAACGGAGGCACCAACGGTACCACTACCCAATGGACCACTGATACCACTAGCCCCAGCAGAAAAGATTTCACGTCGTCTGAGTGCATTGCACGAGTTTCACCTACAGAGGCCGCCCAGGTTCCGCAGAGAGACGGAACCTCATGCAGCCAAGGATTGGCTGAAGGCTATCGTCAGAGTCTTCATATTGGTAGGGACACCAGCCAAACTTATGGTGATCCTTGCCGTGAGTCTCCTACACAAAATAGTAGATAGATGGTGGATCTTGATTCTCCAGGTTCATGACAAGGAATCTATACTTTGGACGGACTTCGAGAGTCTCTTCTGCTCGGATTTTGTTCCAGCCACCATTGGTGCGGTACGGGTTCAGGAGTTACTTCATCTATGGCAGGGCAGCATGACGGTAGCTCAGTACTCAGCGAGATTTACCGACCTCTCACGCTACTCCACGGACATGGTACGGGACCCATTCTTCTGGAACCGGACCTTAGAGCGGGTACTGAGGCATGAGATCAGTGCTTCGATGACCTCCTTCAGCATTCCGACGCAGGCAGGAGTGCTGGAGAGAGCCCTTCTTGTGGAGAGATTTCTTGCTGAGCCGATGCCATCAACGTGACCCACCGCAAGGCGACACGTAGAAGAGTCTTCTGCAGCAGGCAGTAGATAGATGTCGTAGAGGTCCAAGCAGACCAGGCCATCGGGAGGGCGAGCCCATGATACTTGTTCAGAGGTGCAGGGCACATGAAAAAGAGCCAGCCATTCGAGGGGCAGGCCGTGCTATGCATGCAGCGGGCAGGGTCACATGGCTTGGGACTGCCCGACCTGCCTTACGGACGAGTAGAATATAGTAGAGGGACCTCCCAAGCAGAGGGAGAGGTTCGACCATGGCGGTCTGCAGGGATTAAGCAGATGAGGAAGAGGAGTTGGCCGAGTATTAGGTGGTGGACGACGCTTTGAGGCTCTACCACCACAACCACCCGGAGGACCACCCCAACCATAGGGAGCTGGCAAACAGGGGCAGGCTCAGCTCTAGGCAGTCGAGGCCTACGACCAGGGCGCATCTGAGATGATTCAAGGTATTATCTGTGTCTACTCCACCCTTTCTGCAGTAATTATAGACACAAAAGAGATTCATTATTTTATTTCCAATGCCCTTGTTCAGAGCTTGGAGATTCCGACAAAGCTGTTGGATCGATACTTACAGCTAGAGACTCCTACAAGAGCAGACTCAACGATTATGCACTGGTGATGGCAGTGCGAGCTTACTCTAGGAGGCGAGAGCTTCGTATGGGATCTTATTGTAGAGGCGTCGAGGCCTTACGATGTCATATTGTGTATGGACTGGTTATCTACAGTCCATGCCCAGATTGACTGTATTAGGCGTAAAGTGAGGTGTGTCCGCACGGATGGGACCAGGTTCACCTTCACCGGCGAGAAGGGAGCCTTTGCAGCGCAGGATGGACTTACGCAGAGGAGAGGGCAGCCGATCACACATTAGTTGGCTAGTCTCATCCTAGGAGCGGTTGATGTGCGAAGTTAGATTTTTCCTGTTGTGGTGGATCAGTACACAGACGTTTTTCCGGACAACGTTCCAAGACTACCTCCTCACAGATAGGTAGAATTTTACATTGACCTATACCCTGGGACAACACCAATATCTACTCCAATATATCGGATGGCTCTCGCCGAGATTCGTGAGCTGCGGGTACAGCTGGAGGACTACCAGGGAAAGGGATTCATCTGACCCAGTGTTTCACCATGGGATTCTTCGATTCTGTTCACCAGGAAGGAGGATGAAAGCTTACGACTATTTGTCGACTACCGTCGCCTGAATCAAGTGACCGTAAAGAACAAGTACCCACTTCCGATGATTGTCGACCTCTTTGATCAGCTTAAGGGAGCACGATGGTTCTTGAAGATATACCTCGGGTCAGGCTATCATCAGCTCAGAGTTCGAGACGAGGATATGCAGAAGACGACCTTCAGGTGTCGGTATGACCACTACAAGTTCTTGGTTATTCCCTTCGGCGTAACCAATGAACCAGCAGTGTTCATGAGTTTCATTAACAGGATCTTCCAGCCTTACCTCAATTGTTTTGTCATAGTCTTCATCGACGATATACTGATTTACTCGACTACTAAGGAGGAGCACACCTACCACTTGCAGGTTGTACTGGACACACTCTGAGAGCACCAGATTTATAGTAAGCTCTCAAAGTTCCAGTTCTTGATTCAAGGGGTTCATTTCTTGGGACACGTCATTCCAGAGGCTGGGGATATAGTGGATCCAGCAAAGATCAAGGCAGTACTTACTTGGGAGCCACCCAGGAGCGTGACGGTGGTGCAGAGTTTTCTAGGTCTTGCTGGGTACTATCAGAGATTTTTGCTAGACTTCTCCAGAGTTGCAGCACTGCTTTCAGCTTTGACGAAGAAGAGGAAACCCTTCATGTGGTCAGATAGATGTCAACAGAGCTTTCAGGAGATGAGACAGAGATTGACCAGTGCGCCCATCTTGAGGCTACCAGAGGAGGGCGTTGGGTACGTAGTTTACTGCGACGCATCAGGGACTGGACTCGGGTGTGTCCTGATGTAGGAGCGAGCAGTGATCGCTTACGGTTCACAACAGTTGAGACAACACGAGAAGAACTATGCTACCCATGACCTAGAGTTAGCAGTAGTGGTCTTCGCCTTGAAGATGTGGCGACACTATCTTATGGGCGATTGCTTTACAGTAAACTCTGACCATGAGAGTCTCAGGTACATCTTCTCGTAGAAGGATTTGAACCTGAGACAGCGGTGATGGCTCTAGTGCCTCCGGGACTATGACTTTTATATAGTCTATACTCCTGGGAAGGGGAACGTGTTGGCTGATGCTCTCAGTAGGAGATCGAGCATTCAACTACTAGGAGAGGTGACAGACCAGCTAGCCGCATTGCAGATATCCTTTGTGGATTGATATAGAGAATCCTTTCTACAGTCTCTCATATTCACTCCTCCTCTCATTCAGCGAGTCAGAGAGGCACAGTGTGGGGATGTTGATTGTGAGACGCGACGTGTTCAGATATCCATAGGGCAGGCGCCTGATGGGTTTTCTGAAGGAGGGGAGCATGTCATCCTCTTAAGGGGACATACTGTAACACCCGAGAATTTTATGTTATATAAATCATAAAAGGAATCTTTTTCTACACAACACTTGCTTGGCTTGCTTTACACGAAATCGCGACCTTCCTCGATAGCTTGCGTCGTACGCAATACCGAGTTTCACTAAATAACGATATGCTATTAAAATATTATTAAAACTAGCCCTTATGAATAGTAATAACCACTTTTTGAAATTTTATAAATTTTATTTTTCAAAATGGACTTCATTTTTGGATTCAGAATATCAAAATTAGCCTAGGGTGAAATTTTGGTATTTTTCTGAAAACTTTCAATTTTTGATGAATAGTGAAACCACTAAGTTGTAGGTTAAAAACTGAATTTTGCATAAAACTTAATTTTCCCGCTTCTGTGAATGGAATTTAGAAAATCTGACAGACACAGTTGATATCATTAAGTAAAATATGGTACAATGAGATAAAAATAATTTTTTGGTGAATAGTAACTTTTTACTTTTTTTACCGCGGTTAATAGTAAATAGGGTAACTAAGGGTAAATATGATATTACTATTACCCTAACACATGTCCTAATTCTATTGGATAAGTGTAATTCGACCAAAAACAACCTTATGAATATAATATGACTATTTAGGTCCACTTGGATTATATTATGACATTTAATATTATTTTATTTAATGAATAGTTAAATAGTTAAAATCAAAGATTAATAACTAAAACATTTTTAATATGGGGTTATACATAAGATAAATTAGACTATAAATATTCATTAGAAAGCTAAAAATATTTCCTACATAATGGTATTTTATTTGTAATTTTTAGACATTAAATAATTTAATTTATTTTTGACACAATGATGATGCAGTAATTATCTTATTAATGAAATATTGACATAATTGATGTTATAAACACCAAAATAAATGAAATTTGAGACTTTTTATGAATCACACTAATTTTCTAGGTTAATATGACATGTTAGTATTGATTTAATTAACTTGGTTAGAACTAATAATTCTGTTATGATTTTCACAAAAATCAATTACTAAATAGTGTCAAAATTGACATAAAGTAGTTTTTAAAACAAATATTATATTAGTAATTGTTATTTTATTCCTAAAAATCTGAGGTTTGGCCAAATGACTTATATAAGGTTATATATATTAATAATAAACAAATTGGGGTTCTTTTAGCTGCTTATAGTAAGTTTATTAACCTTATAGTATAAGAACACAAGAAGACATGGTAAAAGTAAAATTATTTAACTTAATGTTAAATCTAAATGATAAGGTTAAAATAAGAACCTAAACTTGTCTAAATTCTATTGGATGAAATGATTTCAACCCATCCTCACCTTAGCTTTGAAATATATCAATTTGGAGCTATTTAAAACCGAACTTGACTTTATAATAAAATAATATTTTTAGTTATTCCAAAGGTGCCCCTCTCCTCCCTTATAAAAGGGCACCTCCTCCCCCTCTTCCTCACACCACATTGAGCCATCAAGATCGGACAACCCCTTCCACTTTCTCCTATCCACTTCCCTAGAGACATCCTAGAGGTCCTGGTATTCTTAAAACACCAATTTTAGTGCCCTAAAAGAAGGTCTCAAAGAATCACTTCAAAGAAGAGGTAATGTCCATTACCGATTCTTTCATCTTTATTTCTTCTTCCACTTATTCTTCTTTAGTTGTTTCATTATGAAGTAATAAAATCAGTATCACTCATATACTGATATGTTATTATAAGTATGAAACAACCCTATTTCACCATCTATCCATCCTACGGAAAAAGAAATCACCGTGCATGCGTACATACGGAATACCGTCTCCACGCCGTGGTGTAATCTATTTTCCACCACCACCTTACATGGATGGGTATAATGGTGTAAATAATGACTATATATGACTATTATAAAGTGATTTTGATTCTGAAATAGTATACATATACTCCAATACAATTCCACGATCATAGGAACGATATCATCACTCGTGCGTACGTACGGAATACCGTCTCCACGATGTGATGTGACTCGTTCTACATGATCTTCATTTCATAATGATTATATAAATGAATTGAATGAATGAATATGATATATATTACACTAATACCATTCTGGAAATGAGGTATCTATAACCTAAAGAGAATAATAATAATTTATTCGACAAAGCACGCATAAGAACAAAAAGTTATAAACACCCAAATAACAAGTAGCAATGAAATGTTACTACTAAGAAGCTAAGAATATGACCATATATGATATCATAAAAACAAGTATGATTCTGTAATAAGTCAATAACAATATTTAAATCATTATACAGGAGGTTCGGACACTTACAAAGCAAGTCGGACCTAAGGTAAGGGAAAATCTCGCAATCTCAATTTTTATCCGAGATTGTTTATACTTTGAAATTTACTGGGGGTGTATTTTATCATCCACATCCATGTTTCCTCAATATGTAATATTATTTCCATCCACCTAAAATTGTTTAAATCCATTTTTACCCTTCGACGAGTTTTTAGTAAAGGATATGAAAGGAATCTTTTGTCGTTTTTCGTACGAGGTACTTTTTGACTTTTCCGACAAAAGTACGAAAAGAATGTTTTTTAAATTATATGGCATGAATGGATTTTTAAAAAATTATTTCCAAGAATCTTCCTTTAAAAGTTTTCAAGTTTATTTTTAATCAACTTCTTTTAGTTTATAATTGTATGACATGTTAAGAAATGAAAAGTGTTTTTGAAGCAGAAAGGATATTTTCCTCAAGAATGGAGTTCAAGTGTTTTATCAAAATTATTTTCCATCTAAGATAATAAAGGGTTCTGTTTTTGTCCCTATTATTACATTGATTTGATTATGTTGTGATGGAATTATATTTTTATGAATTTCTTTATCTTATATGAATTGTTTTATGATGTCACGATGTTTGAGATTCCCATTTTTATTACATGGGTTATGAAATGATGTATGATTTATGATTTTGTGGCACACATAAGAATGGTATCATTATGATATGGGTGGGACCTATATCTCCCTCCAATGCATTGGGTAAAGATTTAATATCTCATGAGATAGACATGGCTGGAATGGTAGGTTATACCGGTTCAGTGAAATAGGACTGAAACGAGGGTGACTCGGTTCAGAAAGGGACTTTGTCCACTAAGATAGTCTTGGAATTGAGTCTTGACTAACAAGAAATGATTCTCTATGATTATGTGTGTATTCCACAAAGTTTCATGTTTTAAGTTATGATTATTTTGATTACATTTCACTGCCATGATTTATCCCATGTTATGAAATTATGATCTCTTTTGCAGGTTAAGATGTGATTGATATTTCTTTTGTTTACCTTTACTGAGCATTTGAGCTCACCCTTTTGTATGTTTTCTTTCCCTAGGTCAGGAAGAAGATTATTAAGTAAGATATGCCAAAAGGGACTATAGATATGATGAAATAAATGGGAGACAGTGTAGACGCTTTGTGAACCAGTTGTTTATGTTTCCCAGTTTCTAAAGACACTATACCTATACGGTCCTTTCGTGGTTTTTTTATATGTTGTAATAAGTATGCTTCAATTTTGAAGTATTAACAATGTATGTAAAGTATGGGTCATTATAGTTTGTGTCAGAGGAAAGGTATAGTCAACCTTTGGAAACTAGGATGTGAAACCCTTAGTAAGAACCCTAAGGATAAGTCTAAGCATAGAACACAATCTTAGTGTTTTAGAAATGGCCATGAATAACCTAGGATAAGACCTTAAGTGTGAAATTTTATTCTTGATTATGTGGTTTTCCTATTATAATTAGTGTTGCTCACACTATTCCTCTTGGTTTTAGTCAATGGATGGAACCTGAAGGAATCATGTTAATGCGGAATGCGACGGGCAATGCAATGATTGTCCCCCTGAGCAACCAAACGTTATGGGAGATGGAATGCAAAATCTTGTAGCCATGCTCACAAAACTTTCTCAAGCTATGAATCATGCAGGACTTCCAAACGAGCAAAGGAAGGAAAAACATTCTGTTGAATTCTTCATGAGGCAGCGTCCACCCTCTTTCAGCGGGTCTACTGATCCATTAGTTGCTGAACAATGGATTAGTACTACTGAAAAGATATTTTCAGTTCTTCAATGTTCTGAACATGATAAAGTCATCATAGCAGTGTATCGTTTGGAAGGAGATGTTGATCAATGGTGGAATCTTATTAAGAATACGAGGCAAAGGGATGAAATTGAGTCCATGGAATGGGACGAGTTCAAGAACTTATTTTTCAATAAGTACTTCCCTAGTATTCTACGAACAAAGATGGAGAAATAGTTTCTTGAACTGAAGCAAAAGGATGATGAATCTGTTGGTACCTATGAAGAAAATTTTACAAGACTTGCAAGGTACGCTTCTGGTATTATTATCCAACCTGAGAGTAAGATCGATCGGTTCTTTAGTGACTTAAAACCAAGTCTTTGAAGGGCATTATCCATAAGGGACTTCAATAGCTATGAGGAAATCGTTCAATGTGCTCTCAAAGTCGAGATGGAGATTGGAGTAACCCATCAGTCATATGGGTTTGATAAGAAGAGGAAAATGGAATTCAAAGGAAAATCTAAAGAGCACACTGAAAAGAAGATGAGCTTTCCCTTATGCTCAAAGTGTGGAAAGAAACATGGAGGGAGTTGTCTTAAAGGGACAAGTAAATGTTTCAAATTTGGAAAGGAAGGTCATAGTGCATTTGAATGCCACGATGATGGGAAGAAGATGTCTAATGATGCAAACAAAGGAAGGGATACACAGAATGAACCTACTACACTTAAATGTTTCAAGTGCAAGGAGATGGGGCATTATGCCAATAAATGCCCTAATCCAAGGGTTGATGATGATGGTCGATGTCAACAAACTCTCAAGGCTAAAGACAAAGGAAAGTCACATGCAATTTCTATCAGCGATGTGGAGTACGATAACGATGTAGTGAAAGGTACACTTACCATCCACTCTAAAGTAGCAAATGTTTTATTTGATTCTGGATCCACCCACTCTTTTATTTCTGAAGAATTTTCTAAGGGTATCACCGTATTACCTCAACAATTAGATGTTGAGTTAGCTGTGACAACACCTAATGGAACAACAGTCGCATCAAAAGTTTATAATTCTTCTCCGATCGAAGTTTATGGGAAAGTGCTTCCTGCAAATCTTGTGATCCTTCCTATAGTGGAATTTGATGTGATTCTTGGAATGGATTGGCTTTCTTTATATGGAGCTCATATCAATTTCCAAAGAAGGGAAGTCACATTTCATATTCCAGATCAATCTATGATTGTCTATCAATGCAAGGATGAACATAACCTTCTAGTGGAAATTTCTTCCATTTTATGGGTATTGATTCCACTAAATGAAGGTTATTTATCTCAAATGGTTGGTGAGAAAATCACGATTAAGAATATTCCCATTGTACGGGAGTTTTATGATGTATTTCCGGAAGAATTACCGGGTCTTCCACCAAATTGTGAAGTTGAGTTTTCAATATAACTCGTACCGGGTGCTTTGCCTATTTCAAAGACACCTTATAGAATGGCCCCAATTGAGTTGTAGGAATTGAAGAAGCAACTCCAAGAGAATATTGACAAGGGATTCATATGCCCTAGTGCGTCACCTTGGGGAGCACCTGTTCTATTTTTTAAGAAGAAAGATGGATCAATGAGACTCTGCATTGATTATCGAGAAATTAACAAGATCACTATCAAGAACAAATATCCTCTCCCACGCATTGATGACTTATTTGAACAACTACGCGGAGATCAATACTTTTCCAAGATTGATCTTCGTTCAGGGTATCATCAATTAAGGGTCAAAAGGGAGGATATACCAAAGACGACTTTCCGTAAAAGGTATGGACACTATGAATTTATAGTGATGCCATTTGGTCTTACTAATTCCCCTAATATCTTCATGGATATGATAAATAGAGTCTTTAGAGACTATCTTGATCAATTTTTGGTAGTCTTTATAGACGATATTCTTGTCTATTCAAAGAGAAAGGAAGAACATGAAGATCACTTGAGAATTATATTGAAGGCCCTGAGAAAGGAGAAGCTTTATGCCAAATTTACCAAGTGTGAATTTTGGCTTCAAAAAGTTGCATTTTTGGGTCACATAATCTCAAAAGAGGGGATATCTGTGGATCCAGCAAAAATAGAGGTTATCGAAAGATGGTCGAGACCAACAACAGTAACTGAGATCCGAATTTTTCTTGGTTTGGATGGATATTATCGATGTTTTGTGAAAGACTTTTAATGATTATATAATCCACTCACCAAGTTGACTCAGAAAGGAGTTAAGTTTGTCTGGACGGTAGAATGTGAAGAGAATTTCAAGGAGTTGAAAAGAAGGTTATCCAGTGCACCTGTGCTCACACTGCCTTGTAGTGGAGAAAGGTTTGTGATCTACAGTGATGCATCCAAGAAGGGATTAGGGTGTGTTCTTATGCAAAATGATATGGTGATAGCTTATGCCTCACGACAGTTGAAAATCCATGAGCAAAATTACCCAACACATGATTTGGAGTTAGCTGCGGTAATCTTTGCATTAAAGATTTGGAGGCATTACCTTTATGGTGAAAGGTGTGATATTTATACTGATCATAAAAGCTTAAAGTATATTTTCACACAAAAGGAGCTGAATATGCGTCAAAGAAGATGGTTGGAGCTGATTAAGGATTATGAATGCTCGATCCATTACCACCCTGGGAAAGCAAACAAGGTGGCAGATGCATTAAGTCGACAAGACCATGCCAGTTTATCCATGATGAGGATCACAAAAGATCCAATATTTATGGATTTACAAAGGATGGCTCTTGGAATTATAATGAAAGGGGAAAAATCTTATCTTTCTCAAATGACTGTTCAACCGTCTATACATGTGAAGATTAAAGAGGCACAGAAAGAAGATGTCGAGTTACAAAAGAAGGTGAGAAATGTTCCTGAGTTCAACCTTGATTGTGATGGGATAATAATGTTCAGGAATCGGGTTTGTGTTCCTCCCATCCCAGAATTAAAGAAGGAGCTGCTGGATGAGGCTCATAGTTCTTCATTCTCAATTCATCCTGGAAGCACGAAGATGTATAGGGATCTGAAAGAGTACTTCTGGTGGGATGGCATGAAAAGAGATGTTGCTGAATATGTCTCTCGATGCTTGGTTTGTCAACAAGTTAAAGCTGAGAGACAGAAGTCTAAGGGGATGTTACAACCATTACCCATACCCGAATGGAAGTGGGAAAACATCACTATGGACTTTGTCACAGGACTTCCTAAAACATCCAAAGGCAATAATGCTTTCTGGGTCATAGTTGATCGTCTTACAAAGTCTGCACACTTCATTGCTATTAGAGAGAATTTCTCTCTGGATCAGCTTGCCAGGATATATATAAAGGAAGTGGTAATATTGCATGGAGTACCACTTTCTATTATATCTGATCGGGATCCGAGATTTACCTCGAAGTTCTGGTGAAGTCTTCAGCATACTCTGGATACAGAGTTGAGTTTCAGCACTGCTTATCATCCTCAGACAGACGGTCAGTCTGAGAGAACAATTCAAACCCTAGAAGATATGTTGAGAGCTTGCTCTATGGATTTCAAAGGAGGTTGGGATCAACACCTACCTTTGGTGGAATTTTCTTATAATAATATCTTTCACTCCAGTATTCAGATGGCTCCTTATGAAGCTCTCTATGGAAAGAAATGCAGGACTCCAACTTGCTTGGATGAAGTTGGGGAAAGAAAGCTATTAGGACCTGATATCGTTGATGAAATGGAAGAAAAGGTCAGATCTATTCAACAACACATAAGAGCAGCTCAAAGTCGACAGAAAAGTTATGCCGACAACCGAAGAAAAGACCTAGAGTTTGAAGTGGGTGATAAAGTGTTATTACGAATATCTCCCTGGAAGAGGGTTATGAGATTTGGAAAGAAGGGGAAGTTGAGCCCTAGATATATCGGTCCTTTCGAAATACTGGATCGTGTTGGGAAGGTAGCTTACCGATTGGAGCTTCCACCAAATCTCTCTCAAGTTCACGATGTGTTCCATGTATCTCTCCTGAGAAAGTGCATACCCGATCCTTCACATGTACTCAGCTCAGAAGTTGTACCACTGGAGCAAGATCTTTATTATGAAGAACAACCGATAGAGATTTTGGATCGTAGCGAAAAAGTCCTACGAAACAAGACCACTCGATTGATGAAAATTTTATGGAGGAACCACCAATTAAAACAAGCTACATGGGAACTTGAGGATATGATGAGGGAGAGGTATCCTCATCTGTTTGTTACAAAGTGACGAATTTCGAGGGAGAAATTCATTTTAAGGGGGGTAGAATGTAACACCCGAGACTTTTATGTTATATAAATCATCAAAGGAATCTTTTTCTACACAACACTTTCTTGGCTTACTTTACACGAAATCGCGACCTTCCTCGATAGCTTGCGTCGTACGCAATACCGAGTTTCACTAAATAATGATATGCTATTAAAATATTATTAAAACTAGCTGTTATGAATAGTAATAACCACTTTTTGAAATTTTATATATTTTATTTTTCAAAATGGACTTCATTTTTGGATTCATAATATCGAAATTAGCCTAGGGTGAAATTTTGGTATTTTTCTGAAAACTTTCAATTTTTGATGAATAGTGAAACCACTAAGTGGTAGGTTAAAAACTGAATTTTGCATAAAACTTAATTTTACCGCTTCTGTGAATGGAATTTCGAAAATCCGACAGACACAGTTGATATCAGTACGTAAAATGTGTTTCAATGAGATAAAAATAATTTTTTGGTGAATAGTAACTTTTTACTTTTTTTACCGCGGTTTTTGAAAGATAGTATGTTCAATGACCTATTATTATTTATTATATATCATTAACATCTACAATTTACCTCTTGGTACTATCATTTATTTTACCATTTGATTAGTTGTAACGTAATAGTTATTTATTATGACAAATCCATTTTTAACTCATATAAAACACAACTAATTGAAATGAGGTATGCCAACTTTGAAAAATGAATCTCAAATGCTCTAAAAGGGCATAAAAACCATGAAACCCAATTTTTATGTTCTTATAGTGATTTTTTGGTCTCATAGAACAACATATAATAATGAAAAATCATGCTAGGGGAATAGTTCATGCAACATGCTTCAATTTTATTAGTCATCGAGCGTTAAAGGACTTATAGGTCTATGGTTATAGATATTCAATGTTTTAATTCAAAAAAAAATCCAATAGATATTGTTTTGGAGAAAATAAAGAATTAATTACAAATAAAAGAAAAATGGGAAGAGTTCTTAAGATCAATAAATCATTTTTTAACATGGGAAAATGAAGTGTTACAAAATAAAGTGAGTGTTCAAAAAAATAACGGACATGGATGATGACACAATACATATTTAAATTTGATATGGAGATAAATAAATACCACATTAACATCACATTTGTAGTCTCAAACCTATGAGACTCATAATTTAGACTACCCAAATCAGATAAATATTATTTTATGAATCCTCAAACCCAAATGTGTTACACATATTGTAATAGGTGAGAATATAATGTGAATTTTTTAATATGAGACATCCAATGAATTTGATAATATTAGATATTCTTTCACATAACTCCAAACAATGAATAAAATCACTTTCTATATAGGATTATATTTTATAAAACTCTGTGTTCATCACAATACCCAACATACACAAAATCTATTCCTTTTACATAAATTATAAAAACTTATTCTAGAGACCTATGTCACATGAAACTCTAAGATTTAGAAAACTTCAGACATGAACAGACCCCACATCATTGAGACACATTTTATTTAACCTTTTCTACGACACATTTACATGAATTTTGTGTGAACATTGGACTAAAACCCACCATATCTGTGATTACTCACAAAAAATTCCTATAAACAGCTGGATTTGTGTCCTATCACACCTAAGAGAATTTCCGAAACCAATGTTTGAATGCGAAAACACTTTTTTCTCCTAAGAATAGGAATTATTACCATTATTCCTTTCATATATTTCATTTCCAAGGATGAATCCATATCTTTTGTGCCATAATGAATGATGAGAAGAAAAAAAATTATGAAATTACTACTCTTGTTCTTCCAACTCTTGGGTAGCATGTTGAGACTCTTAACAAGTGTAATCCCCAACCACATCTTTACCAATGGAAGCCAAAAATATTAAAAAAAATTGGTAATACTCCCATTGGGAATCCAAATGAATAATCCCCACACCATCTATTTTACTTTTTTCATTAATTATATAATCATCATTACTACATGGATTTAGAAAATATTTAAAGGACCTATCAAATGAACAAAACAAAATCACCTTAAACTATATGGAACTTGTTTCCTATTTTCTTACAGGACATATAAGATTCATCATTGAGGTTCAATCATATAATAATTATCATTCCACCCTTCCACCTCATGGGAGATATCCCTAATATATTTTCATCCATATCGAGCATACCAGAATCCTCACTGAATAACCCATAAGTCTCCACAATACATAACATAATATATAATCCTATACTAGACATATAATATATCACAAAATTTTCACGAAAAACATATTTGGGTCCTTCCCCACTAAAGGTTATCTTTAAATTGGACCATCAATGAGAAGTTTACGTAGAAATATACCCACTAAATTTTAATGAATGATAACCAACCAAAGGAATTTAAACCATGTGTCTCCCCATTGGATATTAAACCATAAGAGTCCCTATTATACTATAAATTGTTAGTATCATCCTTACGACTTCAAATAATGAAAATACCCATTGTAAATTAAATTCTAATAATCATCCTTAGTAAATTAATGATTTATTATCCCCATTAAACATTAAACAATGAGAATCCTCCATAAAACATTAAATTGTGAATATCCCTATTTTAATTTGACCCATGAGTGTATATAGTTTCCATTATAATATGAGAATCTCTATTGACAAAAAATTTATGACCATATGGGATGTGAATGAGAAGTGTATTTTGTAATCATAGAAACTCTCTACCCTCTTCTTATGTTAATATAATAAGATTCCTTACACATGTTATGTGAATGAGATTTATTATGTGATGGTCATAATAAGAAAATGTAATGGGGTTGGGATATCTTCCATCTCTCATATGAATATGAGAATAAAATAATCCCCATTTATATGGGACATGAATAAGATTCCCTAAGTTACACACATAAGATTCTCTATATACTGGGAATATGATTACTCTTGTCAATATCCTAGTACAAATTAAGTTATCAACACCATTTTTAATTTCTATAGGGGTATAATATTACGATTTTGATGATAAAGAGTTACGTTTGGTGTTGATGTATGGTTACATTTAGAACCGGGCTCAGATGACTTATTTGATGAGAATAAGTTTCCCTGGTTGATGAGAAAATGTTTTCCCAGGACTTAATCCTATGAATCCATATATGAATAACATAGGATATCCTCATGGGACTTTAGGAGGAATATATTGAAAAATTCCCATAACATAAACAATTATAGAGCGTTATTGAAGACAAATCCTCTCCAAAAAAAATGTGTTCAACCTACTAAGGTGTAATTTGATATAATTAATCAACCTATAAATGAATATTTTGAGAGGAATTATATTATTTATAATTTATTAAATATATGAGGGATATCAAGAAAAGGAAATGAAGACCTTGAATGATTCCATGGTAAGAAGGTCAGACATCACATCATCCCATTCCAATCAAGGAGATGACACTGCCAACCATGGGGAAAATAGGATATCAATATTTGGGAATACAAACTGTGGGATCGTAAGCTAATTAATACAAAAGTAACTTCCTAATGATGACATATTAGTGGTCCTAGTAACACTTTTTGGAAATCATGTTTCCAATCCAAATATAATGATTTATCAAAAAGGATATTATTTTAAAAAAATATTTCACTAATCATCAATTACTTCTCTCCACTAAAGAATGGAAATTAAATTTCTATGTAGGACTTTCCATATTCATTTTGGATCTATTAAAGTTATTTCTGATTGTACTGTTAGTGAATACATTCTCAAACCCATTCCTTATATTTATTTTATTTCCTAACTATGATTAAAATATATTCCCCTTCCATGTGGAATTCATGATTATGACCATTTTATGATGTGACTTATGGCCATTGAATTATATGTCCATCCAATTCATTGGCTAATATTATATTACTCATTAGAATATGTTTATTATACATGAACATGATTCTATAATTTTCCACATTTGTAATGTTGTTATTTATACACATATTCCATGCACAAACAAGATGATGGATTTATTGAAAACTTTTTGATATATTTTATTAATATATTATGATGTTTCATTATATTGCATATTCCCCATTAAAATCCTTTATCAAATTTTCCCTAATGACTATAATTATAATCCAATGATTATTATAATTTAACATTAGTTATTCTCCCCCATGTAATATTTAATCATGACCCCTATTTGTCCCATCAATTGAGTTTTAGACTATCCCTTTAATTGTTGTATATCATCAAGTGAATACATGTAATTAAAAGGTTGATTTATCTTAATGGAGGATAAATAAAAAATATTCAACTAATAATTATGTATTATTTTGTTAAATAGATATATATATCTAATTTAAAAAATATATTAAACCTTTGGATCATAAATTGTTTCATTATTATGTTTTTATATTAAAAAAAATTGAAACAGTCTTTTAAGAAAAATTTGGGATGTCAAATTTCATATCATATAATTATATAGTTAATTGTTTAATTAGAATAATAAAATGTTAGTTATGATGATATAGATAAGTTTATTCATTGAATAAAATTATATGCCTTTTTAATTTATAAAATTTTGTGGTTTCTATGTAATAAAATCCCATTTTGGATACTATAATTTGATGTGGATCTAGAAAAAATATACCTAGGGTAATAACCACCAAAAGAGACGATTTGGTATTAACTTGATCATCACATAGTGTATGATTCCATTTAGGATTCCATGTGTGAAAAACAAAGGGGATATGATTCAATTAATAAAACACTCTAACAAAATTGTTTTGAAGGATATATATCTAATTTAATTGTATTCTATAAAAAGTAATTAAATTACATTATTCTAATAAAATCATTTGAGGAAAATGATAATCAATGGAATCCTATAAGACGTGACATTACAATTAATTTTCACATAACTATAAATTTATTATTCATGTTTTTTACATAAGTTTTATTAAAAGAATATATATTTAGAAAATGGTGGGAATAATGAGAAACTAGTCCAACATCCCATGAGGGAAAAATGAAACTATTTTTCAAACAAAATTTCCAGAAAAATGGGTGATGTAGTTAAAAATTTCATAGTTATATTTACATCTATAAATTAAGATATGAAAAAAATTAAATAATGTGGAATATCTATTTTCACCAATGTAGAAAAAACTAGAAATCAAACTATTTATGGATCAATGGACAACATGTTTTGTAGAACTTATTACTAACTTTTCCTAGAATAATGTGTTATCTCAATGGATAGGTTATTTTCTAGGATCCATTGTTATAATAAGGATAAATTCACCTTGGTTTTATAATTATAGATGTGGAGGTTTATCAATCGTAGAAATTGATATAAAATACCATGCTGATGTAATAAATTGATGAAATTGAGTGGGATGAATGTATGATGTTATTTTTTACCATGTATATTAATCAAAATATTAAATCATTGATAGAGAAAAAATTCACATAGAATAAGAAATAGGTTGATGAATCTATTTCAAATTATAGGGAAACCTTCACATGTAATGAAAGATATACCTTGAGGTATATTATCAGAATTAATTGAAAATACATAGATTAATTATTATTTTAAAACCACACCCTTGAAATCTCTAGCCATCTGAGCCTTTGGGATTTCTAAAGAAGTAATTTTATGTGATCTAAAATTAGATATGATTATGGGATAATGGTGAATTGATTATAAAAATATGAAATTTGAAATAGAGTTTGATGCTATGGGATAAAATAATAAGGGTAAAAAAATTATAAAACCACCCATATATAAAAAAATGTTGGAATAACCATTATGGGAATTTCCTTAATTTTTCAAGGAAATGATTCTAGTGTGGTTGAGAAGGCCACCATGGAAATTAATATCAAATATAAATGAAGAATCTATATAATTTTATAAAGGAATGGAATTACCCTACAAATGTAACACCCATTGTTCAATACATCAGCTATAGGGAGCAACAACACTATATAATCCAGTGTAATAAACCATAGGCCTTTGAGGGCAATCATCATCTACAACCACCAAAGAGAAAGGAGTTTGGGAAGAGTCATTCCATCATTTACACTATGGTGTAAAATAAAAATCAATTCATACATGGTATGCTTCCTATTCACCCAAAAATGGGAAATGTTTTATTTTATTACCATTTAAATCATTCCATTATGTCGCAAAATAATCCTAGGACTATTGAATCAAAACACTAACCCCATGAAGAAGTGATTTCAATAAAAACACCAAGTTGTGTGATTAATGCAACCCAAGTATTAGAGTATTATATTGTGAGATCATATGTGAATATATTTCCTATGACTCTTATAATCCTTCAATTAGTGTAATTTGATAATATACATGGCACAGGTTGGAATCATTATATAGATCCCACATCAACTATTGGGAAAGAATATTTCTTTAAATATTCTAAAACAACCCATGATCCTATGAAAATTAAATGAATATCATGAATATACATTGGAAAACCTCTCAATAGAGTGGGTGTTGATACCTAGTGAATAATAATACATTTAAATAATGGTTAAGTTAATGGAATGTACTGACCATGAGGAAGTTAAAATTGTATGTGAATAAACTGATGTATTTCCCAAGTGTTACACGTCCTTCCCCATGATCAGAGGATATAGTTATCAATAGATAATTTACTAGGAGACACTCTTACCTCAAAATGACCTATTAATATTTCCTTGATCAAACATGAGATGTTAAATAAGAAGCTACACAATAATTTTTACAAAAGTTTCATACTCCCTACTAGATCACCATGGTGCATGTTGATGATCCTTATTAAATAATGTAATGGATCAATGTTATTGGGAATAAATTTTTGGTAATACACGAATATCTCTATAATTAAAAATTGAAAAATGACAAGGATTTATGAATTTTTCCATAAACAATGAAGATCTCAACACTTCTCCAATATGAACCTTCATTCTTGATATCATCAACTAAATCTAAAGAAGGACGAAATTTAGAATACAACATTGTGTATAAGTTATAAACAAATTGGTTCATTGTGATGAAATTCAACCTCAATATTGAACATATAATATTAATTTATTAGTTGAATTTTTCCTTTTAAATTATACCCTAAAAAATTTATGGTAGTCTTTACTGATGGTATTGTTATTTACACCAAGAGTAAGGAAGAATGTGATGAGTTTCAAAGGATTTTATTATAGAATTTATTAAAGAAGGAAATGTATACTAAGTTAATAAATTAGATCTTTTGGATAAAAAAGTCACATTATTTATGACCATGATTATATGTGAGGGAATTTATATAGAACCATCATTGAAAAAGTCAATTTAGGAATAGACTAAACGAATAATTTTTCACAAAAAATTGTTGTTTTCATTGCTTAAATGGGTACTACCATTGTTTTGGGAAACATTTAAGATGATTTTAAAACCCTTAAATAAGATAATATAGAATGTTTTAAGGTTCTTAAAGGTGGAATAATATAAGGAAATAATCAAGGAACTTAATAAGAGGATTTTTGTTACACTTTACTCACACTTTTATCAAGCAGAGATGGGTTTGTGATATAAAATTATACGTAAAAGAAATATTGGTTTGTGCACTCACAAAGACGAATTAAGTGATTGAATATCCCACATGATACATAATGATCCATGAAAACCATCCTGAAACATTATAACATCCCAAAATTTCTGGGTATGTTGTCTTCAATAGCTTTTGTTTCAAGCAACACCGACTTGTCTTGTTTAACACAAAAGATTGAGTTTCTGCGAAACATCAATTTAGTGCTAATATTATTTAAATGATATATTTATAACTTATAAATTAGATATAGTACAATAAATAGTAATGAATTATTTTCAAATTTTATTTATTATGTTTTCACATAAATAAAACAAATTTATAAAGAAATGTATTAGTTTTGGTAAAATAGTTATATGTTTAAAAATACTATTTTTTAATGGAAACACTTTTTATTCCCTTTTTTGAAAAATAATATAATTAAATTTACAAAAATAGAAATTTAATTTTTTCAAATGGACTTCATTTTTAAATTATGAATATCAAAATTATCCTAGGGTGAATTTTTATTATTTTTCTGAAAACATTATATTTTTAATGAATAGTGAAAAACACTACATTATTGTTTAAAAACTGACTTTTTTCCTTCAAATAATTATTTTACATTATATTTATTTTCATATGACAATAGATAATAAATAAATATATTATCAAAATTTACATAATTTTAATAATTTTTATAATAGAATTAGATATAAAAATTCATTGAACGTTTATTAATGCCTTTTTACCCGCCATCTAGCCACATTTTCAGATTAGCATTAAATATAATTCTACCGCATTTTTTAATTTTATTTTTAAAAATTTGCACACAAGTTTGTAATAATTATGAAAAATTTGGTTCAATAAGATCAAAGTATTTTTGGTGAATAGTATCTTTTGATTTTAATTTACCACAGTTAAAGGTAAATATGGTAATTACATGTAAAAATAATATTATTTTAACATAAAACTACTGTAACATTTATCCTAATTTCATTTGATAAGTTTATTAGACCATAAAAATTCTTAGGACAAAAATATGATCATTTTTAAGCCACTTATGTTATGTTTAGACATTTATTATATTTTATTTAAAGAAGAGTTAAAAGTATTATATTCAAATTTTAATAAATAAGTCATTTTTAATATAGGGTTATCCATAAGCTGTATTATACAATAAAAATTTATTAGAAAGATAAGAAATTTATATACACTATGATTATTTATTTCTAATTTTTAGACATTATGTAATTAAATTAAATGGTAACATAATGACAATGCGGTAATAGTTTTAATAATTGAGATATAAAATAATTGATATTAAAAATACTCAAAAAAAATATAATTCGACTTAATTAATGACATAAAATAATTTAACAGATAACTTAGATTTGTAATTGAAATATGTATATTTTTAATGTTATCAAGTTGGATTGGTTTTTTTAAAAATGAAAATACTAAATATTATTAAAATTGGCCGAAATGTTTTTTTAAAATAAATACTATTTATTAAAATATTTAAATTTCATAAAAATATATTGTTCATCCTAATAACTAGGATAATGTCATATATTTCATAGATTATCCAATTAGGGTTTGTTTGTATTTTTATAGTAAACATATTAACCCTATTTTGTAATAATACAAGAAGACACGGTAAGAGTTAAATAGTTTATGTAAGGTTAAATTCAGAATATATGGTTACTTTTATAACCTAAACATGTATAAAATTACATTTTTATAATATTTAGACTCATAATCATCTTATATTTCAAATTAATCACTGTTTTTCTATTTGAAATCAAAAAAATTATAATACATTAATATTTTATGATCTTCAAAAAGTTCCCCTGACCTCTTTAATAAAGGGACCTTGCATGAGAGTGAAACTATGTGTTAGAACAGAGAATTGATGCTAAAATAAAATGTGATTTTCTAATATAACATACATAGGACCCTTGGTGTAGTGCTAAAATTTTGTCTCGCCTAAATTTTCCCTATGCTTATAAGTGGTCCTTGTAGTAAAATTAGGGGTCAAATCCATAGGGGCCTAAATTTAATCAAAGAAAAATACATTATAAGATGGAGATTAGGATATGAGGTGGCCTTCCCTGTTTTGATTTGAGATGCTTTAAATGAAAACTAAGAGGAATATGTAAATTCCATCTATTATAAAGGGCATATCCTTTGTTAATATAGGGGAGGGATTGGAAGAACATCAATTTAAATTATTTCAATATCACTAACCTGAAAAGGATTCATTTCACGAAATCAATATAAAACAATTAGTTAGTTGTTTAACAACATTAAATGAACATGCTAATCACCTATAATATTGGAGGATAATTTTCATGATCACTTGAAAGTAAATTATCATATTATTACATGAAACATGTGGCGATAAAATTATATAAGAAAGAGGAATAACGAAAATCATTGAATGAAAAAATAAAATTAAATAAACGATTAAACCATTAAAGAGTGGGAAATAAAATCCAATTAATTCACTTTTTACCCTTTATATAAACCCAGGAGATATTCAGCCTTCCATTTTTTGAATATTTCAATAGAAGATGAGCATAGACTCATGCAGGTGGAATTGAAGAAGTAAAATCAATGAAATTACAATCACAACACCATTTTGTGATGAATTTTACAACACTTGGTATGAATATCTTCAAAACATGAGACAAAAATATCCAATTGATATGAATAATATTATAATAATAGTACAAGAATAACATTTATTAATAATCTAAAGTGAATTAAAAAAATATGCATGAGAAAGAAATGTGATTAGAACATCAAATTCATAGAATAACATCAAAAAGAAATCATACAAAACTCTTCTCAAATAATCCAACACCACTTCCTTAAAAAGAAATTTTGGATGCCTTGGGGTTTTCCAAAAATATTACAAGTCTTCCAAATTAATGATGGTATGCAATGGTAGGGGGAAATATGAGGGAGAGTACACATTTCCACCATTGAAAAAAATATTATCCACCTTGCATACACCCAATTGAAGTGCCAAAAATGAAATTCTATATGGCCAAATTTTAGTGTGACATAAAATAGTAAATTTAATAACTGGATATCCTATAACCCTTTATAAGAATTCTCCAAAACTAGATTTTTGGTTTTCTAGAAATGATCAAAATAGTGGAATATCATTCTGGGCTAGAAAATCTGGCCCATAATTTCATCATTAATATGGGCCACATAAAAAATCCATTAAAAATTCATAATTATCCATATAAATAATTTAATGAAATGTTACCAATGAGGTCCTCTATCTCCGGTTAAAATTTAACATTGTTGGGATCATATCATATACACTATTATTATTTTATTGGTCTATTGTCTTGTTCACTTCGACAAGAATTTCCTTGGTTTAAGGACTACTGTGGTAATCATACATAATGAATATCAAATAATTACCAAAGGATATAATATTACTAATATCATGGGAGACCTAAAATTAAAATATTAAAATAATATCAAGACAATTTGTTGTTTTAATATGTGTTCAAAAATGTACATGGTAATAGAACATTTTAATAAGGAATTGTAATAATAATGTGAAATAATGTTCAAACTATAAAATTAAAAAATTGGTGTTTTTACATAATGATGTTCAAGAAAGTTTTATATTAAAATAATTAATATTATCCTTTTTCTGTTGCTAATCACAGACCCAATATAAGTATTTCTTTTCCCGATCAAAAAAGTATCTCATGAAAATGAAAATTGAATTTAAATTTTCAAGAAAATCATAACATACAATGTTTAACATTTCTATTTCACATCAAATAATAAAAAAACTTATAAAAAAATTTAAATAATTATAGGTCTAGAATAATATTGCAATCCCATGCCCATTCCATTATTCAAATTCAACATCACATTTTATGATGTTTCAATTATTCATACTGATGTGATGTGAATCACAATAGATATGGGGGTTCATATTTATTCAATGTGAAAAATGGAAGTTGTAGGTGGAATCAAATGTTAATATTAAGAGGATTATTAAATTTTTTTTTTCATTTTTTTCTTTATTCCACTATGGTAATTGAAATTGCAGTAAATCGAGTAAACCCGTATAGTGATAATTTTTATCAGAATTTTAGGGTCAAATAACTTAGGGAACTAAGTGAGGCACACATACTCAGGCATCATCTCAAGTTAAATTGACAAAAAACAATTCAAATTAAAAAATAGAGACAAAATTATAAAATCTGGACTATAAAACTCTAGAGTAGTGATCAAAAAATGTTCAAATCCATGAATTAGGCAATTCCCTTACTTTATATGAAAATCTGTTTTTTTTTATTTTTTTACGGTTTTTATGGTTTTTTAATAATAATTTGACAATGAAAATTATACCCAAACCTTTTCTATTTATTATGGGCCTCCAAAAACTCAAATTAATAGTCCACAATCAATTGGATGTGAAAATGAATATTTTAATCCAATATGATAAATATGTTAATGCTGAAAAAACTCATAAAAAACAGAAAAAATTTCCAAATTTATGCTCATGGAATTAAACTTTCATAAAAATACTAATTAAGAAATATAAAATTATTTAATATTCTATTTTAATTTTTGAAAAATATATTATCATGTAAATGGTCAATTAAATTTTTTCTTCAATTTATTCACAAAAACTTTTCATTGACACTATTTTTTCACTTTATTTTTACCCCCAACTTATAATAATAGTATCCCCATTATTTAATGAAATGAATCTTTAGAAGCAGTGTAGATGTAAAGAAGATGATATATAAAAAGAAATTTAAACTAAAAACATGGAATAAACTCACCTTGTAATTGATGTTTAGGTTTATGATTATTCTTGGTACTCTATTGATCTCCAAGGAATTCACATATACCTCATCATTGATGACATATTAAGGTGGAATTTTTAATTGATGGTTATTTCCACAAAAAACAAATATGGCCTAATGACCCCTAATTATCATTAAAAACATACATTGAACACATTTAAACTTGGATATGTTTACTTATTTAAAAACAATCTAAAAAAGATGGAAAAAATAACTATTTACTTTAGCACCCCAAATAATGATACTACAAATAATTTTAAAAAAAATAATATGGATATAGATATATATATACACAAAATTTTCAAATATAAGAATATATAAAAATAAAATAGAATATGGATGAACTATTGGACATAAAATAGTGGTAGGTGTACTCCCCTAACTCAATTCGGCCACAGGTTCAAGTCTCATTACTTTTCCATTCACGATTGGGTTTTCACAATGACCTACATTGTGTCTTTTTTTCAAAAAATATAAATATATATTAATTTATTTTTCAATATTAATTATATATTTTTCCTTTATTTTTAAATATATTTTCAAATAAACAAATAAAGAACAGAAAATAATATATATTACATAGAACAAAATAAATGAAATGAAAATGCAACAAAAAAAGGAGAAGAAAATACATCTTTCTTTTGAAATATTTGTAACATAAAAATACACAAAAATAAAATAATATTAAAAAGATCAAAATTCAATAGGATACTTGTTTTCCTCCCGGAAATTTTATTGTTTAATGTTTTTAGTTCGATAGGGACACCACAACTTACCCAGTAATAACATTAATATCCTAAGGATTTTCTTCACCAATCCATCCATTAGACAAGTTTTGCACCATTATTTATAGTCTTATTTATATACAATGTTATGTATTTCAATGAGTGGGATAATTATTGTAATATTAGAACATTTGGTCCAATATACACTTTCCTATGGAATCAAGGATCATTCTCACTTTGCTGGATTAAAGAGAATAATGAATTTAAATGACATGTTCTAGTTAATTACCTATGAAGGGATACTTGAGGGGGGAAGGAAGGGAAATATTTATGTGTATGGGTTGACTGAAATTTAAAAAATAGAATTGGAAATTTGAATCAAAATCAATTTATCTTTCCAAAATTTAAGAAATACTTGGTTTAATTACAAAATTGTCACGACCCGACCCTACCCAGGCTCGAGCCGCAACTACCCCCAGCCCGCCTCCATAGGCCAGGGGCTGGCGACTAATGCTGAAGGCACAACAACTCAGGGAGGCCTTTGCCTATGTACTTGTACATGCACACACAACCCACTCAATGCAGAAGTGCAGAGTAAAAATAAAAGCAAAGTACCAACTACTATAAATAAACCACAAAGTTCATCGACCTCTAAACAATACAAAGAAAGTGCTGAAGGTAAACTGAAAAGAAAAGGGTCAAAACACGCACCCAACCAGAAAAGTGCCACAACCCAGCAACAGGTAAACAAAATTAAAATAGCTGAAGGGTCCCACACTGGGGGCCTGACTACTACCACCGTACGCAGTCCAAGCTCCCAAACTCATAAGCTCCGCTGAAGTCACGAACTACCTCTCCATCGTTGGCAAGGGCACACCAAGTGTGGGAAAAGACCAAGAAGGGGTGAGTATAAAAATCATCAGTAGGATGCCCCGAAATCTCGAGGGAGAAAAAACGAAGGTACTGAAGAGGTGAGCAGTAGATTGAACATGGAAAATTCAAGGAGTACAACAGAGAGTGAAGTAAAGAGTAGAGCTCAACCCAACAATAGGAAGAAAGTAGACTCGTCCAAACACAAGGAGCTATAAATGGTGAGAATATGAACTTCTCATCGAGTCTTCACTACCTATAGCACGAGAGTAGACTCGTCCAACCACGAGAAGCTAGACATGGAAAGCACGTGGCATACCCCGCGCGTATTCGCCTCCCCTGGAAGGAGAGTAACCAAAACCCAAGGAGTGGGTAATGGAACAAGGTATATACATATCCATATGTTCAATCAAGAAGCCCGAACATGATCGTAAGGGGATCTCCATCCCGTAGATTAGCCCATGAAAGTGAGTAACAAACAGTCCCAGAAGTAAACACCATCGATGCTCAGCATCCCGCACGTCTACCCCGAACTGCAAGTCAAGGGGCTCAAATCACCACACCTTGACACTATCCTCTTTGGGAGGCACTGACTCGCACGCAATGTTTTAGGTCGCGTCACAGGGACATGTCTCAGTGGGGAAAGTGCCCCTAGTACTTGAGAGTTCTGTGGGAACGTCTAGACACACCTCGTCACAGCCCCGTAGTCAAGAGGTCTCCTCAAAGTCTACAGGCGACCCCCTACCAAGCCCCGCTGGAAGGTAATCCCTGCAAGTCGACGGGTTCCCATTGAGGGAGACCTAGCAAGAGTCGATGGGTGCCACACATCCCAATCCCGTAAAAGGGGTAATCCACTGAAGTGCCAAAAATGAAATTCTATATGGCCAAATTTTAGTGTGACATAAAATAGTAAATTTAATAACTGGATATCCTATAACCCTCTATAAGAATTCTCCAAAACTAGATTTTTGGTTTTCTAGAAATGATCAAAATAGTGGAATATCATTCTGGGCCAGAGAATCTGGCCCATAATTTCATCATTAATATGGGCAACCTAAAAAATCCATTAAAAATTCATAATTATCCATATAAATAATTTAATGAAATGTTACCAATGAGGTCCTCTATCTCCGGTTAAAATTTAACATTGTTGGGATCATATCATATACACTATTATTATTTTATTGGTCTATTGTCTTGTTCACTTCGACAAGAATTTCCTAGGTTTAAGGACTACTATGGTAATCATACATAATGAATATCAAATAATTACCAAAGGATATAATATTACTAATATCATGGGAGACCTAAAATTAAAATATTAAAATAATATCAAGGCAATTTGTTGTTTTAATATGTGTTCAAAAATGTACATGGTAATAGAACATTTTAATAAGGAATTGTAATAATAATGTGAAATAATGTTCAAACTATAAAATTAAAAAATTGGTGTTTTTACATAATTATGTTCAAGAAAGTTTTATATTAAAATAATTAATATTATCCTTTTTCTGTTGCTAATCACACACCCAATATAAGTATTTCTTGTCCCGATCAAAAAAGTATCTCATGAAAATGAAAATTGAATTTAAATTTTCAAGAAAATCATAACATACAATGTTTAACATTTCTATTTCACATCAAATAATAAAAAAACTTATAAAAAAATTTAAATAATTATAGGTCTAGAATCATATTGCAATCCCATGCCCATTCCATTATTCAAATTCAACATCACATTTTATGATGTTTCAATTATTCATACTGATGTGATGTGAATCACAATAGATATGGGGGTTCATATTTATTCAATGTGAAAAATGGAAGTTGTAGGTGGAATCAAATGTTAATATTAAGAGGATTATTAAATTTTTTTTTTCATTTTTTTCTTTATTTCACTATGGTAATTGAAATTGCAGTAAATCGAGTAAACCCGTATAGTGATAATTTTTATCAGAATTTTAGGGTCAAATAACTTAGGGAACCAAGTGAGGCACACATACTCAGGAATCATCTCGAGTTAAATTGACAAAAAACAATTCAAATTAAAAAATAGAGACAAAATTATAAAATCTGGACTATAAAACTCTAGAGTAGTGATCAAAAAATGTTCAAATCCATGAATTAGGCAATTCCCTTACTTTATATGAAAATCTATTTTTTTTTTATTTTTTTACGGTTTTTATGGTTTTATAATAATAATTTGACAATGAAAATTATAACCAAACCTTTTCTATTTATTATGGGCCTCCAAAAACTCAAATTAATAGTCCACAATCAATTGGATGTGAAAATGAATATTTTAATCCAATATGATAAATATGTTAATGCTGAAAAAACTCATCAAAAATAGAAAAAATTTCCAAATTTATGCTCATGGAATTAAACATTCATAAAAATACTAATTAAGAAATATAAAATTATTTAATATTCTATTTTAATTTTTGAAAAATATATTATCATGTAAATGGTCAATTAAATTTTTTCTTCAATTTATTCACAAAAACTTTTCATTGACACTATTTTTTCACTTTATTTTTACCCCCAACTTATAATAACAGTATCCCCATTATTTAATGAAATGAATCTTTAAAAGCAGTGTAGATGTAAAGAAGATGATATATAAAAAGAAATTTAAACTAAAAACATGGAATAAACTCACCTTGTAATTGATGTTTAGGTTTATGATTATTCTTGGTACTCTATTGATCTCCAAGGAATTCACATATACCTCATCATTGATGACATATTAAGGTGGAATTTATAATTGATGGTTATTTCCACAAAAAACAAATATGGCCTAATGACCCATAATTATCATTAAAAACATACATTGAACACATTTAAACTTGGATATGTTTACTTATTTAAAAACAATCTAAAAAAGATGGAAAAAATAACTATTTACTTTAGCACCCCAAATAATGATACTACAAATAATTTTAAAAATAATAATATGGATATAGATATATATATACACAAAATTTTCAAATATAAGAATATATAAAAATAAAATAGAATATGGATGAACTATTGGACATAAAATAGTGGTAGGTGTACTCCCCTAACTCAATTCGGCCACAGGTTCAAGTCTCATTACTTTTCCATTCACGATTGGGTTTTCACAATGACCTACATTGTGTCTTTTTTTCAAAAAATATAAATATATATTAATTTATTTTTCAATATTAATTATATATTTTTCCTTTATTTTTAAATATATTTTCAAATAAACAAATAAAGAACATAAAATAATATATATATTACATAGAACAAAATAAATGAAATGAAAATGCAACAAAAAAAGGAGAAGAAAATACATCTTTTTTTTGAAATATTTGTAACATAAAAATACACAAAAATAAAATAATATTAAAAAGATCAAAATTCAATAGGATACTTGTTTTCCTCCCGGAAATTTTATTGTTTAATGTTTTTAGTTCGATAGGGACACCGCAACTTACCCAGTAATAACATTAATATCTTAAGGATTTTCTTCACCAATCCATCCATTAGACAAGTTTTGCACCATTATTTATAGTCTTATTTATATACAATGTTATGTATTTCAATGAGTGGGATAATTATTGTAATATTAGAACATTTGGTCCAATATACACTTTCCTATGGAATCAAGGAACATTCTCACTTTGCTGGATTAAAGAGAATAATGAATTTAAATGACATGTTCTAGTTAATTACCTATGAAGGGATACTTGAGGGGGGAAGGAAGGGAAATATTTATGTGTATGGGTTGACTGAAATTTAAAAAATAGAATTGGAAATTTGAATCAAAATCAATTTATATTTCCAAAAATTAAGAAATACTTGGTTTAATTACAAAATTGTCACGACCCGACCCTACCCAGGCTCGAGCCGCAACTACCCCCAGCCCGCCTCCATAGGCCAGGGGCTGGCGACTAATGCTAAAGGCACAACAACTCAGGGAGGCCTTTGACTATGTACTTTTACATGCACACACAACCCACTCAATGCAGAAGTGCAGAGTAAAAATAAAAGCAAAGTAACAACTACTATAAATAAACCACAAAGTGCATCGACCTCTAAAAAATACAAAGAAAGTGCTGAAGGTAAACTGAAAAGAAAAGGGTCAAAACACGCACCCAACCAGAAAAGTGCCACAACCCAGCAACAGGTAAACAAAATTAAAATAGCTGAAGGGTCCCACACTAGGGGCCTGACTACTACCACCGTACGTAGTCCAAGCTCCCAAACTCATAAGCTCCGCTGAAGTCACGAACTACCTGTCCATCGTTGGCAAGGGAACACCAAGTGTGGGAAAAGCCCAAGAAGGGGTGAGTATAAAAATCATCAGTAGGATGCCCCGAAAGCTCGAGGGAGAAAAAAAGAAGGTACTGAAGAGGTGAGCAGTATATTGAACATGGAAAATTCAAGGAGTACAACAGAGTGTGCAGTAAAGAGTAGAGCTCAACCCAACAATAGGAAGAAAGTAGACTCGTCCAAACACAAGGAGCTATAAATGGTGAGAATATGAACATCTCATCGAGTCTTCACTACCTATAGCACGAGAGTAGACTCGTCCAACCACGAGAAGCTAGACATGGAAAGCACGTGGCATACCCCACGCGTCTTCGCCTCCCCTGGAAGGAGAGTAACCAAAACCCAAGGAGTGGGTAATGGAACAAGGTATATACATATCCATATGTTCAATCAAGAAGCCCGAACATGATCGTAAGGGGATCTCCATCCCGTAGATTAGCCCATGAAAGTGAGTAACAAACAGTCCCAGAAGTAAACACCATCGATGCTCAGCATCCCGCACGTCTGCCTCGAACTGCAAGTCAAGGGGCTCAAATCACCACACCTTGACACTATCCTCTTTGGGAGGCACTGACTCGCACGCAATGTTTTAGGTCGCATCACAGGGATGTGTCTCAGTGGGGAAAGTGCCCCTAGTACTTGAGAGTTCTGTGGGAACGTCTAGACACACCTCGTCACAGCCCCATAGTCAAGAGGTCTCCTCAAAGTCTACAGGCAACCCCCAACCAAGCCCCGCTGGAAGGTAATCCCTGCAAGTCGACGGGTTCCCATTGAGGGAGACCTAGCAAGAGTCGATGGGTGCCACACTTCCCAATCCCGTAAAAGGTGTAATCCACTGAAGGGAGACCCGGATAAAGTTGTCGACGAGTCCTAATGCCCTATCCCATAAAAGGGTACTCCATTGGAGGGAGGCTCAGAACCGTCATCGAGGACCACTTCCCAGCCTAGCTGGAGGTAAACCCGACATCGGGTACCACTTCCTAGCCCCGCTGGAGGTAAACTCAGAACCGCTCTAGCCATCCCTGCTGGATGATACTGCTCGGTGAACATTGTTGTACTGGCCATCCCTGCTGGATTAAGAATATTCCCATTGTATGGGAGTTTGATGATGTATTTCCGGAAGAATTACCGGGTCTTCCACCATATTGTGAAGTTGAGTTTTCAATAGAACTCGTACCGGGTGATTTGCCTATTTCAAAGACACCTTATAGAATGGCCCCAATTGAGTTGCAGGAATTGAAGAAGCAACTCCAAGAGAATCTTGACAAGGGATTCATATGCATTAGTGTGTCACCTTGGGGAGCACCTGTTCTATTTTTTAAGAAGAAAGATGGATCAATGAGACTCTGCATTGATTATCGAGAAATTAACAAGATCACTATCAAGAACAAATATCCTCTCCCACGCATTGATGACTTATTTGACCAACTACGCGGAGATCAATACTTTTCCAAGATTGATCTTCATTCAGGGTATCATCAATTAAGGGTCAAAAGGGAGGATATACCAAAGACGGCTTTCCGTAAAAGGTATGGACACTATGAATTTATAGTGATGCCATTTGGTCTTACTAATGCCCCTACTATCTTCATGGATCTGATAAGTAGAGTCTTTAGAGACTATCTTGATAAATTTTTGGTAGTGTTTATAGACGATATTCTTGTCTATTCAAAGAGCAAGGAATAACATGAAGATCACTTGAGAATTATATTGAAGACCCTGAGAAAGGAGAAGCTTTATGCCAAATTTACCAAGTGTGAATTTTGGCTTCAAAAAGTTGCATTTTTGGGTCACATAATCTCAAAAGAGGGGATATCTGTGGATCCAGCAAAAATAGAGGTTATCGAAAGATGGTCGAGACCAACAACAGTAATTGAGATCCGAATTTTTCTTGGTTTGGATGGATATTATCGATGTTTTGTGAAAGATTTTTAATGATTATATAATCCACTCACCAAGTTGACTCGGAAAGGAGTTAAGTTTGTCTGGACGGTAGAATGTGAAGAGAATTTCAAGGAGTTGAAAAGAAGGTTATCCAGTGCACCTGTGCTCACACTGCCTTGTAGTGGAGAAAGGTTTTTGATCTACAGTGATGCATCCAAGAAGGGATTAGGGTGTGTTCTTATGCAAAATGATATGGTGATAGCTTATGCCTCACGACAGTTGAAAATCAATGAGAAAAATTACCAAACACATGATTTGGAGTTAGCTGCGGTAATCTTTGCATTAAAGATTTGGAGGCATTACCTTTATGGTGAAAGGTGTGATATTTATACTGATCATAAAAGTTTAAAGTATATTTTCACACAAAAGGAGCTGAATATGCGTCAAAGAAGATGGTTGGAGCTGATTAAGGATTATGACTGCTCGATCCATTACCACCCTGGGAAAGCAAACAAGGTGGCAGATGCATTAAGTCGACAAGACCATGCCAGTTTATCCATGATGAGGATCACAAAGGATCCAATATTTATGGATTTACAAAGGATGGCTCTTGGAATTATAATGAAAGGGGAAAAATCTTATCTTTCTCAAATGAATGTTCAACCATCTATACATGTGAAGATTAAAGAGGCACAGAAAGAAGATGTCGAGTTACAAAAGAAGGTGAGAAATGTTCCTGAGTTCAACCTTCATTGTGATGGGATAATAATGTTCAGGAATCGGGTTTGTGTTCCTCCCATCCCAGAATTAAAGAAGGAGCTACTGGATGAGGCTCATAGTTCTTCATTCTCAATTCATCCTGGAAGCACGAAGATGTATAGGGATCTGAAAGAGTACTTCTGGTGGGATGGCATGAAAAGAGATGTTGCTGAATATGTCTCTCGATGCTTGGTTTGTCAACAAGTTAAAGCTGAGAGACAGAAGTCTAAGGGGATGTTACAACCATTACCCATACCCGAATGGAAGTAGGAAAACATCACTATGGACTTTGTCACAGGACTTCCTAAAACATCCAAAGGCAATAATGCTTTCTGGGTCATAGTTGATCGTCTTACAAAGTCTGCACACTTCATTGCTATTAGAGAGAATTTCTCTCTGGATCAGCTTGCCAGGATATATATAAAGGAAGTGGTAAGATTGCATGGAGTACCACTTTCTATTATATCTGATCAGGATCCGAGATTTACCTCGAAGTTCTGGTGAAGTCTTCAGCATACTCTGGATACAGAGTTGAGTTTCAGCACTGCTTATCATCCTCAGACAAACAGTCAGTCTGAGAGAACAATTCAAATCCTAGAAGATATGTTGAGAGCTTGCTCTATGGATTTCAAAGGAGGTTGGGATCAACACCTACCTTTTGTGGAATTTTCTTATAATAATAGCTTTCACTCCAGTATTCAGATGGCTCCTTATGAAGCTCTCTATGGAAAGAAATGCAGGACTCCAACTTGCTTGGATGAAGTTGGGGAAAGAAAGCTTTTAGGACCTGATCTCGTTGATGAAATGGAAGAAAAGGTCAGATCTATTCAACAACACATAAGAGCAGCTCAAAGTCGACAGAAAAGTTATGCCGACAACCGAAGAAAAGACCTAGAGTTTGAAGTGGGTGATAAAGTGTTATTACGAATATCTCCCTGGAAGAGGGTTATGAGATTTGGAAAGAAGGGGAAGTTGAGCCCTAGATATATCGGTCCTTTCGAAATACTGGATCGTGTTGGGAAGGTAGCTTACCGATTGGTGCTTCCACCAAATCTCTCTCAAGTTCACGATGTGTTCCATGTATCTCTCCTGAGAAAGTGCATACCTGATCCTTCACATGTACTCAGCTCAGAAGTTGTACCACTGGAGCAAGATCTTTCTTATGAAGAACAACCGATAGAGATTTTGGATCGTAGCGAAAAAGTCCTATGAAACAAGACCACTCGATTGGTGAAAATTTTATGGAGGAACCACCAATTAAAACAAGCTACATGGGAACTTGAGGATATGATGAGGGATAGGTATCCTCATCTGTTTGTTACAAAGTGACGAATTTCGAGGGCGAAATTCATTTTAAGGGGGGTAGAATGTAACACCCGAGACTTTTATGTTATATAAATCATCAAAGGAATCTTTTTCTACACAACACTTTCTTGGCTTGCTTTACACGAAATCGCGACCTTCCTCGATAGCTTGCGTCGTACGCAATACCGAGTTTCACTAAATAATGATATGCTATTAAAATATTATTAAAACTAGCTGTTATGAATAGTAATAACCACTTTTTGAAATTTTATATATTTTATTTTTCAAAATGGACTTCATTTTTGGATTCATAATATCGAAATTTGCCTAGGGTGAAATTTTGGTATTTTTCTGAAAACTTTCAATTTTTGATGAATAGTGAAACCACTAAGTGGTAGGTTAAAAACTGAATTCTGCATAAAACTTAATTTTACCGCTTCTGTGAATGGAATTTCGAAAATCCGACAGACACAGTTGATATCAGTACGTAAAATGTGTTTCAATGAGATAAAAATAATTTTTTGGTGAATAGTAACTTTTTACTTTTTTTACCGCGGTTAATAGTAAATAGGGTAACTAAGGGTAAATATGATATTACTATTACCCTAAAACATGTCCTAATTCTATTGGATAAGTGTAATTCGACCAAAAACAACCTTATGAATATAATATGACCATTTAGGTCCACTTGGATTAGATTATGACATTTAATATTATTTTATTTAATGAATAGTTAAAATAGTTAAAATCAAAGTTTAATAACCAAAACATTTTTAATATGGGGCTATACATAAGATAAATTCGACTATAAATATTAATTAGAAATCTAAAAAGGTTCCTACGTAATTTTATTTTATTTGTAATTTTTAGACATTAAATAATTTAATTTATTTATGACACAATGATGATGCAGTAATTATGTTATTAATGAAATATTGACATAATTGATGTTATAAACACCAAAATAAATGAAATTTGAGACTTTTTATGAATCCCACTAATTTTCTTGGTTAATATGACATGTTAGTATTGATTTAATTAACTTGGTTCGAACTAATAATTCTGTTATGATTTTTACAAAAATCAATTACTAAATAGTGTCAAAATTGACATAAAATAGTTTTTAAAACAAATATTATATTAGTAATTGTTATTTTATTCCTAAAAATCTGAGGTTCGTCCAAATGACTTAGATAAGGTTATATATATTAATAATAAACAAATTGGGGTTCGTTTGGCTGCTTATAGTAAGTTTATTAACCTTATAGTATAAGAACACAATAAGACATGGTAAAAGTAAAATTATTTAACTTAATGTTAAATCTAAATGATAAGGTTAAAATAGGAACCTAAACTTGTCTAAATTCTATTGGATGAGAGGATTTCGACCCATACCCACCTTAGCTTCGAAATATATCAATTTGGAGCTATTTAAAACCGAACTTGACTTTATAATAAAATAATATTTTTAGTTATTCTAAAGGTGCCCCTCTCCTCCCTTATAAAAGGGCACCTCCTCCCCCTCTTCCTCACACCACATTGAGCCTTCAAGATTGGCCAATCCCTTCCACTTCCTCCTCTCCACTTCCCTAGAGACATCCTAGAGGTCCTGGTATTCTTCAAATACCAATTTTATTGCCCTAAAAGAAAGTCTCAAAGAATCATTTCAAAGAAGAGGTAATGTCCGTTACCGATTCTTTCATCTTTATTTCTTCTTCCACTTCTTCTTCTTTAGTTGTTTCATTATGAAGTAATAAAATCAGTATCACTAATATACTTATATGTTATTATAAGTTTGAAACAACCCTATTTCACCATCTATCCATCCTACGGAAAAAGAAATCACCGCGCGTGCGTACGTACGGAATATCGTCTCCACGCCGTGGTGTAATCTATTTTCCACCACCACCTTACTTGGATGGGTATAATGGTGTAAATAATGACTATATATGAGTATTATAAAGTTATTTTTATTCTGAAATAGTATACATATACTCCAATACAATTCCACGATCATAGGAACGATATCATCACTCGTGCGTACGTACGGAATACCATCTCCACGATGTGATGCGAATCGTTCTACATGATCTTCATTTCATAATGATTATATAAATGAATTGAATGAATGAATATGACATATATTACACTAATACCATTCTGGAAATGAGGTATCTATAACCTAAAGAGAATAATAAGAATTTATTCGACAAAACATGCATAAGAACAAAAAGTTATAAACACCCGAATAACAAGTATCAATGAAATGTTACTACTAAGAAGCTAAGAATATGACCATATATGATATCATAAAAATAAGTATGATTCTGTAATATGTCAATAACATTATTTAAATAATTATACAGGAGGTTCGGACACTTACAAAGAAAGTCAGACCTAAGGTAAGGGAAAATCTCGCAATCTCAATTTTTATCCGAGATTGTTTATACTTTGAAATTTACTGGGGTGTATTTTATCATCCACATCCATGTTTCCTCAGTATTTAATATTAATTCCATCCACCTAAAATTGTTTAAATCCATTTTTACCCTTCGGCGAGTTTTTAGTAAAGTATATGAAAGGAATCTTTTGTCGTTTTTCGTACGAGGTACTCTTTGACTTTTCTGACAAAAGTACGAAAAGAATGTTTTTTTAACATATACGGCATGAATGGATTTTTAAAACATTATTTCCAAGAATCTTCCTTTACAAGTTTTCAAGTTTATTTTTAATCAACTTCTTTTAGATTATAATTGTACGACATATTAAGAAAGGAAAAGTTTTTTTGAAGCAGAAAGGATATTTTCCTCAAGAATGGAGTTCAAGTGTTTTATCAAAATTATTTTCCATCTAAGATAATAAAGGGTTCTGTTTTTATCCCTATTATTACATTGATTTGATTATGTTGTGATGGAATTATATTTTTATGAATTCCTTTATCTTATATGAATTTTTTATGATGTCATGATGTTTAAGATTCCCATTTTTATTACATGGGTTATGAAATGATGTATGATTTATGATTTTGTGGCACACATAAGAATGGTATCATTATGAGATGGGTGGGACCTATATCTCCCTCCAATGCATTGGGTAAAGATTTTATATCTCATGAGATAGACATGGCTGGAATGGTAGGTTATACCGGTTCAGTGAAACAGGACTGAAACGAGGGTGACTCGGTTCAGAAAGGGACTTTGTCCACTAAGATAGTATTGGCATTGTGTCTTGACTAACAAGAAATGATTCTCTATGATTATGTGTGTATGACACAAAGTTTTATGTTTTATGTTATGATTATTGTGATTACATTTCACTGCCATGATTTATCCCATGTTATGAAATTATGATCTCTTTTGCAGGTTAAGATGTGATTGATATTTCTTTTGTTTACCCTTACTGAGCATTTGAGCTCACCCTTTTGTATGTTTTCTTTCCCCAGGTCAGGAAGAAGGTTATTAAGTAAGATATGCCAAAAGGGACTATAGATATGATGAAATAAATGGGAGACAGTGTAGACGCTTTATGAACCAGTTGTTTATGTTTCCCAGTTTCTAAAGACACTATACCTATACGGTCCTTTCATGGTTTTGTTATATGTTGTAATAAGTATGCTTCAATTTTGAAGTATTAACAATGTATGTAAAGTATGGGTCATTATACATACCGTGGTACCAGTTGCATTACAGGAGTAAGTGCTAAGGGAGTTTCACACTTCCCCTCTAGCAGTACATCCATGAGTGGCGAAGATATACCAGGACCTCAGACGATAACACTGGTGGCTGGGTATGAAGAAGGTTATAGTAGAGTTCATTTCACGATGCCTCAATTTCCAGCAAGTGAAGGTGGAGCACCAGGTACCAGCAGGCTTAGTACAACCCTTAGAGGTTCCGAAGGGGAAGTGGGATGGGATATCCATGGATTTTGTGACGGGGCTTCAATGTACTTCCAGAGGACACGACTCCATCTGGGTGATTGTAGACCGACTCACCAAGTCGGCCCACTTCCTACCGATCAGAGAGCAGGGCTCAGTAGAGATCTTGGGATGCCTCTACATTCAAGAGATCATATGGCTTCATGGTGTGCCATCGTCTATCATGTCCGATCGAGAAGCTCACTTTACTTCCCAACTTTGGGAGGGGTTTCAGGAGGCATTTGGGATGCAGCTATGCCTAAGCACCACCTTTCATCCTCAGACGGATGGCCAGATGGAGAGGGCCATTCAGACTCTTGAGGACATGCTCTGTGCATGTGTCCTTGACTTTGGTCGCAGTTGGGAGGATCACCTACCCTTGGTGGAGTTTGCGTACAACAATAGCTACCACTCCACCATCGGGATGGTAGCTTATGAGGCACTGTACGACCAACCATGAAGATCACCTCTATGCTGGACTGACCCTGGGGAGTCAGCACTTGTATGACTAGAGATGGTTTAGGCTATGGCGGAGAAGGTGAAGATCATCCAGGAACGGATGAAGACTGCACAGAACATACAAAATTCCTATGCTGATAGGAGAGGGAGACCACTGGTGTTCGAGGATGGCGACCATGTCTTCCTACGGGTCTCACCCCGAAGTGGTCTACAGAGATTTGGAAAGGGCGGAAAGTTATCTCTGCGCTTCATCGGGCCTTTCCAGGTCCTCAGTAGAGTAGGCGAGGTGGCTTACCGCCTAGCCCTTCCACCTCAGTTGCACCGAGTGAACGACATCTTCCACGTATCTTAGTTGAGGAGATACGTGCATGACCCTTCCCACATCATCGACCACGGGGAGTTGGACATCGATGACGAGACGACATTTACAGAGGTCCCAATGGAGATCGAGGATCGACAGAAGCGGGTCCTACGTGGAAGGTCGATTCCTCTGGTTCACATTCGCTGGCAGCATGAGAACCTCCTGGAGAGCATATGGGAGCAGGAGGCTCAGATGCGTGCTTAGTACCCTCATTTTTTTCCATAGTTTATGTTTTAGTTTTATGAGAATGTAAAGCCCTGAGGTGGGGGTAATGTAAAGACTCAGAAATTTCTAGGAAATTTTTTTCTTAAATTCTTTGAAATTTTATAAGTACGCAGTTTCTGAAGGCACCTGATTCCAAGGCCCGATGTGCCCGGAATAATTTTCTGAAGTTTAGCTCGGGTACATTCAGTGAACGAACGAGCAAGTATTTCTATATTTTGAACTGGTGCTCGGAATTGAAATTTGAGGGCACCGATGAGACCGCAACGTCGGTAATTGCTTAAGGGGACCTTTACTGCAGTTGCGTTTTATGCGGGTTGTAAGTTAAAATTTGGGGTTTAATTAAGAAGTTAAATAAAATTGTTAGAACAATTTTATATATCTATGGAAGTTAATTCTTCCCAAGGGAAGTTATTGGTGGGGCCCAAACCCACCCAACTTCCCATGTGTAGATAATTTAGAGGTGGGGCCCACACGCTCCCCAACCTTTCACCTCCCATAACTCTTTTCAAACCCCCTTTAACTCCCTTGTTTAATTCATGACAACCCCCTTAATTATGAGGACTCTTCCTCTCCCTCTCTACCTCTTTAATGTTTGCCAACACATGTTAATCAATGAATTATAACTCTTCAATTAATTAAATTAAGTGGTTTGAATTTTTAATTTCATGGGTTAATAACATAATAGCCTTAGACTATTATTTTATTTTGGGGCTTTCGTTGTGTTAAGGGAAAGAGCTCTTGAAAAAGAGAGAATAGTTTTCTTCTCCGATGAAGAACACCAACCTTCAATGAAGAACAACTCGACGAAGAACGTTCCACGATTCTCTAATCCTCTCTTCTTCCTCCGCATCAAGGGAGGAGACTCCGCCGCGGGGAACTCACCAACGACGATGGTTATTCCTTCGACGTTGACGGAGCGACGTCACTTTCCACATCTATGTTGAACAAACCTTATCTGAGGTAGGGGTTTGTTCATCTTGAAGTGGTTATCTCATACCCCGTTATTTTTTTTAAAATCATTGTTTATTTTCGGCCAACTAATACCACCTAATAAGGAGGGCGCGGGCCGAACGCACACGAACTGAAGACCCTCTGTAGTTTTTTTTGATTGCGATGGAAATCATGAAAATAAGGTGGAAATGAACGGGAGTGTCACCGTGCATAGGCCGTGTATGGAAGGACTACGGCCCGCAACCACAGGCCACCCGACCGGGGAAAAAAGGAGGAACCGTGGTGCCCCACGGCGCTGCGCTGCAGAAGACCGCGGCCTGTGTTCCGTGGGCCGCATCAGCGGGAGAACTGGACCACCCGTCGGCCGTCCAGGTGGAGGGGAGCTGCGACGCCAGGAGGGCGCTGCGTCGGATGAACCGCGGCCCGCCCGTGCGGGCCGCTTGCGCCAAGAGGCCGGATGGCTTCGGCCGACCGATTAGGGAGGGCCGCACCGCTTGGCGTCGCCGCCCCCCCTCGGACCGCTCGACCAGCTGGTCGAGCCAGCGGGGCCGCGCCCCGCCGCACCGGGCCACGCCGCGCCGCGCCGGGCCGGACCGGGCCGCGCCGCGCCCTATTGGGCCGGGACACGCCTCTTCTCACTCTCTTCGGGCCAGGCCGCGCCCCCAGGGTCGGGCCGCACAATTCTTCGGGCCAGTCCGACCCCTCACCAGGTCGGACCCGCCCAAACTGGTTGACCCGACCCGCCAGCCCACTGGGCTTAATGGGCCGGGCCCGTTTTCACTTAAAGGTGAATATCTTAAAGACCGCGCATCCGATCCACGCGCCGTTTGTGGCACTGGGACCCTTTCTATGAGGTGGTATTCTTGAAATACTCTTAAGTGATTTTTGGACAACTTTGGATAACATCCGGGTTTGGAATGAGCATATTTTCAACCGGGACCCTGGAATGGAAAAGAATATATCTCTCAGACCGGGCGTCCGATTGACGCGCTGTCTGTCGCGTTGAGTTCCTTTTGACGAGACAGAACTTTGGGATACATCAACTCTGGAATTTTTGATAGTTGATGTATCAAACACTTTACTTGAGGAGTGGACCCTCCCGAAATCTAGCGTGCTGTGTACGGGAACCCAAGAGCTGGCTGCAACTACGATGATTACCATGCTGGGATCCTCCGTAGGATCGATGATGATGATTACTGTACTTGGATCCTCTGTAGGTTCGGTAGCGATGCCGACTGTACTTGGATCCTTCGTGGGTTTGGAAATAACGACTACTATACTTGGATCCTCCGTGGGTTTGGAAGCGGTAACGACTGTACTTGGATCCTACATTGGTTCGGTATCAACGACTTCTGTACTAGGATCCTACATGGGTTCGGAAGAGGAGATGATTCAGAGGCTACATCTAATCATCTCCACCCTTCTTCATGAGTTGTATACCTGTGTGAGTTGAGTCTTGACTTGAAATCATTACCAACGGTGTGATTAACTTCTTTCTTTTGTGGACTGGGTTGTGATTGGGCTCGAGAGTTGGAGCCGAACTGGAATTGATGACTTAGGTATATGTATGGGCATATACCTAAGTAGAGTCGGTTGATACTTCGTGATTGTATCTTTACTTTGTGGTTTATCCTTCATGGATTCTGGGAGACCTTCGAGGGTCTTGGGGTCTCTACTGAGTATCGTATACTCACCCATGCACGGGCTATGCCCGCACTACATTGTGTTGGTTGCAGAAGATGGACAACACTGACTGAGGTGGAGGCTTGTGGAGCTGGACGGTACGCGGAGGTGGTTCACTTGGCGAGGCATTCACAGAGCGGAAGACCGGACCCGAAGAGCTGAGGAGACCATATATAACCACCCTTCAGGTGGGATATCCAGAGGATGACTCAATGGTTGCTGATTTAATTTACTATTGTTGTACATTCTTTTCAGTTGTACTGTACTTTCAGTTGGGTTTATATACTAGCCCATTTACTTTTCAGCACTTACTTTTGTACTCAGTTTACTTAGTGCTTACTTCAGTTGTGTACTCTTTTGTGTTTGTTTACTTTTATAAAGGCAATGCCTTCCCTTTTATTGGGATTTAGACCTTTGGTGCTAGTTGCCAGCCCCTGGCCTATGGAAGGCGGGCTTGGGGTAGTCACGACACGGGCCCCGAGGACGGGTCCTGACATGAATATATTATGAAATAAATGTTAAGTAAACATTATTCAGTATGAAAATAAACATAATATAATGAGATGTAACTATACTAATAATCTTATAATATCATTGATGATGGAGAAGTAATATAACCCAATGAAAATAAATCGAGATATTAAATTCTTTACCTCCTGGTAAATTTTATATAAAATAAAATTGGTTAAAATAATTCAAAATGAAACTAAAAAAATCATTAATTATTATGTATTAATGATATTAAATAATAAATTGGAAATTTATACACTATATAAATGAAATTGGGGCATGACCTTCAAATGTGACCCAATGAATGGAAATTGAGACAAAATCCCTTACCCACACTTAATTTTGATTGAATGTGATTTGAACTCTTATATATTGGTTTTAAAAATGTTGTTATCATAAAAGAAACTATATTAATATTTATAATAACATATATGGTTCTTTTATAACATTTTATCACCATTTTGTAATATAATATTTCATTACTTTCCTTATTTGAGGTGTTAATTTCCTAGTTTTCTCATTTGTTATTTTTCATTAATGACCAAATTCTTATGAACAATATATATTTACATAATATAAAGAATAATAATATATAAATAATTATAATATTTATACATATATTATACTTTTGAAACCAAATAATGAAATACGGTTATGAAAAATAAACTATTTTACAATCATGGAGATGGTATACTCTTGGCACACAGGCGTAACGTATCCATTTTCCAGTGATCATTATTAATAGAATGTAAGTAATATTTTACAATTAAATATTTATAATAACATAATAAATATAATATTAATCTATTAATTATACTCATATATATATATATATCATCCATGTGGTATGGTGATGAAAAGAGAGTCACATGTTGATAGCTGTAGTCAACACATACATGAACAAGGTTACCATTTTTTAGTATATGAAATAAAATGTTATATTATCATTTATGAATGATAAAAATATCACGTGTATCATAATTATTTTATTTATATCACATATATTCATTAAAATGTTTCTTATTATATTCATTGTAAATTGTTAGGGAAAGAAGAATCACATCGCTTTACAAGGTGGTAGTCCACTTTAAACACGAACGAAATTATCGTATCCCCAATGAAATGGAATGTAAAAAAGGTATATAAATATATATATAATGACTCATGAGGTATTATTTTGTTATAAACATCATCAATATACTTTATATTCTTTATAATTTCTTTCAATGAGAGGTGGTAATGGAAAAACTAGTGACATCAATTCATGAGGCCATAGTGCACTATACACATGAATGATGATTTCATAACCAAGTTGGTGGAAAGTGCAGATGATTTTTGGTAAGTCAATTAACATAGAAAAATAAAATTATATAGAATATAATATTTCTAATATATCATCATAGTTTAATTATAATTGATTTTTTTGGTGGATGAAATATAATATAAATACTCGTTGAAGAAAGTTACCACTTTTTCAGGTAATCTTCTTATGTTTTCATTAAACTAATTTGTATGTTGGATATATACCAAAAATAATGATTCTTGGATGGTAATATGGGATTTTATATATTTTTTGGTAATGTATTTTTCAATATATAGTTGTATTATGTTGTGAATAATATAGGAGAGTGGTGACCTTTTAATGTGAGGTGAGTGGCACATTTGTAATGTTTTAAATAAAAGAAGGTTCACCAAAGTTTTTCAAATTCATGAATTGTTAAAATAGAGTATTAATTACACTTAGACATTATAAAGTCTAAATAATTCTATAATATAGATTTTATAATAGGTTTTAAATAATTTTAACACATGTATATTTTGTTTAACCCCTAAAAATTTAGTTTTTATTTTAAATGTGGAAATTATTTTTTATTGTTTTTATTATTAATGTTAGTAAAAAATTGGTTTTAAATAATAATAAACTATAAATTATTATTATTCCAAATATAAAATCCATTTTTCGAATATTAATTATCATAAATGGAAACAATTATCTAAACATTAATTCTATAGAGATGATGACAAAGAGGGGTTTCAAAGACAAAATGTTCAATAGTTAACAATGTTTTATTTGAAATTTCCATATGAAAATGATTCCATTGAACTAACTGAAATTAATATATATATATATATATATATATATAATATCTAATTTTACTTTGAAACCAATAATTATATAATTTAACATTATAAATAATTTTAACAAAAATGTTGTTTTCAAACAATGTTCATCATTTTTCACAATTTATAAAAGAATTATTACTTTCCGAAAATTCTTAAAAAATTTCACAATCACATATTTTTTAAATTTTGATTTTAAAAATAAATTTATTTTTATCAAATAATATTTATGAATGTAGTAAAAATTAATTTTAAATTATGTGCGTAAAGTTTCATTAAACGACCTTTTATAAAAATACATTCTTTTGAAAAAACATTTCTTTTTCTTCTCAAATATTAATAATTTATTATAATAAATAGATAAACATAACTATCATAATGTAATTATTACTATTCATACCCACAAATTTAACATCTATTTTATAATATTATACTATATTAATATTTATTTAGCCTCAGAGTTTCATGTTCCAAATGCTATCAAAGAGATTGAATGTAAAGAGATATATTTTGTTGGTTTTTTAATCTCAGTGTTGTGTTATTAAAATTCTATTTAATTCAATGTTATTATATTATAAATTATGGTTGTTATAAAAGAATTTTTTCTATTTTATATTACAACTCATGGTTACGATAAGAGTGAAAAAAATCTCTTAGTGGAGATTAGGTTAAAACATAACATTATGATATATTTTTTGATATTGACTTCCCAGAGGTTTTTGAAAGATAGTATGTTCAATGACCTATTATTATTTATTATATATCATTAACATCTACAATTTACCTCTTCGTACTATCATTTATTTTACCATTTGATTAGTTGTAACGTAATAGTTATTTATTATGACAAATCCATTTTTAACTCATATAAAATACAACTAATTGAAATGAGGTATGCCAACTTTGAAAAATGAATCTCAAATGCTCTAAAAGGGCATAAAAACCATGAAACCCAATTTTTATGTTCTTATAGTGATTTTTTGGTCTCATAGAACAACATATAATAATGAAAAATCATGCTAGGGGCATAGT